>CM025791.1:11581736-12264480 GCA_014635995.1 Sarcophaga peregrina | reverse complement strand
AGTCATTGTTTTCTTACTTATTAATGACACATACCATGTCATAATTATCCTGCTGCCTTTTTTAAGACTGAAGCAGTTTGCAAGTAATCTGCCCAGAGTGGAGATTAGATTGGAAACCTTGCATCCAGGTGTTGTTCCAAAATGCTGCTCTTGTAGAGTGACAATTAATTGCGTATTGAAAATGTTAACGAAAACAATATGGTTGGATGATCCTGCCTGTTAGGAATTTCTAGTAAGCGAATTAGGTTCGACTGTCAAATTGTGAACTAGGGAAATGGTGATTTAAAGGCAATATTGATCATTTGTTGTTAACAAATGTCTGCGTAGAATCTTACCTGTTTACTGGCTTTTCATAACATCCAATACCTAACTCCGGTCAGGTACGAACCAACAATTAATTGAGAGCGAAATAAGGAGATGCTAGTGAGGTTGCAAGGCATTAGACGATATCACAAAGAAAGTTATAGACTGAAACTCCTTGGCAAGCTGCCGCATCGGACAATCATCACACACCTGGAAACGCCAATCACAACCGAACTGTTCAAAACACGTCTACAGTAGAATGAAGTCAAGCATCGTGCTGATGATCGAGCTTTTTGGAATCAACTTGTTGCAGTCCTATGCTCTCTAGAGGAATAAAAGGAATATATGATCGTTTGATAAGGTTGATAACAATGACAGAATGGCAAACTAAAATCAAATTACAAGGCGTTGAATGTGACCACTCGGCAATTATAAAACATGTTTCCCATTGACGTATTAAAGGAAGCGTCCAAATCATAGGTATTAAAATGTCTACTGATGGCTAAAGCTCAATTATTGTCCAGCACTTTCCAGAACTAAATTAATTTTCCTATGTAGAACTATCCTCTATGAACTGACCATTGTGATTAAATACATTTTGAAAGAGTTGAAGAAGCATAATTTCCCATTTGCTAAATTAGTACTACGCTTGCCATTATTACATCCTATTGTAATTGGTATCTTCTTCCCATCCATGGCACCGGCTAATCTTTTTCCACTTACTCTCTTCAGAGACTTGAAGTTTTTAATTCTTTTGATGTTAATCGAGTCTTTAGCGTAAGTATCTTCAGTATCCGGAGGCGATAAATGGTTTTCAGATTAGTTATGCTCCAGAAACCAAGAATCATTGGTTTTAAACGGTCCTCATTCCTTAGTTGCCTTTCACGAATTAACTAAAATTAGTTGCTGCTCATATGTTGACAGCTTCATAAATTTAAAAGTATGCTAAAGTAGCCAAGGCTAACCTTGATTCCAGCGAGATTGATTTTGGTATTGCATCGAAATGTAAAAGTTGACCCACAGATTCTTGATTTTGTCGTCCATATAGAAGAATACAGAGTTTTTACTTGCCTTATTTGTATTATTAAGTTAAATGTGCACTCACAGTAGCACCTTTCATGAATTCGATTAGACCTTAACGTCTCACAAAAATTTTTTCCCCCTTGAATACAAAACTCTACCGTCTCACCTGCTTTGATTCTTTAAATTTTTTTTTTATTTGTTCCTTTAGTATCTATGTATCTATGTATGTATGTATGTATGTACTCTGCTGTTTCGTTTTATTACGTTTGCCTGCCTTCCCATTTTATTTATGACCGCGTCATAATTTATTTGATCACACCACGAAGAAAAAAAGCAGTGAATCGCCCAAAAATGTTTCCAAATTAACGTAAAATATGTCGGTCGGCATTATAATTTTGTGTTTCTTAATAGGATCGTTTGGCCATTTAGTTTTCCTTTAAATTTATAACGTTCTTCAAAAGAATTATACAATTTATGAGGGTACTAATTATAAGTATTTCAGTAAACACACTTGATCAAAATAATTCTATTCGTTGCTATTCGTTTCTATTTCATTTCACTCCAGCCAGTCTTATTAATTAATAGTCGTCCACATACTAGGTTATTGATTTTCGTTCAAAATATTTTATTTTTTATTTCGATTCTATTTTTTTTTTCTTTTTCGAATTTCTTTTAAAAGTTTCAAATGGTCATACAAGTGTTGGTTGCATTCGCTTGGACGTTTAGAAGTCAACACTTCAGTGTGTTGTATTTAGCACAGTGTTAACAAACAGTGGGGGCTTAAATTTTACGTATACCTTTAAAGTTTTATAAAATACTTTGAAATTTTAATGAGAACAAGTTTATGAAATGTGGATAGATGAGTATTGAAAATAAAGGCCAAATAATTTAAAGTATTTGGTTAGTGCGTTACCAAAATTATGCACACGGTCCAGTTATCTTATAAAAGTCAACGTTAAAGCGTTCTATTAACAGGAATTTGGTAGAAGCATTTAAAAAATGTTGGATTTATTGATCACAGGTGGTCTTAGAGCTGGAGGAAACCATTTTTAATTTTGCAATAGCACTGAATTAGTGGGATCTTGATTTTTGTTTTTATTTTTGCAAAAGCTTGTACGTGCTACGATTTTTGTACCAAAGTATCAGAAACATTACTGAGGTATACATGGTACAAACAGCGAAGTCGTTGTTTCTCCCATTCGAGAGAGTTTGTTAGAAGAGTCGTGAACATGCAAGCAAGGCAGTTGTAGAAAGAATGGGTTAGCATCAAATTAATCATTAGTGGTATCTGTTTACCTTGTTGCATCTGTTTACCTAATGACATTGGAAATATCAGAAACTCGAACAGCGTTCACATGCAAGCAGCCTTTAGAACCTCGTTTGCTAAACTCATATTTGTTAAGGCCAACTAGACTGTGATCAGAAACCTAATCTCCCATTATCTCTCTTCTGGTGCGTTCTCTTTTTATTTTGCGACACAAATCGTAAGATCAGCAAATATTTCGTTAAAGTAGCAACACTTTTATTCTCGGGCAGTATAGCAAGACTTCCACGATTGTGTTATAATCTGACGGAATAAGGAGTTTTTATGGGAAATAATTTTACTTCCATTGCATGTCTACAGTACTACCCGTGATGGTATTGATGAATCATTTCGTCAACCTGTTATGGATTAAACTCTCCTTAAGTTTTTGCATTTATCATCCCCACTGTACAATATTTGGCTTTGTTAGTTGAATTTTTTATTTTTCCTTTTGCTTTTTATAATGATGGTTGGCGAATCGGTTGATTTGTTCGCTCTGCCAGTCTTGATTTGAGTCTTTTGACTTGAGCTGACAAACTTTTTCTTGATTTTCTGTTTGTTGTTGAGCTCTGGAAAAAGTTTAGCTTTCAGTTTTATTCTTTTCAAACATCAAACATTATGATCTCTTTGTTGTTCTTTTTATGGTTATTTTTAAGCTTCTTTATGTGCATTTATTCCTTGTGGCTGCATTTCTTTTCCTCTGTACATATATTTCCTACATCATCGTCTTTGGCATCTGCATCATCATCATCATCATCATCATGTTCATGATGTCGTCGTCGTCATCCTTCGTTCATATCTTTAAAACGGCTTTACGTTTCCCCATATATTTTTTGTTTTTGGGTTTTCTGTAAATTGTTGGTTGGTTGGTGTTGTGGCTGGCAACCTTAGCTGCTGCCGCTGACAGTATTGGCGACCGAATGTCGCGTCTTTTACCTTCATTATATTATTTTTATTATTTCATGTGCCACATCTTTTGGACTTTTACTACAAAAGCCTCTTTTCCAAACTCTGTGTTACTGTTGCAATGTCTGTTGCCTGCCTGCCTGATGATTGTCTGCTTCTTAAGTATTTCGTGTAAGAATACGATTTTTTCCGAAATGTTTTTTTTTCTTCTGAAAGGATTTTTATTTTATGCATCTTTATAGCGTTTATAAATAAAATTTTATTATTTTATACAACATTTGCAAAAATAAAGTCGACTAGCTGTTATTATGACGAATGCATGAATCGTGTTTGCATAAAAACCCCTAAAAAAGTTTTGCTTGAAAACTTTTTCTCTTTCCAAAAGAGATTTCCCTAGATAGACATATTTTTTTCTTCAGCATTTTCTAATGAAAGTAAGAGAATTGTTTTTACTGTTTTTACTGTGAACCCATTTTGAGTGTCATTGTAGCACTTGAAGAAAGTTATTTCTGCTGTGCAGTGAAAAAAAATGTTGTCAAAGGATAGAAAGTGACTGTGGAAACTTTTGTGAGGGTGTATATCACATGCGGCCCCAAAGTAAAACTTTGATACAAATCTGTACAGGAAGTAAACCCTCTAAACTGTCATTATTCCTGAGATCTTAACAGCTACAGTTAATCACGACTCCATATTACTTAAAACATCTGTCCAGGTTAACTTGTTTAATCTTATTTTGACTGTTTTGAAAACAAGAAACATCTGATGAGTTAGGCACGGATGATGAGTTAGGCTGATGAGTTTGTCCGACGCAGTGCTCGTTTCTTTTTTCAAGATAAAAAAACTCTGGCACCGAGATGCGTAAAGTATTGACCCTTAGAATCATTTAGAGTACTGCTGTACATTCACATGATTACCTCTCACCAAACATGGTATCTGATATAACGTCTCTCTAGAGATGTTTAACATTTACGGTCTCTGTTACCGCTCAAACACTTTTCTAGTCCTCATGGTTATTTTAGGATCTGTTATTTGCGAAACTGCATTGTTAAAATAACGATGAATCGGATGTACATTTTACCTCTCAACCATTTGAAGCTTATGTTACATACATACATAATTGGTCAATACAACTCTTCAGTTAGGATTACGACCTGGGTCATATAGCACTTATGTTGAGTGCTTTATTTTTATACATGAGTGGAGGGGACCTACGGTTTTTGCCAGTAATCTGCTGAGAAGAAGTCACCGAAGAAATATTTTTTTATATTTCGTTTTAATATCTGACTTGGGATTTGAATCTTGGCCTTACGTCTAATAAACCAACACACTACCTCCCTATAAGTTTTAAATTTATATCGCTGTATTATTACTATTAAAACAATTAAAACAAAGTCCAAACACAACCTCGTGACCAGATGAGCGTAGTATTAGAGGCTGTAGGAATGGATTGGTTTTCGATGTTAGGAAGTACGTTCCTTATATATTTGATGCATGAAAAAAAAGGAAATTGATTTGGTTGACCATTGTCGACATTTTTAAATTCATAAAATCGAGGCAAAATCACTAAAATTTAAGGAAATTACTCTGATTTTCCAAACAACCTTATCAGTGGAGTGGAGACCTCCTGAAAGACTTTTACCACTTAAGAAGAATGCCCGAAAAAATTTGACAAATTTCGAAATTTTTTGTAATTGTTTTTGTTTCTATTTAAAAAACTGGCAATGAAACAATTTTAAAATAAAAATAACGGTAATAGTTTTTCAATGTACAGTTTTTTTTGCGCTCACTGTATTTACTTTCATAATCTTTAAAACAATAAAAAAATATTCCTTCAACTTTCGATGAGTATCGTTTCAGTTTTTATGTTTGAATTGTCAATAAATATGAATGTAGGCCTTACTATCATCGTTATTAACTCGTACATACCCAAGGCTTCGATTGTCTAAAGTCAATTAAAGCGTATTTATTTTAAGCCTTCGGTTTCTTTAATGTAAGTTTTTTACTTTTGTTATTCAAAAGTAGTTTTTTTGAATAATAAAAATTAAATATTTACTTTTGAATTCATTTATAAAAATTTTTTATTGTCACGCTGTTGAATGGAAACTGTTAATATTTATTTAGAGCTGAGCATTGACCCCCAGCAATTTCCTTTGCTTTCTATGAGGGGATCTATTCACCAGTTTTGTCCCTACTGCATCGGCTTCGTGAATAATTTGCATTAAAGCCAGAGTGAACTAACTCCTGAAAAGAATGTGTTTAAGTTAAAATAAAATCTTTAGTGTTCACATCTAACTAAATTTATAAATCGTCTTTAAGGGTTATGTGAACATATTTATAAGGTCATTCTGGGTCCACTCAAACATCAATCTCAAAGTTGATATACTAATTTGGAGAATAAATAGAAATACGTTAAAAATGCAAGTAATTCAAGTTCGAATCAGAGGCAGAAAATTAAAACGAATTTTTAATTCAGAATCTAGTTTGAATTCTAAGAAGATAACATCATTAACGAAATTGCTTGGTGCCTAACCTAGAAACATTGATAGAGAGACACATCAATTTAACACAAATACACAGAATAACAGAATTCGGTGGTTACAGAAGCTTTCTATGTGGTTTTGGTGTTACATGACTTCCGAGAATATATTGTAAACCGCATAAAAAAATCCAGCCAAACATTTGATCTGCTTGAGGAGATATGAAAATCTCTTTGAATTTTCTTAAGAATCAAATTCCATTTTTTCTCTTTGAACGTGGGTATCGTGTGAATCTTGGTGCACCTAATTTAAAAGCAGTGAGTCAATCAGTATAGGCATTCACGGAAACACTTGAAAATATTCTGGTTAAATGTAATCACAGAAACCTGTTGGATAAGCCTCGACTCCAAACCGAATTAGAAACGCTTAGAGAAATTCAAACAGCATTCAAATGGAATTTCAAAGCCAGTAGAAGAAGAGGAGAAAATTTGTTACGGCCATTTGTATCACCATAGGAACACTCTACATATGATTATATAATTGATCTTTACAACCGTTTAAAGTCCGTTGAAGGACTACGATCTAGTTGTGTGTGTTAATTTTATACATGAGCGATGGATACTAAAATTTAAAGTCGACTCTGAAGGACATGGCAAGTTTATTTACTTTCAGAGTTTCTCCCTGAAATCTGCTGACAGGGAGTCACCGAAGAAATATTTTTTCATATTTCGTTATTTCGTTTAGTTGGAGATGCGGGGCTTGTAGTTTGAACCGAGACCTCACCTCTAAAAATAAGAATACACTACATACTAGATTACGGCGACTACTGCACACTTTAAAATTTGATATAATTGATGTGATCCCAATCTGCTAGTATGGATAAATTTGGAAACCCTCAAGTCCTCGGAAATCGCCGTTGTCTGGTAGGCAGTGTGTTGGCTTATTACACCAGAATCCACGATTCAGATATGTCGAACATAACAAAATATTAACATAACTTCCTCTCCACAGCCTGGCGGAAAAGTTTTTTTCTATCAGTAGATCCACCTACAGTATAGTTGTTAATATAAGGAGCAGTTCAAAAGTCTAGTACCTTATTAACCCCCACATTTCGTATCATTAAGCTGTCGGTCTTTTAGAAAAGGAAAATGTTAAAAATGCAACACAAAAATTTACTTATTGGAGTATCATAAATAATTTTGAAATCCACAACAATTTTTCCAAATCTGTTAAGGGCTTTTAAGTATCTATACGTATACAATAAAATATATTGAATTGAATTATTTTTCCCTTATCTGTTAAAGATCTTTCAAAAACGAATGCCGATAACAAGAACAAATAAAAAATAACCAATAAAAAAATATAAAATTGTCACATCTTATAAGAACGATCTAAAAAACAACATAATTTTTAATTAAATTGATTTGATAAGAAGATGAGAGCGCAGCAATACAAACCCACTTCGAAAAACGACAGAATAAGAACAAGAAAAGGGCCTATAAAATAATAAATATTTCCAATGCAATACAAGCGTATCGAATCAGTAACGAAAAAGTTCTGTTATTTTTTTTTATTTCTTTTTATTTTATATTTTCGAAAAACAAAAATTGAAATACAAGGGTTGAGAAAAAGACGGCCAAACATTGATAATACAATAGCGGGTTTGCTTGAGACTCGTTTGTGGCAGCAAACAGCTGTAATATTGCTCTTGTTGTCCTTTGCAGTTGCAGCAGTTGTTATTCTTTTTATTTTTTTTGGTTTTATATTTATTTTGTTTGTACTGAAGTATTGAAAACGCGTTATTTACACAAAACTTGAAATCATAATTTTCAAGTGGAGAATCCCTTTGCGTGTGTTTTGTGGTGATTTTTTTTCGTTTTTGGGGACCAAAAAGATTTTTTTTTCCAAACTTTAAGAGAACATAAAATATACGGGGCAGGTCTAATTAAAAACCTGTTTAATTTCGATAATAATGGTGTGATAAAAGAAACCAAAAGAAACTGTGGAAAACGTTTTTTTTTTTTGTTTTCATTTCACGGCTACCCTACAGAACAATACGTGGATAGAAAGGGTACTCGAGTAACTTTGAATCAGTTTTTTATAGGCTTTACTGAACAACTCTCATTTTTTGGGATTTCTAGAGGGCTAATAAAAGAGAAAGATAAAATTCATTCAAACATTTACCGAAAAAAAAAACAGTTGTGGGGACAGCTGAAGGACTAAGTACTGAGGACGTGTTACACTGACATGTTATGTAGATGGTGCCCATAATAAAACAAATTAACGTGACCTTTGACGAAAGTAAAGCAATTGTTTTCCATCTTTGCCTTGTAACAAACGTTTGTTTGGAACGAGAAAGTGACCAGGCTGATGGTTTCCAATGTGTTTCTCCTACATCAACTCGATAAGTTGAAATGTATAGGTTATACTAAAGTCTATATAACTGGAAGAATGCGTTGAATGCTTCAATTCAGCACCTGAGCTTAACGAGTTATCAACGAAAGCTGGAGAATAATATCCCTACCATAGCCGTTTTCCCTTTCGAACAGGATGATCTTAATTCGATTTTTTCACCGGCTGTAGTGTTCTTATATCCATAATAATGTGTAATTGCCTGTTATTACTGACTAGACTATTCACTTAACGTTCTATACAAATACGCTCTGTGATAATTTATTGGATCTTTGCTGAGGGTTAAAAATCTTTTTTAACTCTATACCTTTGTGCATGTTTTAGGGACCCTATATCACTCCCGACATCAGTTAGTATTCGAATATACAAAGCTGATGCTTTTTTCGCAGCAAATAGTTACATTTTAGGTATACTTTGAGGATGACACAGTGAAATCGCAATGTACTTCGACATAGTTGTCGTTGTTCGTTGGATGTCTTTGTTAAACATACAATATTACCACATCTGGTTTCTGAAGGACTCTTTGATTTGCTTGCTTGGTATAAACTTTTGGAGTTCATCGCGCTACAATTATCTATCTGTTTATAGTGGGAACATCCTTTTGGAATGTAGTCGCCATCGTTTAGTAGGCAGTGCGTTGGCTTATTGGATGTGAAACCCCAGATCAAACATTTCCAACAAAAACAAAAATATTAAAAAATATTTCTTCGGTAACTTTCTCTCAGCAGATTTCTGGCTAAAACTTTGAGAGCGAAATAAAATTAACTGAAAAATCTATCGTTCAGAGCCGACTTTAAACTGGAGATCCATCAAATCATGTGTAAATTTAACGCACTCGGCATGAGTGGTGCGAGCAGCTAGACCTTAATTCTAATTGAAGAATTGTAAGGAACAATTATGTACAGTCAACCCTCCTATAAAGTGGTACTCTCAGAACACATTCATAATTGGTCATTACAACCCTTCTGTCAGGATTATTAACCTAGTTTCTCACACTACTTATGTTGTATGTGTTAATTTTATACATAAGTGGCGGGATCTACAGTTTAAAGTCGACTCCGAACGACAGATTTTTGAGAAACTTTTCATGGCAATTTTAATTTTACTTTCAGAGTTTTTGCCAGAAATCTGCTGAGAAGAAATCGCCGAAAAAGTACTTTTTTTTGTATTTTATTTTGATGTCTGGCCGGGGACTCGAATTCTGGCTTTATGTCTAATAAGCCACTCACTCTCAGAACACGGTTTCCATATAACGCGGGGCTGAAATTGCGACAGCCCTAGTATAACGCGCCTAGTATAGCGCAGTTTGCGTTCAATTTTATACCATAAGTTCATTCCAAACAGCCTATGAATGAATAGTAACTAGATATTGTAAGAGGGTTTAATATAAGTTCTATTTTGGACTCAAAATTTTATCCGAGATACAATAACAATAGCTGTAGGATTTTCAATTTAAAAAAACAATGATTGAAGATAAACCAAGTGAGGATAAATATTAAAAAATTACATTATTTTACAAGTCTTTCGTAATTTTATTGCAAACCTGTCTTTTAGTTTCGGTTTTATTATCTTGAGTTCAATAAAATTAATTTACAATTTATCTTGTCTTTTGTATTTTCTGGTCTCCATATAAAGCGGTACGAATTAGCCTGGTTTGTACTTGAAATCCGAGTTTCTTATAGTGCGGTTTCCATATAACGCGGTACGCACTCACCACGTTATAGGAGGGTTGACTGTACGTTATTTATGTGTATTCTATAGGAAAAGTGCTTCGCATACAAATAGTATAATTGGATAACGAATTCTCTCTCAATAGAATATAAACTGATGTTTTCAGCTGGTAATACAAGTCAATAAAGAGTCCTTAGGTGTAGCATCGGTAATAGAGTGGAACGCAAGCTCTATACAATCTATTATGTTGGATAGTTTAGGAGAATTCATTACTACTTTCTATTCCAAACTTATTAATACACACGGCGTCTTTTCCGTCTTTGCGTTAACTAGAACTGAATTAAGCCCGTAGTCGCCTTATACGTCACACTTTGACATCCTATGCCTCAAAAAAATTTGTTGAAAATTTGCTAAAGATTATTTTTCATATTCGCTTATAAACACCCTCATACATAGATGATATTCTATAAATTTATTTAAAAAAATCTTTATCTATATGCTAGAAATATCTGTACATCTGTGGAATGCATTTTAAATCCCTCATCATCTCATACTCTACGTTTGTATCTTAATATGTCTTCAAAGGAGAAAAAAAAAGAGAAAAAACGATTATAAAAATAGTTTTTATTGCATTTTCTTTATGATTATTATTCGAATTATTATCTGTAGCTGTGTGTTTAATAATATTATTTTATGATTTATAACTTCCCATATCATAAAACTGTCATTTATTGAAAATTTATTAACATCTCCTATTTCTTTTGCTAGTTCGTTTGTAATTCATTATAAGTGGTTGTATTTTATTTTTGTAAACAAAAAAAAAAAAAGCAAAAAATACAGTTTTTTCTAAAGTGTTTGTGGCAAATTGTTTTGTTGAAGTGGCAAATAAATGTCGTTTCGAGTGGTTTTAATGTCATTCTTTCAGTATACGCGTGTATCTATATCTGTTTTATTGTTTTTATAAGCTTTTAATCTATGTAGGTTGCATTTTTGTAAACGATCACAACAATTTGTACTTGTTAACAAGAAAACGGAATATATTTTGGGAGAAAAATATGCTTCGAAAACTTTACCCCACTTTTAGCTACGCCCCTTCTAAGGCTAGAAAATATTTCAAAATTTAAGCTATGCTGTGTACTTGTTATGAATGAAGAAATAGAACAGTGGTTAAGACTATAAAAAAATAGAATTTATGGCATACATTTGTTTTCGTATTTTATTTCGGCAAATATCCTCTCGGCCTCTCCTATAAAGCCAAGTGAAGACTGCCATTATCATTCCAACTTTTTAACAGCAGTCACCATCCTCCTCAGGCAATGAAAATGGGATCAACACGTCCATTCATGTGGCTACCATACCTACAATAATCTTTTGTTTCCATCATTACTTAAGTGGTTCGAAACGTTTTAAGCTTTCTTAGCTTTTAGACAATCGAAACAATGTTTCCCTCATATCCTGACGACACGGTTTTAGTTTTTTAAGCAACCTTTACGGCCTTAGTGGTTTTTGCGCCTTTTTTTCCAGTTTGTGGTTTAGGCACAAATTTAAATTATATCCCATAGTTCTTCGCCTTTAAGAGTTTTTGACTAGAATATTATAAGGAATTTTTGAACTACTTTAGGCACCATGTACTGACAGGATACATGCATTAGATTAGGTTAGGTGGCGAATCTCTTCGACCGAACAGGTCCCACTTTTTCCAGCATTGCGGCTTATTGTCTTAAAACAGTACATTCTACATGGAGGACAACCATTTCCTAGAGAAAACTACGCTGAATCCAAAATCATCTATCCTTAAAAATTTGTATTTTGTTTTGCAGTTTGCAAGTTTTCGAAATCGTAATCTTTGATTGTGCAACTTTTCCTGGCGGTTTTCTAAGCTTACTCTTCACGCCCTACAGAGGTGAACTCTTAAGCTATTAAATTCTAAGTTAGGGAATCGTCACTACCAACGAGGGGTGGATTATTTCTGTATCAGAACCTTAAATATTATTTACATTTCCAGTCGTCATTATTAATCCGTTCGCAACGGTTGCCACGTATAAATGGCAGTCACTTGGTGCATCACGGAGGCTGACGTCGTGTACATACTTCAATTACCTATTGGCACACAGAGATGGACGAAGTATGGTTTACTTGCGTTATTGCGATAGACAGCATAGTTGCTTAGTGTGCTATAGGTGCGTTGTCCCGAAAGTGTGCTAATATTAGCTGTATCAGTCTGGAGTCGTATACATACTGTGCTGTAATAGCTTGCGAGTGTTTTCTTTTCCACTGTGCACAGAGACACATGCGGTGAAAGAGTCCTATCTTGGCTTGAGTAAAAAAATTCGTTTAAAATTTTAGCATGTTGGGATTTCTTTTTTTAAGTTTTTTTTGTAATTTATGACTTGCCACAATATTTAACAGTCAATAATTGTTATTATTAACGTTTTATTTTATTTTATTTTACTATGTTTTATTGTATTTTCTATGCAATGCCATTGCATTTCTTTTTATTTTTTTGTCAACGTTTGTAGTTGTTTCTCCTTTTTTTTGACGTTTTTTTTTAAATTTCTTTCCCATTTTTGAACACAACCAACCAACCAACCAACCAGCCAGTCAGCCAGCCAACTCCATGCCAACACTCATAAAAAAGGTGTGATCCGTGCGCATGCATTAGATTCGAATGGTACGATAATGTCATAAATGTGACAGCAGATAATGATCGCAAGAGTTTAACGTTATAGTTGCTCGTTGGAGTAAAACAGCCATAAAAATTAATAGAAACACCACCATCAATATCAACAATAACAACTATAATAACCGTAAAAATATCGATAATAAAAAAAAAAATCAAATACAAATACAATTTGATAATGACAGGGAAGGAGAAGATATGAAATGGTGTGTGGTGTCTAGTGTATGGTGGTGGTAGATTATGAAAAAGTTGTCATTGTCTTATGGTGTTCCTGTTGCAATTGCTGCATTTGAATGAAAAACATGGTGTGGGTTGGGTGGTTGCTTATTGTTTCTATAGTTATTGTTTTTATTGGAATTTTTTTTTTCCAGTAAGACACTTTTGACAGCGAACGTTTTTCATGTCATTATTGTTTAAATGTTTCTTTGGGAAATTGTTTGGAAAATTCATAAACAATAGCAGTTGACATTCAGGCTTTTAATTTCATGTAGAGAAATTAAAAAAAGTTGAAGTTTATGTATACCTATACACATTAATGAGTCCATTGTTTCATTGGCCAGCATATCCTGATAGGAATTTCTATCCTTAACTTTACATTTCGGGTTTTTCTGCCCATTACAGTGGGTTAAGATGGGATGCAATTACCGCATTTCTAAAGAAAATTTTTACAATTAAAAATCAAATGTTGTTTCTAGGCAATTTCAAATGCTAGTTTCGGTTAGTTAAGAGGTTAATACCCTTCAGACAGGATTACGACCTAGTTTCTCACACCACTTATATATTATGTAATGGATGTTAATCCTATAGATGAGTGGTGGGATGGAACCTACAGTTTAAAGTCTATTCCGAACTAAAGATTTTTGAGAAAATTTTTTTTTTTCCTTTTATTCTGAAAGTTTTTGCCAGAAATCTGCTGAGAGGAATTCGCCGAAAAAATATTCAAATTTCGTTGCATTGAAGATGTCTGAGTGAGGATTTGAACCTCTCTTTCCCGTTTAATAAGCTAACCCTACCTACTAAACTACGATCATTTGCCCTCAAGATTTAACTCATTTTATTTCGTGTGTAAGACCTTGGAACTTTTTTTTTTATATTTTATACGACTTCACCAAAACTTTACTTTCAAATGTGAGGCCCATGTTATGATTATAAATATCGGATTTTGAATCCATTTGCAGACCGACAGACATCAAAAAGCAGAGTAGAGTATCTAGTATAGTAAAGAAACGACATTATGAAATAAAATTTTGCGTCAATTTTCTATTCTAAGAGCTCTGTTGGTAACCGGTTCTGTTTAAGACTCAAGGAATAAAAATACAACAAAAGTTTTATATTTTTAACGTCACCTAAAGTAATGCAAACAAAATAAAACAACGTTAATTTAAGTAAAAAAATTTTAATTTCCAAACCCCATCCATATTACAGAATAATAAAAAAACCTTCAGTCCACAGCTCCTTCAGTGCATAAGAAACCGTCATCAGTTTATACTTTTAGTTTGTACTGTAATTCAAAACAATATTTTAATTTGGATTTAATTATTGGAAAAAGATTCGGCTTTTATAGTCAAATTAAAAAATTCTTAAAGGCAACATAAAAAAGAAATATTTTAAACCGAATGAATCTTAATTAAAACCATAGAAGAGCCGCCATAAATAATTACAAAAAGAACAAAATAAAAAATAAATAAATTAGACAAGCCTGCTGCTAGAGAGACACCTTTATTTAAAGGTGTTTCTGTTTCCGGTTCTCTTTTTTCTTTTATTTTAATTTCTTTGAATTTTAATTTATTTACTGTAACGAATTTGTTAAAGAAAAAAAAGCAAAAAAATGATGACAGATTGGTGAACATGTCACAACTTCTCATTTCATGGTTGTTTAACTTTAAATCTGTACAAAATTATATTTAAATGAGTTTTTTATTTCATGTTGATGTCCAGCTAATGTGAGATGAAATTTGTGCTTTTGCATGGATAATATGTTAAAACATATAGAAAAACAAATTTTAAGCGCTTAGGTTCAACTAGTTTGTAACCTTCAACCTATCGAAATTATAAAATGTTGCTAAAAAGAAATCCACAGCATAGTTAAAGCTGTTGTGCAATTTTTTTTAGAGAAAAATCTATAATAACAGGTGGAGCTATGTATTTGGCTCTAACACAATGAACTCTCTTGATAGTCTAGGGCCTATAGGGGTGCCGGAACAAATTATATTAGCAGCAGCACTGGAACATTATGTCATGAACATAATTTTATAATTTTTAAAAACGTTTAAAACATGACATAGTCGATTGGTTTATTAGTTTCAATTAAATTCTTTATTGTTCGCACTAATTTTGTGTGCCAGAGTGTCCAACTTGATGTATACAATAATGTGTTTGTTCGTTATTCTTTTTTGCATACACCCTTGTCGTAAACAACACAACACTTGTTCGTCAGATCTGTATAGCGGAGATTTTCAAATAACGGGTGTTCTCTTCACACGCCATGCGTCTTCACACAAACTGACTGAATTCTTACTATCTGTTGACTGCTTTGTTTTGCGTTTTTATATCCCCACGTAAACAGTCTGATGAATGTTCTTGAAGTTGAATGTTCATGGCTTCGCTTTCTCAACAACTGTCGTAGTTTCAATATTATTTGTTCATTGCTGTATTTTATTTACATTCTTTGTTGTTGCGTTCTCGCTTACTTGTGTATCCCCTAGTCTTTCATACTTGTTACACGGTTATCATTTTCGTAACAATAGAATAAACCAAAGTGATTAATTAAAAGGCTCGTTCTGTGTAGTCTATCCTCACCATCAACAGGATTAATTTCTACTTTCGAATAGGAAGATTGAAGAGGAGAATCCTAAGTGGCACCACGAGAATAGTAGTAATAGTTAGGCAATCAATCAATTCTAACAATTTGAGCGATATCCATATAAAGATAATCCATGAAATAACATCTTCATTTGCTTCATCAATATTAATTGAAGAGAATTATCATTATTGCTGCCATAAAAAATGTTTAATCGGCTTAAATATATTCGACGGAGCAAGTACTGAAAAAATTTTAAAGTGTTGGATATTAAACAGGGGTAACAAACACCACCAGCACAAATCAATGTACTTAAACCACCTACGGCATCAGCGTAATGCATAAAAGAACGCATCCTTTTTAGCTTAATGATGAGTCTTAAGAAAATTATAATCATTTGGGGCAAATTGCAATGCACATCCAGTCTGGTTACTGTCCGAACATAGACGTCTTGTATCTCTGTAATGACTAACGTTGATCTGAAAGGACTCAAATAAAATGCCGAAGGTGCAAGAATAATGAAATAAAATTATCCACAGATGAATGGCTGCAGTAGTACGAGTATGACTGATATTCATATTAAAGTGTATGGATGCCTGATTATATTACAGTCATAAAATATATATTTTTTAACATTATCAAGATACGTTTTGTAAATTTCGCTACAAATGATTATGATAAAATAAAGAAAAAAAATAAAAACATTAATCGATTTAAAACACCTCTGCTTTGGCTGGCATTTTGTAACACTAGGAACACTTAAGGCGGTGGAAACATTCAAAAATTTTGCTGCTTATCATATAAAAATATCGGCAAACTGGTAGAAGAAATCGTAAAGTGTAGTAGGCAGGAAGGACAGACAGACAGACATACAAACGGACGGATGGTTGGATGATTTGATTTAATCACAGCCTACACACATACGCTTACTAGAAACTAAAAGTTTATATTCTTTTATTCTCTTTTTTATTTATTTTTTTGTAACGATGATCATTTTGTATATAAATTGTGTGGCATTAATGTGTGCACAGGAAAAATATATTTTAAACCATCATAGATTTGTGATTGATAAGAAGGATATGCGTTTAAAGTGGTGGTTGTAGGAGCTGCGATATTAAATGCTTTGGGCTGTCTTTGTCTATTTTAATACTTGTAGTCAATCAACTAAACAACAACACTAGCAGCAGTAGCAGCAACAACTTTGTTGCACATTTACTTGTACTGCAATGGCAGTAATTCATAGAGATTTGATCGCATCGAAAAAGGAGTGCACAGGATGTAGAAGATTAAAACCATATTTCCTATACACGTAACATTAAAATATTAAAGAGTTTTATCAAAAAAATTCAATTAGAAAAGAAGACCAAACTTGTGAATTAAATCTGCTGTAATCTGGGATAAAAAGACTAGGAAATCCGAAAGGGATGTCCATCATGCACATTTAATTTGTTTTCCTATGCTTATGATAAATATTTTTGGTCCCTTTTTTTACTTGAAATTTTAAATATATTTTGATTACCCTGTAGTTCTATATTTTTAATGATTTAATTTTGTTTTTCTCTTTTCAGGTAAAATATTACACGATAAAAATTGCCTTACTAAGGAAAATACCTTCCCGCTATGCAAATTGCTTAGTTTCCGAAGTTTTCTCTCTAACTTATTGTATATTGTATGAGATCCATTCAAACTTTCTCTTGGTAAGTTTATTTGACTCATTCTTTTGTGTGGGTCTTCTGTACTATGGAGGTCTATGTCGGGAGGTCTGTACATCCAAAAATTCTACTTTGTCAAGAATCGGTACAAGCTTTTTCTATTTTGGGCAATCTAAGACCAACTCTTACAAAAATGTTTTTATTGACTTTGATGTGATTACCTATTGTACTGTGTACTGAAAATATTACAAAACTCTCGATATTTTGCCAGGGGTTTACAAGTACGACGGCCAGTTCAACATACCTCAGTCCATACCGAAATATTCGCCGACAGAGGTTCTGTATGCGAAATACTTCCTGTTAACTCGTTCGATAAGTTTGTTTTCTCTCAGATTTGCAATGAAATAGAAATAATGAAAGCCTAGGAACCTAGCAGACATTTTAATACGATGCGTGTGGTTGGTACAAGAAGTTATTGATCTAAAGCAGCTACACTCATGCAAATATTCCTGGTTATTACGATCTTTTAGTCTTGATGAGGGCCAGTCCTAACTTCTTACATTAATTTTATCTATTAAAGATGGGGACATACGATTGAAGATTGACTCTGAACGGCAAAGTTTGAAAAGATTTTTACACGTTTAGGTAGGTGGGTTGAAGTGGCATTCAACTTAAGAGAATAGATATGTGTAAACCAAGTCTGGCTTATTATGTTACTCTATACATTCATTATCTCTTCTGTTGGTACCGTGGGGTACTTCGGAAGAAGCCCTTTAGCCTCTTAATATCCCGTTCACCCTTCAAAACGACATAATGCTTTATGTGCACCCTACTATTTGCAACATTTTACGCCTCAGGAATATGGGTAAAACTTTCGTTCGTTCTCTGTATTCATTTTCTTATAATATTCTGCGCTATTTTAATCGTATCTGCAGCTATAGCGTTAACAAATTTGCATTGCCAATACTCGGTATGCAGGTTTTTAGAGGAATTACCTAAAATTTTAATGGATGTGATACTTCTGTCCAATTCATCTGCTCTAACGTTTGCCCCCTTTATGTCCAGATCAGCTTATGACGAATTTCGTTTTTAGGTTTACAGAAGCGAAAATCATTCTAAGCGCCCAGTTCTTTGACAGTCGCCTGAACCCTGTGTGGATGATGTCTCCGCCTGGCTGGTATATTATTTTTAGATATTTGAAATTTGCCAGAGTACTGCTGAGAAGAGGTTTTTGAAAGACGACTACATAAGCCGGAAAATAAATAAACAGACTATTTATTCGCTTTTTATGTTTCTTTTTTTTTTTAATAAAAATATTGCTGTAATATCTGGTATGCTGGCTTTTAAGGTAGCGTGTTTATGGTTTTCAAATTACCACATGCAATATTCTGTTTAAAATTAAAAAAAAAATTGTTTTTTTTAATTTTTTTTATATGATCCTTCTGTTTATTGCTGGGTTATTAAGATGAACCAGTGCGATAGCATGTTTAGCATAAGGAATTAGCTCTTTGACCATCTTTCTTTCACTTCTATACACATTCTGACATTCAGTACACTTTTGGGGCAAGACATTAAATTTGTTCAGTTGAGCGAACGTCTTTTGTTTTAACATAAAACAAAACCTTTTCCCTCCCTCCCTCTTTCTTTCTGCTCTCTGAGTCTTTTCGTCTTTTCCTTTGTTCCTGTTTTAAATATAGTGTAGGGTTTACGTGACCACTTTAGGTTTTTGTTTTTTTTTTTCTTAATTTTCAGTTCGTTATTTTAATGGTTGGATTTTTTTTTATATTTTTTCCTTCTCTCTTTCTTTGATTTATTATGATTTTAATATTTTGACAGATTATGTGGTAGATAAATACAGTTTTGGTTATAGGATTTCAGCTACTGTGTGTGCGTTATAACCTGGCTGGGCTGGCTTTGCCTCTCTGTTTGTCTGTCTGTTTGGTTTTTTTTTTACCTGTGTATGACATGTGCTTCACATGAAATGAGAGGTGTGAGATGAAATTTGAAAACTACACCTACTCAATTTCCTTGAAATGCTGATTGAGTTGGTGTGCTGTGTGATGTGTGTGTTGTAGAATTTTGAAATCTTATGACATTTTATGTTATTGTCCTCTCGTATGCTTTGTTTTTTTGTTTTTTCTCATTTTTCTTTTCCAAGTATTTGATAGACATTTAAATGGAAGAAGTATTCATGCTTGAGCTTTATTTTTCTGTATACTTACATGAATACTAAGAGAAATATATTAATGGTGATGAATATAATGTAGTCACATTGCAAGGCATTATGTTGCATCAGCAATCAGCAGCTTTCATTTGCTTAAATCTCAAAACCCAGCTCAGACATCTCCAACCAAAACGAAATATGAAAAACTATTTCTTCGGCGACTTCCTGTCAACAGATTTCTATTAAAATCTCAGAGTAAATAAAATTGCCCTGAAAAGTTGCTCAAAACCTGTCGTGCGGAATCGGCTTTAAACCGTCGGCCCTGCCACTCATAATTGGTGTGAAAAGTTAGGTCAAAAATATTTTTTTGTTCTAATAATTTTTTGTCTTCGTTTCTGTTTTTAAACTTTCTTAATTGTATCTGTAAAAATCCCCGGTGTATGTATAGTTTTTTCTGTGACTGTACATACATAATTGGTCATTACAACTCTTCAGTCAGGATTACAAACTAGTTTCTTTAAGTACTTATGTGAGCGGTGTATGCAGACGTTTTTCTGTTACTGTACTTACATAATTGGTCGTTACAAGAGAACCAGGATTACAACCTAGTTTGAAGACTGTGTATGTAGACGTTTTTCTTTCACTGTATGCAAAGCGTTTATTGCGTAAGAAATAATTATTTTACTAATCTTCCTTCTCTTCCACATATCCTGACATTCAGTTCTATGTCTTTAGTCTTAGAAGGATTAAATCATTGAAGTATTCATTACGTTTTAAACTATTGTATACAAAGAAGACATTATTTGTTGCATTCTTGGTTATTGTAATGAAAACCATATAAAAACCATTTCAGCATTAATTTTCTGCTAACTTTGGTCTCTAGAATCAATTACCATCTCCAGAATTATGTTTACAAAATTAACTTGTAATGAGCGAATAATCACCATAACTGTAACTAAAATTCTCTCTCTCTAAGTCTTCGTGTTCCCTAACAGTAATTCGAAACGGTAACATTGTTTCCTGTAATTATTATGATTATTGTTACGAAATATTTCTATGTTCTTGTATTCGTAAAGGAAATATTGTCGTTTTCTTTTTCTTATAAACAAAATAGCATGTCAATCAATTCAGGCACAGCAAATCGATAATTGAATAAAACATGCAGCCCCCAACCTCCCTCTCTTCCCCACTAAGGCAAGAAAGTAACCAAATATGCCAGACTCCTTTTTCTGCTGACAGCATTGATGGTATAGGCTTTGAAACAGAATTGGCAAAACATGCCACAAGAATAAGTTTCAAGATTTTTCATTTTGTGCTGTTGTTGTTGTTGTTTGTCCATAACAACAAAATAATGACAATGGACACATAAAAAATAAAACCAAAATCTTCAAATTGGCAAAAAAAAAAACACAAAAAAAAAGGCAGAAGAAACGGAATCCATTGAAAATCTCTAGAGATCTTAGAGGCATGCTACTGCTGTTGTATGTACACGAGTATAGACTTTGTTGCATGAGGCACAAACGTTTCGTCTTATAAAATTGAAACTGAAAGACGTTAAAGCAAAAAGAAGCAAAAGAGGAAAAGAAAAACTTGCATTGTTCCAATATAAAACGTCTTAAATGAAATAAATTGTGAATTTTTTTTTTTGTTTCATTTTGGACGCTCCTCGTTAACACTTCAAGTGCGATTTTAAACAGTTTTCAAGATCTTCAGTATATTTTATGCGTCGTCGTCTTTCTTTTCTTGAACGTTTTCTCTTCCATTCATGATGCAGAACACAGAGAGTAAGCCTGAACCTCAGTCTCAACCATATAGCCGCCTGCTGCCTGGCCTGGCCTGGCTGGCATTGTAATAAATTATGGTCTTTTATGTGCAAGATTTTCATCAATTTATTTCATTTTATTTATTTCATTGTTGTAATGTAAATGAAATTTTTGGTTAAAAATAAAATGAAATTTCAAATTAAATTGATTTAACGAGCGTTGATTTGTAAAATGAAACTAATTTGATAAGAGAGTTTCGATCAAACAACACAACACTACACAATGGGAAATGATCAAAAGTATTGGAAACGAATAGGAATTCAATAAATTTATGTCTCCTCTGAAAATGTACAGCGATGGTCAATAATTTATATTCAGTACAGAATTCTGCAACAACACAGATTCATTTACAGGAGGTTTTGCTTCTTTTCCCCCTTTTTCAGAAAAATTCAACTAAAGCCCATCGTTAGTATAAAGAAGTTCGTTTTGAGCATGTTCCATCGATTTTAACTTGCAAGAGATGGTTCGTGATTGTGTCAAGAAAGGTCCACTATGGTAGATAAAAGACGAGCTTATTACTTCGGGAATAATGTTGCCATAAAAGTAATTTTTGTCTCGAAGCGTAATCCATTGTTAGTTCAAAGAAGTTCCGTTTCATTTACGTACGATTAAAGTAAAATCCTATGCAAAGCCCGGTTAAGCTGGTTAGTTGGATAAAAACGGAATACTTATAGCGTCAAGATTTGAACTTGGTACGACAATACGATCTACTACAAACTATTGGAATTGGAGCTAACGAACACAGATAATCTATAATGAACATAATTAATTCGTTTAAAGGAATCATTAGTTTGGGAGTACATGATCAGACAAGACAATGTTCCTCAATGTGCCTCATGTTGCAAGTGAATGAAAAGGTTTTATCTTATCTGCCTTAAAGGCTGTGTCTTAACACTTTTGTTTATCATTTTTATCGATCAACGTAGATCGCTTTCTCTGGAATGTAATTCACTACAGAACAGCGTATCACAACTGTTTTGATTCATTCATGGTTTCAAAAATGATCAATTTTTTAGGCAGAATCCACATGTTGGCAGAGAAAGCGAAAAGGGTTATAATATATAAAATTCGTTAAAAAGTATAGGTTTAACGAATATATTCATTAAGTGAATTGAACTCCTACTCTCAGAAATCATTTACGTGGTAAACTAACCCAAAATAAACCATTTCCCAAAGACTATAATTGAGAGCATTTTCTAGAGTTTGAAAGCGAAGACATGAAACAATCTATTCTGGAATGACAGCATTTTTACTGACACTACTATTTGGAGAAAGTTTAATACCTATTCAAAGGAAATATTAATCTTCCACTGTCTGGACTGCAGTTTATCTGGCGTAGTAAGGATAATTGTGTGATAAAAGCGACGTCTTTGCGCAACTCGGTAGCTGTAAAAGAGTGCAGAATACAAAATGTTGGGCAACTCCTTTGCGATTGCTTCAACCTATGCTTTAAAAGTGACTATTCTGCCTTCTGCGTGAAATATTAACTGACCTTTAAACCTCTCTTCATTTGATCTTCTTGTCACATTGAAGAGCTTGGAATTGTTGGTTTTAATTTTGTGTTTTCTTAGCAGTTTACCGGCGTTTGAACCAAATAAATGATATCTTTTGAACCAAAGCAGTTCGTACTTTTATTTTATCGTACAGGACCCTTCTGTAGGGAGTCTGTTAATTTATTTTATGAATCAAGTCTCTTGGTATTTACTATTCTCCTCAGTTGCCTGACAATAGCGTTATGGTCCTCCAAACGCACCTTAACTGGACTTCGTGATTTGAAATTAGTTATGTTAAGTCAACCATTGCTTGACAGACCAAGAGACATTTCTTAAGGTCTGGTATATGGAACTCCAACTGTCCTAAAAGACTTCTTGTAAGGTCTGGTTATGCTTTTAGTTTTAATTTCATTTTGACAGTAATTTCCAGATTTCAATTCATAAATTTATTTTGAAATAATTCTGGAGAAGCTGAAATTGTCTGTTACATTTAGATCATCAGTATGTTAACGCTGCGATATAAAATTTAGTTCGCTTCATTTATCCTGGTTGTAGATTGTGGATTCAAAGTGCCATTCTTAAACCCTGCATTATTATTTCAATTTGTTGGAGCCTTTTCTGAAACTAAAAGAATTTTCAGATCTTTCAGTTGTGTTTTCATAATACAACCATGAACTTGTTTAATTAATTTTCTTTAAAAGCAGTTTGTAAATTTAAAGTTTCTTCCATTTAAAATTCAAACTGATTTCTTCCTTGTTTTTCTTTGCAATATTCAACAATGTTTTGTAATTTGTCTTACAAGCAATTTGTGAGTTAATTTACTTAACCTTTTCAATTCACTCCCTGTTGCATTACATGAGACGGGGAGTAGCAAAGTTAACTGCTACAACTGTTGTGGTAGTGGTCGTGGTAGTGAATGCAGGGCCCCATTATTTTTTGGCTCATTAAATGCTGGCTTCCAATAATCAGTATCATTCAATCAGGTTATAGAAAATACATAAAATGCCCTCGAAGGTAACAATTGTAAGGCGTCAAAAGTCTTATTAAAGAAAATTTACCACAGTTTACGTTTTACGTTTTTGCAAAAAGAAATTGATGGCAGTAGTAACCGTAAGCCGTCTAACTTAAAGCCAAAGTTCCAATTTGAAATTCAGTTAAAAAGACAAAAAAAAAAAAATGGAGTAAAAAGAGAGAATGAAAAGAAAAGAAAAAACATAAAAGGGAATAGCCAGTGAAATAAAGATTCATGTGGCAAGATTTCTTTCTTTTTTCGCTGCCACAGCTGCCCCAAAAGGTTTTTATAAACGTAGATGCATGTGTGTTGCTTATGCTGGCCATTATTTTTTATTATTGTTTTGCAGTCCATCTCCGTTGGCAAAGGTATGTGGCTGAAGTATGAATAAAGCAAAAAATAAAGGTAAGACTGTGGCCTGCAACAATGTCCTGTTAGTAAGGGTCTTCATATTATGAGACCTCTTATCGTTGCCAAGGAATCATTATTTCACACTTCATGTTAAACTATGAATCGTAAAGAATTCTAAATTCAATGCCACAAAAGAAGGACAAAAAGAAAAAGAACGACTATAGGTACTTTGAAACCAGCATGTACGATATTATACCATTGGCAGATGCCAGAGATGGCCTGGTTAAGGCCCCTTTGCGGAAATATTTTTTATTGAAACCTTTTCTATAAGATGGCATAAGGTTTTATTTTAATATGGCCCGTCTTGTCTGTAATTCACTCATAGAAACTCTCTCCAGCTAGCAGCAAAATCTTTCTGATCTACCAAATCTTTCTGTCCTGACCATCGTTTGCGATTGGTTATAGTCTAGCTCCATAGCTTCAAAACTACTCGCATATTTCCAGATAATATCGAATGTTCAATAGCTTCGCTGTACAAAAATATTTGGGCCCCTTCAATTTTAGAAAAGGTTGGCAATTTTTATTCCTTAAAAACACAATAAAAGATGCAACGAATGTGATTATTTCCTCACCAAAAGAGAAGGAAATAAATAAATGCCTAAATGGAAACGTAAAACGAATGAATTTTTTCTTCTGTCTTAAGCTCTGGCAGACCTTTTGCATTTTGCAGCATCAGCATCAACAACAACAATAAAAGGGCCAAAGCTACATTACTTGCGAGTACAGCATAAATTTTATATTTCCGTATGAATGTGGAAACAATATTTTTCGTTCTGCTGTCTTTTCAAATTCATCTTCGTTGTCTTTCAACTCCATCTGCACCACGGAGACGTTGAAAATGCGAATTGAAAACAACGAAATGAAAGAAAAATGGGAAAAAGATCATATCGAATTGTAGCAGGCACTATTTATTGTTGCCTTGCCAAGCGCAAAATATAACAACCTACCTTCTTAAACGTCAAACATACACAGACACAGGCTTAAAGAAAACTTTGGATTTTTTTTTTTTGGCAAAAGCATATTTTGCCAGTCAGCCAATATCAACGCCAGTCGGACCGTCAACGGTGTAGCAGTTTAGGCTTACGACAGACGTTTCTTTTTATGCCATTTTTGTTTTGCCGTTTTATGTTATCGATGCTTAAACCCAGATAGCCAAATACAACTTACAGGCATACAGTTTTAGCTGCAACTACGGTTGCCAAACAAAGCTTTAGACATTATGCTGTGTTGGCGGAGGGAAGCCCATAGGAAAAGGTTTACAAGTGGGGGGAAGAGATGGATATGAATAAAAACAAAAATAATACCTAGAAATGGCATAACAAGAGATGATCTTAAATGGTGCAACCAATGCAAAAATTAACCAACCAAGCGTAGTTGGGTATACAGTTGGTGACAAAAGAAAAATGAGATTGACTTTGTATAGTCAAGGTACTTACAAAAGGGTCATCCAAGTTACAATTATGAATGCTCTAAACTGCCACACCACTACTAGAAGAGGACTCAAATATGTTTTCGAAAGTGTAGTTTCAGTGACTTAGCAGTCGCTGTATGGATTAAATGAGTTAACGATCGAATACCTCGGACCTTTCATTGTATGAGACATAGAAACTGACCAATATTTAACGATCGAATATTCCGGACATTCTTTTATGGCAGCTAACTGTGAAAAACTTTTATTTCTTACTGACTGTATAGAGGGCTGCAAGATGCTTTGGATTTTGCGAACATTAAACATTAACCAGTTAAATACCACTCAGAGTGTACTTTTTTTCTTTCTCTAGTTAAGCGTGTCTGCATAACATCGATAGCAATAAATTACCGATTAGCTTAAGACTTCTTTACCTACAAGCCAGCCAGCCATTCAGCCAAGTTTTACATTCAACCACTCGACTGTTGCAGCCCAACCAAAGGAGATTTTTCTTTGCTTTACATGCTGCTATAGCAGTTGTTGTTGTTTCGTTCGCTATAGTAAATGGTATGGAAAAGAAGAAAATATTGCCTTTTGACTTTTCTTAAATGCGTGTCCATATAATCTCAGATAATTCTATACTCCGAACTTAAGCCAAAAACAAAAAAGTAAACACCAAGTGGAATGCTACGAAATGAAAAATATAAAGTTTGCAAAGCAATTGTAGTGGTCAGTAGTATAAGCATGAGTTGAGGAGGTATCTGAGATGGGGTTCATTGACAATTGCTGTGTATGCAAAGTGTAAAAATTGTAAAAAAGTATTGTTAAGCATATGTTTTCTGTCAATTTACCATGTACCATGTACAATGTATAATGTACCGTGTATCTCTGTTTTTTCTGTTGCCTTTTCTTCTTGGTCTTATTTTTCTTTGATTTTAATTTTTTAAATGGAATTTTTCTTCGGTAGTGGACACGCAATGTTCTTGTTTTATTACTAAAAAAAAGCATACTTTAAGCAGTCAGAAAGAATCTTTGATGAGTTATTGTAGGTATTTGTTATTGTTTATCGTAAATATTAATCGGAAATTTTTCTAGCCAAAGCTTCAAACAGCACGTTAGAAATTTGTTTCGTAAGAATGCCTCTACCATTTGCCAAAACCGAGATTAAGTTGAAAAATAAAATAATTATTGCTACGAATTTCGAAGTATTGTTTAATAATGGATGTTTTGCTTGCCTATATGACTTGCTGTACTACCATTGCATTCCCTTCCATGGGTTGAGTACCTTCATCTCTTATTACATATTATTGCTGCTTACAGATACTACAACCTTCAAACGATCGATTGTAATACCCGCAATAGTTATTGGGATTCTTCTTCCCTGTTACACTAAGAAATATCAGTATGTCAGTGATAAGAATAATTTCCCGGCTACTACTTGATAAGTTCCCGTTCTAATCAGACATGTTTCATGCCTACTTGTTGCGGTTACAGTGTATTCTGTACAAATGATCTTTGGGTTTACAATGATCGATTTTCAAATTATTTCTGCATAGTCCTGTCTGTGTTGATAATATTCTTCAACTCCCCTCTCCATATTACTTTTATTCAAGTATCTGTTGTAACTCCTCGACAGGAAGATAACTGTGCTGCTATAACTCTTGTCCGGCCATGTTCGATCGAAAAGCTTTTTCTATTGAATTTTACCCAATTTCAGTGTCATTTAGGGAATGATGCGAATGTATCCCTTCAGAATACATACTTCGAACATTAGCTTCATGATTAATGATTCACTTGTCTTCCTTAAGGCACATAAAACTACATTACAAGTCACATATGTAGTCTATGCGACAGTATTGCTCACTTCTTCTGGAGAAATTTCCGAAGTTAATTTTGTAAATCTTCGGTTGGACTTTAAACATATTTTTAGCCCAAAATAATGAACCGTTTCCAGCAATAAGTTTCAGAGCAAATAGAGACAGGCCCACACATAGCGCATGAGGTCCGAACAAGGCACCTCCATGGCATACTGCATTATCTTTTCGGTTTTACAATGTATTTCTTAGCCGATTTCATCTTGTTGAGTTTTTAAAGTTTTACTTCAACGTCATTATTGTGATTGTATCGACCTTCTCTCTGTATAGCTGACTCAACTCCAAATTTCTATGTTTGGAGTATCCATACCCAAAGATGGATCCATGTTGCTGATGATATTGTGTATGTCACGCTGCGACATAGCGATACTAGGTAGGGTACTAAAAAATTATTTAAAATGCTGTTGTTAATAACGAGGGATGTAAAATATATGCCAATAATTACAAGCATTGTGCGCTGTATGAGTAGTCCATGAAAATTGCTTAACTTCTCATCGATCTTCGAATAATCACAATAACAATTTACGTTAAATAGCATTGTAAAAAATCATTTAACGATCAATATAAAATGCTAATTGAAATGTTAACTGCTTGTACATTGGATGGTGTGTTACGCTGTTTCCGCTCGCTCCCTGGTGGTTAACAGGCTATTGCGTGAAAATTTAAATACCCAGTGCAGGGAGAACGTCAACAGCAAAACGAAATTTTTCTAACTGCTGTCGACATGGTTTGTCGACATGTACGTGCTAATGTGACAATTTCCATGATTTAAAAGCAATTTTTTCACAATCATTAGCACGCAATTTACAAAAGTTGAATTGATTCGAGTGGAGATCCTAAAACGAACAAAATTTCATTCATAGTTTTACGGGTTTTTTGCAACACACAGAGATTGTTGTGACTGCCATAAACAAGACGTTGTTTTTTTTTTCTTTTAAAACTTAATATCGCCATCACAATGCTGGTAATTAAATGTTGCAGCAATTCATGCATTTTAAGGAGGAGGAGGTCAGTCGTAAAACGTATTGAATTTTGTGTGACAAAAATCCATACCCAAAATAAGCATAAAATGAAAATTGTTTTTTTTTTTTTGTTGTTTTTTTTACTTAAAAACTTATTTCGTCTTGCTAACAAGCTGTTTTTGGCTGTTTAATGAAATCACAGACATTTTTTGTCTCTTATTCTCATTATTTTAATTTGTATTGAATGCAAGAGAAAAAAAAATCTCAAAAACTTAAAAAAGTCACAGAAGCCACAAGAACTGACACATCAGATTAGGGAATATCACCTTCGCACATGCCAGCCAACGACAACTGAGAGCCTTCTAGCCTGGCAGACATCCATTCAAAATGATATTAAATACGAAAAAAAGAAGAAAACGAATGGAAAATAAATTAAAACAGTTTTTAATTACGAAGGTTGTCTGAGACGTGTACTTAAATTTTTGCCTTGCGTTGGGTATTGCAGGTTTATGGTCTCTAAGAGCACACTGATCTCTTAGGTAGGTAGGTAGAAGCGATGAGCGGACACATTTAGGCTGCATACAGGCCCATTGTGATCTTTTACTCTTCACAAATTTAGTTTCTCACCAAAACAGCATTTTATGTAATTGTCGATTTAGAGCCTGAATTTCTAAACGTAGAACTGTAGCTCTTTCTTTGCGGGAAGCCTCAAACATAGCCTAGGCACATGGCTTTCCTGCAAGATAATACTGTCCGTTCCCTGGCAACTATTGTACATCACATTGCCTACACTTGTTTACTCATACATAAATACATAATTGGTCATTACAACCCTTTAGCCAGGATAACGACCAAGCTTCTCACACCACTTATGTTATGTGCGTAAATTTTATATGTAAGTGGCGGGACCTAGAGTTTAAAGTCGGTTCCGAATGACAGACTTTTGAGAAACAATTTGACAATTTTATTTTACTATCGCTGCAGAAATATTTTCATATTTTCGTTTTGATGTCTAAAAAGCCAACACGATGCTTGTATTAATGGTTGGCACACAACAGGCCTAGTCTCTTCTCCTCAAACCTATCTTCTTACCCACTTGCTTTCCACTTTTAAGCTTCACAGTTGAGAGCCTAATGCTATGAACGTGGGGCTCTTAGTGTTTTTTAGAGAACAACGTCTTCTGCATTGTCCTCAATAATTTGCGGCCCATGCGTTGAAGTCATCTTCCTTCCTAAATCTTCTCCTAGACATCCTTGTTAAGATCCCAATATTGATTGCTGTACTACATTCTTGTGGCGTCTTCTTCAGTTTCGTTCGCCTTGGCTTACAGTTTTTATAAGAACCCTTTAATTGTGCTTAGATTCACTACTTCTCATAACCTGCCACGTACATACAGAGGTATGTCATATTCCTTACAGTTTTATCGCCTCTAACCACTACCCACTTAACTAACGGCCAAATGTGGCAAGAAAAAGAGTTAAGGAAATAAGGAATAACGAACACGAAAAAAAAAAAATGAATAAAAAATAAAACCAGCAGCAGTTTCAAGTCAAATTGAATCTTTGTCTTTTGATTTCTTAAAAAACGATTGGCGACACGAATCCACATGCAATTGCTGGCAACAGATACATACAAAAAAAAGCCTCTAGAGACCTAACGAACTGAACCGACCAAGCCAAACAGCATCAACATCAGCATTGCTGTCCGTCGTCCCTCGTTCGCCTGCCGAAAACTTCGTCATTGAGAGAGCCTTTTTGTTTTTTTTTTTTTTTGTTGGATATGAAATAATGAAACTAAAATCCATCCAAGTCCTACGTATTGCTGACTTGTAATATTGCTGTTGCAGCAGTTGATTATTACTGTTGCTGTGTTTTGTGTCGCATTGTGTTGCATTCAATATAGAAATGTTCAACATGCAACAATTGATTGCCCACACTCGTAACGTATGTTTGACGCTCTCTCGTTTGCTTGTGTAAAATGCAACCCAAAATAAGAAACCAAAATCTTCCGTCTTTACATACGTTTGTCTGTCTGTCCTTCTATTGTCGTTGGCTTTGTTCACATGTTAAACGGGAGTATGCGCACGAGTGTCTGTGTGTGTGTGTGTGTGTGTGTGTGTCTTAACAAAAATTGTAAACGAAGTTTTAGCAGCCAATTGCTGCCTGGTCACCCATTCACAAACAAATCTCCTCTATTAAACGAAAAGTCAGCAACCATTTATATGAATTTCGCTTGTTGTTGTTACCTCTTTATATGGACCGAAATCCATCGTATATGGTTTTCGTAATTTTCTTTAAAAAGAAACAAAAAAAAAAAAATAATTTTTCTTCTTCTTCTTCAACTACAATACAATGCAGGCAGTATTCGGTTAAATGCTAAAATGGGCAAACATTGTAGGTACAATGACTTCAGCTTCAACTGCAACACCAACATCCCAACCAAATCGTAACTACACAACACTACACTACTCCATACCCCATTTTTTATACTCAAATTGAAAATTCGAAAATAAAAGGAAGGAAGGCAAAAAATCCATTGAAATACACAAATTCTGGTGTCAAACAACATGTTAAGCTTTGTTGCAGTTGTTGTTTGTTTCGTTTTTCAAAAGCCGCTTAAAGCCTTGGTGTTGAAACCATTTTTTTTTATTTTTGGTTTAGAATTTACAATTAAATTGAGGGTAATTTTTTTTCTTGTCTGCAATAAGAACAAAAAAAAAATGTAAAATATCTGACAGTCGTCTTGTGTCATGTATTGATACATGACTACTAGGATTTGGTAATTGATTAATGTCCGCTCTAGGCGAAGAAGACGCGTGATAATTAAGACCAGGATGTTCTCACTTAGGAAGGGAGAAGCTTTGAAGCGCTAAAAACGTTTGCAGTAGTATAAACTGTACTTTTTGCATGAAATTACATATAAAATTGGTGATTTCCACCCTTCAGTGAGTATTATGGACCTAGTTTCTCACGATAAATATTTACAACGTAAACTGGTGGAACTCAACCGGGTAATAAATCAAGGCAAGGCAATCAAAGATCTTATCGCACATACCATGGATTGGTTCGAAACAATCGATGTAGTTTTTTAACAGCTATAATCACCCAAAATCCATTGTATAAACTGCACATTGCCCAAAACTTTCCGTTTAAGTACAGTTAAAGATCTTCAATGACTTAAAAATTCAGGCCCTGCTAAAAAATCATTTATTTTATATGTTATGTTATACCAATAGGTTGTTGTTCATAGCTTTTATTTAAGTAGTAGTACGCATTGTCAAGATATGAGAAAAAAGTGCAATAAATAAGTCGGGCAAATCCAAGTAAAAATGGAACTATCAGGGAAACAGGATTCGTTAGAGTTGGGCATTACTTGGTATCAAAGATAAATTTTTAAGTGAACAAAAAGTTCTCTACAAACCGAGCAAAATCGGATAAAAAAGGAATTATGGAAGATACGGATAGTTGGATAGTCTTGGGTTATTTGGGACCAGAGATATAAGCGATGAAGCTAATTGCTTTCTCTAATTGAACAACATAAAGTTCTCTAGTTAAACCGGTCAAAATGCCCGAATTGCTTTTTTTTGTCGACTACTTGCAATTTTGTTGAGGGCTGGCATTTTTTTTTTGTTTGGTGACTTGCAGTTTTTGGTGGATGACTTGGATTTCTTGGTCGATGGCTATCACTTTTTGGTAAATGACTTGCATGTTTTGTCGATTATTTGCATTTTTTTTTCTATCGATAACTTGCATTTTTTTGTCTATGACTTGAATTTTTGGACGGTGACTTTAATTTTTTGGTAGTTGACTTGCTTTTCTAACGATAACTTGGTGGTTAACTTGCATTTTTTGTCCATGACTTGAATTTTTTTGTCGATAACTTGAGGTTTTTAAATAAAAGTTGCAAAACCAATTTGTATAAAAAGTCTCGTGACAAACAAGAAATATGATAGACACAAGGTTTTGCAAAGTCATTTAAAGCAAGTCTAAACTAACTTATGAATGCGGTATTTGCAAACATATTCCAGAAGCTTTCTGCATTGATTGTTAAATCGAATTTATTGTCATTTAATCGTATGCCATGCAAAAGGCATAGTTAAAAATTTGCTTCAACCCGCCTTAAAAGCTTAATCATGTAAAGCTATGATTAAACATATCAAAAATCATCGACTAATTCCCCCTTTAGAATTACAAAAACATATGAAGAGCAGCGTATGGAAAATGTTCTTACGATTTTTCCCCTATTTAAACCGTCCAACCAACCCAACGATGCATCGTTGCCAACATTTCATCTATACATTTCGACAGTGTTGTTAAAAAGTTAATTTGTCGATTTTACAATTAAACTCCATTATACAACTACAAGTACAACGTAATTTAAATTCTGATGGCCACCCAAATGTTACATGGACCGACAAAATTCACACCAACAATAAATACTTCAACACCAATGTAATGAACATGATTTTCCACTTTACACAAAAAGGGGAAAAAGTGATCAGCATGATGGTAAAGGAGAAGAAAAAAAAAGAGAATTTTTAAAAACGAACGGACGAACGTTTTCATTGTAATTACGAAGTACAGAAAAAAAAAAAAGATGAAATAAAAAAGGAAATAAACGAAAAAAGATAAAAATAAAGACGGAAAACAACAACACGAAGAGAGGCAAATTTATATCTGAAGCTTAAGAAGTAATTGAAGCTACTGTATAATGTTAAGCACTACTCTTGTCCATAACACTGCACTGCACTCCACTGCACTACTGGTGGAAGATGCTAAATTAAACATAAAAAAGGCTAAGAAGAAGAACAACAAGAAGTTAATACAGTCTTAAGACCAGGCTAAGAAGAACAACAGCAGCAAACGGCAATTTAAATAGGAAAAATCCATGTTGAAAGCAACACAGTCAGCCAGGCAAGTAAAGAAATGGGAACTGAACTAAACTGGAATAAATAATTTGAAAACAACATTAAACACGTGTTCATAGTTTAAATTTTCAAAAATCTAAAGAAAGGCACACAAAGGACAGACGGCTGTGCCCAACAACAGACTTACTGACATAGAGACATACAGACAGACAGACAGTCAGACAGAAATGAATTCAAAGGGAGTGCTGGCCGTTTTGGTGAGGCTAAACTTTTGCTATTATACGTTAAAGGTTTTAGTTTTTGTGGGCAAACTTATTTATTTTTTTGTTTGTGAGCCATTATAAGTCACGATTGTCGAAAAAAGAGAACTTGTTTCCTATGAATACCCCTTTATGAAAGAGCTTAAAAGGTGTCCCTAACAAGAGATGTTAATCCGAATGACAGCTTTAGTAATGGAACAATAAGAAGTTCTTATTTGCAGTTTCCTAACAGCTGTGTACGCTTAGCTTGTGTTGTAATTCCAGACTTGAAAACCTATCTTGCTAAGCTAGCGTTCAAACGATACTCGACTCGAATACTTCGCCTGTACTTCTCCTATATTGCAGTGTGTTCGTTTTACGTCCCCTTTGTTGTATAACCCTGTGTCAAGCTTTGAAAATCCATCGCATTTTTTTCTTCTTCGCTTTTTCTTTATGAGCAATTTTTATAAACTTTGACTTTATCAGTTGGGACTTGGAGTTTGAATTCTAGGACTACCCGTTGTGAGGTTGATTTTATTTTCTTGTTTTTAGTTGTAATTTCTATTGTTATTGTTGTTGTTGTTTAATATTTCAAAATCTAGTCATTTTTCATATTGCCTAACTCTAAAAGCATTAAAACATTGTTGTCGTTGCTATTGTTGGTGTTAAGCATAAAATATTTTTTTCTTTCGGCATAAGAGATAGAAGTGCTGAGTGCTTAAGATACGCCCTTGATACATTTCATTAAAGGCAGCAAAAAACACAAACTAAAACGAACTGAAATGAAATTATTTTTGAAAAAACGCAACGAACAATTATGATCGCAAACCTGGTTCGCTTTAGCTAAGCTAAGCTTTAATTTTGGCCAATGTTTTTCGGTTTAACAAAAAATTTTTTTATTTTTTATGCAAATTTTCAACAAATTTGTTGAGTTCTACAAGCATTTATTTGCGTTTTTTCTAGCTGTTAACGTACTTTTTCTATTTAAATCGTTGACTAGGAAATGTTAACGCTTTTTATAGGCCTTTTTCTAGTTGCCCATAAAGATCAGTTGCAAGAGATATTTTTTTTTTGTTATAAGAAGACCAGCTCTTAAATGTTGGTAGCTTAGAGTGAACTCAACCGCCAAGTGATTTAAAATTTTAAATAAAAAATGTTATCGTATCGGGGTTTGTTTTAATGAAATTGTTACGGTCTACGATCGAGTTTTTTAGAGAGTGGAATCACATCCAGAGTAAAATTCCGTTTAAGAGAAAAAGGCTTAATTGGCTACTGCAGCATTCCACTAGGGACTACATCATGTGATATCTACTATAAGCTTATGTATATGATAAATATCTCCTATATGATTGGAATATCTCCTAGAAGGATTGGGTTCGGAATCTTACTATTGGGGTGGAGGAATATCGGACGCGACTACAAGATCTGATGCTTATATTTAAACTTTAGGTCTACCTCAGACCCGTTTTAATGGCAAAAATTTACGTCATTGATATTGACACGTATTGTATTCGAGAATTAAATTTTGTGACTTCGGTTCTAGATATCTACGTGTACAGTAATGTATCGATAGTCCAATGTGAAACATTAGTTGTTCTGTCGAACTTGATAGATTAAAGAACGATGAGAAAGTTAGACTTTAGAATATCCAGAATCGTGGCATTGATTGTAAAGCACAAAAGTTGTCTTAAATTTGGGAGGATCAGACTTCTTACATAAAAAATTACTAAACACGAGTTATCGATATTGTTGCTATTGTAGGAATTGTTAGTCAGCAAAGTCCCGTACGATACCTCCTCAGTGAATGGCCCATTCTACAGGAACTTAGACTTAGGCAACTTGGTCTGGACTGTTTCAAGGACATGTCATTGGAAAATCTGTTTAACTTCGTCATGGCTACAGGTTGACACTAAGTGGATTACACTTTTGGCTTTTTGCGCAGGTGCTATAATGTCGCCACTTATAGAATATTCAGGATTCTGTGGCTTACTTTGGTGACAAGTGAACACTGTGTAATTGTCCACAGTATAATTATGCAAAAGCAGGTATTTGAGTTTATTCTGCTTCCATGTTACAAGTTCCTAGTTCCATTCGCAGTTGTAAAAGAACAAACAATTGTGCAGATCTAGCTCATTCAAGAGAGCAAAAATCTTGTCAGGTATTCTTTTGTTTATTAGATAAGCTAACATATTGGAAGTCGCTGTGGTCTAGTAGGTAATGTGCTGGCTTATTAGACGTAAAGCCAGGGTTCGAGTCCCAGGCCAGACATCAAAATAAAATACAAAAAGTATTTTTTTGGCGACTTCCTTTCAGCAGATTTCTGGCAAAAACTCTGAGAGTAAATAAAATCTATTGTTCAGAGTCGACTTTAAACTGTAGGTCCCGCCACTTATGTATAAAATTAACACACACAACATAAGTAGTGTAAGAAACTAGGCCAATAATCCTGACTGAAGGGTTGTAATGAACAATTATGTATGTGAACATATCGAAAGGAAGATATAGACCTCTACCGACCAATAATAAGGAGTGGGTTGATATTATCGTGATGCAATTTCCGCCATATTCTGAATATTTGGTTCAGTGCGAGAGTTGCCCCTTTGGAAGATTATAATTCTTTTCTCCAAGAATTTTAGCAGAACAGATAGATAGCTTTACACGCTATTGTGAAGAAATTTGTCTATAATTAGAGTATTCAAAATTAAATTTCATTGAGCCGGCATCTGGTCACCTCTTTTCACATAAAGTTTCATTGTGGCATAATTTAAATACACAGATTTTAAGTAAAATAAATGCCTTGTTAACAAAAGGCGTAAAGTTCATTTTATGATAGCGTTATTTATGTGCCCTCCCCACCACTCTTTGTACCACCATAAAAAATAATTTTGTTTTAGCATTTTTTTGCTTCTTTTTACTTTCCTTAAATGGATTTTTTATGTTTTCACTTGAACATACAATTTTACTGAAGAGGGTTTACAACCAAATCGAAAAGAACCATTAAAGCGCATGCGTAAATATAGTTTTGATTTTAAAATTTCTTGAATGCTTAAATTGTGTATTTAAGAAAGCATGTTTAATTTTGCAATGCAAAGTATATTCAAGAGTTTGTTGAACCCACTTTTTGTTTGGCCGTTCATGTAATGGAATCTTCTAAATTATTTATCGATTTGCTTTTATTATCTAAAGAAAATCTTATCAAGATCATCTTATCTAAGAATTGAGGACGACTAGCTGGGTCGTAATGCCGCCCATAAATTTACAAAAAAAAAAGAAGAAAAATGACAGCCTTAGTTAAGGAAATAGCACTTGAAGTTAAACGTAGAGAATATTCTTGTCAAACTCTCTCTGTTTGCATCTTCTAAACTTTTGCATAGATTTTTCCTTTTTCTTTTCCGCTTGGCCAAAAATTGTATTTATTTTTCCAGCCGAATACACGCGCTATTATGAGTGCTGCAGTACAGCGCGATATCCCGCAGCTTTTTGAACTGCAAAATATAAATATTCGTTGGTATTCTTCGTTTGGCAAACAAATCATAAATCTTATAAGAAAACTAACGATAAAGAAGTTTTAGTTACAACTCTAAATATTTATTTTGTAAACAAAAAATACTAAAAAAAAAATTAGGAAAATTTTTACCACAAATGAAAAAATCTTGACCATACGTTTGGCAATAGCAAAATATCTGAATATGAATATATATGAATTTAAAGAAGAAACTATATGAATTAAATGTTTGAAAGACTTTATGAAAGAGAGAGCCAGTTATGAGTTAGATTATCTTGATTTGAAAGGTTGCATCGTTTCTTTCAGTTCCAAGGCTTCGTTTTTAACTTCTCCGTTCTATACATCTCCATTTTATACTCATGCGTTGTTTACTTTCTATAATCCTCCGTTTTATACTTCTTCTGTGTTCTACAGTTCTCTGTTCTATACTTTTCCGTTACATACTTCTCCGTTCTATACTTCTCCGTTCTATATTTATCTGTTTTATAATACTCCGTTTTATACTTCTATGTTCTCTTCTTTTTCGTTCTCTCTTTTTCCGTTCTCTATTTCTCCGTTCTATACTCCTCCGTTTAATACTATTCCATTCTATACATCTCCGTTTTACACTTTTGCGTTCTCTAGTTCTCCGTTCTATATTTCTCCATTTTATATTTCTCCTTTCTATACTTCTACGTTCTATACATCTCCGTTCTATACTTCTCCGTTCTATACATCTGCGTTTAATGCTCCTCCATTTTACACTTCTACGTTCTCTACTTCTCCGTTTATATTCCTCCATTTTATATTTCTCTGTTCTATACTTCTCCGTTCTACACATCTGCGTTTAATAATCCTTCGTTTTACACTTCTGCGTTCTCTACTTCTTCGTTCTATACTCCTCCATTTTATATTTTAGCAATCTTTACTTCTCCGCTCTATATTCCTCCGTTTTATACTTATCCGTTCTTTACTTCTCCGTTTTATACTTCTCCGTTTTATACTTCTCCGTTTTATACTTCTCCGTTTTATACTTCTGTGTTGTCTACTTTTCCTTTCTATAGTCCTCCGTTTTAAACTTCTGCGTTCTCTACTGCTCCCTTCTATAGTTCTCCGTTCTATATTTCTCCGTTTGACACTCCTCCGTTTTATACGTCTGCGTTCTCTACTGCTCCGTTCTACACTTGTATGTTCTATACTCCTGCGTTTTATACTTCTCCCTTCTATTTTTTCCATCCTATACTTCTTTATAAATGCGAGCGACTTCTAAGAAGAGATAGAGATAAGTGCTTAATTCATATGATACTAGGTAATAATGCGACTTCATGAAGGACTAATTTCATCTGACGATTGCATATTTTTATGGAGAAAAGGTTGTATACGTAGTACGCTGCAGTTTGTGGACGATTAATCAGAGAATTCGTTCTTTAAATCCTTGATGTTTACGGGGAAAATTCTTCCTGTAAAAGTTTTTTTGTCTCTTAAATAAAATTGGCATTCGTTTTAAAGCAGAGCCTATTAGGCTCCCATAAGCTCTCATTTTTAAGTCTATTTTTGGATGGTATCATTGCATGAAGCTATAAATATTATCCCATTCACATCGATATGCAGTTCTTGCGCTGACCAACAATTCGATTAGTTTGGGAAAATTTGTATTAGGACTGCGCTTACCTATGCTGTCATAACCTGCCGCTAGATGTGCTCAAGTAAGCCACTTCAACCACATCGAGCTGTATAAGCTCTATGTATAAAGTTTGGGTACCCAAAATCCTTAGTCTCTAGTAATAAAATGTCGGCCAATGACAAGGAATATATTACGCAGTGTCCTCTTCTTGCTCAACACTGCAGCTGCGGAGATATGCAGAAATCTTTGTGAGATATTCTCAATCTTGAGGCGTTTATCCAAGTTTCTTTAGGGCTGCCAGACAAATCTGTTGCCTGTTCTGTATCCAAATAAATTTCTTTTTCCATCTTTCCTTTCCAAATGATTAAAAGCTGTAGGGGAATCAATAATCTCGGATAGGATTTGGTTTGTGTTATGTATTGTACCAACTTCTGTGTCTGCTATGATGTTGCCTTCAATGTAACGCGTCTACAAACTCACATAGTTATCTGATACCAATGGCAAAATGGCAGCTGTCAGTTTTAATTTAATATCTCAATTACGCTCTTATGATAGTCAACATGATGTAAATAATTATGATGAAATCTCTGCATTTCACTTTTAATTTAGTAGAGTAAACCCACATTATTAAATAATAATTTAATTTTGTCTTCTATTCTTTATTGAATTACCAAAGAAAACATTTTTTTTTTTAATTTGCTTTGGCATTACACAATGAAGTTCGTTGATTCGTTTCTTATCACAGACTAAATTGAATGACATTTTATGCCCTTAACAAAGGGAGACAATTGTCATCGTTATGTTCCAAGAGAAATCTTCCAATGAAATGTGAATTCTTAAAAAAAGAATTCATTTTTTTTTGTTTTTATTTTACGAAAATGTGGGTTTTAAAGATGAAAACAGGACGTTGTTGTGTATTCACTCAAGTATTGAGATGGTTTAAGACGGAGAGGCAACAAAAATGTTGAAGATTTTGTGGTTTTCCTGTCCTCAGGGCAGAGAGATCGGACTTAAGTGATCGATTTTTTCTTGCAGATTTTTTCTTTATTCTTTTTTTTTTTATATTTAAAGTACTTTTCTTTTAATTAAATAGAAAATTACATTTCTTTATTGAAGCGTTACTGTCCAGTAAATTTAAAAATTCTTTCTCCCTGAGTTAAAATTTTTTAAATTGTCATCCGTCATTATTTAATTGAGAACAAAAAAAAAAAAAAATCTTGAGATAATCAAGCTACAGATACAATAAACGTTCAGTGTTTATCTAATAAAATAGTTGATGATACTACAGAGTTCTAAAGGAATTAAAGTTTTAATTATTAATAATTTCCAAAATAAGGTGAACAAAATTTAAAATGCAATTTTATAATGAAATTGAATTTTTGATCAGAAAAAAAACGAACCGAATACAAATATTAAATTTTAAAATTTAATTCCTTCAAATGCCTGTATAGCCCATCTACTCTATTATTAAAGTGACCATAAAATATGATTCTTAAAGAGAATATGAATGAAATTATTTTCTTTTAATATCCACAGGAAATCTTCAATTTTCTATAAATGCTGTACATGAACTGAATACTACGTACATACATAAATGGGCTAAGTATAGGATGGGGTGATATATATTTTTTTCTTTTGAGTATAAGATTGAAGTCATTATTTAATAAATCTTGTTGGTTAGTATCTACTCTTATGTCAGCTATTAAACTATAAAATAAAATTCAAAGAATTATCATTATTATATGACAGCCTATGATACTATTTGTCTAAGAAAGTTTAAAATTATAATTTAATAATGGAGAGAAGCAAAAAAAAAAAAAATTGTGAATGGAGTTAAGTTCCAATTGTAACACTCCGAGTTGATATTAACAAAATAAAATATATGCTGTAGATTTTGTAAATAAGTGACTGACACTGTGTTATAATTTTCTATGGAAAAAGGGTCTAGTCAGACTAGATCCATATCTTAAGAAAATTCGATTCGATTCGTGGATTAAGGATATCCGTGTTATTGAAGTATGTTCTTGTAATACAACCTGCTCAAGCACTACTAAAAAAAGACAACAGAAACGAAGACAAATGATCAAAATATTAATCTTTTCAAATTTTGGTCCATTTCAATTTTTCCAATGAGACAATTTGCCTTGATCGCATACTCATGATTCGTAGCAAACTTTTGAGGCGACGCTCGAGCAAACTTTAGTAGTTTCGGAAAGAACTTTAATGATTAAACTAATGCATGATTCTAGTTGAATTATTAGCCGAAGTTAATTTCCTCAATTATTAATTAATTTCTTCATCTCCTTAACATTAGAGCGCTGCTAATTAGTTCCAGAATACTAATGTAGTATTGACAATATGTGGTGAACAGTTCAGATGATAGTTAAGTGAATGCATAAAAATGGGTTTTATTGTCGGGAAATTTTTTGTACTCGCTTTGTACACTACGCGTCTTCAGTTTCTGGTTGTTCAAAGCAAGAAAAATAAGAATACATACAAAGCTTCTCACACCGTTTATGTTGTGTGAATTAATTTTTTTATATGAGTTGTAAGATTTATGGTTAAACGTCGACTCCGAAGGATTGATTTTTTTAAGAAACTTTTCATTGCAATTTTAGTTTTGCCAGAAATCTGCTGAGGGGAAGTCGCCGAAGAAATACAAACATAATTGGTAATTACAGCCCTTCAGTCAGGATGACGACCTAGCTTCTCACACTACTTATGTAGTGTGGGTTAATTTTAAACATAAGTCGCGAGATCTACAGTTTAAAAGTCGACTCCGAACAACAGGTTTTGGAAAAGCTTTTCACGACAATTTTATTTACTCTCATAGATTTTGCCAGAAATCTGCTGAGAGGAAGTCGCCGAAGACTGGGGTTTGAATTCTGGCTTTACGTCTTCTAAGCCATCACACTACCTATTACAATACGGCATGTTTTGTTCGCAACAGATCGATCTGGTAAAAGCTAAGGCGAAATTTTATTAGGAATAACTTTTCATGATACGAATATATCTGTTTTATTTCCTGTATGGATCTTATTCAATTTTCTTCTATCTGGTTATTCTGTTAGACCTTCGGTCACAAGTGATGAAGAAGGTTTTCTGGTGAAGAGGTCGTTGTTGGGTATTCGTTGCGTTTTTGATGTATATACTGAAGGGCTAAAGTTGAGTTGATGTTAAACGTAAATGCAATAGATTTTGCTTGTCGAAAATTGTGTCTTCTTCATATCGATATGAGGTTGGATTGTTTGTTTTTCTTCCAGCAAAAGTTAATAACAAACTGTTGCTTTTGTTCTCATATTCTTATGTGTATTCTCGTATTCAAATGTGCTTAGATAAGATTTACCGAACAAGTTGCCCAATTGTGGTGTGCAATATAAATAATGTGCGGGCCTTAGGTCTTTTCCGCGATCGTATCATATTTTAGAAGAAAGCGTACATGGTGATTTTGTTCGTTTTCCCTAAAAGGTCATTTCAAAAAGACAGATTGTCTGTCCATCTAAGATATTTTGTATGCAAAGTGACTGGAATTTATTTATTTTTTTTCTTCTCGAGAAAATATTTTTTTCACAAATTAAAATTTCTAAAACGATGACAAAAAACGAAAATAAAAAAAGACGTTAAATTATTTATAAATTCTGCCGGAAATTAGTTTCTATCATTCTGTTTCTGTAGCTGTTTTGTTTTTTGTTCCTCTCGTTGCCTTTTTGTTCAGTCTCATGAATGATTTATTCATTGTGTTCTGTATTCATTTGTTTATTTCAAATGCTGAATGCGAAAAAGTTCCCGTCATTTATCTCATCGGTGGTTACGAAAACACTAAACAAACCCACCTGATAAATGACACCTACAGTGATTCGCATTTGCACGCTGTACTCACTCACTTTAGTTTAAAGTTAAGTTTTATAACGTGACTTAACATGTGTAAGTTTGTTATGGCTTTCCTATTATGTGGCAGGAAGGTAGTGCTAACTAACCAACAAACAAACAAATGGAGATACAACAAATGTAAACCTATATAACCGGCCCACTTACATATCTCACGTGGATTTACATTACCATTTACCTTTTCCGTTTTCATATATTTTCAGCGTTTTTTCTTTCTTTGCTTACGAAATTATCATCGTCATCACTTGCAAAGTGAATTGTGGATGAAAAGAAAAAAAAAAAAAAACCAAAACTGATTATAATTGTTTTGACTTCTTCTTATTTGCCAAGTGTGCTGCTAACAAACCAAATTGTTAACGTTTTAGCCAAACCACCCACGCCTCATAAATACCACCATAAGATAATAATTAAAAGCAGGCATGTAGCCGAGGGTTTTACATAATGTTTGCACTTAAGGGCCTTAATAAAAGAACTTTAAGAAGAAGAAAGAATTATATTGATTGGTTGTGTATTTTATATTTTCCTCTATGAAACTGAAGAGACTTTACATTATTTGATTTGGATTAGGCAGACATCCGTAACTTAATTTAAAATGTTTATAGAAGTTGCATATAATTGGCAATATTTGAGTTCCTCTAGGAGTGCATATTGAGAATCCAAATCTTTCAGAAGGAGAAAACAACGAAACATTCAGTCTTAAGCCTCGAGTAGGGTAACTGCAGGAGGCATATATTTCTGTTTTCCATAGCTTAGTCTTCATTACAATATCATTTAGCCTGTATAGCCTGCAGATTACATAACCTAACATTGTGAACTCTCCCGCTTTGTATATTACTTTTTGTTGGTTTTCATTGGATTTTTTTACGTGTCGGGTATTTCAAGCTCTACGCACAATCCAAATTTAAAGTCCAGGGGATTGGGCATGCATTAGTTAATATTTACCGGGATCTAGTATGCCATCCAGGAGGCTATGTGTCAACTTGAATGCAGTAAGATAGGTATTGCCCTCGAGGTCCCATCCTATCTCTAGTCTTGTATATATTACTCCAAAATAGCATAACTTGTACATTTCTAGAGACCAATAAACAGGTAACATCATGGTTATTACTACCTTCCACTCACCCTCGTGTACAATTATCATTTTAGAAACCTTGGCTTAGTTTTCTAATTAGTAGTCGCTTGGAAGAAGCAGTCACTCAGACCTTTCTAACCTTCTTGCTTCTTTCTTCTTCGGACGTGTTTTGCACTTGTTTCATATATTTCTGCTGTTTTTTTTTTAACTTCTGGCTGCATACATAGTCTGTTTTTCTTGTTCTACTTTATTTAGCGCCCTCCCGTAATCAGACGCCTTACCTCGAATGGATTCAGACAACCGCTTCTTATGCTTCAATGCATACAATTTTAAATCTTCTTTAAAGACATTTGTAATCTTTTTTGTTTTGTGTTTGTGAGCCAAAAGTTTGCATTTATTTTTGCGGTATGAAATGAAGTTTTACTTTAGATTTATTATAGTTGAGGTTTTGACCCTAAAGGCATTTTGTTTTCATTTTGTTTTTTTTTTTACTATTTGGTTGGTTGAGGTGGTTGGTGTTATTTGATTAGTTCATTAAATATGCCATGAATCTTCTTATTTTATGGACTTAAAGTGTGGTTTCGAAAAATAATTTCGACGTTTTCCTTTTCAATTCATAAAATATGCTTTTTAGGCTTAATAAATCTCTTCCTCTTCTTCTGTTTTTTTGCTTTGTGGGTTTGGGTTTTTAATTTTTGCCATATGCAGTTTAAATTCGTATGCAATTTTTTTTTTGGTAATTTTATGAAATATCGCCCCCTCTTTAGCATAAATTTTCAAAGTTTATTTCAACAATTATTTATGATGTGGCTTAACTTATTGCCGTCTTTTGTATAATTTTTTTTTTATTATTTTGCACACAAAATGTTAAAAAGTTGCTTTGAAAGCTTATTAATCATCATAATTTTCGCTGTGTTATTGCATAATTGTACTCTAAGACTTTTAGGTCATATGTGACATGGAGCCGAAAAACAAAAAAGTGGCTATAATTAGTGACTAAAATAATTATAGAATTTGTTTGACGTAAATTAATGGAGGAGAGAACATAACAATAATTTTAATTTGGGAATAAAAACAAAATTCTTCAGAAAATGGAAAGTGAAAATGATTGATCATTTTATTTACTGAATGAATTCATCATTGTTCATATAAACATGGATATATACATACATATATGCATACATATATGAATACATACATGCATACATACATACATTACAACCCTACATACATACATTACAACCCTTCAATCAGTATTACGAAGTAGTTTCTCAGACCACCTTATTATGTGTATTAATTTCATCCATGAGTATCGCGACCTACAGTTTAAGGTCGATGCTGAACAACAGAATTGTGGAACACTTTCCCTAGTAGTTTTTTTTTACTCTCAGAGCATTTGCCAGAACTCTGCTAAGAGGATATAGCGGAGAAATATTTTGTCATTTTTCGTTTTGTTTAAGATAGCGAAGACATCTTTGAATTACGGCCTTATGTCTAATAAGCTAGCACACAATGAGTCCAGTAGGTACTCATTATAAATTGTGATTTGGATTATCACTACAATTCTCCTAATAGCTCAGTTTAGTCTTACAGGCGGATTGGGTGTAGTTGCGGCAAGTATACTTCACGTCTTCTATTTTCTTCTGACCTGGAGCATTTCAATTAAGGTGTTAACGTCTCCACATTAACAATCCGACTAATGGATGACAGGGTTTCCCTGATTAAGTGCTTCCAAAGCAAATAAGTTCGTCCTATTCAAAACTTTTGAGGGGATCTTTATAGAGGCCTGTATTTTTGCTTTCATTGGACATTTTTATGCGTGGTAGATTCCATGCCCAAATCCAACGGATTGGACTTCGTTGAACGTATTAGTTAACATCTAGCGGGTTCCAGCATGCCATCCAGGAGGGGCCACGTTGAATACAGCAAGACAAGGATCGTTCTTGAGGTTTATCCATTCCCTGACTTTACACTGCCGCTTCCACTTTCGTGGCTTCAGTGGTTTTATTTTCTTTCTTCTCTTTCTAAGTAATAGGCCCTTATAAATATTTAAATTAACGCTTAACAATTATGATGATTTTTTTTCTTCTTCTTTATCATCATCAGAAGATGATTTTTCTTTCTCAATTATTTGTTTTGTTGCATTGAAACCTGTTTTTTTTTTCTTTGCACAGATAAATAAATATTGACTCGTTTTAACACCTGAATTAAATAGAATTTCCACTTAACACTGGTGAACGAAACTAGAAGGGTTTTTACAAACATTTTAAATCAATATTTACCACAACTTTATGGTTGCATGCAACCAAAGAACTGAACAATTAACCACAAAACAAATACCACACAATACAATACAACACAACGTTGTCCATCAAAATCCAAAGCCAAAAACCAAAGCAAATCCATAGCCAATCCCAAACCCATACAGTTGAATCCAATACAAATCAAACAAAGCCAAGACAAAGATGTAGAAATATGGGACAGACAATGATGATCATGATGGAACCGAAAAACCAATAAAGAAAATGTAATAAAAACATAGTAGAATACACAGAATATATAATGTAATGAAATGAGATGAAATGAATGGAAGAAATATAAAATAAAAGATGCTAATTAAAGCATAGATGAGTAGTACAATAGTTGTTGAATATGATGATAATGATGACTGGATGGAATACTGATTCTTGAAGTTAAAAAAAGAAAAGAAAACTAAGATGAAGAGTTAAATCAATATTTAACAAAGGCTCTACAGCATGAATTATTATTCGTAATTAGGTATTGAATTACACAAAAGTGTTAAAATAAAGTTAAGAGTCAAAAACAAAAGCCAGCAGCATTTTATGTAAAAGCCGAGAGATTCTTCTAAAAAATTTCCAATGGGAAGAAGGTTAAGAAAATGATTTCATAGTGATGATTCGATTGTTAGTGAATTCCGTCCGGAGCTTTCGAATGTTGCAAAGAAATTCTTGGGGAAAAACGAGCAGAGGGAAGTCGGTCATTTCTTGGGACAATTTTAAGTTTATCAGTTTACAGGGGGTGTAGTGTATCTGAATACATAGTGCTTGTTCAAAGATTCTTCACTTCGTTGTGCTTTCTCCTTAGTTGATTATTCCAATCTGTGTCAAGCGTATTGATTAGTTTTTCCAAGTCGCCAGATCCATCTTTATGTAGTAGTGACCTTTATAGGTGGATCATAATGCTCTTACTTATTCCTCCTATTTGGAGAAAAAGATGCAACTACCGTGTGAGTTTCAATTTCGTCGACCGGCTTCTGTCTGCAGACCTACCCATTGATTGGAGTTAGATGGTATAGATCGCTTGATGAGGCCTCATAAGCCACTAAATTTCGGCCGAATTCTCGACATAGAGAATGCCATTGAGTATCTAGAACCTTAGGATAACCAATTCAGTAAGAAGACTAGCTCGGAAAATCTAGCTAGAGTTCTGTCAGGGTTCTTATGAGATCTGCGTTGATTATGGTCATACTGCCAATGTTTTCTACTGGAGTTACGCAGTCAAGGGAAATAAATCCATGCATGAGTAGTGTCATTTCGTAGTAAAGAAAGCATCACCTGCCAAAAACGGATTCATTCAAATCCATGTATTTTAACAATCGGCCCCATTTGGTGTGTTTCAACCTTGAAATCAATGGGTTATTTGGAATTCTGAAGATATTTTATTATTCAGACAACTTTATCTTCTGATATTTATAATTTAGAGTGTCTAATAGTCGATAATCCTAAGCCAATTTTATTCGATATATAAAGGTTGGAGGGGTAACTGGATATTTTCTTTGATTATAAGAAGCCTGAGAAATACTTCAAATCAAATGTAAAAATTATTGTTTCACGCTACAATGTATTCTAACCACAAATCATCCATCAGTTAATTTTACAATATAATTTTTATAATTTTTTCCCCTCATTAAAAGAAAAAAAAAGAACAAGAAAAAGTAATCAAAGACCACCATGAAGTAGACAAAGTTGTCAAAATAGCATCAAGAGATCAGAAGATAAAAAAAGAATTGTTTTCATGCAAAAACCGAATGTATGCATATTTTAAAACAAATAAATATTTCAAATATTTCGAAATATTGAAATCGAATAACAAACAATAACAAGAAGAGAAAAAAAATATTGTTTTTATTTTATATCACAACAATCAAATGTCAGTCAAACGTCATGGAATTATTCTTTCATTAACTTTGTACACTTTGAGAAATCTGAAATGGAATTTTTTTTTTATTTTTCCATTCGATATTGAATTCGTTACTTGTTAAATATTTATTTAAACAATTTATTGAACTTTTCATTCAAAAAATACAATTTTTTTCATTTCAGGTAAGCTAATTTTTATTTCCTCAACTTTCTGTATATTCGGCCGTTTAATTAAGGTAAGGTAAGGTAATGTAAGGTGAGATATTGTAGTAAAAGAAATTGTGAATGGCCAGTGATAATAAATTCAGCGGTACTATCTATAGGGAAAAAGTGGTCCATAATATAAAATATAATTGTAAGATCTTTAAGGAAGTTTCTAAGAAAGCTTAACTTACGCATGGTTTTCAACAGAAGAATCTTCTGACGAATAATACTGAATAAATAACTATTTATACATGTGCATGATAAATTGATATGAACATAGAACATTTCCATTTTCAATGTTAATCTTCATTGTTAAAGCTCCACCTTCATTTACATTTTTCTCAGTCCCATTTTCCTTTATTTTATTGTAAACTTATCTTTTGCATATTGACGATGTCCTTAAACAATATGGGCTCCATACTAGACAATTTCTTATAACGGATTACGATAGCAATGGGAATTTATTTGCTATTTGACAACAGCTTAACAGGCGTTTGTTAAATGTTTGTGCCGAAATATGCTGATTATTAGCGCAAACAATTGTTTATAAACACCTGTAGTTATAGAGCTTTCAGAACCATGAACCAAAGCTTTTTTTTCCTGTATAAAATAAAGACACACAATATAAGTGGTGTAAGAAACTGCGGTCTTCTTGGGGCTATTGTTGTAGACTGTCTAATTGTGAAAGTATAGCACTGGCCTTTTTATAGTCACCAGTAGCAACTCGTTTCCTTACCGTTCGCATCTTCCCTCTTTCCACCTTTACTAAACCTGCACAATGCACTGCATGAGTAGGGGTCATCCCCTGAGTGCTGGTTTAATAAAAAAATATTAATAACAGCCTTATCTAGTAAGACAGTCTAGCAGTGTGTTAGGTTCTTATAGGTAAGGCCACAGTTCAAACTTAAGGTCAAACATCTAAAACAAAACAAAATATGAAAAAATATTTAATCGGCAAAAATTCTGGCCAAAACTCGCGAGTGTAAATATAATTCCCATGAAGAATTTCTCAAAAACCTGTCGGTAGAAGTCGACTTTATACTGGAGGTCCGTTCCCTCTACTCATTGATAATAATTAACAATTCAACACGAAGGGTGTCAGAAGCTAGGTTGTAATGCTGTTTGAAGGATTATGATGACCCACTATTTATGTAGTAAGGCAAACTTGCTCCGTTAGGTAACCTTCTCCAGTAATAGGTTAATCATGCTATATTTTGAACGTTTGAAAAACTCAGCTCAGGGTATAGAATCTAACTTACTTGATCTCTACATTTACTTTTATATGCTGCTGGTATCCTTGGAAGTACACTCATTATAAAATACTTAAATTCCATATTTTCTTTTATATACTGCTGGCATCCTTGTGAGTTACCCATTATAAAATCCTGCCATCGAAATCTATCAGTGTAATAAGGATTAAAAATACAAATAAAATTTTTTTTCCAAGTTTGTAACTTCGTCAATGAATCAAACATGATTAGATTTTCTATGCCTGGGACTGCAATTGTTTCCCCCCTTTTGGATCATGTCCAGTTTTATCCTCATCATACTTTGCGATCCATTAAAAAGATTTTGGCAGTTGTTTTAAATTACTTATACGTGGCTCAAGGTGCAGTCATAATATGCAAATATTTACCGAAAAAAACGAGTCCAAAAAACAATTTAAATCAAATATTAAGCTAAACTAATAAAATTTTTGTAACAGTGAACACGTGATATCATGTTTTATTTCTTGTTTGGGAGAAATAACCTGTACGTCCTTGTTTGGCAAATATTTGTGTAGTGTGACCTTTAGTCATTGCACGAAATGCTGTTCAACAATAAACATTATGCTTAAAAACATTGCTCTGGTGAGCGACAAATTGGAGGATTTAAACTGGATAACATTATTGGTGCCCAGGCTTTTAATAAACAGAACTAGCCCGATCTGTAATTTGGACAACATAATTCCTTATGTATCGTTAAAGGGTTAAGACATTGCGTCTGAACATTGTAGTTTCTTATGTAAACGTTGTTCCGTTTTTCGTTGAGTTGTTTCTGTGCGTGTAGGAAATTAGAAATTAAATTTTATAATAAATTTTCTGTTGTTTTTTTTCGGTTTCTTTTCTTTGTTACTTTTTGATTAATTTATTTGCCAACATAAATCTTGTTATTGTTTTTAGCCTGTTGCGTTTTTATATGAAGTTTTTTTTTAATAAACAATTTGGCAGATAAATCGTTGAAATAAATCAGAAAATAAATTTGTTGTCTCAAAATAGAAAATGAAAAAATAAAACAACAACCAACACCACCACACCACACCATGCCCCACACAACACAGATGTCAAACGCACCTTTTTTTTCTCTGGATATGCTGTGCTGCTTGCTACTGGTAATGCTGCTCGTATGAAAGGAAATCTCCGGTGCATTTTGAGTTTATGTTGCGTTTATTTATTTATTTTTGTTTTTAGCAAAACAAAATCTGGCATCACTACTTTGGCATCATGTTGATGCCACTGTTTGCAGTAACACACCAGCATCATCATGATCTCTAAACATGCATCTCCATTTATATTTTTAAGATTTTAATTTTTTTTTTGTTTTTTTTTCATAATTTTTGTTGCCGCTATACGTTGTTTGTTCATTCATTTATTTGAAGATGTTTTTTTTCGGTTTTTTTTTAAATTTTTTTTTAAAGAGAAACCGCAATTTTTGTTTTTCCAACCAGTAGCCAGAAAATATAAAAAATAATAATAATCGTAAACAAAATAATAAACAATTGTGCCTCATTTTGTTGTTGTTGTTATTGGTGTTGGTATTTAGTATTTGTGTTTTTGATCTGTGATTTGTTGCATTAATAAAATGTTTAATTCGCTCGAATACGTGTATATTTTCATTGCTGATCTCTGCAGTGCGGTGTAATGTCTTTGGTGGCGGTTTATATGTCGGTTCATTTGCTTAAAGAAAAGAAGAAAAAACAAAAACGATCTGTAATATCTTTTCTGTTTAATTTATTTACGCTATTATATGGTGCGTTAAATCGGCATAATCATATTTTATATTAAAAATTACTACACTGGTTAACAGAAATTTAATTTGAAAAAAATTGGAAGTTGTTAAGAATCTAATCATTAACCCGACTACTAGCTAAATAGTGTAATGGAGTATGGTCTTGTCGAAAAATGGTCTCCTTTTCGATTTTTTTTTTTATTTTGTTGCATAGTGTTTTAATCGTTTTGCGAAAAACTAATAAAGATTTTATTAAAAAGATTATTTTCATATATTAAGAAAGAAACCACATGCTATGTATGCACACATATCGTAATGACATTTAGTTCGTAGTAACATTTGTAGTTTTGCATCCATTATGCCTCTTTATTCATATTAAAATTTTAACAAATTTATGATAAATTGGACATTATCAGATACAATGGATAATATATGTGAAATAAAACGTTGCGATTCTATTATAAGAAATACTTTTCTTCATCCACTTAACATAAGCTTTACTTGAGTAACACTAATATGTGCTGTTGTTGGATCACAAACTTTTAGGTTTTCTAAGTAAAAAAACACATTCAATTAAGTATTGTAGGCTAGTGAATGGATTTTGAATTTATCATTCTTAAAAGAGCTTTGCAGAGATGGAAACAAATGATAGAGTGAAGGGGCAAGGTCAAGCCAAATGATGAAGGCATCGAAACGTCTGAGTCAAGCTCTCTCAATTTCTCGTGCATCTTGAAAGAAATGTTTAGACTGGTGTTGTCGTGATGGAACATAAGTACTTTACTTATGACATCCTTTAATTTTGACAGCTTTCTTCCTGAGAGAATGAACATTAGCTGGGTTATTATACCAGCACCTATTGCATTTACATACACAGTTATTACAAGAAACACTTACATTCATCCGTACATAATTGGCCTACACCACTTATGATGTGTATTAATTTTATACATGAGTGGCGGGAATTATTATTCGACTCCGAATGATAGATTTTTTAGAAACTTCTCATGGCAACTTTATTTACTCTCGAGAGTTTTTATTAGAAACTTGCTGAGAGGCAACTGCCGAAGAATTATTTTTCATATTTCGATTTTGTTGGAGATGTCTAACCTGGGGTTTGAACCGTGGCCTGACGTGTACTAAGCCTACACATTACCTACTAAACTATGGCGGCTCCTACAAGTGAGACTTGCTTCAGCTAATTATTTGGACATTTAATCTAGTGCCCTCTATCGAAGATGAAGTCTATAAATCTATGTGAGTCTTACAATCATGGTGGGCTGTTCAAGAAATTTCATAATAAGGAGAAGTCCAGACTATATCGGCTTAGGGTCCCACCATATGTCGGGAAAAATATGTTTCTTGGCAATAGAAAATTATCTTGAAGAAGGCTCTTTGTAATCGCTATCCTTATTGTTTCGAAATTTGTTAGTTAGCACCTTCTCCTTCATTTGAGTTACTATAGCTTCAAATATGTTAAGCTTTTGCAAATTTCAGAGTAGTAGAGCAGCACCAAAAGCCATTCTTAGATTCTAGCAATACTCAAAGAATTCTCTGACATGCTAATTAGTTTCAAACTTTTAAATCTTTTCTAAGTTCAGATACTAATTTCAATCTCTGCATCACTATAATACAAAAACAACTGGAATCCGGACAACTATACAAAAAGTAAATTGTAGAACGATAGTCAAATAGAAGAAAAAACGTAAGAAATACAAACAATATGTGGCATAAAAAAGAATTTTTTTAGACAAATTGTTTTCAGATACAACAGCGACAGATAGACAAACCCCTTGAGAGATATTCGCCTCCTTTTGTTTACTATCATAGGTAGCATTGGTAGCCAGACATAACAACAGACAGCCGTCGTAGAATATTTTCTTAAACCAAAATATTTATTAAATGCAGTTACACATCAAACTTAATAGCCATACCAACACAATCACAATCACCGGGCCGCTATCCGCCTTGGAACTAGAAAGCCGTCTACCAAATGAACGTATTTCACGTATTTTTTTTTTTTTTGGAAAGCCACTTGTTTAAGAAACGGTTGCACTTGGCGAAACCAAGAAGCATTTGGCCATTAAATGTTGTTTGTTTGGTTTGTGGCCACAATAAATTGTTTTTTTTATGTTGCAGATGTTACAAGTTGTTGTGCGGCACGCAAATAGACTTCTTTTTTTCACTGTAAATAATCTCGTAGGAAAATTAATTGTTCGAACTAAGTGATTAGATAACAGAAGTTGTGAATTTTTCTTTATTACGAAATAATTTGTTTGACCAAAAGGCAAAGAAAAAGACAGAGTGTCAATGTAATTGCACCATAATTAGGTAGGACAAATAGAGGCCTGAAACTCTTGTTTGTCAGAGGGATATGTTTATTTGGTCTATAGTGCCAGTTCTCGCAGTTACCACTTGCTTGTAACAAGTTTATATAAGAGCTGAACTATAAACTATCCTATTAAATTTCAGTTCATATATTAGCTGAACTTCTTAAATACCCTCCAATTAAGTAGCACCTAAACTTTTATGGATAAAAACTTTTCCGCTCCACATTGTATGTCTGACATTTAAAATTTTACTACACTCGTCTTATATATGCATATACGAGAGTACATACTAGTGATTTATATACTGATCACACCTCTTTTTAAATGCAAAACTCTATTCATGTGTATAATTTTCGGTTTAATACGTCATTCCCCCTTCTACTTCTAATAGTGCTTTAATAGATCATTTTTAGTTGGACGATTGTTTGTCAGCAGCAGTATATCAGTGAATTCATTTTAATGATTCGGTTTCTATTTTGTTTTTTTATTTAGAGCAACAACTACAACAACATAAAACCCAAATTGATAAATAAAAATCTCTTAAAATAGATTTATACCAGACACCCCTCATTATTAAACACACAATTAGTTGACAACGACTTTATGACACTCTTCTTAGCATCGTTCAGCTTGGTTAGCTTAAGACATTTACTTCGACTTTCTAATGAGACAGGTCTATTCTAATAATTCATCTTATACGTATCTTATACATACGCATCAGAGATCAGCAATGAACCGTTTTTCCGCTTCATAAGCACTCATGCAATTTTAGGTATGAGTGAATCAACAGAATTGAAATTCAACTACTCTGATTCATTCGTACTGGCTACAACATTGATTTATAAGTATAAGTGGCAAAGAGTATGAGTACAACGTTAACATTAAACTCACAACATTCGAAATATGTTTAATTCATACGCCTACTCATTCTCGAATCATTCACCGAAATTTACGATCTTAGTTGTTGCTGCATATACAAAAACGAACAAAGGAAAGATAAAGACCATAAGAAAAGCATACATACAATCTTCTTATGAGTATAGTAGTCTTCGTACGCGAATCATACTTATTTTGCGCTTCGTGTAAATGTTATGTAGAGACGAGTCGAATTCAATAACATCATGCGTATTGTTAAAAGTATGAATACGACGAATACTTCCAACTTTGAGTATGAGTATTATATTAAAATAAGTATCAGAAATTATAAGTATGACTCGAACGTACTCATCGTTTTGAATACTCGTTGCTGATTTCTGATACATACTCATTTTAAAACTTCAACCAGGCTTACGGACCTATCTTCTCATACCACTTATGCTGTGTATGTTAATTTTATGAATGAGTGGTATGACATACTAGTCGCTTCTTCTGAATATGGTCAGTGTACCAGTTCTTTGATCGAAATATCCTTTCCTACCATACAGCCGAGTTCTGTAAAACGCACGTAACCAGTGGAACTCAGAATCATGAGATATAATTGTAGTGTTTGGAAAATCAATAGCTAATAGCCTTTTCAATGAAATCTTACTATATTGTGGAGACAAATGGTCCCATACGATTGTATTTTCCGATTTAAGGATCACAAGTATTTTTCCTTCTTCCATTTATTATTAAATCCAATTTCTTATTGGAAGTTACTGAACAGGTTGATGAATACATCTTGTATTGTCCATAGTGCAATCTTTGAAGCTGCACTGCGTTGGGAATGTGTTGTATTGAAGTTTTTTAGTCTCCAAAATCGAAGGAGAAGAGAGTAGCCTAAGCTGGTTTGAGTGTTACATACATAATTGGTTGTTTCAAACCTTAAGCCTGGATTACAACCAAGCTTCTCCCACTACCCAAATTGCGTGCGACATCTACACTTTAAAGGGAACTCCGAACGATTTTTATAAAGATATTCTTGACACTTTTATTAATTCTCATCGTTTTTGCCACAAATTTGCTGAGAGGAAGTTACCGGAGAAATATTTTTTCATATTGTAGTGCTATTATTGGGTAAAACAAGTAGTTCAAGGATTAAGTGTTATATGATATGATTGCGGATATTGTTCTGATGATTTTGGACTTCTTGTTTGACAAAAATTGTCTCGAAAATTTTAAATGTGTCAACTTTACTGTGATCAAAAACGTTTTGTCTGCAGTGTAACAACAATCCACCTTTACCGTCTACACTAGTGTAGGGAGAGTAACAATACACATACGAACTTGCATTAGTGAAATAGGAACAATCATTAGATTTAGTGATACGAATTTTGTTTATGGATTTATTTTTCTTAATTTAAATCTTTAAAGAGTTGAGTTTATTTTGTATTTTTTTTTTGTTTCTTTACGACATGTACAGTATTTTTTGAAACTTTTTTAATAGATCAACAAAATTTATTTTATTTTCCATGTGGTTAAAGATTTTAAAATTGGAATAGACACACGAGTATATGGAGTTCATTTGCTGTTGCTGCTGCTGTTGTTGCAGAGTTGCTCTGCATCATCCAATGGTGATCATTAATCTTGTTTTTGAAGCATTTTTTTAAGTTTCTTTTTCGTTGGGTTTAAATCATTGCATAGAGATTTAAATCATTAACAAACTCTTTAATGACTTTTTTTCTTAATTTTTTTGTTTTGTTGTTTTTTTGGTCTTCAAATTTAATGAATTTGAGCAGGAGCTGGCGAATGGAGATTTTTTTTAATACAACACGTATTTAGTAGAGTATTTATGTCTTACATGGCATTAAATCGTTGTTCTTCATTACAGAGATTAAAATTAATTTCAAAATATTGTATGTGTTGTGTGTATGTATGTGCTTAAAAGCAATTTCTGGTTATAAATAAAGCACGATCTTTAAAGAGTCTTGATGTTATCGGGGATTTAAATCAATAACAATTTGAAAAATTTGATTGATTTCGGCATACGTGGTTTAGTTTATTTTTAAACAAATTTTTTTTTTTTAGAAAGTTCATAAATTTTTGTTAAATAAACCAAGTAATTAAGAAAGGGCATGATATGTAAAATTGCATTTTGCAGAAAGGCGGATATTATAGAATTATCTTAAAGTATTCATCGCTTTGTCCACGGTAATTTTCACAAAACTGGCCAAACAACAATAATTTGACTTTTTCACATTAATGAATACGAGATAACTGGGAGTGTGGCACCCTAGAAGGGCATGCAGTCTACAAGTTATCTCGTAGTTGGCAGTCAACGTGTTAATTGGCTAGGACCAAATATTTTTACTAAACTGTCAGCTGCGGGATGTAATGGTCTTCATTTTTGTAAGCACATAACTCTACTATTTACTGACAAATCACGAATCTACTCAGATCAGTATATTCATATATTCTCTCTTAAGCTACCTGATTGTGTGTATAATAGCAGACCAATATGAAATTCAGGTTACGGGTATGTAGAGTTCTTTTTACGAGGTCATCGAATATATACATATATAACATACTAGTCATCATAACACTTCAGTATACGCTCTTCAGATTAAGACCTAGTTTCTCACACAACTTATGTTGTGTGTTTTAATTTTATACATTGGGGACGGGACTTGCACTTTATTCTGAACGACAGATTTTTTAGAAACTCTTCGTAGGAATTTTATTTACTTTCAGGTTTTTTTTTTACCAGAAATCTAGTGGAAGAAAGTCACTGAAGAAATATCTTTTCATATTTCAATTTGTTGAAGATGTCCGACCTGGGGTTCAAACCGAGGCCTCATGCCTAATAGCCCAACCCACTACCTAATAGACTACGGGGACAAAAAACTATATCAACGTTATTTTGAAAAACTTAAAGTTTGGAGCTGGTGTTCCTACTGTAGAAGGTTGATAAATGAGAAACTAATTTGTCACGAAGTTATCTAGAATGCATCCCAAAAGCCCCTTTGCACTCAGAACAGTACACTGCTGCCTGGACATATTGGACTAAGGGCTGAGAATACTCTACTATGATTTCTGCAGAGGAAGAAGGCTGTACTATTGTCCAGCATTTGGCGACGTTAACCCTAAGATTCTTGAATCAACAATTGTGGGCAAAACTTGGGTTCTTGTCGTCTGAGGGAGAATTCTACGTACATTAGATGAACAGAATGATTAGTAAAATAGGACGTGCACGTTTGTATTAGAACAGGGCCTTTTATAAGACCCAAACGATCCTTCTGGCGGTGCTTTTGCTATTATAACTTGAGGTAGTAAAGGTCATGTATGTCCTCTACTAAGGCAGTTGATTGTAGTAGTTAAATTGCTTGAACATATTCGACTAAATGCTGAAAATACTCTACTGCGACTTTTGCAGAGCAGGAAACCTATGTTATTGTCCAGCATATTTCGACCTTAATCCTAAGATTCTTGAGCAATCAACAATTGTGGACAAAAATTGTATGGGCTCTGGTAATTTGAAGGAGAACTTACGTTAGATGAATAGAATAGAAAAATATATGCAGTACTGTATACAAATTCTTTTACAGGAAGCAAATTTAACCCGATAACGGCCATGAATGTCATAGATTTTAGTAGAAAAAGAAAAATCTGCTAGAGAAGTACTATTCCCAAAAAATAAACTCGAACTTTGAAAACCCTATACTTTTTAGAAGCAATTTTTTTTTTTTTTTTTGGGTTTCAAACTGAAAATAATTTCACACTAAACTATTCATACATACATAATTGGCCATTACAACCCTTCAGTCAGGATTACGACCTAGCTTCTCACACCACTTATGTTGTGTGCGTTAATTTTATACATGAGTGGCAGGACCTACAGTTTAAAGTCGACTCCGAACGACAGATTTTTAAGAAGCCTTACATGGCAATTATTACTCTCAGAGTCTTTGCCAGAAATCTGCTGAGAGGAAGTCGCCGAAGAAATATTTTTCGTTTTGATGTCTGACCTGGGATACGAACCCGGGCCTTTTGTCTAATAAGCCAACACACTACCCACTAGACCACGGCGACTTCACACACTAAACTATTACTAACTGTTTATTGCGAGCGTATTACGATATTTTTTTTTGTTTTTTGTAACAATTTGTTCGGTCATAATCAAATCAGAGAGTGCCTTTAAAATCATGCTGTGAACGTTGCAAGTCCACATATGGGGCAATAGGCAATTGTTTACAACCAGTGCCACCACAGGGATGAATTTCAATTCAATTTCTAAATGATCAGGTTGCTTTTAAATTATTATAGAAAGAAAAAAGAAAAAACTGCATTAAAAAATTAAGTAAATTTAAGGCACGGTATGGCATAGCAACGTCATTGATTGCATTTTGGTTTTTTTCTTCTAAATTTGAGTTTTTAATTAATTTAAGTGTGTTGAAAGAAATACAACATTGTTTACATTCCGTAATCGTTTTTCGAAAAATGATCTCTTTTCCCCATTTTCATATCGTCTTTTTCGTTTTCTTTTTTTTTTTATTGAATTTTTTTCGTGTTTATTTTCAAAAAACTATGAATAGTGATTGTAATGATTATGATAATGATGACGATAATGATGTTGATGCCGATAATGAAATGTAAATGAAATTTACAAGTGATATTTCATATTTTTTCACCATATTTCCTTCATCTTTTTGTGTTCGTGTGGGTGTAATTGAAATTGATATTTGCTTTTGGGGGAAAAGATCATTGACTTCTTTAGAATTTGAAAGTTTATTTGGCATTTTAAGGTGTGTGTGTGTGTACATTGTGTTAATCTTATGAATTTTGTATATGAATTATTTGAATATATTTACGTTTTAAATTTGTATTAAAATTTAAATTAAATTTATCTTTTTTTTTTTGTTTCCCATTTAAAAGGAAAAAAAGAAAAACTAACGTCAGCAAGGTGTCTGACCTAGATTTGTTTAAAACTTTTATTCACTTTCACTCTATGACTTGCTGCTGTTAAAATTTGGTTGTTTCATTTATTTATTTACAATAAATACAATCAGTTTTTTAATGTTTTTAATTGAAAATGTGTTATTTTTTAAATTGAAACTTTTAGTTTTTAAAACTTATTCACAACTTTATCGTATTGTTGTAAAAACTTTAAATTCTGTAAATTTTTAAGCATCAAGACTGGATTATGGAATGAAAAATTATTCTCAAATCCACTCTCTTACCAAAACAGAATCTTTCCGAGATGATAACTCTCAATGTAAAGCCTCCAAAATTGTGTGTTGTGTACTTTATCACAATTTCTTTCAAGGTTAGAGGTTTTTATTCTTCCTATATGACGGTGTTATCTTATCGGTTTCTTAAAGCAAAATTGGCTGTATTCAGAGTTTAAATATTTTAAAAGGGTTCGTGAGCTTTTCATGTTGATTGTAGTCCTTTAAGTGCTACTCTCGCTTTTTCGAGAACGCTCTTTACGCTTAACACAATACTCGAACAGTATAAACTACTCCACTCACGGATTTTGTTCCCCGAAAAATGAACTAAACTAGTCCTCACATTAATATTACAGTCAAACTCGTTTATAACGAACTTGGTTATAACGAATCCTTGGTTATTACGTACATATTTTCAAGTCCCAACGTTTTAATAACAACTTTCATACAAAAAGGTCGTTTATTACGAACTCGTTTATAACGTATTCTCGGTTAAAAGGAACTACTTTAAATGGTTTCAGTAATTAAGTTTCATAGATTTTACCTTTTTTTTATAACGCACCCTCAGAAATAACTTTAGAGTGTGGCAATAGTCTTTACTTTTATTTAATATGGCAGCATTAAATTATAACTCAGCATCTTAAATCAACTGCTAGATAAAAAGAATTAACACATATTTTTTGGTTTTCAATAAAAAAAAAATACTTTTTGTTTTTAATAAATATTTTATATTTTCTTTTATGATTTTACCCCGTTTATTACGAAATTTGCCTATAACGAACTATTTTTTCTGGTCCCACGGAGTTTGTTATATCCGGGTTTGACTGCACCTTCAAAGTATTGAATACTTGTGTGGGGAAAGAAACAAGTCAGTGACGACGAATTTGTGAACAGTTTGACTGTCCACAATGTCTTATCAACTCCTCCGACTAATCAAACACTGATTGAAACCGATACGCGCAGAACGATAAAGATAAATTGTGCATACATTGCGAAATGTAATATGATGTATCCCGTCTTTAAATCTGTGTTAATGAATCTTTGAAGTTGCTGTAGTCTAGTAGGTAGTATGAAGGACATTTCCAACGAAATGAAATAGGAAAACTTCGGTAACTTCGTCTCAGCAGATTTCTGGCAAAAACACTGAGAGAAAATGAAACTGTTGATTTTAAACATTAAATTAACACACACAATATACATAAATGGTAGCGGAAGCTAGGTTGTAATCCTGACTGAAGTATTGTAAAAACCGATTCTGTATGTGCAATAAAAACGCCTTAAAATGGGCCCTTAATAACTCCCAAAAAGTTTTCATGTTTTTTTTTTGTATGGTCCAACTTCATACAGTTCATCCATCTTTAACTGTTCTTAGCTGATCTAGTCAGCCTTTGTCTTCCTAATTAAAACCACTATCATTTGATTCACACCCATGATTGAGATTTTCCGCATAAACTCTGGTGATTAAACGATATGTTGCAGCACCATTATTTTGAATTGCACTTGTAGTTTACTTTGGTGGCACAAAATTCGTCTTCTCTAACTACAACTATTCGTTATTGCAGACTCAAACCATGTGTAAATGAAATGAGTCTACACACTCCACTGGACCCTAACATTGATTATTAGAAGATACTTACGCACACACTTTAGGGTTGCTAATTACTTTGGATAATAACAAAATTTTTTTAATTAAATTTTTCGAAAATCGTTTGTTATTAATATGAGTGATGAGGTTATGTTATACCTTTACAAAATCAACAAGGAAGGTGTAGGATAACTAAAGCCTCTACTTTTAACCTAACAAGGTGTAATAGATGGCGTTTAACTATATTTTATATGGCTTTGAATAATTGTTTTTTCTGTTAAAGTCACTTGCAGGATATGTCTTACAAGCTGCTTTAGTTTATTATACGATAATATATTGCCTTTCAAACACTTTTGGAAAATCTAAGGTGGCCATAATAAATTATCTTTCATCACCATCAGAATTTTAAACAAAAAAAATTTTTAATTTCTTGGAAAAATAAATGTTTTTCAATTTTCACTAGTAAAAAAGCAAAAAAAAAATTTTTTTTTCCTTCTTTGGATTCTTGAATACAAATTGAAAGCGATTTGAAATGAAATTTAATATTCTCAAGTTGTTTGTGATTTTATTTCTTCATAAAATGTTAAATGTCTTGTAGCCAGCAGTGCATAATAAAAATTCAAACTAAAACTCAGGACAGAAATGCATTCACTTCTCAATCATTCACCCCCTATTGCAACTCAAATAAAAGGCACGATTTTGAAAAAGATTTAAAAATGAATTACAATTTAATTTAAATAGAAATAAATCGTAAGAAAACAAATTTAAATAAATTGCTAAAGAAAAAAACAAATTTGAAAGAGAATAGAATTGTAAAAATCACACACATTAACAGCCAAACGACGAACAAACACTTGCAGATTATGGTGTTTTTTTTTTCTTTTTTGTATACAAAATAATTTTATTTATTGTTGCCGTAATTGTTGTAGTTATTATCATGGCTGGCTATTGTATCAGTTTGTTGTGCAGGCAGCTAGGCAATAGGAAAAGAGAAATAAATTTAAACATTCAGTGAATATTGAATAATTCACTGTACGATTGTCGCTGTTTGTTCTACTGTTTATGCTGCTGTTGCTTTGAAGAATTAACAACAAATGTAATCAACATCAAGTTACAGCAACAACTACCACAACGTTTATTTTGTTTTTTTTTTTGTTCTCTCTTTTACAATTTTAATTTAAATATTAAATAAATAATACGAGCAACAACAACAACAACAAACATTTTCTTAACCATTCATTCATTCATTTATTCAGTGTTTATTCTTGACAAAACAACACCAACCAGTGCAAGTTGTTACGTTGTACAACAGGTTGTTTTCTTAGGCAGATCATAAAAAGAGTGAATTCATCTCGCCGTAAAAAGTTATACGTATTCAAGGGCAAATAAAAGGTTTCTAATAAAAATTTAAGAGTTGATTGGATCTTGTATTAGTTTTTTTCCTACATTGGGGTTCATGTCACGATGGCGAGTAATGCTGGATTGGACTGCAGAAACAAGCATCACAAGGCAAATAAGCTATAAAACGTTCTACAAACATGTACCAGAAACTATTATGGTCACCTGTGGAAAGTTGAACTAGGACTAGTCACATGATCGAAGTACAATCTGCGTATTTATATGCCATTAATGCATATCTAAAGGAAACACCAGTTTCTGAATTACAATCCTGAGATTTGCCACAGGAAATGAGGCATTATTGGCATTCCCTATAAAGTATGAAATAGAAGTCGCCCTAGTTTCGTAGCTAGTGTGTTGGTTTATTCGACAACACACCATCAACATTTCCGGCAAAAAATTTGAAATGAAATAAAGTTTCCAAGAACAGTTTTTCAAAAGTCGACTTTAAATTGCAGGTCCTGCCACTCATGTATAAAATACATAAGTCCGCATAAGTGGTGTGAGAAATTAGGTCGTAATCCTAACTGAAGGGTTAAGTTAGGTTAGAGGACGTGTACTTGTCATCTGTGAGGTCTAATTGACCCATTCTATCTTTTCACACCACTCATGTTATGTGCGTTAAATTTATACACGGGTGGTGGGTTTAAATCGGAATTAAAAAAACTGAAGGGTTGTAATGACCAATTCTGTATGCATGACACCGAACAGCAAATGAAGAGGGATAAAAAAATATGACTAGAGTACAATAAATTGTATTGTCACAGTACTAAGTTATCTCTTCAACTCAAACTGTCAAAAGGAATAGAAAAATGGATTTGAGTTCAATAAGCTTCATTAACACCCTCTCAAGGAAGCACCACTGCTTAAGCAAAGAAGAAGTGATGACTATCTTCTACATTACATTATCGTTAATACACTGAAGTAACTGAGGTAGTGCTATTGTAGTCGAAAGGAATATAAAAAAAATTTGGGTTCTAGTAGCTTTCTGAACCCCCTCTCCAGGAAGTAAAGTGTCAACTACCAATATCAGGGACAGGTTAGGAAGTACCACTGCTTGGGCTAAGAAAAAATAATGACAATCTGCTGCATTAAATTATCAATAATACACTGAAGTAACTATGCTAGTGGTATTGCGCTGTATTGATAGAATAACATTGGGTGTCCAATCTCTTCTTTATGAACGTTCCCCCTAGATTCTTTGGGTAAATTTTCTGAATAGATTTAAAGTTGTGTATAATTGTAGTTCGCAATTATCTAGGAATTGCCATTTAGTCTAGTACCTATATCCCATAGCTTTAGATAACTGCCAGCAGACAGGCAAGTGTCGATATTCTTTTGAGTTCTGTTTTGTTTTCTGTTTTGTTTTTGCTGTCATTTATGGCAAAATATATTTGAATTATTGCCATTGATTTGAATTGAATTGTTGTTATAGTTGCTATTGAAATAACAATAACAATAATAATGAATAGTTAATAATAATTAAACTAAAGTGTTGTACGTACTACGTACGTTCGTACGTTCATATGTTCATTTGAGTGTCTCTATAATTTGCACGTGCTCCAATTTGTCCAGCATGTTATATGGTGGCTAGTAATGGCTAGCTATGGCTAGTTGGTTGGCTTGGTTGTTTGTTTATATTACATGTGCATATCAATATGACTTTCAAATAAAGGAACGACTATCAATGTCTGTCCATACGTTTTGTAATAATAGTTTTAATGCCTTACAAGTGATTTCAATTGTAAGAAAATAAAACTTTTTTCTTCGTTCTTCATGTTGCGACACAAAAATGAATTTCAAATTATAAATTCTGAAATGGTGTACACTCTAATGGTCTTAAGCACCCACAAAGAATTACAAAAAAAAAAATGTTTTCAACAAAGAAAACGTTTTCATTTGTACCTGCTCAAGTTCAATTTTGTAAATGAATTTGAATAATAAAAAAAAAAATCTTCCTACAATCATGCCTCATAGAATAAAAGGAGGTATTCTTTGAGCTGGCATTTATTCCAAACACATTTTGTTTTTCAAATTACCATGTTGCATACAACATTTGTTTTCGTATGTATTTTCTTTTGTACATTTTCCCCAATTGAAAGTCAACTACGTATTCTTGGAATACGTTATCGGTTTGTCAATAATCAATTTTATTTTCTATAAAATAATTTTTTATTTTCATTTTTTTAGAAATGATTTTATTTAAAAAAAAATAATAATAAAAAAAATAAAACTTTATGATTGCCATTAATAGCTTTGAAATACTGGTCTATTTGAAGTGTTTGTTTGTTTGTTCGTTTTGATTATGGATTGGTGGTGTATGACAGTTTCTTCTATCTTATCACACTGCTGCTGCTGCTGCTGCTCTATTAATTTGAAACGCTTTTTAATGTGAAAAAATTCTAAGAAATTCTAACACTTACGTTTGTGTGAATTCTTAAGAAATTTAATAAAATAATAATTCAAAAATAACCGGTTACCAGAGTTTGATATATAAAAATAAAAAATTGTTCAGTTCAATTCAGTTCCAAAGAATTAATTTTTAGTGTTCTTTAGAAACGAAGTCTGGTAGTCATAAAAGACTACAGCCTGTTACTGTGAAATTTCAACCGTTAAATTAACCATCATTCATTAAAAGCTTTAGTAACAGGTTTTTGCCCTTTTGGTTGTTGGAATACCATAATCAGAATTAGTTCGTAATGGATGCCTAATTGCCCCATTCGGAGATAATAGAGAAGTTAATCGAAGCGAATGTTGACAACAGATCGAAAAGTGAACGATTTAACACATTAGATGGTGTATAGTTTTCCATGCTCCGTGACAGATGTCCGAAAATGTTGTGCCTTAAAATAAAACGCTTGATAAGCAATGATTATTTCTTGGTTCTCCTATAATTCTATCGATATTAGGAGGACGTTCCTACTTACTTACTTACTTAATTGATCATTAACATCACGATTAACGGATTTCGGGCTGCCTAAACACATCCTTTCAGCCGCCTTTAGTGCCTGCGCGCCTTCCATTTCCATTTATTCCTGGGTTGTTATCAACTAAGATCGAATTTTCTGTGTAGTCGCCATAGCCTAGTAAATAGTGTTTTAACTTATAGGACGTGTGGCCATAGTTCAATCCACAAACGAAATATGAAAAAATATTTCTTCTGCGAATGTCTCTCAGCAGATTTCTGACAAAAACTCTGAGAGCAAATATAATTGCCATGACAAAGTTTCTACCAAATCTGGCGGTCGGAGTCCACTATAAAGTGTAGATCCCTTCACTCGTGTATAAAATGGACACATCCTGGCTGAAGGTTTATAATGACAAATTATGTATGTATATATGTAATCTCTGTAACATCCAAGGACAATCAATTTCTAGGATATTCGTAGAATAAAAAATTCTGCGTCATTCATACGCTATATTGACATTTGTTGCGATGATCAGAGACATAACTGCAATAGTATTTTTTACAAAGATATTTACCTAAGCCGCAGCAATTAAGGGTCGCCTAAAAATGGTATAATGGTTGAATCAGAAGATCACCGATCTTCAGAACAGTCAGCAGCCCAATCTTTTACATTAATTTCTGTGTTGTCATTAAAAACTGCGACATTGATATTTTAGTGAAAAGTACTGGGCTACGTGGTGAAATTCCAATTGCCCCAGTGCTTTTAATCGCGACTTTTACGCATCACAGCATGAAGACCAGTAGAAAATCCGTGCATACCTCTAATATATGTCATTAAGGCTTTCTTTCTCTTGCTGATTGTATTGATATTTGAGCTCAGATGTACGGCGATACATCGTAGTTTAATTCAAAACTGTAGAATTGATCAATCTACCTACAACCTACATACGGAGGTCGGCTTCTATATCAAAGGACTGGAAAACTTCCTTATTAAAAAATATTTTTCAAAAAGGTTGTTTGGAATTTATACTTGAGTTGGAGAGGGTAGAGATTGTTCATCAGTTTAGAACCTACTGTTAGTATTTGTAGTTCTAAACGAGTATCACAGTGGAACCCAGTCATCGTTCCTAATTTAAATTGGGTGAATAAAATTTTTTTTTCTAAATTATGCTTCCTCATATAATTTTCTTTGTATGAGATTTCCATTGAACAACTACATTTTCTTTATTCTTCGTTTTGTCCTCTTTTTTTTTTAAGCAAATGCTGATATTTTTATAACATCTGTTAAAATCTTTATTAAGAATTGCAACACTTCTTTTAATATAGAACAGAGAATACAGGGTCATGCACAAGAAAGCTCAGATTTTGTGAATTGATAAAAATCGAAAATATAAAAAATTTCAGATTGGTTACGCCCATCATTACAAGCATTAAAACTATCACAGGTACAAAGTAGATCAATCATTAGAAATGCTCCATAACAACGAAATTCTTAAGAGCCAGGTTTACGATTAACTTTTCTTGCTTTTTCTTTTCGTTCAAATTTATAGTTCTCATGGAATAAAATAGAGAGATAGAAGTCGCCGTGGTCTAGTGTTTATTGTGTTGGCTTATTAGAGGAAAGGCCCGGGTTCGAATTCCAGGTCAGACATCAAAACGAAAAATATTTCTTCGGCGTCTTCCTCTCAGCAGATTTCTGGCAAAGACTCTGAGAGTAAAAATTGCCATGAAAGGCTTCTCAAAAATTTGTCATTCGGAGTCGACTTTAAACTGTAGGTCCCACCACTCAAGGATAAAATTAACGCACACAACATAAGTGGTGTGAGAAGCTAGGTCCTAATCCTGACTGAAGGGTTGTAATGGCCAATTATGTATGTATGTATGTACGGAATAAGATAAACAAATAAAACTTCCTTTCGAGGCACCCTATATGTCCCAATTTTTAATTTTGTTTTTTAACTTAACTTCCGCAAATGCATATACACGCGCCACACATTATTTTAATTACAAAATAAACTGAATGCAGCTGAGAACTTAAGATTTGGGGCATTGCACGCGGCGGTCATGTTTAATTTTCGCTAAAATTCTTCTTCATTTGTGCACTCTTTATAGTTTATAAGCAGACACCCGGACACGTTCTTTTTCAGCGAATATGATAGGATAGGATAGGATAGGCACTTGTTTTGTTCATACATACACATGTGTAGATATGTTGTTTTTGTTGTTTTTATTAAATTGCTCTCGTTATTCAAAATCCAATTGTACTGCCACTTGTGTTGAGTGTTAAAAATAAATCATTTTCAAAATTGAATTCAAATGCAATTTTTCATATTTAGACCACAAGACAATTTCAATTCATTTTATTTTGTTTTGTTTCATTTATTTGTTTGCTTGCAACATATTTTGAAAGAAATGAGGAAGAGGGATTGAAGTTTGCAGAGTACAACTTTTGTGAATGAAAGAAAATAGTGAGAGATTGAAACGAAGTTACTTTTCAGAACTAAGATAAGTTTTTCTATATCGAATGCAGAGGAATGGATTGATTTAGGAGTGCAACACTATATGCATCAGAGATTAGCAATAAGTATTTAAAACAATGAGTAGGTTCGAGTCATACTTATAATTTCAGATACTTTGATATCATACTCATAGTACTCATACTTAAAGTTAGAAGTACTCGTTGTATTCATACTTAACAATACGCATGATGTTTTTGACTTCGACTCGTCTCTACCTAACATTTACACTAAGCTCAAAATAAGTATGATTCGCGTACTTGTTGTCTTTGTCTTTCCTTTCTTCTTTGTGTGTATATGCAACAACAACAAAAGCTGTAAATTTTGATGAATGATTCGAACCACTTGAATCACTTATAAGTAAATTTTCTAAATTTATGAATCAGAATGAGTAGGCGTATGAATCAAATATATTTCGAATTGTTATGAGTTTGATGTCAACGTTGTACTCATACTCATTGCTACTTATACTTATAAATCAATGTTGTAGCGAGTACGAATGAATCAGTGCTTCTGAGTAGCGGAAAAACGCTGATCTCTGGTAAGCATACGTATATTCATAATTAGTCACTACAACCCTTTATTCAGGATTACGATCTAGTTTCTCACATCACTCATGTCGTGTATTTTAATTTTTTACATGAATGGTGCGACTTACAGTTTAATGTTGATTCCGACGACAGATTTTTGAGAAATTTTCGTGGCAATTATGTTTTACTCTGAGTGTTCTTGACAGAAATTTTTGAAAGGAAGCCACTGAAGAAATATTTTTTCATTTTTTCGTTTTGATGTTTGACCTGGGGTTTGTATAGAGGCCTTATAGCTACGCCAACGCACTACCTACTAGACTACGGAAATTTCTATGATTTCTTGGATATGATGCTTAAAATGAGCTCGTATAAGACAGGTGTTTAATGTGGGCATTGCATAATCACTTGCACGATCTTTACAATAGTCCTTTTATCAGAAGGAACAAGAGTTCGCTAAGAACTCTCAAACGTGATATTTCCACTATACAACACCAGTTGCTTTACCCAGTCTGTGTCCTCCCTATCAATCTAGTCTTTTACTCAAGTTTTATTTGGTTATCTTTACAATCTTACGGTTGACATATGCTAAGTTAAACAAATTCTCCCTTAATATGGGTTGTATAGTTTAGTTGGAATTGGACGACTGTACCTTAATGGTCTCCTGTAATTAAGCACAAAATGTCTGTAATAAATCAATAAAATTTAGTTTATTGACCAACCCTATAATTTATGAATAATTGCACTGATGACTCGTTGTATAAAGTGTTATTACATCTACAACTTTGGTTGAAAATCAGTGTCATTTAATGGCTACAATCATTTGGAGAAACTTCCGAAACATGAAAGGAAACTTGCTGTTCTTGTTGCTGGCTGGAAGCCCAACCTACTTTAGTATTGTAGATGTTTTACAACAACGCATGTAATTTTTGTGTTTATCATTTTCTTACAACCAAACGTAATCTGTAATTAAAGGTACAGGATGCAAGATAACCCAATAAACATTTTTAGTGGATTTTATGTTAATTTTTTAAAATAAAATGACTAAAGCTCAAGGGATGTTCTCTACTCATGTTATACCGACAGCCATTTATTACAATTTTTCAGTTAGGATTGCGGTCTTATGTCGTGTATTTGAATTTTAAATATGACTGGCGAGACATTCAATTTAAAGTCGACTTCGAATGACAAATATTGAGAATTTTTTCATGGCAATTTTTATTTACACTTAAAGTTTTTTGCTAGAAATCTGCTAAGTTGTAGTTGCCGGAGAAATATCTTTATCATATTTCTTTTAGGTGGTGACGTTTGACATGGGGGATTTGAACTGAGACCTCATGCAACTTATATTCTTTTTGGAATTATAAAAATTTCGCAAAAATGTTTGTTGGGTGGTACCTTACTAAATGCGTTATGGCTTTTAAATTGCAACTTGTTGTACATTTTTTAACCGGTAATTGTAAAGATTTTGTTTTTCCAATGGCACTTTGCAATTCCTAAATAATGAAATTGTTTTCTGTAATAATCGTTGTCATTAAAGTTTTAATAAATTGTAGCAATCTTTTCGATAAATACCCTTCACAATGATATACTTGTGGATCTTGTGCCTCTTTCATTAAGACTTAAAATTTAATGGCCTTAAACAAGTAGAAAAAAAACGTCATTTTAAGTGAGAAATTAAGGAGTTACACATTGATGAAGTCCCCAGTTTATGAAGGCATTAAATTAGCCACATTGTAATTATGAACAACTTTATACAATTTTATAAATAGCTTGTAACTAGGGGAATTTAAATTATAAAGTACGAGAGAGAGTCAGTTGATTTTTAGTACCCTGCTAATTGGCAAAATTTTAAAATAAATAAATGACCCAAAACAGTCAACAATATGATGGAGCATTATGCCATGGGATATAAGGACACATTGGCGTCTGTCAACAGATCCCATCAATAAATGGAACAATTTAATACTTAACGTCGTTTAATGTTTTGAGAAGGGATTGTGGAAGTAAGAATATTTTACTGGTGTACTATACAACAACATATTGACTTCTGGCATCCATATTTAAGAACATATTCATGAAAATTTGCTTGTCATATTAGTAAAGGTGTGAAAACTAGCACAGCAAATTGTTCTATGATTTTCAATGATTTATGAAGATTAACTGTATGAGCAGTAATCCACCTCTAGATGATTCATCTAACACGAATCGTGAACTAATTTCGTTGGCGGAAAACTTGAAGAAGACAGTTGTTCATATGGCCACCCTTCAAACTTGCCTGTGAACGGCAAGCTAACATAAGAGACATTCTTAGTTTTATGGCTAATAATTTCAAAAAAAAAAAACGCTAAGATATCTAGCCTGCAGGATCCAAAAGTATTCCTACAGTAGTTCGAGATATTCAAGACTTATAACACGAGAATTCCGACCTCAATAAAGATCTGAGCAGCGTAGTGTAGAGTTCAGTTTGAATTGGTTTAGAAAGAAAGTCATCATAGGACCCAGTTCTACTTTGTAAGAGGTGATTGTTTGTCTTTGCGTAAATCTAAATGCTGATACAAGCTGAGAAGATTGCTTAATTGAATCGAGTCGCTTGTTGTCTGAATTAAATGCAAGTGACTCGTTCCACTTCAGGGCAAGTCCTCTCCAGTCAATGTAGACGTTCTTCCGATTAGATAATCAAATCTGACTTACTTTAGTCATGATTACAACTCAGCTTCCCACAGCGCCCACATTGTGCCTGTTAATTTCATACACTTGAGCAGTGAGATCTAGGCTTTAATATCGACTTCGAACAAAGGATTTGCGAAATTCATTTACTTTCAGAATTTTTGCCATAAGACTAAAGAAGAGGAATTTACCGAAATGTTTTTATCACGGAGAAAGATCTGAGTCAAGAGTTGAACCATGGGATGTCGTCTAATAAAGGCAACGCACTACCAAACTACGACAACTTAGTTAATTAATTAATTAATTAATTAGCATTAATTAATTAATCCTATCAACTGTGTTGTTGCTTTATTGATTAGAGGCATATCCTAATGTAAACTGAAATATTGCATGGAGACATGTATTGTACCTAGGACTCCTAAAAGACCTCGAGACAGTTCACAGTTTTATTTGGCTTCTTTAAAAGGTCCACAGATATGTAATGTTTTCTACGGGTATGATAATTCGAATATGTTTATTAAATTCGTCCCAGGCCAGACATCAAAACAAAATACAAAAAGTATTTTTACGGCGATTTCCTCTCAGCTGATTTCTGGCAAAAACTCTGGGAGTAAATAAAATTGCCATGAAAAGTTTCTCATAAAATCTGTCGTTCGGAGTCGAGTTTAAACTGTAGGTCCCCGCTACTCATGTATAAAATTAACACACACAACATAAGTAGTGTGGGAAACTAGGTTAATAATATCCTGACTGATGGGTTCTAATGACCTATTATGTATGTTATTAAATTCGTGACCTTTCTTTTTAGCATTGAGAAGATTCAGTTCCACTGCTAATCACCAAATTGATCAAATACATTCCTTCTTGCAAATGCCTTTAAAGCGATAAATTAATAAGTTGAGAGTAAACTGTCTGTTTTATATGTGCAAAGTTTGGTGGTGACAAATTTTTATTGTGCAGCAGACATACATTTTTCTGTTTTAAAAACCATATTTTTTTAACCAAGTTTATGGACTCTTTCCACTGTTTTAATTGCTAATTTGTGAAATATTTTTTGTCTGGTAATAATTTTATAAGAAATGGTTTCATGTCAAAGGAAGAACAGGCTCATTAATTATAAAAGAAACACGTTAAGCTGTAACTTACACTAAAGGAAGGGTCTGTATTGCATCTTCTTTTAATTAAGCTTTTGGATTAGCCCTTAAAGAATTTTTGTTTTCTGTTTCGTATTTTGAGCATATTTTTTTTCCTTTAACTTGCAAAAAAATTCTGTCATTTCCGCTACTAATTTCAGTGTTGTTGCTGTTGAGAATGATGGTATTTCTGCTGCTGCTTTTGTTGCTGCTGCATAAAATATATTCTTGCGTGAATAAATGCCTATAAAAAGAAAATTATTTAATTGCACTCAGGTGTGAAACTTAAATTTATGCTGTCAGAAGTCTTCCTGCCTAAAAATAAAAACGCGAAAATAAGAAAAAAGATGGAGAAGAAGACAAGAAATAAACGATGGATGAATATAAATATTTCAACGTTATTAGAAGATGTCAAAAATGTTGTCTTTTAACACGTGCATAATGTTTCTTATTTTGTATTCTTTCGGTGCCTATGTTTTGCAATTTTATTTGCTTCATTATAATGAAACATTATGTCGTTGCCAAAGATATCGCTGTTAAGAACAAGAATAAATTTAATTTGTTAATAGGCATTATACAACAAATATTAATAAAAGTGTTATTTAGTCATACATATTGCCTTAAATGATATCATTAAGTAATTGCCTATAACTGTACGTAATAGGGAGCTATTTGAGATATCTTTGTAATCAATTTGAAATATATACATTCCAACAGGTCTTTGCAGTTATAATTCATTTAACTCTCCATTCTTCTTGTCAATATTTTAGAAAGATTTGAGTTTCGACAAGTGAATCATGAATCCCTAACAGTTTAGTTTGGCGGGCAAGTAGTAGAATCTGTTGTAAATCCTCGATTCTGTATGACAGATTTGAAGAAGCTCTTTCATGACGTAGTCATTCCGAGAGCTTTTGACAAAAGTTTTCTGCTTTCTTTTATCATTTTTTCAAGATATTAGAGCTGTTGTTAGTCGTACATGAGTGGCGGGACCTACAGTTTAAAATAGACTTTGAATGACAGATTTTTGAGATTTAGTCTCTGAGCTTTTGCTAGAAATCTGCTGAAAGGAAGTCGCCGCAGAAATATTTTTACATTTTTCGTTTTGTTGGAGATGTGTGCCTTGGGGTTTGAACCTAAGGTGACTTTAATTATAACATCCTCAAACAATTACCGCATCCTTAAAAAGTGCCTGAGTTTTGAGGATTAATAATGAAATATGTATTGCCTTAGCTATCGTTGCAGCTGTTCTATTAATGTATATATTATGACATGACATTTATTCTAAAGTGGGAGTAGCCTCTTAACATATCACTCAGTTTTTTTACAAGTAACCTTTTGGGTGATAAATTTGGTGGTAAATTGTTTTTCATTATTATAAGTGGACAATATAGGAGAAGTGAGCGTTAAGTTAAAAGGAGGATCATCCGCCAATAACTTTTAAAGTTAAGTATATGTTTGAACTTCCCATATTATATATTATTTTCAATATGGTAACTCCAAATATATACAAAATGAGCATATAAGCAAAGCCCATTGTTGCCACTCCGTTTAAAAAAAAACTTTTTTAATTGAGCAGTGTTATTGTATTTGCTCTGGTATTGCCATATTTTTGAAAAAATTAACTTTATTTTATCATTAGGTTGTAATAACGAAAAGAAGTTAAAGATGACTTTAAAATTCACTTTAGCTAACTTTAGCTAAATCCTACTTTATTGGAAAGTTGTAATAATGGCCCTTTATCTTCATAACCCAAAGAATCCTGCAAGATAATCCAACTGTCCGCTATATTCGAAAGACTATCAGCAGCTACTTATTAGCTGTTGAAAATGCCATTGTCTAACTCGTATCCTGAACTCTTATCATTTAAAGAAAATTATAAGAATAAAAGAAATCGATAAAATATTGCATTGCTCACAAGCAGTGTTAGATAACCTAGAGCTTGTTTAAGCCATAGACAACCTATAGTTCTTGTTAAAACGTTTCCTGGGTTTGAAGAATTTTATCAAGAACGCGATCGCATTACATTTTATTGACAGCGAAACATGTGTTACCAGTCAGAGCCAGTCGTCTGTTGGATATTCCCTTTTTAAAATAAAAGTCTGTGTAAATCAATTGACATTCTTTCTTTATGGTGATTGTTTAGACAATTCTTAAAAGAAAAAGTCATTGAAATGTGTTAAATTATTTATGATTGTTTTATTGCTTAAAAGCGCAAAAGCACAGGCAACACTTTCAAAACATAATAATGAACAAACATAAGAAATGAACGAGAGGTGTTACCGGGTTGAATGCAATTTCTTTTCTCTTTAGTAGTTGGAAGTCAGATTTATTAGAATTTGTTTTAATACAAATTTATTTGAATTCCGGCTATTAAGCCTGGATTATAATGAGACGAATTGTAATCCGCCCAAGACACATAGCAGTAGTGCAGATAATGAAATTTTGTATGTTTTGTTATGACAGTAGCTTTCAGCAAAGGCAGACTGAGTTTTACATCAAGTCATGCTAATTTTTTGAATAAATATTTCAAGCGGTCACTCGCCTATTCCCAGGAGTGTTAAAAAGTGCTCGAAAATTTAATTTTTTTTTCTCAAATGTCGGTGACGGTTGCATCCATCCACCAGCAACTCTTGATATAAATATTTACATTGTTTTTGCCGCCATAATAAGTATTTAAATTTTTATATGATTTTTTGTTATTGTTGCTGTTGTTATTATTATTATTACGGACCTTATAAAACGAACTTTAAACGATTTTTAATATGTACATCCAACGGCTATGATCGAATCGAACAAATGTTCGAATGAACAATTATTGTTTGATTGCAGAACAAAAAAAATGAAAAGTTTTCTTGAAATTCCCTGATTTGTGTTGTAGAGAAATTCTTCAATATTATACCACCAATCTTTTCTATTAATTGTCAAGAGTAATTGCAACAACAAATATTAAATGTCACATAAAATATTGTTATTGTTATTGTTGTATTGAAAGAAATGAAAGTAATTTGAGATTCTTATATTCAATATACAATAAAGTTTTCCCCTTCTCTGCTGAACAAAAAAAAAACGCGTTATTATGATGGCGCCAAACAAATTGTTGTTAAATATAGTTGACACAAGTACTTAAAGAGATACACTCAATTCGTTTATATTTTTCTTATTGTTGATGTTTAAGTTGAAATAATGGATATTTAAATATTAAAAGTTTTATAAACATTGGCTTTGATGTATAATGAGTGCCATAAATACATACACAATAACTAGCAGAGGCATTGAGAAAGACTTAAAAGATCATTAAGATCCATTGATTGCAATTATCCCAAAACAAAGCATGACAATAAAGTAAGCAGTGTGGAAATAGGGTGAAAAGTTAAGGAGCCCCTAGGTTAAGTTTAACTTTATTACTGTTGAGTGCAGTTGAGTGTTTGAGTCGCTACGGGGAGGGAAACTGTTGAGCATGTTGCGGTTACACTTTTTCTGTTTGAACCGGGATCGAACACATTGGTACTTAGACCCAGTTAGTTATCAGTATTTCTTCATTCTTAATGAATATCATGAATGATCTCACTGATACTGATCTAAGTCGAAGCAAGAATGTTTTTATCGTATGGAAGTTGTTGCAATCCATCCATGTCCAACGAATGAGGGTCTTAGAAAGCATAATTTATGTGATGAGTGCACAGGACATTGTGCCAAACTGCTTTAAAATTAGAGAGCCCTGTTATATCATTATGAAATTAGGAAAGGGAACCTTGCAATGGGAATTCTTCCCCTTTCGAATGGAGTCTTGTAATGCACGAACTGCTACCGATTTTTCACTGCGAACAGGTCGGCTGTAAAACAATCGGCAACGTTGCTGATGTTCTTATAATTTGAATTGATTGTACCTGTGGTTTAGAAATGACTCTCGAAAAAATTAAGTCGACACTGCAGGCGATTCTGTATCACTTACTACAAAATCTTGATGCAAAGGCTTAAATTGGGCAAATAGATAACGCACATCGTTGATCTTGATGAAGTTGTGGTCAAACTCAACACACATTGGCAAGTGTAGGTTACTCTATAGAGCTACTTGGCTTTTGCAATGTCTTTGTCACTGCAGTTTAAGTCGATTCACACTATTCTACAATGAAAAAATATAAAATATTACACTTCGAAGTACCCAGGAGGTTATAATACCTCTAGATTTTGTCGTAATGATTTGAGAGATGGTTTTAATTTCAGAAGAATTGACTGAACTAACGATTAAATTCTGCACATTGGAAATGTCATTAAAAACCTGTTAGTATAGTATGAGCAATATGGTAACAGATTCCCCTAAAGCCCTGGAAGCAGCTTCGGATATAAAACTGGGCAGCAAATCTGGTCGAGGCTAGATAATGGAAGCACAAAAAGTCTGTTCTCAACTCAAAGGGAATCATTGTTCAAATCACCACATTTTTAATTATATGCTGGATATTTATGCGAGACGGATTGGACTTGGTTATCTGGCGTCACAATGATAAGAAAGAGAAGGAAGCAATTTTTCGCCTACTTACTACAATGCGTAAAAGATGGAAGTACCTTGGCGTGAACCATGCAATTGAATTCATTCAGCGACTTTATTATCATACCATTGTGGTAGTGCAATGGATCACTTTGGCCTACATGAGTGCCTGTGTGTGGATAGCAACTTACAATGCTTCCCTAATTTTACGATAATTTATGGAATATATTTGGTTTTCATGATTTGTAATATTTCTGAGAAATATTCGTATGCGTCGTAGTATTTCTTAATGTTTAAAAACAAAAAACAAGAATGAAATAATTGATAATATTTTCTGATTGCTTGGAAACTATTTTGACCCATTTGCATTTCAAATCGTGGTATTTTATATATTTTCAATATGAAAAAATAGAAACTCAAGTGGCGCCAAAATAATTTTTTCAAATGTTGTTTATTTGAATTTATAAAAAAAAAAAACAATCAATTTGCGGTTGTGCTTTTTCCAATTTCAGTACATATTTTTGTTTATTTACATAAAACTATTTTAAATGGCTTTTATCACAATTTATAAAATTGTTTTTTTATATTGTTTTTTTTCTATTTCTTCTCATTTATATTTTTGAAGGTGTTTTCTATGCTCTAGCCGATGTCGCCAATATTGAGGAAACAATGATTGCGACTGAAAAAATTATTGATGGTGAGTTCTGTTTTTCATATTTTTTCTTATTTATTTTATTTAATGTTGAATATAAAAATAAGTTGAAATAGAAAATAATAAAGAAATTTGATTGAATTAGGAAAACCTTGGGTTGAATTTACACGAAATCTAATGTTACGACCATTTTATCATTCCTTGGCAACTTTAAACTACTGCCTCACATATTTACCGTTGGCGCATATTATTTTCATTTTTCTTTCATTTGAAACTAAGTTTACTTTCTTACTTACTTATTAAACCATGAACGAAAGCATTTATCGGATTTCAACCTGCTGGAAAACATCTTTCCAGGGACCTCTCGCCAGTTTGTTGTCATCTTCCTAAGTTTATTGCACCAATTGATTCTTTATATGGCCTTTCTAGCATCTCCGTATCAAATATCTGTCTCGCTTGAACATTTTTTTCTATCTGATAATCGATCAGCAGTTCAGTTACCCAAATCTGAGACATTTTTGTTTAAAGTAGAATCATATTGGCATGAAAAAAAACAATTTTAATAAGCCAAGGAAATGTGGGCAAAGAGATTTCGCTTTTTTACATCACGAGTTGATCAGGGAGTTAAAGAAGTCAGGATCAAGTTCATCATAAGATGAATTCTTTTCCACACATTACTCATGAACTATTAAGTGGTATTGATATCTCTGATTACACGAATCAGAGTTTCCATATTGAAACGGATAAACATAAGTGAATTGCCCTAATAAAGGGGTCCTTAAGATTATCAGCAAATGTTCTGGATACACTACTATATGATCAGTAATGCTTTGGAGGCGCTATGTTCACAAAGTAAAATTTACAGCGAACTTTTCCGTTTACTAATCCAAAATAATCCAAGACAGCAAAGATTGTAATTAAATGGCATACAACTGTGCTTACCCACAGAGCGCTGGATTGGAGAAAGTGTTAACTCCAGCAAAAATTTTGAAATACAATTAAAATTTGAGTTTTGAAACCTAACCATCTATTCCTTTTTCGCTTTGTTTCAGTTTTAGTTGCATTGTCAAATTTTTTCCGTTATTCTGGCGTTGCCTAGAATCCTTCGAATCTGGATGTATTCGCTTAGTTTTAAGTTAACACCCATACGTTCGTTCTCCTAATCCAAGTTGCCGGACCGTTTACACAGATGATGAAAACCCTAAACCGACAATCATTCTTTTGAGTTTTAGATTTTAGTAGGCTTTTCGTTTAAATGACGTATAGGCTTGGATAGGTTTCATGGAATTAATTTTTAAACATAAACAAGTGCTAATATTTAAACTGAACACCGTAATTTGTCAAAAAATAATATTCAGTCTGGCATCATGCTTAAATGATACGAATGCCAATGATTAGGCCACTTTGGGAAAAGGGCGAGACTTTAATTTACCTAATTTTATACCCGAATTTTATTGTCCCATATAAAATCTTTCACCCTGTTAATTCGCTTCTATACGAATTGATCTATTAGACTTCCGTTTCAATGGATTCATTGAAGTTGATTTAAAGCGAAATGAATTGTATGACGCGGTTGAGAAATGAAAATTGATTGATTTCATTACAGATATTAATTGAAAATATAAATTTTACCTTCAAAGTCGATTAAACAACAACAGACAGTTTTCTGTTGTAATAAATAATTATGAGGCTTATTTTTAAATAAAATAAAAAATTCATGCAGTATTTTGCTTATTTTTTATTTTTCGATCACTGGCCCCGAGAGTCAATCATAATTTCTTGATTCAAGTTATTGTGATTTAAATTTTTTCGTTTCGTTTGGTTTCGTTTTTTTTTTACGAGTGTAAATTATGAGACATTAATTACATTATTTACATACATTAATTACACTACAGCTGCTGCTGTTGCTGCTTGTATGGTAAACGAATATAAAATGTTTGTTGTGTCGTTATTTCACTAGAAACATTATACGAGTGTAGTAGTAAGTCTCACGAGTTTATATATGTTTTGTAATATACATATGAGGTGTTGTTGTTGCTGTTTTTTTTTAGTTTTATTTAAATCTTAATAATTGCATGCAATCAATTTTATTACATGTTATTGTAGTTATTGTTGTTGTTGTTGTTATTTTTGTTGTTGTTGTTATTGTTATTATCTTATATTCATATTGTCGTTGTTATACTTGTAACAGTCAATTATTGTCAAGAGTTTAATTGTTGTTTGTAAATATTTAGAAGAGAGAGAGTAAGTGAAAAACCACCATTTAGGGAGTACCTCCATAAGTGAGCAACTGCAAAAGCAAATGAAAACAACAAAAAAAAAAACAAAAAATCGTTCAACACTAAACAACTATGAAGGTCACCTTGATAATTGATCAATTGATAAATGAGAAAAAAAATCTGTATGAGCAGTGTAAAACAAAAGCAAACAAAGGTTCAAAATCATGCAACAACTACAGTGTATGGGTGTTTGTATAATTTTGTCCATCACTATAGTATTTAAAATTCATATGCATTTAAAAAATTAGAAAAACCAGAACAATTTTTCAACGTCTACTGCAAAACATCTGTGGATAGCCAGTCAACAATAATAATAATAACAATAGAAACGAAACATATGTATTAGTAATGAATGAAATTCTATTTTTTTTTTCTTGCAAAAAAACAAGTCTAAAGAATGTTAAAAACATTTCATGATTGACAAATTAAACGGTACTAGAAAATGCAACGAATTTTTGTATCACACAGTACCCATGTATGATCAGAGTAGATAATGTTTGTCAGCGATCGACTCAAAGTATTTCTCTATGCCCAGCAGGTATTACAATAAAGGTTTGGTCAGAGTCAAGTCACCACTACACCAGGCTACCTTAGGTATACGCAAGCATTAAAAGAATTGTTTTTATATTTCGATTTCTTCAATAGGTCTGAGCTGGGGTTTGAACCACGGATTTTCATCTAATAAGCCAAGATACTGCCTTCTAGACTACGAAACCGTAAATAATTCTTCTGTCTTCCTTCCCATAACCTATTTTCTTAGATCCAACACAGTGCACTGCATGAATAGGGGCCATCACCTGGGTGTTGGTCTTATAAAAAAGTTTTCTGTAATTTCGATTAAGATCAATAGGTTCTATTGATAACCAATTCGTTACAAGATAAGGTTAGGGGTTAGTATGGTAGCTTTATACCAAAAGCTCACTTGAGCGCACATAGTTCCCCGTTGTGGCGACACAGTTGAACGCAGTCCCTGTACTGACTAGAGATCAGCAACGAGTATTCAAACCGATGAATTCGCATTCATACTTATTTTAATATGATACTCATACTCAAAGTTGGAAGTACTCGTCGTATTCATAGTTAACAATACGCATGATGTTATTGACTTCGACTCGTCTCTACTTAACATTTACACGAAGCAGAAAATAAGTATGATTCGCGTACGAACACTACTATACTCACAAGAAGATTGTGTGTATACTTTGCTTGTTGTCGTTGTCTTTCCTTTCTTCTTTATTTGTATATGCAACAACAACAAAGGCTGTAAATTTTGATGAATGATTTGAGCCACTCGAATCACTTATAAGTATTTTTCTAAATTTATGAATCAGAATGAGTAGGCGTATGAATCAAACATATTTCGAATGTTGTGACTTTGATGTCAACGTTGTACTCATACTCATTCCTACTTATACTTATAAATCAATATTGTAGCGAGTACGAATGAATCAGAGTAGTTCAATTTCAATTCTGTTGATTAATCATACTCAAACTGGCCTGAGTGCTTATCAGTAACGGAAAAACGATTCATTGCTGATCTCTGGTACTAACCAAGTTCCTCCGTGCCAATGAGGGAGAAGTTGGTCAGCGCAAGGGCTACATACAAATTAGTTGCAAATATTGAAATCATTTAATTTCCTTAATCTAAATATAGTTTTCAATCACTTTTGCGAATTTGATAGAGTTTATTACAAGGAAACTATTTAATATCAAAAGTTCAATATACTGTAGGGTAGGGTATTCAAGTTAATTGATCTGTAACTATGTATTGTTTTTCTAAAATGACACATTCATACGCATACAATGTTGCCAATTGAACAACTTTCGTTTTACAAATATGAGACCACAGTTACTGTATAATTGCAAGTGAACTGTAATATTGTAATTGCTTGTGACGGATATGAATATATTTGTCATTATTTTTATTCCATCAAGGTTGTTCACAGATATTTGAAATACTTTGGGTGTTAGTTGGATGAACATTTTTCCGATCTAAGAAACAAAAAGTTTTTGTTATTACTCAGACTTCGGCTTCCTTTTCAACCAGCAGTTCAAATGATTGATGTCTCCAAATGATTGATGCCTCTAGGCATAATTGATCATTATAAATCTTCGGATTATGACCTAACGTCTCACACCACTTTTGTTGTGTGTGTTAATATTGTACATTAGGGGTAGGTTCTACTGTTTAAAGTCGATTCCGAAAAACAAATTTTTTAGAAACTTTTTCTATGGCAATTTTATTTACTCTTAGACTTTTTACCAAAAATCAGCTGAAGGGAAATGGCCGAAGAAATATTTGTTCACATTTCGTTTTGTTGGACCTCGTGTCTAATAAGCCGAAACACTACCTGATAGATTCCGGCGGCTTCCGATGGTACGCACTTAGACCTGACGGCATATTACCCGCATGTATTCAAGTTTGGCCGGACAAAATATAAAATGCAACTAAATCGGACTGAGGGTTGTTCGTAAAAGAATTCTCTCTCAAGAAGTTATCTCTCAAACTATTGTTCGAATTATTCATAAATGACAGCAAATATATTCGTTTTTTAGATAATGCAAAATCTTTAGTTGAGAGACACATGTTTTCAGGCGGGATAAGCTGCTCAATTGTATAGCAAGCTTCCCTAACTAACATATGCAAGCCACATGGATCTATAAACTCTTAAAATTTTAATATTAGACCACCAAGGTTCTCTCTAAGGGTTTCGTCGTTACTTTTCTACTGATTTTTTAAAAAGAATTTTTTTTCTTTTTAGAAAGCATTTATTGTGTCAGCCAACAATAGTTGTTAAAGAATTTCCAAACAAAATTAAACTTTTGTTCGTAAATAAATTTAACGAAAAATCCCATAAAATAACAGAACAACTTTAAATCGTAACATCAAAGGCATATCATCAGTCCTAAAAAACACACAGACCCACAATACATGTTTTTCCCTTTCTTACCATTTCCAATTGTCACGGTGACATTGATTTAAATGCTACGCCATTTGAAGTGACATTTTATAAGAAATTTAAACAATAAAAAGAAAATCTGGCACAGGTAGAAAGAAACAAAAAAAATAAAATAAAATAAAAGACAGAATAGACAATTGGAAAATACTGGGGATATACTACATACATCTACAAGGAGAGAATCTTTCTTTTCTACGAAGAAAGGCAAAACATCTGTTGAGTTATTGAAAAGGTTTCTTTCAAATGACAAACATGTTTGCTTCGTTTTTCTCCTTTTTTTAATATTGTTTTTGATAATAATTAAAACTGACCTGCTCTTCAGATATTTATGTTGAACATTGTCATTTTAAATACAATACTGCCACACACATATGTTGCAAGAAGTTTTAGGCTTTTGGATTGCATTGCTTGTTTCTCAATCAAATTCTATTGTTAAGCAGTCTGAGCAATAAGAAAGTGTCATGTCAGTTGGAAATTTACTACCATTCCATTGTGATTCTGAATTTTGTTTTTTTTCTATTTTCTTTACAACTTTTTCATCAGATGAGGAAGGTATGCCAATGGGGGAAGATATTACAGCTGCTGTCTACATAAGTGCCTCTGTCTTTAAAACAGTCTCTAAAACATGTATTTGATTAGATGCTATGTAGTTAAGATATTCAAAAAAGTCAGTCAAACTGTTTAAAACTTCACTTCGAGAAAATATTTCTTATTTGTGTAAAGAAAAGATTAAATAATGGTTCGAGTCATAAATTATCTTGGCGTTGATTGTATTTTACCACACTGTCAAAAAGCATAATCCTTCATCTGCCGATGTGTGTGAAGATAATATTGATGCAAGCCAAAATTAATAGAGCAAAATCTGCTCAACAATGCAATACTGCAGATGTCGCGCTGCAAAATGCCGCATTGCACATACCGCGCTACAGATTTCGCGCTACAAATTTCGTACTGCAAAATGCCGCGCTGAAAAATACCGCGCTGCAGATGTCGCGGTACAAATTCCGCGCTGCAAAATACGGCGCTGAAAAAAACCGCATTGCATATACCGCTATGCAGATAACGCGCTACAAATAAATCGCTGCAAAATACCACACTGAAAATTACAGCGCTGCAAAATACAGTGCAGCGAGTATAACGAAATATATACCGCTCTTCTGCAGATTCCATGTAGCAAAATGCCGCGCTGTAAATACAGTGCAGGTTCTGTAGACCAAATGGCAGCTTAGAATTTAGTCGGGAGCTATAAATGTAGCGAAGGAAGATATTAAATACTAAAGCGATCGTTCTCAAATTTGTTTTAGATACCCAATGTTTCTGAAAAGATAGTCACTATACTAGATTAAATTTTCATTATTTTTCACAATCATTCTTCGCAGTTATTTTAAACTGTATGGGTCCTTTGTCAACTGTATGGGGCCGACTATTGACATGGCTTTAATTCCATCAGATAGAGTCTAGTTACAGGGGTCTGGGGCAGTATTTCCGTTAGTATGGCTTCATATGTCTGTGTTGATTAGAGTTTCATTCAGTTTAATATCGTTTGGAGGTTCAAATAAAGTCTTAGAATCCTCTGACGTTAACTGATACTATACACCACAATTCGTCGAGAAAGTTTTAATCTTGGAACCTCTCCCTAATTGTCGATAATGCACGAAAAAAGCAGGGGATGCGAATAATAAACGCTTGCAGAAATTTTATTCAAATAGTTACGCTTAAGCTACCGTCAATTAAAGTTAACTTATGGTAAAATCTAAGCATATTTGCTCTTGGTACCTTTACACGTCACTGCACTCCTACTTATCTTGGTTTAAGATCTGTGAGAAATTCGGAAAAATACTTTCTATTTGTGATTTTGAAGGCTACCAAAGGTTTCAAATATTATTGCCCTATATTGTGGTTACATTCCCTTTTAATTTGAAAATGAGATTGCGTCTCTTCCCTTTCGTCTTATTCGCTTAATTTAATTGTTTTGATTTTTATATCTAGAAAATCTTTGAAAAATCATGTTTAGATCACTCGGGATAAGTTCAGCCAGCTTTTCCCCCTTTTTTCTCGTTCAAAAACTACTTTTCTTCCATCTTTTTTGTTTTTTTTTTATTTCTTGTTTTCCTTTTTCTAATAATGGAAGTATAAGTCATAGAATATAATCACTTTAAAGTATTTTTCTTTTTTAGTTTTTTTTTTGTAGTTTTTTTTCTAGTCTAATGATGTTGCCTGCCCTGCGAGTATTTTGTGCCACAATGTCTGGCATTTCTAAACGCTTGACTGATCTTTTTAATTTGTTGTTGTTATTTTTTTTTTGTTTTTAGTTTTTCTTATTGCTTTTGTTCTTCGTAAATTTTCTTTAAAAACTTTTTTAATGAAAAGAGTTCTTAAGAAATGAAAAGAAAAAAATTCTTTTCCTCTTTTTTTTTGGTTTTCATTTGTAAAGGTTTAATGATCTTTCGTTGAGATAATTAAACGTAAATATCAGCTACAAAAAAACCAAGAAGAAGAAGCAATTTAAAGATGAGAACAAGGATTTCTCAAGTAATAGAGGGGAATGATATTAGAAACTAAATTAAAAAAAAAAAAAAAAAACTTATTTTCTACTACGTGCTGTCTATCTATCTTTAAATTATTTGATACCAAAAGACCAGCCAGAGAGAAAAGTCAGTCGATTGAATAAATGAAAATGAACTTTTTTAATCTATTTTTGTAAGGCGTACAGCGACGACATGCATGTAATACATCTGATTATAGATTCTGTCTATAGTTAATGATATATTCTGTGTTCTTTTAATATCTATTTTAAAAGGGTAATATAAGGGGTTCTTTTGCACTTCATAACAATTTGCTAAGAAAACTTGATACTTATTGCTTCCTCACACAAATGTCTTCATTTTTTTGCGAATATTTATTTGGATTCAAAGAAAATTTAAATGTTAGGCCTTTATAAACATTTTTCATGGATATTTTTTCCTTCTATCCGTCTAAATAGGGCACTCTTACACAATTCTGTACTTGAAAATTAGATCTGATAGATCTTTAAGCCAACTTTTAGCAACTAAAGCGACTCAAACTGTAAACTTTTATGTGTAGATTAAATGTAATAAAAACTAAGTTATACAGTCATTTCTGCAACAATTCTTACAAGTTCACACTCATGGATTGCCACAATTCGCTTCGAGTCAGTATTCCTTAAATAAAAGAAAATAAAAACTATGAATACATCAATCAAAGAACTCACCACTCGCAACACCGTCTTCTCTAACCCAGCACTTTGTAAATCTTTAGTGTACATTCATACATACATAGTTGGTCAATACAACCCTTCAGCTAGGATAATGACCTAGCTTCTCATACCACTTATGTTGTATGCATTAATTTTCATAAATGAGTGGCGGGACCTACAGTTTAAAGTCGGCTCCGAACGATGGATTTTTGAGGAGTTTTTTCTTGGCAGGTTTATTTACTCTCAGAGTTTTTGCCAGACATCTGCTGAGAAGAAATCAGCGAAGAAAAATTTTTTCATAATTCTTTTTGCTGTCTGGCCTGGGGTTTGAAACTTAGCCTTACGTCTAATAAGCCAATACACCACCCACTAGACTACGGCGACTTATTGAATTCTATGTTAATCCGTTACGTAGTGTAATATTCCATGGCATTATAAGTCCAAAGCCTTACATGCATCATTATGGTTCAATTCGAGTCAGTTTCAGCATCTATTTGTACCGAAGCCTAGTGAAATAGTCATTTTAATTTATTCTAGTATCCCTCGATATCCCTGTGCTCATGAAGCTTGTAATTGATTCTTTCAACTCAAACTTCTTAAGATTTACCACTTTAATGACTGAATTTATGTATTTAAAATCGACTGTTATTGTCTCTTCCACTGTATTCTCTATGAACTTAAATTTTATACATTGATTGGGCATAAATAGTTAACGGTTTGTAGATCTAAGGACTGTCGGAAGTGACGTTCCGTATACGAATTATAATATAAATGAGTTCTTCGACTCTTTAGTTGTAGAGGAAGAGTGACTTTTCTTTTCTAAAAAGACTTCCACAAGGTACTTCCACTCGCACTCAAAGTATTAGCTATGTATGTCTTTACTCGAACCACGTTTATGGAAATTGCTAGTAAAACCTAAAACCAAAACCTAACTCTTCCAGTTCAAACATTTCCAACAAAACGAAATATGAAGAAATATTTCTTAGGCGACTTCCTCTCAGCAGATATCTAGCAAAAGCTCTGAGAATAAATAAAATTGCCATGAAAAGTTTTTAAAAAAAAAACCTGTCGTTCGGAGCCCACTTTAAATTGTAGGGCCCGCCACAAACTACATTAGTGGTGTAAGAAGCAAGGTCTTCCACCTGACTGAAGGGCTGTAGTGACCAACTATTTTATGTTTTGTTACGTATTATCCTATGTAAGAGAAAACATAATTTCTTTTCTTTTTCGAAAAAAACTTTTTCTTAACGCTAGAATCAGTTTTAAAACGTCTTTCAACAAATTTTAAATATGAACTAGTGTGTTAGGATATCTCTGAGGGATTTTGAGCCTATTGCCTTAATTAAACATGTGTTAATCGCGATCCCAACAGCTTTTGTTCTCAGAGTTGGTCTTTGGTATAAGAAAATATATATTTGAGCGTAAACGCAGAAGCAATTGACACTTGACACGAGTTTTGGTAGATTAAATTATGGTTCTAACTATGTATGTATAATTTTCAATTAAAAACTCCAGCTTGTCTATGAAAATCAGTCGTCGTTTGTCCATATTTTTTTCCATATATTTCACATGTTTTTTCTACTTTCAAACTTTTATTAAGAAAATATTTCTCATGATGTAGTGTATTTCATTGCCCCTTCTAAAATATACGTTAAACATAGTGTATAATGGAATATTTATTTAAATTATCAAATGTAAGTTGTTCTTTGCAACATTGTAACATAAAAGGTGATTTAATTTTCTTAGGTAATTATAGAAAGTGTTTTAACCCATAAGGAAGGGGGTAGTGATTTTAATTGGTGTTGAATTACGACTGCAAAAAAAAATTCATAAACAAGTTGTGAACCTATTAATACGTAGAGTCTTAGGAACTTGCATAACCTATTTGGTCTCCTGATTTAGAGTGAATTTATTAATAAATTGTAGAAGAAAAATTTATGATTTCATAAAGGATTACGATAAGCCATTTGCTTAATTTTTTTCTGTGGATATACCTTAAACATCGTAATGAATAAAGGCTATTTGCGTGTTTAGCAGACTACTGAAATCAGTAGCTGGGGCAATTTTTGCATACCAATGATGTAGACTGATTGGCCTATTCAATATACATTTGGATTCTCCACAGATGACAGGACTTGTAGTTTCTGTAATCAGAGGATTGCTCTTCCAGTCATCATAGATCTTTCCTATTGATAGTGTCATTTGACGTTTTCTGCTGCCAGCCTAGTGCCCATACAAATGAATAATATTTTGTACTCATAGTGAGAAAGCAGAAGTAATTGCCTTAATTTTGTACGCCTGTGTATCACACTGGCGCACATAATTCAGTTATTCTGTAGAGTTTTTACAGAGTCTCTTGGGAAACAGTTCCGTCACAAGGGCCAACCAATAGTCATGGTAAAAATTCTAAGCAAGAACCTTCTACAGACGCTGAACCCGGTTTTGTCTTACACCGTATTATTTACGTATTCTTCCACAAAATCTATTTCTATATGTAGTCTCCTGTCTTTCTTTTCCCTGAACTCGTCTACGGATGTCTATAGCTTTTGCGGCTAAGTGTCCCTAATCAAGAGAATTTAATTTCTTCTTTAACATTTTCTTTCCAATTAAACGTTGAATAGCATTGCATCTGTGATCTTAGAACTTCAGCCAGGAAATGGGTTACTTTATTTCTAACTGCTGCCACATTACTACATCAGACACTTATGTACCCCTGAATTATATTAAAATTTATAATTGTCTTTCACTTTGCATGTTGCATATGCATGTACTTGTTGCTTAATTTCCATATATTTTATACCATTCCATTCGAGTAACATGACCCCAAGCGTATTCCAAGCCATCATTATAATTCTTTCTTTTTTAACACTTTAGTTATCAATCAATCAAGATATGAATACGGAAAAAAAAATAAAAAGAAACAAAATTATGATTCCACTTAAACAATTATCTTCTTCTGGTTTCTGTTTCTGTTTTTTTGTTTTTCTTTTTTTTTTACATGCTGCTCCAAAAGTGTTAAATTATAGAAATTGTTGGTATCTGAACCCCCTGGAACTATAAAATATGAAGGGGAAGTTCATGTTTTTAGTTTATGACTAAAAGAAGTGAAAAAGAGAAGAAGAGATGAAAAAAAAATTAAATAAAAAATATTTTGTAACACCTTTTCGTTATTATTTTTTTTTTATCTTTTTAACACTTTAACTAAAGACAAGTTAACTAAGCATTGTAGCCTAACCACCAGGTTGCATTCAATTCATTCGTTCCCCGTTTAGATCATTTTAAGTTTAAGCAGCTGTCTTGTTAATGCATTTCCACAAAAATATGAAGAAACTATTCTCATAAATATTATGTGGAATATGGGAGAAGAAGGGTGATATCGCATAAGAAAGCTGAGAAAAGAATATTGTGGCAGCTCGGAAATTTACGCATAGACTTAGAGAACGTGATGCACGATTCAACGAAACATAGAGAAGATTCAGTTCCATCGACATACATAATTGGCCATTACAACTCTTAAGTCAGGATTACGACCTAGCTTCTCACACCACTTATGTTGTGTGCGTTAATTTGATACATGAGTGGCGGGACCTACAGTTTAAAGTCGACTCCGAACAACAGATTTTGAGAAGCTTTTCATGGCAATTTTTACTCTCAGAGTTTTTGCCAGAAATCTGCTGAGAGGAAGTCGCCGAAGAAATATTTTTGGCTAATAAGCCAACACACTACCCACTAGACCACGGCGACTTCCAGTTCCATCGATGTTCTTTGAAAAACTCTTTGTTATTATATATTCTGTACAGTTGAGTAAAATATGGACTTAATATTAAGGGATTCTACTGTTTCAGTCTTCTCAGATTGCGGACTTTTTAATAAGCAGAATCAGAATTTTGTCGCTGTCGTGACCTTCTTTCTGGGCACTTCAGTTTCACACTTATCTGGCTCCCCGATCAAAGTAATACTCCAAGAAACTGCAGAGTTGACGAACTCGCCAGAGCTGGTGCACTACTTCCGAAATCCCCTTTAATCGACATCAAGCGGAAATTCTTTTCAGACGCCAACCTATCTTGGTTCAATGAGGAGTTCTACTTCACCGCTAGATTTACTTGGCCCTGGATGGATACGAGGGCTACAAATCAGTTACATAGACGTGGTCGTAACGTCGTCTCGATCCCAGTGGCCATGCTTACATGTCATTGTGTTATGGGAAGACAAGCGGAAAGAATGCAGCTTCCATCTAATGACATCTCACGTAGCTTTTTTTTCAATGCTCGTCTCTTGCGAGTTGCAAGAGGTTTTCAGTCCTTATCAACTTGACGGCGCTATCAACCATTTACGTCTAGGATATAGCTTCGTTTATTATACTTTCGGGCTAGTTTTCCAGCGTAGGGTAGTTATGCTTTAAATGTGCATCCATTACGCTAATGAACTTATTCCCTGGTTCGGAGGAACTTGGTCAGTACAGAGTATGCGTTCACTTAAGTGTCATCAAAGCTGCCACTCTAACCTAACCTAACTTATTTTACGTTAAATTGATAGTCACCAATTAGCTGACAGCCTAGCTCATTTCGTTCCTATCAGAGACCATTGTCATACCATTACACCCATTTTATTTGAAGGCGGGCTGTCTATGGCACAGCATAAAAGTGTGATGTGAGGTCTAGTATGTAGTTGGTTGGCTTATTAGATGTGAGGTCAAGGTTTAAACCCCAGGTCAGATATGTCCAATGAAACAAAATATGAAAAAATATTTCTTCGATGACTTTCTTTCAGCAGATTTCTGGCAGAATCTTTCTGAGAGCAAAATAAAATTTCCATGAGAAGTTTCTTAAAAAATCTATCATTCAGAATAAAATTAACACACACAGCACCAGTGGTGTGAGAAGCTATTTCGTAATCCTGACTGAAGGGTTATTATGACTAATTATGCGTGTGTACGTATGAAGATATGGTTTTCATATAAATCTTCTTCTTTGGTCGATAAATTCTGGACCCAAAAATCTTTAAACTCACGTCGCCATACGCCGAGCAGTATAACCTCAATATCACACTACTTTTGAATCCAATCCTATTGAAAAATGTAATTTCAAATGCTTTTGGTACAACATATACCTCTTAGATCATCAAAATAGCAAACAGACTTAACATTCGCTTCTTATATATGCTAAGGTATTAGAGAGCCTAACAATTCATACCTTTCTAATGCCTGCAGACCGTAAAGGCCTTTTGCTATTACATTAATGAATTTCGGTTTCACTACATCTTAAATTTCTTTTGATCCTAAGTATTTTGTTTGCAGCAAAGTCAATACTACCGGACATATCGCTATGAGACTCCATATTAAGCCTTCGCCGATGTTTTGAGAGATAACATAAGAGTGTTGCAAATCGCTAGAGTACGTAAAATAACCCATTGCGTTTAAAGGCTAACGAAAAGAAGGGGAAAAAATGAACAGAAGTGCCTGCAAGTTAAGCAGATAAACGTAAATTGATAAAGAATCAAATTCTCCAAACAAAAAAAAACACAAAAACAATAAAATAAGAAACGATCACAAAAACATATAAATTATGGACAACAGCATAGCCAGACGATCCAGGGAATTCTATGCCACATAATGTCGATGTCGACCAAAAAAGCAAAAGAACAAGCTGCTGCTACCAAAGCACAAACATACAAGGCTGCCAGTATTTTTTCTCAATTTTTCTTTCCTTTATGCCAAGCAAGACACAGTTGAACTGACGATCTGAATGTCAGACAGTCGTTTATTGTGCATCAGACTGCCTTTTTTTGTTCTTGTCTTGGTTTTCTCTTCGCCTCAAAAGACACATAAGCACACATGTAGCCCTAATGCAAGGTTAAGAATGTCGTTTTTTTTTTATTATAAAATCGGTTGTATGTGTGTGTAAAAGAGAGCCTTTAATGCTGCTGCATTCCTCCTGCCGTTTTTGAACTTGCGTACGCTCTGCACGACTCCTACACTTGCATTCTAACACCTCTCGAATGCGAGAGCACCACAGTAAAGACCCATCATTTGTAAGACATTTTATTGAAAACAGCAGAACGAATGTTTTCAGTTTGTCTAACTGACAAACAGACAGACAGACAGACAGACGTGCTGTTTCGCCTTTTATGTCTCTCGTTATTTTTTCCATTTCATTCTTAGAGATTTTTTTGTTGTTGCTGTTGGTGCTGGTGCTTGTTGTTCCTTTAATCGGTAGGATTTTTTTGAAATGAAAATTTTTTCGTTAAAAATGTGATGGATGTTGCACATATGGAAAGTGGATTTATATGTCTTGGAATGTAAATGAATGGATTTTTTGTTTTTAAATTATTTTGGTAACAGCGAAACTAATTCGTTTTTGTACTTGGAAGGGTACAAAAAATGTTGAAGAACATATGAAGGACAAATGGTCGGATAGGATAATTTTCATCTCTTTAAGACTGGTTAACATGCCAGAATTTCGGTTGGAATAAATTTTGAAAAATGTTTCTATTAACAACACTAAAGAATGTACCTAGGAAACGTTTCTTGGCTATGAAAGTAAATTTATAAATTTTGCGAAAAAAGAAAAATAACTTCTCGATGATGGATATGAATTAAGGGACTTAACAGCGAAAATGCTTTGCAGTCCTTTAAGCAACAAAATATTGTATATGCTCTACAGAATTGCAAGGAAAGAGATTCTTGAATTTTTGTATTTGGAAGCCTTACTAGAATGAATCGAGCCTTAAACTTCTCCTCTTTAAAGAGTTTCGTAGTTTAAACGAAAATGACTACCTACACTTGAACGACGAAAACCTTTAGACACCTTGAGAGCACTATGAAAAGCTGTGATTTCGATGAAAGATTCATTTCATTATAACGCCTGTATAGGGTTGCCAGCCTGACTGGACTGGGCTGGATTGTTTAGCTTTGTTTATGCTTATCCAGTTTCAATTTGTCCAGCTAAAGAGAAATTTTTTAATACACTGCTAAACTTGGGCAATAACTTTCATATTATCTTCGTCAAATCATGTTAACCAACACTGATTGTACATTTGTTATACAACTAAGTTATGATTTCTCTCTTCTATCATCGCTAACAACTTGTCTCAACACTTGGACAGCTGATGTCATGGTAAATATTATTACGAGCGATAGTCAATTTCTTTACGTAACGATTTTATTTTCTTTTGAGCATGAAATTAAAATAATTTGTGGAAAATCTTGAAATGGATGTTGATGAAGAAGCTGGTCCATTAAAAAGTCGTCTCACAACTTTCTGCGATATATGAATAGAGTTTGCAAAATTTGCTAATTGGATAAGAAAAAAAAGATAAGATACACGGCAGAGTGTATATTGTGCCAAACAGACATTATAATCAAATATGAAGGCAGCCTGATCGCTTGATAAACTCAAAAAAACAAAAAACATAATAAAATGGTGATGTCGCGGAAGATGTGTCAAACTATTTCGAATTTTGTAGTCCCAACAGAGACAAAAATTGAAACACAACTCTCGAAGGCGGAGCTGGTTTCTGTTTACCACAACGTAGTCCACGGACTAAGCTACAATCAAAATTTTCTCAGTATTTTTTAATGTCCAGCTTTATTTTGTTTTGTCCAGCTTTTTAAAACCCAATAGTCCAGATTTTTGCGAATCGGAATCTAGCAATCCTAGGCCTGTGTTCTGCCGTTAAGAATACCATTCCTGGCTGATGGCAGTAATCACTGATTCTATGATAGTTTTCACGCATTTAAGACAGTATCTTGCCTATAACATGACACGAATGTTGCCCTTCATATGCTTCAACGTTATTTGCGTAGACTTTGTCTGTGACATAGCTACCAATTTTCATGGCCAAATGCAGTTGCCAACACCAAAACCTAGGATTACTCTTTCTGGAGAGTTCTCATGCAATAAAACCTTCGTGTTCCTCAACGCAAAGCCCTCACTAAATAAATGACACTTCTGTTGAAAGATCCGCTGTAGTCTAGGCGATAGTGTGCTTCCTCTCACCAGATTTCTGAGTGTCGAGACCTACAGTTTTAAGTCGACTCCGAACGACAGATTTTTGAGAGTAATCTGCTTGTTTCATATTTCGTTTTAATATCTGATCTGCTTTCTAGTACATATTAGACTTCCACGACTTCATCGTTGAATATCGTGGCTTAAAAGTTTTTTATTTGATGCAGCCCGCTCTCTCTGGAATACGCTTTATTTCAGAACAAGAAATGGCCCGTTCATTTGGCTCGAAATGGATATGTTGCCAGAAAGATAAGAAGAGTTTATAACTAAAGATTGCAATACTTTCAGTAAATTTAGAATTTCTACGTTATTAAATACTTTCTTCTCTTCACTTTCCTTTATATTTCTTGTCTAAGAATTTAATTTTGTCTGTTTACTTATGACTGCTGCATGGAAAAATCTTTTTACATCTCTTTTATAAACTTTAGTTGCTTTAGTTAGATCTGCCAACATAAAGAGAAGGGCAACTGCAACATTCCAAGCATTCTAGATTTTTATTCTTTTATATGGTTGGCTGGTCCATTATATTGCCAACGTAAATTGTCTTTGGCTTGCAAAAGTACATGAAATTTCAAATGCCTTTAAGAAAATAATGACAACGATATCGAAACAATAAAATTATAAAAAAAACAAGCTACACATATGTACACAAGCAACAGAAATATGCAACAAATTGGATGAAAGGAATTTTTTGCCATTTTCAAAAGACCTGCACAAAGCCAAACGAAAAAAAAAATCAGTTTTCTTAACACTTTTTTCGTTAAAGAATTCCAAGGAGACAAATAAATACGAACGAACGAAAAAACCCGCCAACAATAAACAGAAATTGTCATACAAAATAAAATTGCTGGCAATTTATTTACCAACATGGCTAAGACAACATTGTTGCCAACAACATTTGGTAATTTCGATACTCAACGAGAAATAAAATGAATTCAAATGAAAAAAAAATTGTTTAATGTTTAAAATAAGGGGAGGGAAGGAGGATAAACAAAAAGAGGTTATAACGTAAATGGATTTTTTTTTTTTAAATTTTTTCTTTAGAAAATTAAAAATTATTTTAAATTTGAAATGGAGTTGATGTTCAAAAAGGTTACAAGGAATTCAAATAATTCATTATGAATCTTTGTTTTTTTCGTTTTCAATTTGTGGTAATTTTTTTTTTTTTTTTGGGCCTTAAGGTGTTAATGATAAATTGTAGTAGAAGTTGTACATTGTCTGCAACACAGTAGACGCATGCATCAGCATCAGCACTACCAACAGCATCATCATCATCATTATTTTAACGCGCAAGTGATGATTTATTATCGTTCATGCATTAAAGTGCGAATGATGCGCGATAAAGCTTGCTTGCTGCTGCTGTTGCTTGCCTCAGTCTCTCTATTGCCTTTGTTTCATAATGATTATCATTGTGATGCAATAAAGATGGCTGCCTAATGATCGATTGTTTTTGGCCACATTCTTTCTTACTTACTTACCATTGTGTTAATTTCACTAATGACACTTACGAGTATGACGAAATTGAAAACATCACTGCCACTATGCTAAAAAAAAATCTTTATTTTTTAACACCTTTAATGTTAAGATCTTTAGTATTTTTGTTTTTTATTTTTGGTTTCCTAATATCTTACCTTCAAAGGTGGAAATTATTATGTTCTCTAATTACTGTGCTGCTGTGTGTATATTATTTTTGGTTGCTTTTGCTGTTGCCTCATTAACTTAAAACACAGTAGAGGTTATTGTACTCAGCTGAGGTGTCAAAAACGTTTAAAAATCTTACACAATATTTCATCTTTACAGCCATGTTAATTGAATGCATCACAAGAACTTTAAGATTCCTGCCGGGAAAACAAAAAAAAAAAAAAAACAAAAAAAAACAAAGTGCTTGGAACTCTTAATGTTAACATTCCAGGCAGGTAAGAAAACTGCAGGCATATGTTTGTCTATGGTTAAATTTGGCTTCGTTATCATTATGATGATGATCTCCAACTAGGACATATGAACTCTACTTTCTGTTATTTAAACAGTTAATTATTAATTCCCGAAGAAAACATAGTTCAGCATGTTCGCTCTGGGTAATACCGAATGCAACAATCCAATATATTGCCACAGATGGCGACCCTATCATCCAAGAAGCTGCTGCAGTAAACGCTGTTCTATAAGCAACCATATAACGCAACTGAAATGAAACAAGACATTACTAAGAAAATGGTTAATGTTATTAAGAAACCAGGGTGTGATAAAAATCTGTAGTTATTTCATCATTTTGGCAGTATAAAATGGATTCATTTTTATAATCCGGAATGCAGTAAATCGTATGTGTTTCTTGACCAAGTAGCCAAGCTACCGGCAAAGATCACATGGCCGCGGCTTTAAGATAATCTCTTGATTTACCCCAGCAGTCAGGCTGTGATGAAGTCCCTAACAAACATAGTTTCAACGTCTGTCTTTGTCCATGAATGTCTTGGAAATCGCTTTTGAACGACAGATTTTTCCGAATTTTATTTACTCTCAGATTTTTTTTTGCCAGAAACCTATTGAGAGGAAGTCGCCCAAGAAATTTTTTTTTTTATATTTCGTTTTATTTGAGATATTCTGGGGTTTGAACCGTGGACTCACGTTTTATATGCCAACACACTACTAACTTGACAACGCCGACTACAATTCCAATTACTTCAATTAATTACGAAGCTCAAACTCGTTGCATCATGCAGCATTGCTAGACTCTGCTGGATGTCAACGGATTAGACTCACTTTTGTCTTGAAGTCGTGTCGCCATCCAGCGCACAATTCCCATTCTTACAGGCCACTGTCCTTTTGGTAGACATGCTGAAAGAGTCAGCATTTCAACAAATAACTTCTGCAGGAGCTGAGGTCCAGAGGGCAGAACTCGGGCGTAAATGTTGTCCTAAGTGGTGAGATCTCTTTCTTTAACATGTTGACTGCCAACTACGAGATAACTCGTAGATTGCTTTCCTTTCTAGGGTGGTAAACTACGAATTATTTTGTACTCAATAATGTGAAAAAATCAATTTGTCGTTTTTTGGACAGTTTTCTGAAACGTGTTAAAGGACGTTCGCTATCTTACCTAACCTAACTTAATACATCTTGCCAGAAAGATTGAAAACGATCATAACTAACACGGTGCAAGTGAACCATAATAAACTGCGAAAGTGCCAAAAAATCCTTTTCAATATCTACCTGATCTCTATTAATCCATAGAGCCACCGATTAAATTTGCTGGAATTTTCAACGACCCGTTTAATCTTTCATCTGTTGCCTGCAAAAAAGAGTTATTAAAAGATAAACAAATTCCACTTTGAAAACAGAACTCAATCTTGTAAAACGCTGTAGGAGAAAAAAAACAAATTTGTTCTGGTCGATCATATATTTATAATCGTCCGTTGATCGCATGTAATTTTTCCATCATTTTTAATAACTGCACTCTTGCACATTACGTTACGACGTTACGTAGATTAAGTATAATTTCCTACTACAAAGCCATTTATCGTTATGTGTGATGAATGAATGTAAATGTATTTTAAGCACTTGTGCTAATGACAGTTTTTACAAACCCATTACGATGGTTCCCAGCAATTAATTTAAATTTTTAATTATTCCACCTTAATGCTGCTTGAGCGTGTATACATATATACATACATACTACCTGTTACAATAGTTAAAGATGTCACACAATTTCCTTTTCATTTCATCATCATCACAACATCCGTTGCTGCTAAGCGCATAATTCTAAAAATAATTACATTCAGCAAGCGGTGTAAGTGAGTTGCGAGGGTAGAACATGTGAATAAGAGTACGTATTGGGGCGCGTATTGGTTGTATGTCTTGGCAAACCCATAATTTGTGTTCACAAAATGTTCATTTTAAAATAAATTTCAATTGATTACACTGAAAGAGAGAGAGAGGGAGCCTATATACGGAGAGTTAATATGGCATACAGCAGCCATACGTTAACTACATAATTAAGTGATAAATTCTTTCATTTAAAATTGATAATTTAAAACGGCTGCTGCTGCTGTTGCTGCTGTTGCTGATGCTGCATGCAACTGCTGCTTGGTAGATATATTGCTTATAATGTGCTATTACTACTGCACTTAACTGGTACTTGTATGCTAGTAAGCTAGTGTATGCTATTGAATATCAGATTGGTTCACTGTACAGCAACCTGGCTGGCTGGATGGTTGACTAACTTGACTGGCTGACTGACTGACTGAGTGACTACTAATGTTCGTACATCAGCTACTTAGTTAATCTTGTCTTTAGATTATATAGTATTGATACTGCTAATAAATTTCCTAAATACTCTATGGTGATGCTGGTCTAGTGGTATACGCGCTGGTGTTAAACCGCAAATGCATTTGCGTTTACGTGCACTTAAACAGTTGCAATAAAAAAATGCATAAAAAAAAAAATAAAAAGTAAAGAAATAAATTGTTTATTGGCTGGTTAATAGCATAAAAATCAACAACAGCGTAAACATCAATAATGAATAGCAAACAGCACCACCACATTATACTATAACGCTGTACTATTAAAGTTGAAAAGAAGAAAGAGAAAAAAAACCGACCCATTGTTACCTGTTATTGTTGTTTTGAGCTCAGAGTGATGTTATCCCATTAATAAATTGAAAAACAAAAACAACAATCCCCTTCACTTCTTAGGAAAATCAGCAGAAAAAAAAAATCGAGAAATAGTGGAGAAAAGATTGGCATATCAACAATAAACAAGTGGTTGTTGTGCAAATAATTCTAGTGATTTAGACAAATGATTTGTTATAAAAATTAACCGGTAGTTGGTGAATTAATAAAATATTTTTGCTTATTATCAGTAATGCTACCAGTTTAAAATATCTATGGCCGTATTGCCACATATTTTTATCAAATTAAATGTAAAATAGCCAACATTTTTCAAAGTTTAGAATAATACTTAGTCGAGGGTATAGCCGTTAAATTGCTTAATAATGCAGGTTCGCCTTCCGTGTAATGTTGACATCGAATTAAGGACTGTTTAATCCTTCTTGAGCAAAAAACCTACTTAGAGTTACTGATCCACAAGGAATTTCAACAATAAAGTTAGGCGAAGATGAGAAGCATAATAAGTCGCCAGTGCATTCAATACAGTTTCGCAAAGCCCATTGTCTTTATGGCAAACCTATCATCTCATGGCAGTCCATAGAGAATCAATTTCTTGCTAAGATGCGAAATAAATAAATGAAACAGCTAGTAAATAATATGAAGAAATCGTAGCCAGATTACTAACAAACTTATATAGTCATACCCCAACAGCCAGGCTGTGATTAAATCCCTAACAAATGTAGTTTCAACGTCTGTCTTTGTCCATGAATGTCGAGGATTCCTCAGCGAAATGACGAATCATTCAAAGAGAATCCTTATATGGGTTAAACAATGATGTTGAGCTGGCCAGAACCGATATGGAGCTCGCAATTTCCAGCATGTTACAGGTCATAAGTATTCCGCTTTGCGGTGGATCATTATTTATAAATAGTCCTTAAAAAAATTTGTTTAAAGGGTTACATTATTTCAAATGTTGCTTTATGAAACTGACATCCTTTTCCATCTTTGGTTTTCTCCACGCGAATAAAACTTCATAGTACATAATCCGACAGAGTAAATACGTTGCGTTTTTTACTAGAACTGACTGTCAAATTTCGCTGCATTCCTACTGTATTCATTTTTGGTTTGGCAACTTCTAGAATCTTACAGTTGATTTGTTGTTGTTTCTATGTAGTTTTGTTATTGTAATTTGATTGTTGTTTATACCTGTCTCGATATTCCTTTTTCCGTAGTTATTGTAGTTCTTTGTTTATGAAATTTCTTTGTTATTTTGTTAGTGTTTAGTGTTTGTTGTTCTATTTTTTGGAACAAAACCTCAGTGCAGGATCTTGTATGCTTCTAGATTGTGCTAGGCAGAAAACAATTTTCAGTAATGGAGAGAAAAGAACTAAAATCTGCTCTTATTTTGGCTCATCCTCTTCTATTTCAATAAATGAGTGAACTTTTCTGAAAGTGCTACAACCCCTCATAATAAAGCTTTTATAACCTGCTAATTAGCTTATGTTGAATGCATTTAATTTACCTGTAAATATCACCAAAATTTAATTGCTTTAAAACGAACAACTTCAACAATTTTTTGGTATTTTTATGCCATTATGACAACAATGTTTGTTTTTACGTAGGGGGTCAAATACAACACAGTAACAGTAACAGCCGATGGCAAGATTTACGATAATTAAACACTGGAAAAGTGTGACAATCTACAAAACACAATAGCCGCTGAACCTTGCTGCTTGCAATAGTTTGTACAGAACCATATAATTAAGGCATTACGGTGAAACTAAAACAAGTTGAAATTGAAATAAATTCTCGTAACAAATGACATGATCGTGCTGGCGGGGTTAGTCAACCAAATTAAACTGGAAACTGACAGACAATTTTCAGTATTTTTTTTTTTAAAGTAATGTCCGTCAATTGGTGTAAAAAAAACGTTGTGCCACCTAAAATAATTAGCAACAGCGTAAGGCTGTGGTGGCGCAGTAGCTAGTTTGAGGCATAAATTATTACAATTCATGTGCGGTTGGCATTAAAACAATTCGATCAGCAACATTTCGTTTTAATTTTAGTTTTTTTTTTGTTTTGTTATAAAATTAAGGGGTTGTGTATGTGGAAAACACGCGCCAAACCATTAATTATATTTCGTTTTTCTGAAATTAATTCAAGAAATTTACATGAACAATTAAATTTAAATGGCAACAAATTAATTTTAATTAAAAACGGAAAAACTCAAATAAAGCGGATTTGGAAAAAAGAAACATTCATTCTAAACGCATTAGACAAACAGTTTGTCAATTTAACACGTTCAAACCAAAGTAATATGAAAAACCACCACCATTTGTGGTAAAGTTTTTAGCTTTTTAGGAGGTAAATTTGTTTACAAAGTAATGACACTTCAGAGTAATTTTTAACTCCTTAATGATGTATTAAAAAGAAGTCATTATCATAGCCATGTACGTAGGTACTGTTGGCACATTGTACATTCGAAAGGATTTTAAATGATTTTTGAATTTCAACTGGTTATATACGGCGGCTGCTCAATAAAAAAGAAAGAAGTTGTTGCTTATATGTTTCCAATTAGCTTCGGGGGCGAGCAATGTTAAAGAAAATTTTACTGTTTCATTACGATTTTAGTTTCACTAGCAAAATTACTCCAATTCGAGACTAGCAGAGGTGCAGTCTTTAACATGAAATTTTTTTTTAAGTTGTGGACGGTCACAGTCTTGCAATTTTTATGCTGCATCTCTAAAACTCTGTAGGAAATTGCCAGAATTGTCTGCCCTCAATTTGTGTAGCAGGCAGGTGTCTTCATAGAACACAAAAGTGTACTTAAGTGACAAAATAGGATTGCGTTAAGATTTTAGCAGTACCGCAGCAACTTATTGCATATGATTTCCAAACAACTCCAGAGAACAGAAGGCAAATTCTTTAGAACCGTGAGTTCTGGTATGTGTACCGTTTTCATGGAATCTTGGGGTTCTATCCTTATCCAGTTTCGTTCAAGTGATTTTAAATGGTTTGAGGACAGTACTGAACGGCTGAGCAATTGACACAGTATTTTGTCGGCAGTTAATCTTGACAATTTTCATTCCTTAATTGGGATTTTCAGTATATCGGTTGACATTTTCGTGTTTATCGGTATGTTTTAATTTTAATCCGCGCTAAACGTATATTAGCTAGCAAATTAGAAACCAGAATTAATACAAAACTTTATCTTTGTAACGCCACCTAGCGTGATCCAGTGGTTCTTATTTTCTTACATTTTCCTTCATTGATTAAATGCAAATGATGCTCTGCTCAATATTCTCTTACCGAGACAAAAGCAGAAGACATAACAGCAACAAAAAAAAAAAAATAAAGAAAACGCTAAAAACGGAAACTGTTAACAAATCACGTCCTTGCCTAATTACCCTCTACGAAACCAATTTCGAGTTAACGTGTTGCTGTTAATAATATATTGCAAACGCAATATGAATTGATGCTACCAACGACGACTAAAACGGCAACGACAACAACAGCCAACAATCAGCAACGATCACAATAGCGGCAGCAAAAATACAACGACAAAATCTTCTAGCGTACACGAACAAAAATACGAAGATTTTTATTTTGCAAACCGAATACAAAACAAAAAAAGAGGAAAACGCAAAATAAAACTCTCTGAGAATTGAAAATAAAAATAAAAAAAAAAACGTTTACCAACACTATTTTCGCCAGCATCCAACTGAGCATGTGTATTACATACACTCTCACTAACACACACGCACACAAGCCATGCATACTTAATTCTCTTGCATGTACACGAACGAACGAACGACCGAACAGGCAATGAAAATCAAATGTCTTCGAACAATCAGATTTAATAATGAGATATGCCAGTCAAAATGTTCCCTGAGTAAGTTTTGTCGTGGTAAATAAAAATTCTAAACTGGACAAGGGAACGAATGCGCTAAATGGCGGTTGGCGGATGGCGGTGTGTTAGTTTGAGTTTCGAAATGAACGTTTAAGAAAACGAACGTAAAGAAAGCAAAATAAGAATATTAATTTTATTTCTTTATATTACGAGTTCACTAACTCATACACACATGTAACATACATACGTACATATGTACATACAATCACTATACAAAAGAAAAGGGGGAAAAAAACAAATCGAATGAAAACCAAAAACATACAACATTGGAAAGAGGCCATAAACCTTTTGTTATGGTTAAGAAAAGCAAAAAGAATAACAACAACAACAGCGAGAGGAAGAAGAAGCAATACACTTTATTATATTTAAGAATTTTAGAGTAAAAACAAAACACAAAAATAATACAAGAGCAGCAGCAGCAACAACAACATTGAATATCACATGCCCATAAATATCCATACACAGTTAAACATAGAATTAAAAGAGATTTTTATCATACATTCGGAGAGATAGTGAGAACGAGAGCTATCTAGAATGTATGCGAGAGATTGTTTCTGTGTGTGTATGTGTGTGCATGAGAAAGAGAGTGAGAGAGATTTATTTAGTGTTTGTTTTTATTCCAAAAGCGCAATTTTTATGGTGTTTTTTTTTTTTTCCTTAAACTCTTTTAGGGCTTAGTAAACCTGTTTTGTTGTTTAACAAAAAAAAAAAATTGTTTAAAGTGTTGTCGACATTTTAAATTACCAGAACGCTTGTTTTGGAAGGATTGAATGTGGAAATCTTATCATTATTTTTGTACTAAGTGGTGTCCTTAAAAAACTCCTATTGCAGTCTACTTTTAACATTGCCTTGCTTAATGTGTAAAATTTGGAAATTCAATTTGAAATTGAATCGATCCTGAGCTGATTCTGCCTGTAATTACACATTTAATACTTACTAGCCTTTATCACAAAGGGCCTAAACGAAGGGGTTCGTCACCTAATTGTGGCCGCCTCTCGATAGCCACAATAACTTTCATATTTCATTAATTTGTAAAGCTTGAGTCTGGAGTTTAAAGCTACAACTGAATATATGGTCGATTGTAATAGCTAAAGGTAATGGGCGTGGCAAATTAAGGGTATTCATGTGGTTTCAGGAATACTCAATAAAAAGCTGAAGTTGGTCGCCTACTGATGTTACAACTAATATTGTCCTGCCCACTCTTTTGTCCTACTTGCCAAACTTACATGGTTTTGTTTACGCAATGGCTTGTCAGAATTACAGGAGATACTTATGGACTTCTAATCGCTTGTTTTAAGCCAATGGAAACGGAAGAAATATAAATACAGACTTACAGATTACAACCTAGTTTCTCACACCATTTATATTGTGTCTGTTAATTTTATACATGAGCGTCAGACCTAAGATTTGAATCCAGAGCTTGCTTCTAAAAAGCCAACACACTACCAACTACTAGTATAATACGACAACTCTATTTCTCTTTTTATTCTGGCTGTTCCACGCAAACGTGCGGCCTTCAAAAGTTTTATTATAATGATTTGATTCGGCCCGGCTATTTATCAAACAATTTATTGTTAGCCTCTATGAAAGATTTATAAAAACTACTGATGATTCAATCTTTATTTGGTTTAACTGGTGGCTGGTGTTAATTCACTGATGAATTTCAAAGTACCACAAGCATAAAAACGCTTAATTTGATAAAAATAAATTTGTTATTGACAACAATGTATGCATAAACATTTTCTACAAAAAAGCGCATACTCTACAATCTCTTCTCTCTCTTGACAATAGAGATTAGAGAGTAAGAGCGACGGAAGAGAGAGAGAGTTTGAGATAAACCTTTATCATTCGCTTATTTTTAATTGTATATGTTGTGCTGTGTACATGATATTATTTTTACTTTACCATACAGCGTTTTTAAAACGGCCTGTTGCATTTAGTACCTGATGTGTCGTACGTAAACCATGACGTAGTAACGCATCTGACTAAAAAATATTCGCTTTTTTTTAAATTCTTGTTTGTTTTGATCATAGTTTTTCATTATAAATTATATTCTTAAAATATCCATTTCTTTAAAGGAAAACTTATACAATAAACCACCACAACAAAAAACAGAAATAAAATCGGAAAAATTATTAAAAAATTTTTTAAGTGTCTTTTAAACGGTTCGTGTAAATATAAGCAAAGGTTTGAATAAAAATTAAAAAAAAAAATTAAATTTTTAACGAAGAGCTTAAAATAATATTTTATTTAAATATTCTTAAAACGTATCGTATGCTTTATAACCAAATGTATCTATCAGATACTAGATACATGTGTTTTTGTTTTTTTTTTTGTATTGAGTATGGAAAATATAAATACAAACGAACAAACAAACGCACATAAATACATATTTTTTTTGTTGTTGTTTTTGTCAGATATTTAAAGTGTTGGAGTGTAGACTACAAAATGAGTGCGTGTGAGTGCAACTGATTGTATATGTACATACTACATACGTGTTAAAATAGACTGTGTTATAATTTGTTTAAATAAATAAAAAAAACAAAAAAAAAACTACGTGTCGTTGCTAAAAATACTCAAATACAACAACAACAACAATAACAATCTGTTGTTATTCTTACTTGGTAAACAAAAAAAAAAAAAAGAGAAGCTAAACGAGAGCCGTGCTATCCCCCAAAATATCAACAAAAATTTAAACAAAAATAACAAAAATTAAAAAGAAAATAAAATAAAAAAAAAATAAACAAATAAACAAAATTACTAGAGAGAATACCTTTAAATTGAAGAGAAAAAAAATGAAATGTTTTATAAAAAATTCTTGAGAAAATTCTAAATTCATTGACAAGAGTAAAAAAGTGACAAAAATTCAAATAAATTTCAAGTCATTTAAATACAAGATACAAATATATCTTTTGGATACTCAAAAGCTGTTTAAAATGTATAAAAAAAAATATTAAAAATTTCTTTTGACATTATTGTGTATGTAAGGATATGAAATCGGAATATGTGTGTGTCGAAGTATAAAGGAAAAGAGGCCATTATTAAGGAAAATAGAAAATAAATTTTTCTTATAAAAGAAAAAAAAATTCTTTAAAAGTCTTTTGAGGCTTAAATGTCCAGGCAAAAGGGCATTCGTTTCTTTTCTCCTGTTGTTACTGGGTATTTTAAAGCAAGATTTAAATCTCCTTCCAAAAAATATTTACCTGAACGTTTATATATCCAAATTATTTGACAAATTGATACCAAATTATACACAAATTGTAAAAATTATTAAAAAAAAAATGGCTGCTTCCCTATTGCGTTAGAAATCCTTAAGCCTTCAGAGAAGATAGCAGCACATATCTTCACATCTATTTGCAAGATATACGACACGACCGAAACAACATTATCCTTGACAGAAGTCAAGTACTCGGGTTTGTATCAGGAAATTAAGAGGAACAAACAATTATTGACATACGTTTTTACATTGAACGAATATTTCGATTCATTGTCATGGCATGAATTCCAATTTCGTTGGTACTGTCTTCTCTGCAATAGATATGATTTGATTGTCTGAGATACGACGTACTTCCACATCCTACATAAATTGTTCTTTCACGTATAAATTGATACACGCAACATAAATGGTGGGAAAATCTAGGTCATATTATTGACTGAAGGGTTGTAGTGACCAATTATAAATGCAGGTAGTCCATTATCGACATACCATGATCTCCTCCCACATCAGATTAATGAAAATAATCACTTATAAGGAGTCTACCTCACCTACATATGTTTTACATTCTCAATTGCATTTGTGTTATACCCTGTGTTTACAAATCTACATACGAAATTAGTTCCAATCGTACTAAAGTTTTGTCTGTATTCTGCCTTTAAATGTGATTCAAAAATATAATTTAAGGATACTTTAAGAATTTTATAAACTATCAAGAAATCTGTCTTTATTTGTGCCAAAAGAAAAAACTAGGGTTTTCAGAAGGTACAATTTGGTATATTAGGGATATTTCTTAAAACTTTACTTGCAATTGTTACAATACCTTGTCATTTATTTCTTTCGCCATTTTGATGTCTCTTTAAAAATATCACATACAAATAATTTAATTGCAATATGTTCCCTTTAATTTTATTTTTGTTTTTTTTTTTAATTTAATTTTTTTTTAATTCGTTCCTTAAGGTTGGGTAAATACTTTTTTATTTTTCTTTATTTTACTTAAAAACAAAATCTAAGTGCCAATAAATTATATGGAGATCTGCTTGCTAATAGAAAAGTTAAATATTGAATAAACTAAACAAATCAAAGTTTCCAGTAATAATAATAATAAGATTTTTATGCATTCATCAATTTATTTTTATTACCAGACATACAGACAGACAGACAAAGTTCAATATTTAATTTATTATGACAACACATTCTCATTGTATTTTTAAATGGAAATCAATCTTTGGGTTTTCAACTCAGTCAGTTAATAAGATATCGTTAAATGATCAAAGCAAATATTCAATTCAAAATCTCTAGCACAAGCAGAAAGAAAAAAATAAAGGGAATAAGTCATGCTTATAAGTAGAAAAATAAATAAAAAATAAAATTAAAATTTAAAATCAATAGTATATGGAGAATAATAAAAAAGTACCTTAAACAATATAAATATTAAGAAGCTATCTACCAGTGTTTAAGATATGTTTTTATAAACTTATTGTAAAAAATGTATTTAATTTGTGGAATTTATAGCAATTTAAAAGACCATAATTTACTTATTTTGTTCAGCTTAGGGCAGTTATTTAGCAATTTTGTAAAAAAGAAATTTCCCTTCAATATACATACTTCTATAAATTAAATCACCATTATCCAGAAAAAAAAAACTTCAACTTATAGAAACTTCAAGTTAAATAAGCAAAACCTGATGCTGTTTCTGTGCTTCAACTTATAGAAAATTCAAGTAATATAAGTTCATATGTTGGCTTATTAGACAAAAGGCCCGGGTTCGAATCCCAGGTCAGACATCAAAACGAAAAATATTTCTTCGGCGACTTACTCTCACCAGATTTCTGGCAAGAAGTCTGAGAGTAAAAATTGCCATGAAAAGCTTCTCTAAAATCTGTCGTTCGGAGTCGACTTTAAACTGTAGGTCCCGCCACTCATGTATAAAATTAACGCACACAACATAATCCTGACTGAAGGGTTGTAATGTCCAATTATGTATGTATGTATGAAGTTCATATTATAGAAGTTCTACTGTATGTAAGTGTGTCAGGAAACACAAACAGAATTATGTTTCCTTTAGGACTGAGTATTAAAACAAAAAATTAAAAACGACTTTCTCCTTTTCCTATTTCCTCTCCTTTTTCTCTATCTCCTTTAGGACGTTGTATAATGAGTCAACTAGACCTCCGGGTAATGTACTTATCTCAGTTGTTAAGTACACGTCCTTTAATCGAAACCTAAATCTTCAAAACCACTACAAACAAAAGAATCCAATCAAAAGAGACTTTACATCTCCGAAATGCTGGTTGAACGCTTTAATAAGGGAATTTCTTCAAATATTTTTTAATGGTAATGAAATATTGATTATTTCTGACAATTTGCAGGAATATATAGGAAGAGCTCAGTTTATTCATTTAAAATCAGCACTTCTCCGTAATTACAGTTTCTACAGAAATCGTTGTGAGATATCCTCAATATTTAGGGGTCAATGTCCCTTTTTTACTGCTATGAAGTTCCTAAGATTTATTCTCTATGTACTGTACTCGACAGCCCAAATTTGATCTGATTTTAATACACATATGTGGGTTCATTTAACCATCCTTCCTTTTTAAACATATAAACTCAATGTGACATTCTTTATTTTTTTTGCAAAAGGACGTCAATTTCAAAGTTCATTCAAGATATTGAGAGTAAGTTGTTAACTTCAATCTCGCTGGGCATAGGAACCTACATGAGGATAGCCGTTTAATATCTCTCTAATTTTTCCAGAGGCAACAATCTTACACATGATGTACACAATCTTTAGATATGTTTTGACCGTTTTACTGTCACTATATACGCCTATAAAGCATCAATACATCGGGTACTGATATAATAGTTTCGCACAACGGTGCCATTAATTTATTCTGTATAGTTTTACAGTAATTGAGTAATACAAAGGGCAGTCTAAGAAAAAGGTTCCACGTCCAATTGTATAGCACGGTCTGGAGATGTTAGTGAATGTTTAGGTAATGTTCGCTGGAAGATGTAAATCATTATTACAATAAGATCAATACGATATTTTCATCATAAAATCAAAATCAAAAGCAAATTTCAGGGATGACAGATTCCAAATAATTGTTCCTAAGTACTATATCGTATGACATGACTATAGTTGCTATAGTTCGAAGCTATTCTTTTTAAATAATTCAATTAAAAATATATAAAAAAAAAAAATTGGAAAATTTTATAACGTATTAATTTTAAAACGACAATAAATGCATTTAAATTCATATAAAAAAAAACCTTGAACTTTGCAAATAAATTAAATTTTTACACAAAGTTCAATGACCTACTATAATAATCAAAACAATTACAAAAACAACAATAATACTAATTAAAAAATAAAATTAACAAAACAAACTGAGAACATTTGTTTGCAATTCTATGGAATTACGGTAGAAATTACGATTCATTTGGTAAAAATTCATACGATACGTTAGGTTCTTTGTATTAACAAAAAAAAGGAAGAAAATAAATTAAACTTAAATAAATAATTTTTTTTTATAAATTTTAGCCTGCTGCAAAAGATTTATTAAAATAAAATAATAATTACAAGATATTTATTTAAATAAAAAAACCAAAACACACAAAGTGCAATCTTTTTTACAAGATTTTACAGCATAATTAAGCTAAAATTTACTCAAAGTGCTTTAAAAGTGTATGTAAAGAAAAAATAAATAAAAAAAAATTCATAAAAACAGAGAGTGTTTAACACACTCAATTACAATTAAAAGCAACGGCATTAACAGCAGCAACATTGCCTGTAATACTCTTAAATAAGAAAGAGAAAAAAAAAATAACGAAAAAATAACACCATCCACCACCAAGTGTTGGTCAACTATTTATTTATTTCGCTCTGTGGTTTATTTTTTTTTTGTTCGTTATTCCTCTGTTCTCCCTATGGATTAAATTTCACCTGATTTTTTAAATCTGCTGCTGTCGTTCAGTTTACGTTTCCTTTTGTTCGTATGAGTGTGTATGTATGTGTGTTAAAAACGTACGTTCTTTTTGTTTACGTATCGCCACCTTTCGTCTATAATTATACTCAAACGTGATCACGAGTCTCACACCAAATACTATATACTGCACATCAACAGCAAAAAACAACTGCAACAACAACAGAATTTCTGTTAAAGTAACAACAATCACATCACTTCCATCTACAACAACACAAGGGGGAAAAAAAGCTGTGAACTTAAAATTTAAGCATAAAACATTATAAAGGAAAAATAAGCAAAGAAGAAGAAAGAAAAATAACCACAACAAAAAGCATAATACTAAGCTTGGTAGAAAAAAAAGAAGCAGCAAAAGGATCGTTTCGTTTCGTATCGCATCGCATCGTATCGTTTTAATACTTTATACCACTACACTTGCACTACCATTGCTGTTGTTTTTGTTTCGTTTATTCTTAAAAACTTTGTTGAGCATAACTTAAGGGAAAGGAAAAATAACAATAACAACAACAACGACAGCATTATAATAATAACAAAACAAAAGAAAAGAATAAAAAAAAAGAAGGAAAACAACAACATTGACGCCAAAAACTTACGACGATCATCATCATCTTACTGTCTGCTTGGCTTTGTCGTTGTTATTCTCCTGTTGGGTGTATATGTATGATGTTGTTTTAAAACCCCAAACATCATTATCAGCATTGGTATCACCATTATCAATAACATTGGAGAGAAGCCTTTTTTTCCTGTACAATCAGAAAAAAATAACACAAAAACCAAACAATACAATACCAAAGAGAACATTGTGAAAGAAATCCAGTTTTCTTGTTGTTTGTTTAAGGCCTTATAAACTTGCTCATACGTTTTATAGTCACTTACCAACACTGCTTTAAAAGGAGTAGCTGTTAGATGTGTATGTGTATGTGAATCGTGCAACAATTTATTTTTATTCATATTATTACTTGAAGTTCTTTTACATCACCACATTGGATTCTTTGGAGAAATGAAGGAAAAAGGAAATCAACCAGAATAATAATAACAAAGCAAACCCTACTCTACTACAAATCAAACGTTATTTGATTTTATGGTCAATTGTCTTTGATTTTAAACAATTCAAAACTATAACAAAAAAAATAGAAAAGAACAATAACAATTACAACAACAATAACTATTACATCTCTAGGAGATAAATTAAAAACAAAACAAAATCTCTCTCTCTCTCCCTTTCTGTAAACTCACCAGTGAGAGAGTTCAAGTGTATGTGTGGCTGTGTGTCAGCACAAAAAGGAATATTTTTTTTTAAAAACAACTTAAAAACACTACAAAACGCGTAGACATGGCGCCGAAATCCAGAAAGAAGAAGGCAAATGGTAAATATGATGATCATTTTGTTTTTCTTTTTAACATTTTCCTTTTTTTTATTCTCCTCTTTTCTTTTTTTTTTATATTTTGATTATTTCTTTCGATTTTCCTTCACAAAAGAAAATAATATTTGAACCGAAAGATCAAAATGAAAGTAAAGATTAGTTTAAGAATGAAGATTAAAATTTAAGTTAAGCCGGAACGAACGAAATTGATTTTTTTGTTTTCCCATTTAAGCCATTAGAATAAATGGAAAAAGAAATGAGATTTGTTTGTTAAGATATTAAAGCCAATTTCAATATGTATGTACGTATGTATGTACTTATTTGCAATTTAAATGGTAGAAAAGTTGTTCACAAAAATGTATCATAATTATCTAGAATCATAGAAAAGGGAAGGCAGAGTATCATGATCTTATGTTTACCTACATAAGTTCAGAGTTGTGTTTCAGGGAAGTAATCCTAAAGGGTAATATTTCCAAATTAGAATCTAGATTTTGGAATTCATTAATATTACTAAAGAGAATTGAAAATCATTTGCGAATAGGGTCTTTAGAAGGATTTTTAAGTGCACAAATAATGTGAATACAGATAAAAATGTTCAAGTATCTTGGTAAAAAGCAATTTCCAGAAGTTAACAGAGCTCTTAATTTTGTTTTAATCAAACAAAAAATTGCAAAGGAAATACTCAGACAGATAGGTTGCCAACACTACCACAATTGTTGATATGCTAAACTAGGAAACTATTGCATATCGATTGAATAGATAACAGGGAATTCTGGTGGATAGCATAATTGTAACACCGTTAGTTCTATAGACTCAGAATATTTATATTTAATCTTCTACAGCTCGAAACGATATTACCTCCTTAAGGTTAGGATTGTTAAACGTTTAGATACGATATTGACTGTTGTGTCCATTAAAATCATTGATGATCATGAGTCTATTCACACTTGAAAGCTTCGCTTTTTTTTTGTCTCGGACTATGATCGTATGGATATAATCACTCTGTCCTCAAGTTTTCTTTGGAGAGCAAATTTGCTAATGGAAAGAAATTTGTCTATAAATACTTCAGTTAAATTAACACTTATTATCCTGACTTTCCATTAAAGTCTCGAAATTTTGAAAAATTGAGCAAAAGATCAAGTGCTTGTTTGCGTATTAATGTAGTAGTAGTAGTAGTAATGTAGTAGTAGTAGTAGTAGTAGTAATGTAGTAGTAGTAGTAGTAGTAGTAGTAGTAATGTAGTAGTAGTAATTTAATAGTAGTAATGTATTAGTAGTAATGTATTAGTAGTAATGTATTAGTAGTAATGTAGTAGTAGTAGTAGTAGTAGTAGTAGTAGTAGTAGTAGTAGTAGTAGTAGTAGTAGTAGTAGTTATGTAGTAGTAATAATGTAGTAGTAGTAGTAGTAGTATTGTACAAGCAGTTATGTAGTAATAGTAATGTATTAGTAGTTATTATATTAGTAGTTATGTAGTAGTAGTTATGTGGTAGTAATGTGGTAGAAGTAATGTAGTAGAAGTAATATATTAGTAGTGATGTAGTAGTAGTAATTTAATAGTAGTAATGTAGTAGTATTAGTAACGTATTAGTAGTAATGCAGTAGTAGTAATTTAATAGTAGTAATGTAGTAGTAGTAATTTAATAGTAGTAATGTAGTAGAATTAGTAATGTATTAGTAGAAATGTAGTAGTAGTAGTAATGTAGTAGTAGTATTAGTAGAAATGTAGTAGTAGTTATGTAGTAGTGGTAATATATTAGTAGTTATGTAGTAGTAGTTATGTAGTAGTAGTTATGTAGTAGTAGTTATATAGTAGTAATAATGTAGTAGTAATAATGCAATGGTAGTAGTACTACGTTAGTAGTAGTAATGTGGTAGTAATAATGTAATAGCAATAGTACTACATTAGTAATTATGTAGTAGTAGTAATGTAGTAGTTTTTTAGAAATTGTCTTAAAGACTTGTAGGAGAAAATGGACAGTGTTATAATGTTAAGTCCTTTAGAGGTTATGAGCTATTCGATACGTTAGTAGTAGTAATGTGGTAGTAATAATGTAATAGCAATAGTACTACATTAGTAATTATGTAGTAGTAGTAATGTAGTAGTTTTTTAGAAATTGTCTTAAAGACTTGTAGGAGAAAACGGATAGTGTTATAATGCTAAGTCCTTTAGAGAGTATGAGCTACTCGATTGTGCTATAAAATGTGCTGCGAACGTAGTATTAGTAGCAGCCCTACAATATTGATTGAGTATTACTTAAAGCAGGCTATACAACAGCAGATTTGGTTAAATGTTCTTCAGAATTGCATATAAAATACTGTACGTTTCTGTCTTCTTCTACATACATATATAAATTTTTTTTTCATTATTCATGAGCAAATTTCTGTTTAATTATTACTCCCCCCATATATCATTTGAAATTCTTCCAATTCCAAATAATTGGCGATTAATCGTCATGACATTTCTTAAATACAAATCATTTCGATATTTTAAAACACCTTTTTCGATTGTTGTTTCAAAAATAAATCTTCTTGTTTTATCAGAGGATCTTAATAAAAATTCCAAGAAATTAAATTTTAAAAATAAAACACAAAACTTTGTTTTAAAATCAATCTTTTAAAAACATTCTGGCCGCCTGTTTTTAATGCTTAAATATGATTACGTCAGACCGTAGAGAAAGGAGAGAAACACCTTTTGATTGCGGCAGATACAGGACTGGTCTTATCTGCTTCATTTGCAGATTTGCGCATTTGTATTGTGCTCCGAATTTTATTTTTTTTTTATAAATTTTTAAGGGGGTTTGATTTAAAATTATTACTGTTGAGGATTAATATGGAACAATATGCAATAAGAAAAAGGAAAGAAACCAGTTTGTTGTTGCTGGTATTGTTGTTTTCAAAAGTGTTTCTAATTTTTTGAAATATTAAAGTAATCAAGCAACAACGACAACAACAAATTAGAAAAAAAAATTTTTGGGTTTTCTGGCTAAAAGGTGTTTGAATTTTTGTAAGCATTATTAGATTGCCAACACCGTGAAAGAAGTATTGAAATTTGGCTTAGAAGTCAAACAAAAAAAAGGGGATTTGCTATGGGGTGTATGTGTGTGAGTGTGTTTCCTTAACATTTATTGCTTGGAAAGACTGCCTGTGGCGAGCGTTTGTTCTGTTTTGTCTCTTTCTCAGTTTCTCAGTTTCTTTGTAATTTGATTTGAATTTTTGTTTCTTTATTTTTATGTTCCTGTTTCTCAAACACACCTTGGCTGGCTTGACTTTTTGAAATTTGGTTAAACAGTTTTGTGAACCTTTATTTAACATCATATCAAGGTGTTTACACTGGCAACGAATATTAAAATACACCCTCTTAATTTAGAAATGAGTTTCAATAAGTAGATACTTAAACAGTTGGAATAGTGCTATAAAATATGATTTTTTATTTTGATTTTTAGGCTTACCATCTGGAATTCTTGATATAATTTCAAAGGTGTAAGGCATCAATTAAGAATTTAAGAGACAAAGAACCAACAAAGAGTTGCTATCTTCTTATCACAAATACATGTAACACAGCCTAATAACAAACTAGCTTAACAGATGATGTTACATTGTGACACAGTGCTCTCTGTATTAACGTTGAAAATTTCTATTTTTCTCACGTCAAGCCTATAATATAGGTTATTTGCTACTGAAACACGATTCTGGCAAAGTTTTAATCTTAATCTTAAATTCTCAAACAAATATTTTAGGTTCCGACTGTATCACTTATTTAGTGAGTGGAATAGTACTATAACGCAGGTGAGGATTCAAATATGCCTAGTTTATAAGCATTACAGTATGACTATGATCCTCATAGGTCGGCAAGGAAGAATTGCCTAGATTATGAATACGTTAAACGTTACAAATGTGTCTGCCATACATACATAAATAATTCGTCACTACTACTGTTTAGTCAGGATTACGATCTAGCTTCTCACAGACCCATTGTGTGCGTGTTGATTTTATTCATGAGTGGTGGGGCTTTCAGTTTAAAATCGACTTTGAACAACAGATTTTTGAGGAACTTTTCACCGCAATTTTATTTACTTTCAGAGTTTTTGCCAGAAATCTTCAGTAAGTGGCTGCCGTCGCAGAAATAATTTTTATTGCTTCGTTTTATTGCCGATGTCTTTTCTGGGACTTAAACCGTTGTCTCACGTCAAATAGCCTTCACAATGCTGTGAACATTGCTTCGTGACTTAAAAAAAGGTGGAAAATCCATGAATTTACTGTTCAGTTTGCTGCTTCATTCATTCTATTCTCCGCACTTAGCACAAAGTGACCATTTTTTGTCTTCGATTTATATTTAATAGATTATGACCATTGATAACAGATTGACCTTGTGGCTTGAGAAAATCCGTGTATTAGTTTTCGCGTTGCTGCCTCATTCATTCTATTCATCAAGTTTAACACAAAGTGCAAATTTCTTTTTTTAAAACATGAGGAAGGGGCTCTGCCAAAAGCTCGACAAATTTTGTTTCTTTTAAAAAGTCACAGACTTGTTAGGTTTCCCTTTGTTTCCCTATTTTGTTAAAACTTTACAGAGTCAAAGCAGCAGTAATACGTTGCATGTTCTGGATCCACTATCCACATCATTCGTAGTTATTTTCATCATAACGGGCTGGACATATTGCGTATTTTCCCTTGTGCCTTGTAATCGATAATTCACACTTTTGCAATCTCTAAGCTAGTGTGCATGTAACACTTTCACATCTTATCTTTCGTATCTTATGATTATTCTTACAGTAATTAGTTGCATTGAAGCTTCAGTGATTGCCTGGATTTCAGGTTAAATGAGCTGTTTTAGACGTCTGGTTGGTTAATAAAGATATGTCGCCCGGCTTAGCAATTTCCCAGACTAAGTAATAAGGATTGTTTTAGGTCATTTGTCTTAATGTTTCAAACTATCTACCTGGCTTTAGTATTGCCTGTATTTTGTATACTTTACAACTATTGGGACGCGACATTAAACGATTTTTCGAAAACTGGTGCCAATTTTAAGGGGTCTGATTATTATGCACATAATTCTTGGATTCAATCCACAAGATTTTCGAATGTAAATACATTTGGTTTGTTTTTAGAAATAGTTAAGGAAGTATAAGTCTTCTCTCATAAAACATCTCGGATTCCTTTTGTATTCTTGGACGTTTACACTTCTTTTGAATTTTCAATTTAGCGTACCTGACTCGTACAGCAAATTGTGGACGAATTTCAAGTATGAATCCAACGGAAAAAGAATTTTCTATTTTAAACACATGTTCATATTGATAAACATCTTGAAAATTCCAATGATAATGCAGAAAAAAAGGAAAGAAAAGAAAGAACACTGGCAGAGGCACACATACACACATTATGTGTGTACAGGATATAAAATATTATTTGAGAAATGACAGCTCAAGTACTTAAGAAAAGCAACGGCAACAGCAACAGCAATAATAACAAAACAAATAATTTTTATTTATGTACACAACGTATTGGACAGACGTACCGTACATACGTACGTACGTATTGTACGTATAACAAATCCGTTTTATTATTCGTTTTTTTTTTTTTGTTTTTTGTGTGTTTTGTGTTGTTGCAACAAAAAACATTTTACATGGTACTTGTAACATGAGCTGCATACAAATCATTTTCTTTTTTTTCACTTTTTTTTTTTGTTTTCTTCAATGTTTTGTTCTGGCAGCCAAACAACAGAATTATTTTCTTCTTTTTTCTTTTTAAAATAGAAGAAAAGAACAACAAAGAAGTACAAGAAAATCCATCCATAATGGATTTTTAATAAATCTTTTAAAATGCCATTGTCAGATATAATACAATACCATGCAATACTTGGGCCAATACATTTTTCCTTTGAGTATCAATATGGAAAACTACAACAAAAATTATGTTTTTTTTTTATTTCTATAATTCTTAAGAGGGGGGAAGACAATATATTTGTACTTCAGTGTATTATTATTGTTATTATCGGTTTTAATGTTTATAATTACAAATTTAAATTGACACTTTTCCAAGTGCTTGTTTCAAAGCGATACTCTTTGTTTTGTTAAGAAAAACTATTTCGTTTTAAATGGATTTGCTTTTAAAAGCAAACAAAAATAAAATTAAGTTTTTATTTTAAAATATTGCTTCAATAAAAATTTATTTAAAGTATTGGTCATCGTTAGCCATGACTTCTTTTCCATCTTTCTACCAACATAAGGTTTCTATGCCAGAAGAACTCCTCTGTTTAGACCCCAACCATGAGTTAACCTATTTCCTATACGTTATGTTGAGAGTGTATTTCTATCATTCGAACAAAAAAATTCTACAGACAAGACAAAGCTTGGAATATAGCACAATTTTCGAAATACTGTTCAACCATTGTCAACTCTTATCTCACGGGAATTTATATTCTCGTTATTTTTGAAGATTTGCTTGCATTAGGTCAACATTTTTGGGTCAATGTCCGTTTAAAACGTCCTAGCTGCGTCACTGTGTTTACACTTTCGGTTTTCATTATTCTATTTATGATCTGTTATGCAGGGTTATAAGCATTCTCCCCATCGCATACTAGGTTCTTACGAGCTTATTGTGTTAACGACTAAAGCTTCTTTTCAGAACCCTGATCGTAGCTTATCAGTGCGGCTTCAGACCGCTAACTAGTGCACTATCTATCAGATTTTCCTGCAAAGCTCATAAGGCAATGCAAGATGACGTTGAGCAACTCCTACATATCCGTAAAGGTAGAAATGGGTCTCTCCGAACCTATTGGCACCGTACGAAGTTTTAGACAAGACAATCATTGCATCTTCTTCAACTTTGTCATGCAGAGGGATCTGTGTAAGGTGAGAGAGCATCGCAATGCTAATATTTTTAACAAAAGCCTCCAGTCGCTTTCGTATGCTACTAATATTATTATCATAGGTTATAGCAAGCATGATTTTACTGATACCTTCAGCTCTATTGAACTCGAGTTTTACAAGGAGGGTCTGGTTGTAAATGGTGGCAAAACAAGTTTATGTTGTCGACAAAGTAGGTGCGTACGGTGTACTACACTTTCCAAGGATGTTAACGAATTTATTTGTCTTGCTCCCCTTTTACCACCAAAATTAGTATGGAGATCAAGCACTCTTGCCAGTATGTTATTAAGATCTCAATAGGCAATTAAGTAGCACAGAACTCTCTCCTCGTACTTCTTTATGGCGTAGAAACACCGATGCATCAGTCTTAAGAAAATAGTAGTACCTACGATCTTCAATTCAGTATAAGTTAAGGATGATTTCCGAATCCGATGCATGTACGAGCTCTCTATTGACATGGACGTTATGCAGTGCATTAACAGTCTGTGGTTGCGCTTGTTCGAATTTTTTCCAGGTGATGACAGTGCGTAAATAATTCTCTAATTTTTTTCTTCTATTGTCTTTTCCACACCAATTATTTTAATGACTAAGTGTGAATAGATTATAAAAGTATGTCCTCGGACTTGAAATTATTTTCCTCTATCCTGTATTCCTTTTAAGTAACGACTTTATTGCAAAATAAAATGAATCACTTGTGTGATCTTGAAAAAATATTTTTTTTTTAATAAATGAATACCATGACCGTAAAACCGATTATTATTATGCACCGTTTATTCTCTTTATTTATTGTTTTGTTTTTCTTCTCCTTTTTGTTACCATATCATATATCCACCAAAAAAATCTTAATCATTAAATCTGAAAACGAAAAAAAATATCGAAAAATGTTTTTTTTATGAATTCAATCGATTTGAAACACTTGAATTTTATTCATTTGAAGCGTGAAGAGAACAAAAATTTAAAAATATTGAAATAAAAGAAATCTTTTGTATTTTGAATACATTTTTCCTTTTTTTGTTTTCAAAAATGACTGATTGACTGAAAAATTTGATTAAATTCGATACAAGGGAAGAGAAGACAAAAAAAATTCGTTTCAATTTTGTAATCATAGAAATCAATGATTTTGTGAAATAAACGATAGAAAGGAGGATTTACTTAAGGTAACATCGACTATAAGCAATACTATAACCCCAGGTCAGACATTTCCAACTAAACGAAATATGAAAAAATATTTCTTCGGTGAATTTCTCTCAACAAATTTCTGGCAAAAACTCTGAGAGTAAATAAAGTTTATCAAAAATCTGTCGTTCGGAGTGGCGTAAAAAGCTAGGCCGTAATTCTGAATGAAGGGTTGTAATGGTCAATTATGTATGTATGTGTGTTGTACACTATTTGAAAAAGACCGAGAGAAACTTCTGCAGAAATAACTTAAGACCCGCATGGAAGATAGTATCCCGTAATAACAGAAATCGTTTAAGAATTGTCAAGCCTAGAGAGAAAATAAGCTGTTCCTTCCTTCATGGTGTAAGCTTTGAACAACTCAAACTAACGATGACCTAAATGTGACGAAGATAATATCAATGCACATAATAAATACTCATCTACATGAATATTTTCAAACAAATCTCCTAACGATTTGAAATTTATATTTTCAATCACAACCATATTATTTTTATTTTCTATCTCTTTACAATCGCTTCAAATGTGACACCTGTCACCTGTCCTAAAACAGAAAATTAGTTCATTTCATATAAATACCACACAAAATTTAATAACTATGTCTGTTTTTTTTTATTTTTAAACAATGTTTATCAATATTATTACCAAATATTCGTTTTTTTTATTGGGGAAATACTGAAAACAATTAAAGAAAATTGCGACATCAATTCAAAGGTTTTTCATAAAGATTATTTAGTTTTAATATTGTTTTCATTATCAAAATTCAAAACAAAAACACAATAATTTTATAAAATCATATAGAAAAATAAATTTATTTTTAACACACTCATAATGTCATGAAAATAAATAAACAAGAAAAAACAAAAACTCGTATTTTTTTGATATACTAACTTAATGTTTTAAAGATAACAACAGATGTGTGTGGGTACAATAAATGTTACTTCTCTTCTCTTTCCCCGTTTAATGTACTGTCTGTCTGCCAGTTTTAATACAATACTGGAAAAGTGTTACCCTTTTTGGATAATGCAGTGTGATGTGTACTTTTGCCTTGGGTTATATGGGTTCTGTTGATAAACATACTTTTTTGATATTTATTGTCATATCATTTGCCAATGTAATCTTATCATTTATTAAATAAAATTGTTTTTATTTTTTTTATTCGTTACGTTTTATTATATTTTTATTTATATTTTTTTCTTTTCTTTATTTGTTTGTCGTTATTATTCCGCGCAGACAGGCAGAAAAAATCAATATGTTGATAAAAAAAAAACGAAAATGGCAATACTGTATATAGGAGTACCACTTGAAAAAAAAAGACAAAACTTTAATAGTAATAGAATAGAGCCTTTAATCCTTTACGATTTGCCTGTTCTATTACCTCAATGGCAATGTGCCCTTAGCCTTGTTTAAACGTTTTTAGATTTGAAGGAATTTTGCTAATTTTTTCGACATTTTTCAATGATCTCTTGATCTTGATTAGCTTAAGTTCTAGAAACAGGAAAATAGAGAAATTGCTACAGTCCAATATATTTGAGAGTGGGCACATTATTGTATTAGTGAAGCCCGCAACGTCCGCTCTAGATACGAACAGGACAGCACAGCAAAGTTGGTCACGTAAAAGAACTCAAACTTTAAATGAACAACTTTAGCGTCCTTGTTATTGCATTCTAGATCACATCTGTAATTGGTCATTACAACCATTCAGTCAGGATTACAACCTAGCTACTCACACCACTTATGTTGTGTGCATTAATTTTATACATGAGCGTCGGGATCTATAGTTTAAAGTCGACTTCGAACGACAATTTATTTTTTTGAGAAGCTTTTCATAGCAACTTTGTTTGCTTTTACATTTTTTACCAAATATCTGCAGAGAGGAAGTCGCCGAAGAGATATTTTCATATTTTAGTATTGATGTCTAACCTCGGATTTGAACTCGGGCCTTACGTCAAATAAGCTAACACACTACCTATTAGACTATGGCGGTCGTCCGGGCAATAATTTCTTCAGATTTTGCATAAACGGTAATATATCGTGCGATATGTGGAGTCGCCGTAGTATAGTAGATAGTGTGTTGGCTTATTAGACACAAGGCCTAGCGTCAAATTCCAACTCAAATATCTCCGACAAAACGAAATATGAAAACATATATCATTTGCGAGAAAAACTCTGGCAAAAATTCTCAAAAATCTGTTGTTTGGCATCGACTTTGAACGGAGCCTACAGTTCAGCCACTCATGTATAAAATTAATACACACAATTTAAGTGGTATCAGGAGCTATGTTGTAAACCTGGCTGAAGGGTTGTAATGACCAATTATGTATGAATGTATATTGCAGGTCAAGGAAGTAATTCGCCTGCTAACATGCAACTGTGCTCACTGAAATGTTGGAGAGACATATAAGGTAGCTTATCGACCTTATTAGGAACCCCGGATGGTTCCGCAGTTGAAAGCCACTTCTATACTAGTTAATGAGTATTAAAATTAATGTTAAAACCTACAACTTTTTCTTTCAAAAACAGAAGTTTTCCTTTTTAAATGTGGAACTGCTTCAGTTCTTGTTGATCATTAGATCTTGTAGCATATGTTTCATGACACTATCATGGAAAATAATGTTATGCCGGAAAATAATTTATTTTTTTCAAATTTTTGCAATTTGTATGTCAACTCATAAAAACTTATTTAGTTTTGTCAGATCATTTTGATTGGACTTTTGGACACGTTTTAATCATTAATTTCAAACATGTGTATGCCATTTTGTCATTTTTTTAATGGTTGTTGTATCATATTTTCTTTCTTTTTACACACACTGTAGAGAAATATGTTTTTCATTTTATCAAATCAAATGAAATGAAATTTCTTCTTTTGATCTTGATAAATGACGCTTTTAAAAAGCAGTTTTTTTTTTGTTGTTACTTGTGCACTGCTGCTGCCAGTCTTTGGTGATGAAACCCGTTATAAATTTAAATAAAATTTTAATTTATCATTCTCTCGAAGAAGAAAAAAATTAATAAAAATTGCCAACAATCAAAACAAATGTATTAAAAAGAACATTTTTTTTTTAAGAAAGCAGTTAAAATTTAATTTTTTCCTCAAAGTTAAACCAATTTGTAGTAAAAAGTACAAAGACTTCAGAGAAATATTTTTTTTTTTTTATTTTAATTCCTCAAAGTTGGAACAATTTGCAGTGGCATACGCAAGACTTTTCAAAGAAATAAACAATTTTGCTTTAATTCATCTGTAAATTAAATATAATTTTGTTTAATAACTTTTTAATTAAATTAAAATCTTTTCTTTTATCTCTTTTTAGGTAAGTTTCTATGCATTTTCCTTAATGGCTACATTTAATACAAATTACTTGGAAAGTAAGTCTACATTTCATTTCCTAAGGCATTGAATTTTTGTGCAAAATCTTTTAGTTTTATTAAATCGATAAGGCATCCTCCCCAACTTCGTATTATTACTTCAGTTTTATAAATCAAAATTTTTTTAAATAAGTAAACGATAGATGTACTGTAACAAGCCCTAGGATAATGGGATTCCTCTCTCTCTCTCTCTCTCTGTCTCTCTCTCTCTGTCTCTCTCTCTCTCTCTCTTGCACTAGTTATTCTAGATTATTATAAGGGGCGTAGTAATGCCGAATTTTTCTCATTAAGTCGTACTCCCTATAATCACTTAACACTAAACCTACCATGGACTGGTCAAATGACCCGGTTTGAACTTCTTGTCAGAATTTCTTGAAAATAACATTATCACATCGCCATTTGCCTTTAGGACTTTTATTAAAAAATACATAGAATGTGTTTTCCAAGATTTACTCCTCTCTTGTTAATTTTTTTTACCGAGAAATATATGTAGTCTCTCTTGAAGGGGTCATTTGAACCCCTTTGGTAGGAATAGGAATACATGAAGTATCGGTAGGTTTAGTGTTAATATCACAGCATGACCTGCCTTTGCTGATGTTATTCTCTTTTTGAAGAATTGGAATGACAGGGATTACTCGATAAGTTATTTTAAAACTTAAAATTTTAAGGTCCTTACCCTCTGGAAAGTCTCAACTTGTACTGACAGGCCATTTACGTAAACATATTGCTTTCTAAGTGGACTTGTGAAGTCTCCAAAAAGACTTTAAATTGCTTTAACCATGGTGATTGGACTTTTTCAATCTATAACTCGAATTCAATCCCCATGAAACTAACCACTAACAAGTCTAGACTTCTGCTTTGCCTTCTGTCTTCCTGGCATCTGTTTAAAGATACTTTAGTCACTTACTAAGTTTAGAATTTCTTACATATCACAAGTTTTAGTAAAACCTAGTGAACTAATTTTGCCTGGCGTATATTAGGCATTGAAGTTGCTGTAGTCTTGTAGGTAGTGTGTTGGCTTTTTAGATGAAAGGCCCGAGTTCAGATCCCAGGTCAGACATCAAAACAAAAATGTGAAAAAAAAATATTTCCTCGACGACTTACTCTTAGCATTTGTCTGGCGAAAAATTTTGAGAGTAAATAAAATTGCCCGCCACTCATGTATGAAATTAACGCACACAGCATGAATGGTGTGAGAAGCTAGGTCGTAATCCTGACTGAAGGGTTGTAATGGCCAATTATGTTATGTTATGACCGATTATTTATTTATGTATATTAGTAGGGTGTTGGATAACTATAATATTAGATCTCCTTGCCCATAACTTAGTTCTAGTATATTTAAAAACATTTTTTTCTTTCGATGATCGTAATTTAAACTAAAGTATCATAACTTTAACCTATTGGGGTCAATGTACCTCCAAAGCCGTTTTAAATTGTATTCATACCTTTATAGCTTACCTTGACTTTTTCTAATAATACATTTTATTTTTTTTTTAAATAAGAATGTTAATTATTTATAAATTTTATTTATAGTCTTCGACTTATACCAAAGAAATCTACTATTTATTAGCAGTTTTTGTTTTTTTACAAAATTAGTTTAATTTCAAACCTTCAATCTTAAGTTAAAAAATGTGAAACCTTCACATAATTAGAAACTTTTTCCTTTCATTTTTGTTTTTCCTTTTAATTATGATTTAATTTTTCATGTCTGACTTTTTTTCTTATATTTTTTAATTTATTTTTCAATTTTGCTATAAATTTTTTTTATATTCTCTTTAAATCATAAAAATATCATCATTACCCAGCACATTTTTAACCACTATTAGCAGAAAATAAAACAATAAAAATAATGGCTGATGTTTACATTAAAAATCATTACATAAATTGAAAAGTGTGCCACAATCTACAATAGAAAAATAAAAATAGAAACAAAAATTGAAATAAAAATATTATTTGTAGCTTATAAAAATCTTAAAAAAAAAAATAGGAGATACTCTGGCATACAACAATACTATGCATATGCTATTGAGTGTATCTAAAATGTGTAGATTTCTTTCTATTTTTTTCTTTTTTTTAATGTTTCGGCTGCTATTTTATGATTATTATTACCATATTTATGCTACTTTATTTTACTCTTTTTCTTTTTATGTTTTTAAGAAGAAACAAAACAAAAAAGAAAAATAAATTCAAATGCATGGTTTTGTCATTTTATTACTCTGTCTATGGCTTTTTTTGATTTTTGCCAGGCAATTAAAATAAACTGTAGGATAAATGTTCAGTGGAAAAAATAGTCAGTCAGACAGACAAACAGACAGACACACATAAGAAAACAAAAACTTTACAAATAGCGAAACTGCCTTCACAAAGCAGAGAGTCATTGGCTGATAGACAGACAGACAGACAATAATATTATGATCTATACAATTAAAAGTTAAATTTATACAATAATTGTGCAGAAATATTTATTTATACAATACAAATCCACATAAATATTATTTTCTTTTATTTTTTCTCTTGCTAACAGTGAAATCTTTACATATAGGACTTTTAATATTTTTTCAATTTTCTTAATATTTTCACATGAAATTTCTATTCCATTAAGGATCTTCTGTTTGTTGAATCTTTCTCTTTTAGTGTATCCATCTATCTATTGGTGAATGCTGTTAAATTTTCTTAAATACAATATCTGTCTGTCTGTTTGTTTTTGTTATTGCTGTTGTGGTATTTATTTATTTATTATTCGCATATCATCGTCATCATCATCACCATCCTCGTCATGGTGATCATCATCACATCTTAGTAAAATAAACATCTATTGCTTGTGTAAATAAAACGTGCATTAAGGGTATTCACTAAAACTAAAAATAATTTCAGTTATTAACAAAAATGAAGGCGTCCAAAAACGTTAAAACATAAAACGTGTTTATACCGCGAAAAATGTACAATTCATTCGTATTCCGATGATAGGAAATAAACCGAACAGGAGCTCTGAGAATAGGCTTCATACATACATTACAACCCTTCAATCAGGATTACGACCTAGCTTCTCACACCACTTATGTTGTGTGCGTTAACTTTATACATGAGTGGCGGAACCTATAGTTTAGAGTCGACTCCGAACGACAGATTTTTGAGAAGCTTTTCATGGCAATTTTTACTCTCATAGTCTTTGCCAGAAATCTGCTGAGAGGAAGTCGCCGAAGAAATATTTTTCGTTTTGATGTCTGACCTGGGATTCGAACCCGGGCCTTTTGTCTAATAAGCCAACACACTACCCACTAGGCCACGGCGAATAATGGACCCCAGCAATATTTGACGTATAGAAGCCGTAGTCTAGTAGTTAATGTGTCACCTTATTAGGCCTAAGGTCACCGTTCAAACCCCAGGTCAGACAACAAAATGATAATTATTTAAAAATATTTCTTCTCAGCAGATTTCCGGCAACAACTTTGAAAGCAAATAAAATTGCCTTGAAATGTTTCTCAAGAATCTGTCGTTCGGAGTCGACTTTAAACTGTAGGTCATGCCACTCATGCATAAAATTAACGCACACAACATGACTGGTGTGAGAAGCTAGGTCGTAATCCTGACTGAAGGATTATAATGCCCTATTATGTATGTCCACGTATAGACTCTATCCACATTATGACTATTGTAGGAGGAAAATCAATCGATTTTCTGTATAATATCTAGTTTTATTCAAGAATATGCGGAAACTAGACTAAAGCAGTGCAGTCTATTTAAAGAACTGGGCTATCGTTTGGGTTTAAATTTTTCTCCGATATATTGCGATAGTGCATTACAAGAGTAATGGATATCGATGTAGCGATAACTTTACTTGTTGTTATCCTTTCTTCTTTAAAACGTTAGCTAGGTATATAAGTAGAATTGGCTATCACCCTAAGGGAATGGGATAGATACACTTAGGCTAGATGTGCCCCGTTATAATATCACTTGAAGCTATCCAGAGCTTCTGATGCAGTCACATGGACCAACATCCTTTTTCGACAGATACTTAAAATCGTTGGCATAGTAGAAACCAATATACTTTCTGCTTCTCTGACACAGCTCTGACCAGGTACCTAATAGGTAAATATCTGTTTTCTTATCTTCTTCCTCCATGCAGCACCTGCAGATGTCATGGTTCTAGTTTCAGATCAATAATACAATACACAATAATGACTCTAATCACTATGCTAAGTTCGCACTTTTGGAATTTAGGCTGACTTTCTTTGATGTTCAGGGGAGAAAATTAACCAGAGAATACGATGTCATGTCTTCCCATAAAAGTGGGGGATGAACGCTTACTCAAGTACTCTTCAGAAGTTTATTTCTGCTGGGGATAATGTCGGGACCTATTGATGTGCATAGCAAATACAAATTAAGTCCAATTAGGGGCTGCACATTTAACTGACTGCCATAGACACCAACTGCCATAAACACCAACGGAACTGAAGTTGGTGCTGCCATAAAATAGGTCTTTAAGCACTGTAAATGCTCATATGCTGAGCCGGGGACATTTCTGTAACCATACATTCCGGCACTGAGTGAATACCTCTATTATTTCTACTCACTGTTGTTTGTTAAATCATTTCATATACTATATTTTTATATACATATATGTATGTATATATGTGTGTGTGTATGTATATAGACACAAATATGCTTTGGAAGAAGAAAAAAAATTATAAAAATAATATATCGTAGGGACTTAGTTTTGTCGACAGACAGACAACTCGCGTTTGACAGCAATATATCAGAGAGCTGTTGTTTTTACTGCTGTTGCTGCTGCTGCTGCTACTGCTGTTCACGATTCCTATGGCAATGGCGATGGCGATGATGTTGATGATGCTGTTACTGTTGCTGGCTTTGACTATTGAACTGACAAACTGACTGACTGACTATATGGTGGTTTTAAATTTCTATAATTTTTGCTGTTGTTTTACTCTTATGTACGGCTTTTGTTATTGTTGTGTTAGGCTTCGAGGAAAAAAAAGCAGATCTATGATCACAAAATGTTAATTGTTTTTGATTGGGTTTTTGAGTTTTCTATTTAGAGATACTTAAGCTGTGTGTACAATGTACGTACATACATATATAAGGGAGGGAAAAGTAAAGAAACAAAACAAAAAACAAAAAAACACAGTCTCAGTAAATACTTGTACTACGTGCAGTAAATCGTATAGTAACGTAACGTAAGTATTGAATCGATAAACAATAAATAAATAAATAAATAATGTAATGTAATGTAACGTACATACATACATAATTATTTATTGTAATATCAGCCAACGATAATCACAATGACGCCAAATAATTTATTCACGTTTTAGTTTTTCCCTAACGTAACATATTCATTATGGCCTCCTATATTTTTCAAAAAATTAAAAACCATTTTTTTTAATATAAAATTTATATGTGTGTGTATAAAAGAAAAAAACCTTTTAATTAAAAAAGAAATTTTGAATTTTATTTTCATTTTAATTTTCTGATTTACAAAGGCAGCTGCAAAATTCTTAATTCTGCTCTCTTTCCAAATTTTATTTTTGTCTCGTAAATTTTCAACTTTGGTCCCAAAACAGAATTTTTTTCTTCTTGGACGCAATGCAAAAATATCTTAAATAAGCTATAAGCCGCTAACATTGTATGCGAAGACATTGTCACCAGCATTTCGTTTATTTATGTATGTTGGGGTTTGTCTTAGCAAAGCAACCTTTAGCACTGAAGAGTCATCTTCTGCTTTTATTAAATACCACTACCCTCATACCCATTTAACCAACCTTGTGTTTTCTTTAAGAACTCCATTCTTCTTTTCTGTTGCTGTTCATCTGTTGGAATTTTTTAGAGGCACAATGTGTCCTTAAATCAGACATACAAAAATCTGTCTGTCACACAGAAAAAAAGCGTTGTTTTGTCGCGTCGGACTTGTGCTTTCCTGCTGGGTTTTTTTCTTCTTCTGTTTTCGTTTTACTTTAATTTGACTGACAGTGTCTGCAAAAAGTTTTTAAAACAAGACCCCAAAATTTGTTGTGTTTTTATTTAAATTTATTTAATGTTATTAAAATAATTTATGCGGGCTTTATTGTTATTTTCTTTTTGATGATAAAAATACATTTTCTTTTATAAAATAAAGCTTTCTTTGCTCTAATATTAACAATTTTTGCGTTACACTTAGAGAAATTTTTAGTAATAGGAAGCTAAAATCGTAAATCAACTTTTGAAAATAAGTTGGCAAATCCAAAAATCTAGGGGTTCAATTTTTTCTATCAAAATTTCGAGTAATCCACCAAATTTATCATTATTTTCGAAATACAGTAATCCCTCGATTTACGTTGCAGTTGGTGCCAAAAAAAAAGGTGACGTAAATCGAATGACGAAGCAAATTGAAGTTAGAGGGAACAAAAAATCAAAACAAAATTAATTGAGGCGATGTAAATCGAAGGATTACTGTAGCAAAAGCTCCCACTTACAGTAGGTACTAACAGTTCATATTATTTTAAAGTATTCAGCTAATTTTTATGTTTGAGATGTAACTCGTAAAGAAATCACAGGAAAGAACTGGGAACACGCATTTGAAGAAAACTGGTTACACATAGAAGCCCCAGGTTTGTGTGCTATGTAAATTAACAGGGATCATTTTAATGCAACGAATTTCCATTTGTGATTCACAACAAACTACATAGCAAGACAGAAAAGACTCACAATAACAAATTAACAAAAAGTTTTAGAAGCTACCAGATTACTAGAAATATACGAAGTATAAATAGAGTAAAGAGTTACGTTGCTAGGGATTAGCATTGAAAAAGCCAGCAAATAGGGCCTTAGGCTATGTCAACAAATTTCACGAATTATCGAACAAATTGAATTGATCGTGATGACAGCAATCGCGAGGTATTTTAGTGCCCTAGACACGCGGGTAGTTATTCAAACCAAACTAAGCCGTAGGATGAAAGTTGCCGTAGTCTAGTAAGTAATGTGTGGGCTTATAAGACGTAAAGCCCCGGTTCGTAATCCCAGGTTAGGCAATGTCCAGGAACAGTTATGACAAAAGCAGACGGATATCATTGGTTTCAAATTATTTTTAATGAACTGCGTAAGAAGCTTTTTCATTTGGGACCTAATTCAAAAGCAATTTTGTATCCAAACCATTGACCTTAATCATTATCGAATGGAGTTTCATCTCTCATAATTTTTCATTTCCATTGCCAACACACAATATACATACATTCACAATAATAATGCGGGTGAAAATATTTCTTTCTCTTGTAAAATTTTTAATAACAACTAGAAAGATGAAATCCATTTGATAAATAAAATTTAAAAAGAAAAACGTTTTTGCAAATTTAAACGAAAGATTTTTACAAATTGATTGGCAATCTTAGACGCTGTATTGGCTGACTGACTGTGTATTGCTATTCAAAACTGAATTTAAATGACAACCACCATGTAGTGCAGCAGTAAAACCAAAAAAGGAAAAGGTGACCAACTTTAGCCCACATTTGATGACAATAAGGCAAAACTTTTATTTAAAATGTTGCTGTGCTGTGTCTTTTTTTTTTTTCTATATAAAATAACAACTACAAAAAAGTACGTATTTTTTGTTTTTGAATAAAACGTGCCATAGATTTGATCTAATTTATATGACTGGCTTAAGACAAAACTGAATAATTTTAAAAGTAATGAAAAAACAGCAAATAATATAAATGAAATAAATATCAGCAAACATTTAAGAAAACTATACAAAGAAAATACAACAATATTTTGCAAACAAAAAAGGAAAAAAGTGTCACCTTTTTTTATTAAATAAATTAAATTGCATAAATAAAATGACAATAAGGTTTACCCTACACTTTGAGGAGTCAATGATATGATTGCATATGTGATTGATTGTAAGTTCAATTGCTGGACATCTAGATATGCCCTAAGTGGTTTATTTGAATGGGGATTACTCTTTAAACCTTCGGTCTGAGATTTCCAATAATAAAAAACTCAAGCTGAAGCCATTTACATGGATTTACATTGGGTTTTCCATGTAACTGTTCATTATTAAAATCTGTTCTCATGCTTAGAACAGCATACTTGCCTCATATTACTATTGCCATTACTACCTGCTGATTCTTTAAAAATCGGTACTTTCCACTTGTTTTTTGCGTGCTCAGAATGCAATACTTCACACGCAGTCGGTATTAGGACCAAGCTTCTCATACCACTTATGCTGTATGCATTAATTTTTACAAGAGTCATGGGGTCTACAGTTTAAAGTCGACTCCGAACGACAGATTTTTGAGATTTATTATTAGGCCATAGCTGCCAGATAAATTAAGCATTAAATCGTCAAATTCGTTGAAGACGGCATAAAAATTTCTACATATTTTTCAGTGCCTTAGCTTCATTAGAGAGTTCAAGAAATAAATTATTGGAGCAATGTTGCGAAGGGGTTCGTGTTTCATTGTTTTATCGCTATTATAACGGATTTTGCTCGAGCGAAATAAGGGACTTGTCCCCGAAAAGCATATATGTATTCCTTAAAGTAAATCGTCAAATCTAACAGGTATGTTTTAGGCAGAAATCGGCTGAGAGGAAGTCGCTGAAGAAATATTTTTTGTTGTTTTTGTTGTTTTTTTAGAGATGTCTGGCCCGGTGTTTGAACCAAGGCCTCGCATCTTATAAGCGACTACGACTAGACTTCGGCTACTTTGATACGAAATTCTACAAGATTCTCCTGCCATGAATTTCATTAATTTTCCAATAGTCATAACCAATACAGACCTTATCTCCAGCAATGTCAAGATTCCTTGCGAAGGTCCTCGACTCTATTATATTAATCAGCAATTTTTAGATTTAAAAATACATAATAGAGCTTTGGAAGTTTTAGCCAAATCTACAAGCTTGACAATTGAAATTCAAGGGTTTTTTTTTTTTGCTTCAACGTCCTGCAAAGTGTAGTGGTTCTTTGGAATTCGTTACAATATTCTTTCTGTATTTGCTTTCAAATGCTTTTTTCTAATAATAATAGAGGCGTAAATATTGGTTCAAACAACCAATAAATGAACAAAGTAAAATGACAAATACAACTACAACAACAACAACAAATTGTTGAAGACAATAATAAATAAATTTATTTTTTTCAGCAGCCATGTCATGTGCTGCATATGCAGCACAGGCGGCTGGTTTGCCGACAGCTTTTGTTTTTTGTAATTTTTTTTATAAATTTTGCTATGAGCAGCAATACTCAAAACACGTTTGATCTGTTCGATGTTGGGTTTTTATGAGTTCAATGGTTGTTCGTGACAAATAATTTTTGTAGTGTTGTCTTCGGCTATTGTAACGACTTATATTACCTTTATAAACAGCATACAACAGTAAAAACTTCCAACAAAAACTAATCGTACACAGCAATTGAGACATGCCTAGCAGCCTATTGATCTTAAAATATTTTTCTATACTTTTGCATACAACATTCGGCATCGCTATCATACACAGCATACGATACCATACCATACCATACTCGTACAACAAATGTCACACATGTTTGCCGTTTTTATTTCCCCGTACTTTGGCTGATTTTTTTTTATTATTTTTTTTACTGCTGTTGCTAAATGTAGTGCACATCCTGTAAAGATTAATTGTTGCTGTTGCTACGGTTTTTTTTTTGTTTGTTTCTTCTGCCATTTTCCAAAAACACATGTTATGGATAAGGAAAAATGTCATTGCGCAACTAAAGAAATAAAAAAACACATTCTGAGTCTTACGATTTTTTCTTCGTTATTCCAAAAAAAAAAAAAAAAAACAAGTTTGAACGTCAGTGTTTTTATGAGTTTAATGGCAACATTATTTCATTGAAAATACTTTCTTTAAAGTCAAGAAGCTATTCTAAAATTGTAATGCAGAAATACTTGCCAACAGATTCTTATTGGCTAACATTGTTGCCAACTTTTTACACAATTTTTTTTTTGTTATCTCTTATCTCTCTTGCAAAGTGCTGTATTTCCGCTTTAATACAAAATTTTTTTAACTGCATCTTTAGCTATTTTTACAATCAATATAATGATGGCTATTTAATGTTTCTCTTTAATTTTAATTACTACTTCAATACTACTTTCAACACATTCAGTTTAATATGAGAAGCAAGGGGATTTATAAATTTCAAATGCCATATTTAGTTGCAACATTGTTGCATCTTAGAGGTGTTTTAATGGGATTTTAAAGCTTTAACTTAAGAGTCAATTATAAATTTTATACTAGAAATGAAAGTACATTAAGTGAACGTTGGGCTAATTCTAGTTGTAAACCATTATTTTTAACCCTTGCGAATTGATTGTAGGAGTCCGTCCTTTTGAAGCAATTTGCGATCACTTTTTCGTAAGTAAATCGGGTTGTATTGCAAGACTAACTTAAAAAATTTTGGTGTTCAAATGATCCAACGAGGAGGTTAGGAGGTTATCTTCAGGGACACGATATTTGATGTAATAAAATCGATTCTGTAGTACTATGTGGACTTTACAATTGAAAGCTAGAAAATATTTCTACCAAAAGCTAATAGCTCTGCTAGCTTTTCAACATTTAAATCATATTACACTAGCACTCAATCTGCATATTTACGGATTGTAAAGGTTGACATTTTTCACTTAATTGCTACGTGAGTTGAATTTTGCATAAAAAATCAAATCAAAATTTAAAATACAGTCGAACTTCTATAATTTGAACTTCTATTACTTGAATTTCCTATAAGTTGAAGCACAGCAATAGCATCTTGGAGAGAAATTCTATTAGATTTTGCCTCTTTAACTTGAAGTTTCTATGAGTTGAAGTTATTTTCTGGATAATGGCGATTCAATTTATAGAAGTTCAACTATACGTCATAATGAATCGTACGATGGGTAATCGACAAATTTCGATTTTTTATTACAGTTTCTTTTCTCCTATATGAACGTTTCGATATAGCGCATCTGAAACTTTTCTCTTCAAATTTCTTTATTACTTATTTGCTCTTTACAACCCTTCAATCAGGATTACAACCCTAGCTTCTCACAGCACCCATGTACTAAAGTCGACTCCGAACCACAGAACTTTCAGAAACTTTTCATAACAATTTTATTTACTCTTAAAGTTTTTCCCAGATGTTGATGTCTGAGCTAAGATTTGATCCACGGCCTTACATCCATCTCCTAGACTATACCGGCTTCTTTATAGTTTTGACTATTCCTTGTACAGCAGGTAAAATAAAAAAATGTGACCACCTTTTAACTATTTTTTACGCATTTTTCGGTTATTAATCGATTCGTGTAAGTAAATGACAAACCAAATACACGATACATCATGTAAAAGCTTTTTAACTGCTGAGAGCCTGCAGAGATCAGCAACGAGTATTTAAAACGATGAGTAGATTCGAGTCATATGTACTTATAAATTCTGATACTTATTATTATATGATATTCATACTACTCATACTCAAAGTTGGAAGTAGTCATCGTATTCATATTTAACAATACGCATTATGTTATTGACTTCGACTCTATGATTCGCGTAAGAACACTACTATACTCACAAGAGGATTGTGTGTATGCTTTGCTTGTTGACTTTGTTTTTCCTTTCTTCTTTGTTTGTATATGCAACAACAACAAAGGCTGTAAATTTTTATGAATGATTCGAGCCACTCAAATCACTTATAAGTATTATAAGAATTTTTCTAAATTTATGAATCAGAATGAGTAGGCGTATGAATCAAACATATTTCGAATGTTTTGAGTTTAATGTCAACGTTATACTCATACTCATTGCTACTTATACTTATACTTATAAACCAATATTTTAGCAAGTACGAATGAATCAGAGTAGTAGAATTTCAATTCTGTTGATTCACTCATACTGAAAATTGCTTGAGTACTTATGAGTAGCGGAAAAACGATTCATTGCTGATCTCTGATTCCTACATTAGCATAGAATTCGTAAGTACGTTATAGGAATAGGTAACGAGAGGAAGTAGTGTATATGAATTTATCTTAGGACAGTACTAATAATAGCCGATTATAGATATTGAATCATACTACTGTTGAAATCTTCACAAACTAGACATCGTGGTTCATGAGTACATTTTTTTGAATTATTACAACAGACTGACTAACTATTCTAAATTAATGTGTTTCTTTTATTCACATCTAATTGATAATGTCTTAATAATGATAATAATGAGGATCATCAATCTTTTTAACGTATTCTTTTGTCACTTTCACATTATTATTGGGCCATTTGCAGGCCCCCGACATATCACCTGTTCTCACTCACGTCAACTGGCAATTAGTTGCAATTGTTCTAAAAATATTTCATAATTTTTTTTTTTTTTCTTTTTTAATTATACATTGGCAAAGGCAAGCCATAGAGGGTGGGAGAAGGAAGGGTATTTGTCTATTCCCATAAACTAGAATTAACGTAGACGTACATGTACGTGTATAGCTGGCGGCGGTACCAAAGAATAAATAATTTTTCTTTCTTTTCACATTAATTATTACTTATTATTGTTATTGTTATTGTTCATACTTATTTGAATTCTTCTTTTTTTTTTGCCGTTTTTATTATTTATTTTAATTATTTTATTTTTGTTGCTATTTTTGTTTGTTAAAACCCACAGACAGTCTGACTACAACTACATGGTTTTTTTTCTGTATTTTTATTTGTAATTTTTTTTTTTTTTGACTAGAAATTGTTTCTACTCATCATTGTGCGGCAGTGAGCGGATCAAATAGATCTCCTTATACGTTTAACAGTATAATGATGATGAATCAGTTGTGTTGTGTTTGTCTATGAGTATAAATCTTCGAAACCATTTAAGGCCAGACAGACAGACAGACAGACATTATTTTTATATTTTCGATATGTTATATAGGTGTGTTCATGTGTGTGAGTGTAATATTTTAAAGATTTTAAAAATATATTTTTAAACAAAATAAAATAAAATATCGCTTATGTGTGCCAAGTTTTGTCTTCAGATTTTGGTCAATTCTTCATTGAATTTTTTTTTTTTTTGCTAAATATTGTATACCAAAGATGTTTCAATTTTTAATCTTTTCATAATTCTTAAGAAATGGTGATGTCTGCTTATTAAAAATACTTGTTTTTTATTTTAAAAAATTTTTTAATTTCTTACGAATTTAAAGGGAATTGCAATATTGCATGGTTTTGCAAAATTATATCGAAAGAATTTTAAAAATAAATTTCAAAACCATTAATTTATAATAAACCATGACACATATTTAACCATAAAGAAATATAAAATTACAGAAATTAGTTGTTGTTTCTAATTGACATTTATTGCAAGAGTATGCTACGACCTCTTGATTATACACACAACCTTTAAATTGGGAATGATTCACACCAAACTCTGCGTAATGTTAAATAAGATTTTAAAACTCATTTCGGTTAAATACTTATCTCTCTGCTTCTGCCAATTAACGTAAGACTAGGTTAGCTTAGCAGTTAGCTTGCCGTTCACAGGCAAATTCACTCGGTGGCTTGTATGAGCCCATTATAGAGTAAATCCCCTAGTTTTCATGCTTTAGTGGAGGGTTAGAACACTTCCGAGATCTGGACGAAACCAGCCAATTTCCTTAGTGACTCGTTCGCTACCATGGCCAAATCTTCAAACGTTCTGCCATCTAAAAACCAGTGACGTCTGTTTTAAAGTGCAGGACACTCACACAAAAGGTGTTATACCGAATCAATATCTGCCACATTCTGGCAGCCTCTGTTGTAATCCTGATAGGGTAGACGGAGCTTGTCAGCGAAACTGCCAATAGCGCAGTGTTCCGTTAGAATTCCTGTTAGTTTCCTGGTTTTCTGCTATCCAAGGTTTGAAATTCAATAACCAAATGTAAACCACTTTCTCCCATATTCTGAGTGCTAGAGTATCTAAAGACACTAAAAATGAAAACCAGGCTGTTATATTGATTACATAACACATAATTGGTCATTACAGACCTTCATCCAGGGTTACGACTTAGCTTCTCCCCCCACTTATACATTTCAATGTCAACTCCAAACGACAGGTTTTTGAGCAATACATTTACTCTCTGAGTTTTTGCCGGAAATCTAAAGAGAGGCAATTGCCGAAGAAATATGTTTTCATATTTCGTTTTGTTGAAGATGTCTGACCTGTTGTTTGAACCGTGGGTTCATTTCTAATAAGCCAACAAACTACCTTCTAGACTACGGCGACTACTGCTAGATACAACACCAAAAAACACCAAAAATTAAAGCGAGGCTGTTAGACTGATTGACTATTCGAAGCTATTCCAAAACCCACAGTTTTTTGAAATTCCGAATTAAGTGCCGCAAGGAATGATCTGTTTTAGCTGCTCTTATCTCTAGGAAAGCGATGATAATTTGCCCCCAAAGTATGAGACATGTGGTGTATGACGCTATTATCAAGCTTAATGTATGTAAATATATATTTAAAATACATTTCTGAGAAAGCCTCAAATCTCTTATTCATACGCTTTTGTTAAAACTTTATCACACAATGAAAAAAAATAATTTTTTTTTTTTTTGTAATTTCTTTTCCTCTTAAATAATTAGAAACCCCCATTATTCTTAACATCCATTGTTCTATTTTATTCCCACTAAATAACAAACTTCTCATTTGGTTACATACATACACACTGTTTGACTTTGCATTACAATCGTAGCAAATTTATTTTTATTTTTATCTGAAAAAAACTAAAAAAAATAAAAAATAAAATCCAACGCCAAACTGTCTGACAATTTCAACTACGCCATTAAAGTGAGGGTTTTACAATAATAATACTAAGGGAGGTGGAGAGAGCAATTAAAGACCACAAACTAGTTACCAGCAATTATTACCATTTTCATGTATTTTTTTTTTGTTTTTTTTCGTAATATTTTTTTTATTTTTTATGGTTCACAACCACACTGGAGTTAAATACGAGTACTTCCACCTCAAACGTAGTGAACCATAAATAGTTAACGTCAGCCACCAACCAAACCCCATAGCTATAGCCATAGCCTGCTGTAGCCAGTCAGTCAGTCAGTCAGTTTACTTTATTAACATCATTTGTTTGCAAATTAATTGTTTTCAAAGTTGTTGGTTTTGTTTTTCTCATATTCGTGTTTCATTTACGTGCTATATTTTCTTTATAATTTTTTGAATAATTTTTTTTGTTTTTTTTTTCTTACGCCATCACTTCTCAATTGATCATAAAAATCCATAAAAAACGGATGTGCTGCCTCCATAGAGAATTATGTCTAGCTGGCGGGGTAAATCATGAAATTAAAAATCAATTTTTATTAAACAAAACAAGCGTTTTAATATAGAAATATTAACGTTGTAAAGTTGCCAATTTAATAGCTGTTAAGTAGTTAGGCTTTCAGGTGATTTCATTTACTATTACGTTCTTTATTACTTAGTCATTAGGTTATAAATATATGGACAAGTATTGTAATAGGTTTTAAAGCTTTATTAACTTGAAATGCTCTGAAAGAATCTTTATATGTCCGTCCTCTGTACTTTATGTGCTTTAATTGAAGGAGTTTTTTTTTAAATTTTACTATTTGTAACTATCAATTAATTATTTTGTAAATTATGGACCATGTGGCCACCGCCATAACTAAAGATCATCGCCCCTGATTTACAGTATTTTCCACCATTGTTGCCTGTATTTCCTTCTGAAGAAACTTCAAGTTCCTGAGGCTAGTTTCCGCCGTAGTCTTGTAAATAGTTTGTTGGCTTATTAGACTTAAGACCACGGTTCAAAACCCATGGTAGCCATAACCAGCAAAACATAGTAGATTGCTAGCGAAAACTCTGGTTAGTTAGGTTAGGTCGTAGTGGTAGCTCTGATATCACAAAGCTCACTTGAGCATGCATGGCGGCCGTTTGTGATGCCACGGGTGAAACGCAGTCCCTGTACTAACCAAGTTTCTCCAAATCAGGGAGAGGAAGATGTTGATCAGCGCAAGGGCTGCACAACAAAAGCATGACTACCCCGTATTGGAAAACCAGCCAGAAAATTTGATGAACAAAGCTATATCCTTGATATCAATAGATGATAGCTCCGTTAAGCTAACAAGGAATGGGAAGCCAAATAACCTATATCTATACCTAGCAAGAGACGGGCACTGGCAAAGAAAGTGAATAACGCTTTCCTCTTCCTCAGTGGACCTGCATCCACGGCAGAAGTCGTTAAAAGGGAGCCTCATTCTCTCGGCGTGCCTACCCATGATGCAATGACCCGTAAGCACGGCCACTACAGTCGAGATGACATCACGACCGAGACCAAGTAATTGGTTGGTACGCATTCCATCCATCCTGGGCCAGGTAAGTCAAGCAGTGAAGCTGGACTCCTCATTGACCCAGGATAGGTTGGCGTACCGAAGGAACTTCCGCGCAATGGTCAACTTGACCGAGGCAAGTGGCATACCCAATTCAACAGAAGAGGATTCCGGAAGGAGCGCACCAGCTCTGGCGAGCTCGTCGGTCCTACAGTTTCCCGGAATATCACTGTGCCCGGGGACCCACACCAGAGAGACACCGGTGAAGCTCCCCGGGACTAGGTCGAGACAGAGGCGACATTCCCTAACGATCCAAGAGCTAATCAAGAAAAAAACTCTGGTAGTAACATCAAATTGCCATGAAAAGTTTTTTTATTGAGGCATCTTGTCGATCCCATGCATTTGAGGAAATTTGGGAAATTAGGCGCCCCGAAAATACAATCATCAGGTCGTGATGTATACATCGTTGCACCATCTGGCTGCAAATGCATTTTCTTTACTTACAACTGAGATAGTAGCATGGATCTGTAGTCGCACACAGTAGTCTTAAAGACACTGATCTTCATCGTTCTTGATGATTTTTGCTGACAAGTTTTTTGCTCTGTTCAAATGATTTAAGCGTAGTTACAGGCGTTTGGTCTAGTTGGTAGTGTGTTGGCTTATTAGACGAAAGGCCCGGGTTCGAATCCCAGGTCGGACATCAAAACGAAAAATATTTCTTCGGTGACTTCCTCTCAGCAGATTTCTGGCAAAGACTCTGACAGTAAAAATTGCCATTAAAAGCTTCTCAAAAATCTGTCGTTCGGAGTCGACTTTAAACTGTAGGTCCCGCCACTTCTGTTTAAAATTAACGCACATAACATAAGTGGTGTGAGAAGCTAGGTCGTAATCCTGACTGAAGGGTTGTAATGGCCAATTATGTATGTATGTACAGGCCTTTGGCGACCTAGCAGTAAATGTAATGTCTGCACCCCTACTATGTTCTTTCACCAAAATTCTCTGTAAAGGCTATTGATTGATGCCTAGTTCATATTCTGTTGCAGTCTGCGATTTCTTGAGTTTTAGACTTGATATCTCCCTGGATGGATGCTGGTTTTTTACTATGAAAATTACTCCAAAAATATCCTGCAAAGTCATAACGCAGACGTTGTAAATTGTACGGCGTGAATACTATGAATGAGCATCGAACGTATTAACGTTGAGATCGATTTCTGTTCAAAAATTTCGTTGGTGAAAATGAATCTCGCTTTGACCAGTTAGTCTCTAAAAGGTGGATGAAATTTTACAGATGGATCAAGCATGATCATCTCGCAGATCGCATCGCCATGAGGGTTTAGGATCGTTTAAAAGAGGCTGATTATGAATAAGAAAATATTTAAGGAAAAATCAGGGACTACGCTTACCATTGGACCGATATGCTTAAGCGAGCTTGGGTAATCAAAGCTACGACTTTGACCTAACCTAATCTAATAAAAAATCATGTACAAAGACTAATTGCCTTTAACAAACGATTTGGATTGAGAGTCTTTGAACCAGATTTAATGCTATTTGGTTAATTTAGGAAAGGTTTAATCGATATTTCCATCTCTCTTGCTGAAGCATGGGATTCTTACCTCCACGGGTGTGTAATGAATGCATCATTATCAATACGATATTTTGTTGGTTTCCAACTGTAGTCATCATATTACAGTGCCGTCCTAAACAGATTTCATAAATTCGTACATTTAAATTTACTTGAAAAGGGGTAACGATTTCCATTGTTGAATTTCCCAATTGTGTTGTGTGTCTGTTACTGTCGCCTTTGTAAATAACTTTTACCTCCCTAATATAGTCATTTGTTTTTTTTTTCTGCTTTTTTTAAATTATTTATTTTAAAACGCTTTCAATTGAAACCCACAAATGTTTGTCACATAAGACCTGGTGGTAGCCTTTGCCTGACATAGCAGCCCACCAACAAGCCAATTGCAACAGCAGCAACACCATCTTTGACTACAACATAAAGTATTGAAAATAAATTGGCATTTTAATATGTAATTTATGTGTATATGTATGTAGACATTGTATCTATGGGTTAGTATACGAATATTGTTGTTGCTCAGTTATAGTCACAGGCATAGGCTACAGCTACAGTCGCTCAATCGAAATCGCATTAAAATGCAATTGACAATTTTATATAAATTTAATTCAATAATAACAATTATAATTTATATACAGTATGTATGTATAAAGACTACAACAACAACAATAAGAATAACTATATAATTTATTCATAAGCCAATCACACACAAAAAAAAAAAGTAAAAAAAAGAAGAATAAATAGTCAAAGAAGAAATTGGATAAAGCAGAAGGCTTTACCACCCACGTTTTGTGGCAGTTCAATTCAATCGAATTGAATTCAACTACTTGGCATATAAAACGCGTTGCACACTGCTGATGTTGTTGCATAAATTTTTGCCATGAATTACTATTTGTACATATTGCAACAACAAAAACAACAATAACAGCATAAAAAAGACATTTTAAGTGTGTTACTTTGAAAAGAGTCATCTTGTGATGATGATAATAATGATGATGATGTAGAAGAAGGTGCAGTGATGATTAAGGATTGGGTGCTCGGCCCCAATAAAATTAATTCTGAAGAGAAAAGCAAAAAAATGTTTTATTTGCTTAAAAATTGTCTTAAATGAAAGAAAGATGATTCATAGTATGTTGAAATTGGTATTATGTGGTCTTACGGGAGTCATCATTTATAAACAAAATCTTGTGCTGTTTACTAATTGTTGTGGCTCGGATTGCAACAAATTTGAATAATTCTATCAAATTTTTTAACTTATTACTGTTATTAATATTTGTACAGTTTTCAAATTATAAAAATTTAGAAATTAAGTCCTTTAGAAGAAAGTCCTCTGAATTAATCCATTCAATCCCCTTATCAGAAACCCAGCCTTGTGAAAATAATGTGAAAATAACAAAGTTGGACTCGGCATGCTTGTTCTAGGTAAACAAATAGTATTCACTCAACGACTTTGTTACTGCAAATAAGTTTTGCATTAGTAATTTGATAGTCGTAACCTCCGATATAAAAAATGTATATGTATCGAGCATAAGCGTATCCATTGCTGGATGCACTAGATACACGTTGTGTGAACCATTGTTCAAAAAAATGCAGGGTTTTAAGGAATAGGTTGATCACTCAGCGAACTTCTACCAACATCCTTCCAATTGTTTTCAGTGCCAAAGGCACTGCAAAATCTCTCAGACCTGCAACAGGAAAAGAAAAAATTAAAAATGTACTCCTCTGGGCGACAGATAATATATCGGCATAAATAAATTCCTTTTTCGCAATTACTTCATGCTGAATATTGTCGTTCAAGACTTCAATTGTTTCTGTTTTTTTATAATTTATGTGAGGTAAACTTTTTTCATAAATCTGTCATTCTGGGAAGACGAATTTTTCAGAATTTCCTGAGATATCTCCCAAAAATTTCATTTCGAATATATTCATTATATCGTGTACAGACTGCCATCTAATGCAAGTTGTTAACATGCCACGATATATTAATTCATGGACGATTAACGTGCTTTCTGATGTGTTTAATTTCATCGAAAAAATTTACGACAATAAAAAAATAAACAAAAAATACAACAATTCAGCCAAATAATTTTATATGTTTCGTAATAACCGGAACCTACCGTGAATTAAATTGTAAGTTATTAAAATGGCGGATGAGTGTATAAATTTTTATAAATAAATAAATAACGGCGACGTAGAATTTTTTTTTTGTGGCCGGAAAAGTTTAATATTTTTATTTACCTTTAAGAATATGATTTTGAAAAATTCTTGATATTCTGTTTATTTTTGCAACAACAATTTTATTAGTAAAGCTCTGGGTACTACCTGAATTCGTTGAACAAAAATTTTAAAAGCGATTTTCAAGAAACTTCTGTCATTATGTTCTGAAGGGAAAATGATTTAAATTCACCTGCTAAAGAATGCCAAAATTGTTGTAAATTTGGTTAAGACTGTGCTTAAGTGATATAGGATAAACAAAAATTTAATATCTCATTGAGCCTCGTTCTCCATCTCAAAGGTAAGTGGATAGAATCCATTTTTAATTCTTTGAAAGCAGTGACATATAAACCAAACGATGTGCTTTATGTAGGGTACATATTGCCAATAATGATGAATGTAAAACAGCATAAAAAACACTTTAAATTTCGTTTTTTGTTTTTATTGTTGTTGCAGTTTTTCTTCTTCTAAGCATTTGTAAAAATTCTGTTTTCGTTGTGCTTTTAACGACAAATATTGACAAATGAAAGATGACATCCGTTAGAGTCATACGAGCATAAAGACATAAGGCACAACGGCTTGTAGACGGACGCATTCGATAGAGAGACAGACAGACGGACAAATCGAAAGACACATGCATTCGGTACATGTTGCACTCAGCACACTTTAAAGGCAAATAAATTTATAGCACATCACAACAACATTAAATAAATGTGTCCCACATACTACATACATTTTTTGTCATTTTGTTTATCTGACAGACTGTTTTGTTTTATTTGTATGTTATTTCAACTGAAAAATAATGCTGTAGCATGTTGCAAGCTTAAGAGAGAGGGAGAGAGAAAGGCAAATTTGCTATTCTTTATGCAAAGGTGTTTCCACGAATATCATTCATCACCACCAACACTAAACTAACTACTAATGCTTGAATTATTGAATTAAAGAATGATGATGATGATGATATTTTATTAATTTATTTAATAATAATCGTTGGCTGTGTATTGCTATGGTGGCACGATTGATGATAATAATTGTGAATGACGAATTTCCTTCCTTTAAATAAATAAAAATGTTGATGGGAAAGAGCAGCAGCAACAGCATTAGCAGCAGCATGTGAAATTAATCAATTTGTCAGTTTGTCGTTGGCTGCGTACGTAGTACCAACCTTCGAAAATGTATTGTGTAAGTGGGTGTCTCTCGGTTTCTGTGCAACAAACACACTTCAACTGACTGACAGTCTTACTAACTTGTGTGTTGTGTTTGGCTTGTCTATCTGATGGTGTTTGATGATGTTTCTTAAACAAATTCTTTTTCATGCAAATCATGTGTCGTTTATTGTTAATGTTGATTTTACAAAACTTTTTTAAAAAAAAAATTTTTTTTGTTTCCATTTGTTGTTATTATTGTTTAAATGTTAAATTTCTTGTTCATTCATTCGTCTTGTTTTGTTTGTTTTGCCTGTTTTGTCTGTTTTAGTTGTCGTTGACGATGATATATGACATTTTGCATGATCATGTGATTTATGACACACGGCAGGTGGTCAATACATTTGTTTGTTTCTTATAAAATTTATGGATTTTTCGTAAAAGTGAAGTTTTCGTTTCTCTAATATTTTTTTTTTTTCAATTCTTCTCACATTTAATAAACATTTAAATTTGTTTGCCCCATAAAAAAACAGTCAATTCTTAGAAATGTTGTCATAAATATTAGAAAAAATGGTAGTTGTAGCTTAAAAACTTACAATAAATTATTAAGAGTCATAACAAAGCCGAAGGCAATTAAAATTGTAAAGGGGAGTGTAAAACATTGTATTTGAGTTACAATTTCCCAAATTGTCAATATGTTTTCTAGCACAGGCATACGTTCACTTGATCTTTAACGGATTTCGATTGACTTTTAACTGTTTGGGATTATGATGAATAAATTTTAAAGTTTACAACAGAGTACATGCAGTCGAATTTCTATAAATTGAAACACCGTTATCCAGCAAAAAAAAACTTTAACTTATAGAAACTTCAACTTTGGGAAGTGAATTTACAAATAATCTAGATGCTGCTGCCTTGTGATGTGTTTCAAGTTATAGAGACTTCAAGTAATAGAAGTTCAAATTATAGAATTTTGACTGTATATCCACCAGAAATTTTATTAAAGGTTTTAAATTTTTAACACTTATAACATTAAAATACTGGATAATATTACCACTTTATTTGACAATAAAATTCGTATTGTTTTAGCGTTTTAAATTACAATTAAATACTGAGATTTGATAAGCAATATTCTTGCTTATGATTGCATGCCCTGGTTTAGCTTTCAAAATCATTGCGAGATTAGTTCTAATAATTATGCATATCTGGGTAAAGTGTTAGACTGTTCAAAAACATATCAACCCAGCTGCCCAGCTCCTGATTTGATTAAGGACTCTTAACTATTAAACTATAATCGGCTGTCTCTTAAAAGCATTTGAAACCAAATTGAATTTTCAATTGAATTTTAGAGCGATTTAAAAGAGTATTTGAAATGACTTAATATCAGCCACTATTTTCGTTGACTTTCTAACGTTTTAAAATCTAACATGGTTTTAAAGATTTTCACAAGATTTTCTTTTTAGTCGCTGTGCATAACTGTAACATCTGCAATTTCTTTTTACACCCTGTTTATTTTCTTAAGAATTTCAACAATTTCCCTTTTTTCATTAAATTCTAGACCGTTAAAAATAAAACAAAAAAAAGAAAACATTTTACAATTTATTTCTAGACGATTAACAAATAAACGAGAAAAAGAACAGAAGAATTGCGAAAAAAAAATGTCATTAAACTTACAGAGAAATTGTTTTTCGTTAAATCTTGTTGCAAGAGATTTTTCTTTTTAATTCAGAACAGAATTCAACGAAAGAAACAAGACAAAATGAAAGCCAGAAAGAAAGAAAAACTGAATGTTTATTTGTAATTGCCAAGAAATCAAATTCTAATGAAAAATTTTTTTTTCTTTTAGTTAATGGCAGACAGTTTGCCTTTTTCTTTATTTGGCCTTACAAGGGTATTTTTAGAAGTTTCATTTAAGGCTAGTGCTTAAAGAATATCCGAATGATATTATTTTTTTGTTTGGTTTTTAGGAATTTCATAATTTTAACCAAAAACCATATGATAACGTCTGATCTGATCTATTGAATGATTTTTTTTTTTTATTTATTTTGTTGCCTTGACTTTTTTGGCTTGTAGTCGTCTTTGAAAGAAATTATTGTCTTAAGGGCATTTTAGCTACTGAGTTCTACGATACGTGTATGTATATGTGTTTATTTGTCAACAAAATAAATATAAAATTCATCTGTTTAAAAAGGCAATGGCTTGGCTATAAACAAAATTTTCTATAGAAATAATGTCACACACATCAGCCAGACAAGAGAAACTCATTAAAAATATCAAAAAATAAAATACAAAAAAATATAAAAAAAATTATATTTGTTGCTACTGGTTTTTAAATAAAAAACAAAACCTATAGACAAACAGGAGTTTATTTATTTATTTTTTTATTTGTATTTTATTGAAACAAAAAACACATAATTTGCAAAAATTAACGCCAAAAAAAATATAAAAAAATTATTATTTTATTTTCACTGCTACTGTATTATTATTATTATTGATCTGATGACTGTGAATATAATTAAAAAAAAAGATTTTATGTCAAAGAAATAAAATTCAATTTTAAAATCATAAACTCTAGTAATAATGCAGAGTCAAATTTCTTTGAAAAAATTAAATTTGCAAATAAAATAAAAGTTTTTTTCTTTTTAGAACATTGAACTTTAAATATTGTATTATTTTTATATTATTTAACAAACTTATTAACCCCTTTTTTCTCCTTTTTTGTTCTCTTTTCTTTTTAGGTAAGTTCCCGTTTAAGTGCATTTAAAATTGCTTATGAAATACGATACTCTTGTGTGATACGTACGTGCGTAAGTTTAGATTTTTATTAAAATTTTTGCAATTCCCACACCCTTAAAACAAATATTTATTTGGTAACCTATTACTTCATGGCACCGTATTGTTGTTTTTCCAATTTAATAAAATATTCAAAATATACGACCATTAAATAGTTAGTGGGTGGTCCATTAGTATATTTGTTTTCATTAGTAATGCACCCTGCCGCCTATATTGAAGCGTAATAAAAATGAAACTTTTTAAACAGGCTTGTTTTATTTTTCTGGGTAGGGGTTGACTTTTATTGCTTTTTGGTAAAAATTATTGCAAAATCAATATGATGTGATTTATTTAAAAGTGTTTTTTAATATTGTATTTATTTATTTAGTTTTTTCAATAATTCATTATTTTCATTGATTACTATACACCGTATTCATTTCGTTGTATTAAAAGTACACACTCCTTTAATTAAAAAGTTTTTATACCAAGACCCATTAAATCGGTAATGGAAATAGACTATCTGTATTGGAATGGGGCTATATTAGACAGTGTTTATCACTTGTTGTCGTAAGAATTTTTTCTTAAAAGAATTTTTAATAAATATTACAACGGCTCTACTTAAAAGGTACTAAAGACAGAAAAAGTCATTCATTTATCACTGGTTTTATTGCATGTGTTACTGCGTAAGCAGGATTCATGTTTCCAGGCTAACAAAATTGTACATTTTTTTATAGTTTTTGTTCAAAATGTTGTGAAGCTTTTTATTCGAAATTTTTACTTTCTCATAGCGTTTACACCATAAAGTCGTATCGGTGAAGGAAAATATTCTCCATTACTTCCGAAGATGTATTTGAAAGCGGTAGAATTCTAAACGGATTGTTTTGAACTAGCCTTAGTAGCTTTAGTACACCGCTATAATAGTTTTTAAATAATCATTATCAATAATAATAATAATCATTATTAACTTTAATAGCAGTTTAGGTTCGATAGGAAAAGATCGCAATTAGGCCAGATCTCAAACCCATAGTGATACCACAATCAATTCTGCCAGCGGTTTAAATTTTCTCTAGAACAAATCAACCAAAATAAATTTTAGAAAATTAGTCAAAAACATCCGTCTATTTATGACGAGAGCATTGTGCTACCGCATGAGGTGAAAGACAGTATTTTTTTTTCCTTTTCAGGCCACAATTCCTTTCGCCATAGAATTTCGTCAAAGGAACGCTGATCTTTAATAATTGCTATTGTGCGATGAATGACCATAACTTGAGTGAAAGACTAAATTGATTCGATTTTTCTATTATCTATACATGTCCAGCATTCCTGCTGTCAATGAGATTAAGCTTTCCTGTAAAAAGTATGGATAATATCCAAACTAACTGAAGCAAATGGAATATTTAAGACCTGTAACATACCGGAGATTTGCCATGAGGTCGCCGTGGTCTAGTAGGTATTGTGTTGGCTTATTAGACGAAAGACCCGAGTTGGAATCCAAGGTCAGACATCAAAACGAAAATTAGAAAATAATTTTTCGGTGACTTTCTCTCTGCAGATTTCTGGCAAAAACTCTGAGAGTAAAAAATTGCCATGGAATGCTTCTCAAAAAATGTGTCGGTCGGAGTCGACTTTAAACTGTAGGTCCCGCCACTCATGTATAAAATTAACGCACACAACATAAGTGGTGTGAGAAGCTAGGACGTAGTACAATGGGTCAATTCGATCACCGAGTACTGCACTTGTCAAAATTGACAAGTACACGTCCTCTAACCTAACCTAACCTAACGACTCTGGCCAGCTCATGAGCAATGCAATTTCCGACAATATTCCTATGCACTGGAAGCCTTATAAGTGCTTTAAACAATGTAATCATCAAGTTTAAGTGCAGTTTAAGTAAGTTTTTGTAAGCCGTAACCTAGCAGGTGTGTGCGTTGGCTTATTAGACTGAAGACCACAGGTCGGACATTATAAAGATAAATTGAAAAAAATATTTCTGGCAAAAACTCTGAGATTAAATAAAATTGCCACGAAAAGCTACTAAAAAATCTATCATTCGGAGTCGATTTTAAACTGTAGGTCCTGCCTCTCATCTATAAAATTAATACACACAACATAACAAGTGTGAGGAACTAAGTCGTAATACTGGCTGAAGGCTTGTTATGACCAATTATGTATGTATGTGTTCACTCCATTCAAAACTGTTTTTTACTACACGTAGAGACGAACTTCAATTTGTTTTTTAATTCTGTCAGGTATATCTTCTTTTATTTTGGCTTGTATTATTTGTATTTTAGACTGGATTTGTTGCATGTGAAACTAGACAAAGAGCTTATAATAAACACTTCCAGCCGTATAATTCTTCTCTTATCCTTTGGCATATTATTCTCCAGTTTGGTTTATGTAGCACTATGGGCCTAACTCCGTCCTTATTTGTGTATCCCTTTAACTTTGGTTTTAAACCTGTTACTTATCTCTTACGCCAACTAATGTAAAAAAGCCCAAATTAAATGAAATGCTTTTGTTTCATGTCTTTGTTTGTAGGGTCGGTTGCATTGCTGAATTCTTTACCTATAGTTTACAACGCTTTATTGTGTCTGTTCACAGCAAATTAGTGTAAAATAACTACCTTGGAATAGCTACAAATGTAAACGAACGACTTTGACGTTTCTCTTTCTCTAATTTAGTTGATTTTTATTTCATTTGATTTGTCTGTTTAAATCAAATGAACAACTAAATTAATGTTTCCATAAAATTGTTCAAATAAAACGTTGCGATAAATAATCTAAAAAAATATGTTTTTTTTTGTTATTTTTTGATTTTTTTTTAATTATTTACTATAATAGACTTCATCATAATGTGATGCATACATACATACATACATATGTACATATATTATAAAATAATTATATTTTATGCTACAAAACAGTATATGTACATACGTATTTAACATTTAATCAAGATTATTTGTGGATTTTTGTTGAATTTTGTTCGACTGCAGTTTGTAGTGTGCAGTTGAAATTGAAAAATGAAAAAAATTATGTTTGAAAATTCATAGAAAGACCATAACATTTGTCGGTAAATCAACACAATCAATTTTATGTACATGTCAAATAATTACAACTTGGAAAGAATGTTTTTTTGTTTTGCTGTTTGTGTTGTAAAATAACCACAAATAAACATTTTTGCCTGGTTTGAGTTTGAGTTTTTTTGTTTGTCTGTTCTATACTTTATTGACTTCAACTATGTGCTATTCAACATGGAAACATTCAACAAGGTGAACCAGTTTAAATCTATACAACAAACATTTTCATGTTTTAAGCTTTGTTTCTCGTTAGAAAAATCTATTTTAACAAAGTTTTTTTTTTCCACTACAGAGAGCCAATACAAAAAAAAACTGAGTTTTAATAGAGAAAAAATAGAAAACGAGTTTTGTTTGCTGGCTGGCTTTGGCTAAGAGAATCAAACAGCTTTTATGAATTCTGAAATTATGAATGAATTTTTTGATCTATTTTAAATGATTTTTTTTAAAAACCATAAATCTAAAACTGGATTTTCAAATTCAAAGGAAAAAAAATTTATCAAAGAAGTTTTGTTTTTTAATTCTCAAAACCTAAATCTAAAATTTTAATTCCATAAGAAAGAAAATATTTTTTTTATTTTATTATTTTTCTTATTTAAGTTAAAGAACTGAAAAGGTGTAAATTTTATTTTAACATGTTTAACTTTAATTAGAAATATTAAATAAAATAAAATAAAATAAAACTTGAAATTGTTCACACACACAAAAAAAAGACACCTCAATTGCTTATATACTAAGTACGTGTATAAAAAAAACATTTTCTTCAAAGTTGTTTAAACCAAATAAGGAAATTATTTTTCAAATTATACTTCAGAAAATCTACTTTACATGTATGCCAATGTGTGTTTGCCAAATAAAACTTTTTTAACGTTACATTTACTAAAATTTCAATCTCAAAGTGATTTTTCACAGTTTAATTGAACAAATTTGTACAGATTTAATGATTTGGAAAACAATTTTGATAAAATAAAAAAAAAATAATTAATTTGGAAAAAAATTTAACTCCAACGAGGAGAAAAAAAATCTCGAAAGCTGTTTAATGGTGTCAATGATTTTTGAACAAAAAAAATTTTTTTTAAAAATTATATAAAAAGTGACTCATAATCTATAATTAATATTTGGTGTAGAACTTAAAAAAACGAAAAAATAAATTTTAAAACATTTTTTTTTTATTATTGTTAATGTTAAAACATATGTATTAACAAGATTTTTTAATTTTTTTTTTCAAGTAGAAATTTTTGTTAATAAAACACAATCGAAAAATTATTTAAAGAAAAGATCCATCGAACAATCAGGAAATTTAGTTTTTACAAAACTTCTATTATGGTAAATACTATGTTGATCGCTAACAAAATTATTATTATCTCATAGAAATCCTATTTATTCAAAGTAACCAGAAACAGATCACCACATAACAGGAATGGCATATAATAATAGCGAGCAAACAACACTTTCCTGTGATGTAAGCCGCCTATGATACTTGCTTCCTTTACACTATTCATTTATTGACATCTTAAGAAATTCCCAACCAGGCTTTCGACCTCTTCAACCAACCAATGAATGTATTCTTTAGACATTCTAATTGTAGAGAGCTAAAGAATCTCTCAGAAAAACTACCAGAGTTTCCAACGTGCCACTATGGAATAGTTTTGAGTACCAAAATCCCGATGAAAAACATTTCTATTAGCAAATATGGTAGCCGTTTGTAACTATTACAAACGTAATTGGTTATTACAACCTTTCAGTTAGGATTACGACCTAGCTTCTCACAGCGCTTATGTTGGGTGTGTGTTAATTTTATACGTGATTGGCGGGACCTACAGCTTGAAGTCGACTCCGAACGACAGATTTTTGAGAAACTTTTCGTAGCAATTTTATTTACTCTCAGAGTTTTAGCCAGCTATCTGCTGAGAGGAAGTCGCCGAAGAAATATTTACATAATTTTGTAGTGATTTTTAAACTCGGGCCTTCAGTCTAAAAAATCTACACACTACCTATTAGCCTACGGCAACTACTGGCTATTACTTCCTTCATATATTACTAGAGCAGCTCAAATTAGTTTGAAGGCCTTAGACTTGGCACACTATATTTTTAGATTCGAGTTAAAAATATGGCCGTAGTACAGAAGATCACAAATGCTTAACCATAATTTCCACCAATTTATCGCTGCGATTGTTAGTGTAAGCTTTCAAATTTTATCAACAGATAGCATCACTTTAACGATCCGCAGCTTGAAAAATGCTGTGTAAAAAGTTCGACCTGATCCGTTCTCGATAATCTTTTGATTAAGTTGAATATCGTAGTGGAATATCGGCTCAAGAGGTTCATTTGTTATGGTAGACTTATGACTGATGGTTTCACTCCTTTTATAATTGTCGCACTGTAAAATGTGCGTTATTTTAACTATATTTTGAAGACATGACCTTACAGCAATTTTCGGCAATTACAGTCTAGATTTTCGAATTTTCATCTTTATAAAAAGAGTACTATAAATTATGACATTTTCCCTCTATATTAATGTCAAAGAATAATGATTTAGAGATTCAGGCCTTATATTGGCATCAGAGCTGGCTTTTCTAACCCCAGCTAGTGTAATGCAACTGCAATTGAAACGCAAAATAAGATACAGAGTACTGAAGCAATTTGTTTAAAAAAATTTATTTTCCTCTTAAGTGTTTGGGGTTCTCACTCTATCTTTATGTTTTATTTTATAATAACAAAAAAATTTCCTGAATTTTTGAACACTCCTCGTATTACAAAAAAAAACAATTATTTTGAAATTTTAATTTATTTATGAATGTAAGTATGAGTACTATTGAAATGCTTTCTCTTCTGAATAACCAAATCAACTTTGATCATTTTCAATTCAAATCAAATCCAATCAAATCAATATTGTAACGTACACATTTCCTTATGACATCATTTTGAAATAGTTTTTATCGGATTTTTTTTTTTTTTGCTTTGTATTCTTAATAATTATTTTAAATTGCATACACACGCTGTGTGTGATCCAGCAGTGCATCGCTTGCCACTGATGATGGAATGGAAGATTTATAAATTTTAATTAAAAATCATTAAAATAGTTTTGCAATTAAAAGAAAAAAATGCATGGCATCATCGACATTATCGAACAATAGAATTTCACATATGATGCTTTTGTGAAATAGAAAAAATTAAAAAATAAAAAATAGCCCATGACTTAATTCTCTGGCATGGCAGATGCAGTTGATTTGGTATTTGGTACCATTCCAATGGAATTCTTTTAGCTGCTTTGATTTGGGTGTTGTTGGCATTTCTTTGAATTTATTATTAGTTTTGTTATAGTATATGTAGAGTCATCAATATTTATTGTAATTACTTGTTCCGATTTGGATTTGCTTTTCATGGGGTGCGTTTGTCGTTCTTTCGATTCTTTGGAAAAAAGGTGTGTATTTTTGTTTGTGTTATTTGTTCAAATTTTTCCAATAGATAAAATTCGTTTAGAAATACGTACATTGTTTATATTGAAACACAGCAATTGCATTAGTTTTTTATTACACGGGGTTTCCAGGTCGAATCTCGTTTTTTTTTATAAGAAAATTAAATACCCTAGAGGTTCTTTATTTTTTCCGTATGTTTTGCAATATTATAAACTAAGAATAAGGCCGCAATCTATGGCTTATTAGATTATAGTATTAGATAGATATGTGTTGTCTTATTAGCCGTAACCCCAGGTTTCAAGCCACAGGCCAGACATCAAAACAAAATACAAAAGTATTTCTTTGGCGATTTCCTCTCAACAAATTTCTGGCAAAAACTCTGAGAGAAAAAAAAAACCTGGCGTTCGAAATCGACTTTAACTGTAGGTCTCGCCACTTATGTATAAAAATTAACACACACAACATAGGTAGTGTGAGAAACTAGGTAAATAATTCAGACTGAACGGTTGTAATGACCAATTATGTATGTATGTATCAGAGATCAGCACTAGGTATTCAAAACGATGAGTCATAGGTACTTATAAATTCTGATACTTATAAGCATATATACTTATTGTTATATGATATTCATACTACTCATACTCAAAGTTGGAAGTAGTGGTCGTATTCATACTTAACAATACGCATGATGTTATTGACTTCGATTCGTCTTTGCTTAACATTTACACGAAGCACAAAATAAGTATGAACACTACTATGCTCACAAAAAGAATGTGTGTATGCTTTGCTTGTTGTCTTTGTCTTTCCTGTCTTTTTTGTTTGTATATGTAACAACAACAAAGGGTGTAAATTTTGATGAATGATTCGAGTCACTCGAATGACTTATAAGTATTACAAGTATATCTCTAAATTTATGATTCAGAATGAGTAGGCGTATGAATCAAACACATTTCGAATGTTGTGAGTTTGATGTCAACGTTGTACTCATATTCATCAATGTTGTAGCAAGTACAAATGAATAAGAGTAGTTGAATTTCAATTCTGTTGATTTACTCATACTCAAAATTACATGAGTGCTTATGAGTAGCGGAAAAACGATTCATTGTTGATCTCTGGTATGTAGTACGTGTTAAACTGCCTCGTTTAAGGCTGTTGCGTTTAGCACGTTTGAAAAGTATAGCTCAAACAAAGCAAAAAAAGAATATAGAAAATGCGCGTTCAAATGAACGAAAAAGAATATTTAAAAACGAATAGAATTCATTTGCCTTGTAGGAGATTTTAATTAATTTTACTGCTTCCACTTGTCTTAAGGGAAATATTAAAAATTTCAACGCAAAATTTCGACAAAAGGAACCCACACTTGAAAGCCCCTGTTTATTATGATAATAATAATGACCTATAAAATGTCATTTTTTTATAAATAAATAGAAAATTGTTGTTTGCTTTTTTCTTCTCTCTCCTTTTATGATTCCAAATGCAACAGTTGTTTTTTGTTTTTCTTTTATGCACATTAAGCCAACATCAGCCAACTTACTCGAGTCTTCTTATCAACACAAAAATTATGACAACCCGTATAAATACTGTGTATGTGTGTGTTATTAAACTCAATTTCTGTATGAATATCGTATATGAACGAACGATATTAAAAAAGAAAAAAAAAAATGAAAATAAATTTAAAAAACACTCCATTTCGAGATATTGAACAACGAGTCAAGCCATTAAATGATATCTAAACTCTGTAAGAAAAAAACTACAAAAAAAAACGGAGTAGTCTTTGAGTCAGTCTATAAACATTATTTATGAAGTGTAAAGGTGTTGTTTTCCGATTTTTTTTTTCTTATTTTATTTTTAACCAAAAGGAAAAGGTTGTTAAAAAAATAAACCATGCGTAGGTTTTTCTTTAATTTGTTTTAATATCTGGCAATACGGTATGGATTTTTTTTTGTTTTTGTTTTTATTAAAACAATATTTATTAATACATATCTTATGATTTTGTTGTTAAATTGAAATTGAAAAAAATCCATCGTATTAGATTTACATCTTATTTAATTTATTCTTAAATTCAAGTTTTCTTTTTTTTGTTTTTTTTTTAAGTATTAAAATTTATTCAGTTAAAGTAAAAAACAATCGAATTAAATTGAATAGAAACCATAAGAATGGTTTCTACAAAGAACTTAAAGCAAAAGATAATACGATACAACAATATGAAACACGTTATAAGCCATAAGATTACATGGATTAGTGTTGTTTAGGTTAACAACAAAACTTTAGGAAAAAAAATTACCTTTGAACCCGGATTATTATGTTTTCAATTGAAGAACACGGTTTGAATTAAAAGTGAAAAACAAAGTTTAAAAACCTACACATGGAAGAGAATCAGCAAACTCTATACATACATCATTGGTCATTACAAATCTTCAGTCAGGATTACGACCTCGCTTCTCACAACATTTATGGTGTGTATATCAATTTTATACATGAGTAGAGGGACATTTTTAAGACACTTCATGGCAATTCTTATTTACACTCAGGGTTTTTGACAGAAATCTGCTGGTAGAAAGCCGCCGAAAAAATATTTTTTCATATTTCATCTCGGGTTTTAACCGAGAGGTCACTTCTAATAATCAAACACACTTCATACTAGACTGTGGTGACTTGCAATCTCTTTAGCTTGATGAAATGCTTTGCAACGGTACTCTTAAGAGAGTAATCATTCTGACATATGTGAATGAATCAAAGACAGATGCTGAGACACGTTCCAGAAAGAAATATTCGAAATTATAAGAAACTCTGAGGAATCTTTATATTGGAAGTTTAGTCCATCGAAAATAAGCTTATTCCAGCTGGGACTGGAAGTACAGAGTGCGAGACAAAGCCATACTATCTGACAGATAGACCATTAACTGTATGATTAAACTGAATCAGTTCTGATTCACCCTTCGATGGATTGCACATCTTGCAGCAACTCATATCAATGAGCTACTCAAATCAATGGCAGCTTCCCTATCAGTACCATTATCTTTTTGTAGATTACTAAGAGGTACTTTGGAAAGCATATTCGATAAAAGTGTTGTTAAACAAATCCTGATGCTCTTCTCATGCCAGACAATCTTTTGCAATGTTATTACAGCGATAAGAAATTTAAGTCCTGCATCAGATTACCTAGGCTTACGCGGAAAATCGACTTGATAAAGTTTAGTGGACTCGAATGGTCATTTCTTTCCAGTTCTCTTAAGTCTAATATGCACCCAGAACATGTTTTCTTTTTTGTCTTGTGCCGGATGTAGGAAAGATCCTCTTGTTCCACCAAGAAGCATGCACAATTAACCATCGCTACTCCCTACGCGCTAAACCCATTCAATCACTTTCACTACGCGGTACTGCCGTAAACTATTACTTCGCATTCGTAATGTGAACGAATTGCACATATACTTGAAACTCATGCAGAACAAATCACCTGTTTACGTATCAAGTACGAGACAGGTAGTTATACTTACTGACACCGAATAACTCGCAGAGATTTGTCAGGGCAACAGGATTAGTGCTTGGGAAATCCTATATTAAATAAGGGCAGTGCAATTGAACATCTGGTCGCATTACTTTAGTATCTCTATACGACAAAAATAATCTAAATACGGTTTCTAAAGAATGAATGCTTTCTGAAGTGGTTTATACGTTACACTCATCAACGAATCTACGCGGTAGATAACAATGAATGAAGGTATCGAAACAATGGAATAGAAAGACGGGCACTGTGTAAGAATATGCGATCTTTGGGAATTGGCTCAATTCTTTGCATTCGTACATTAATTGTACAAATGCCTCTATCGGTCTGCAACATTCCAATGACATTTGACGTCATTCACAACAATTAGGGAATATTCACACTATCCCATTACTTTTACTATCACAACTGTTGTTTTGTGGCTTTTAAACGGATATAAAATAAAACCCATTATGTTGTAAAATTTTACGTTCCCGATTTAAAGGTTTAATAATTCGTTAGCTATTAATGCATACTTGACAAGATTTTTTTTTGTTTGGTTTTAGAAGAAGAGCTTAATAAATATGTACCCACGCCTAAACTTTTGGGGTTTTTTTCTCAAAACATTAAAAATTTTGAATATTATGAAACCCTATAAATTAACGAATGGGTTTTTGTTTGTTGTAGGTGTTATGGGTTTACAAAAAAATAATAACTTTAAGCAGTAAATAATCACAAAACAAAATAAACGAAACGAAACGTTATTTTAATTTGCATTTTAAATGAGTTTTTTTTTTTTATTTTGTATAATTTCCTGTTAATTTATTGTATTTGTTTTCAAATTATTTTAAGCAACAATGTTGCTTTTAATATTTTTGTTTTTCTATAACGACAATTTATTTAATTTTTTTTTGTATTTTACTTGTTTTGGAAAATCCCAATACAGTCTTCAAAATGGAGTTTTTTTCTAGCTAAAATAGAAATACTGCATCGTTTTTTTCTGTTTTGTTGCTTTTAATTTAAACTCCCCTGTTTTTATTATACAAATTAAAATGTTAATTCCCAATATTTTATTTTTCTAATTAATTCGTTCTCCTCATTTGTCGTTCATTCATTAATTTTAATTTCGTTTCTCTGCTGTGTATTGCTGTTTTCTTTTTAAGGCGAAACAAATGCTATAAAAACCGATATCCACGAAATTATATTGCCGCGATATATTTTAAATTTCTATTGTTTTTGTCGACCAGCCATCAAGACATCATATTTCAATCTTATTGGTTGAAATTTTTGAATTTTTAAATTTTTAAATATTTCGTTTCGCAATAGCTCTAGAAAAAAAATGAAAGAAGACAGAAGAAAAAAATTAAATTAAATTTAATCTTTTTAAATGTTTTCTTAATTTTTTGTTTTGTTATGTAAATCTACTTTAATTGTTTATACAATTTGATGATGATGACGATAATGATGATGGTTTCTTGAAAACTGAACTTTTATTTGTTGTATTCACAAAAGGATTGATTTAGAAATCTTTTGTTTTTCTAAAGCGTTTAATTTGTGTATTTTTGCATTAATTTGCATTTTTAAGATTCATTTGAAAAACAAAACAAGAAAATAAAAACAAAACCAAACTTAAACTAAAATTAAAAAAAAAAAAAAAACATTCAAAACACGATTCAACAAATCGTTGTTTTAGGTTTTGGTTGTTTTTTTTTTTTTTAAATGGGGGCGTTACTTTAGATATGAACAGAAACTTGAACTCTTTTGTCTCTAAATTAACTGAAATTTATTGGTTATTTATTAAGAAAACTTTTGAAAAATTTTCCCCTCTTTAAGTCCGTCGGGCATATTGTTTAAAGGAAGGGCTTAAATAACAAACGAACTCATGTTTTACGAGTATATTGAATATTGAAAGTTTCTGTTTCTTTTTATTTTATTTTAAATTAAGCTCTTAATTAGTGGTGCAGACAAATTCTTAAATATGATTTATTAACAAATATCCAATACAATATGAATTACATTTAAGTGCATTAAATTCATTTGATTAATTATGAAAACAATTGAAATAAAATAAAAATTGCTTTCTTACTATTCTTATGTCGCTGACAACAAATGTGAATCTGTTCAGTAAAGTGAATCTGTTGTACAGCACAGCTAACAGCAACATATTTGCTCGAAAGTAAACCGACGATACTTTGCAACACTCTCAATGAAGGCCAATTTTTATGGAGAATATACTTTCCTGTTATTACTTTTTCCTAAAGATATGGGAAATTTGGAAAAGTTTAACGAAATCCTTACAAAAACATCATTTAAAATATGTTCTATGCATATGTGGTTCAGGAATTTTCTTTTCACCCTGCCTATATAACGTTAACCGGGGAGTGAGCATGTTAAGTGTCTTGATCGAGGTCCAAACCATCAGTAATATAAGGACTTGTTATCTTAGATAAACGTTTAGCTGATCTAAATGCCATTTCGCTTGCAGTCTAGCTTTGCTTTGTAAACCGTGAAGAAATTTTTCATCAGTAAAGGCTAAATTTTCAACAACATTGTTAATATTTTCACTCTCTCTTGGCAGTCGAGTACATACATATACGTAATAAACCAAATAGGCGGCACTTTTTGTATCATTGGAATGATACAACACTGTAAAGATAGTAAGTTTTCAACCGATGGTCTGGAGATATATGATAAGTTAATGCATATTTGATGTAAAGCGCTAGTTTCTCTTCCAGCAATAGGGCTTAGCAGCAAAATTGCAATAATTTTTAATACACTTCTTGAACAAAGTTTTCAAAGTGACCGTTTTCCAATTCTAAGCCTAGCTGAACACCATAGAAAACTTTTGAGCGTCTTCTGTATACAAGAACAGAGGAATATTAAATCCGCTTGATACCATGTGCTGAAATTGCACGATGTGAATATTCCTTCTGTGGCAATTTCTTTGTTAAACGCTATTAATTAATGCTCACGTAATATGTCATTTATATTCTGTAAATCTATTCGTTGCTTGTCCTTTATATGCTAAGTTATTTGTACTAATTTGAAAGATCGTGGCATTTGAAATTATCTTTATATATCAATGTAATTAGGATCGTATAAACCCTGCCCGCCGTGCTAATTTCGCCTATATTCTTACAACAAAGCAACGTCAAAGCTCCAGCATACGTTATTCTGGCCATTGTAATGATTTAGACAGGCTTACGTCATAGCTTCTCAAATCACCTCTGTGTTCTTATGTTCTTTTTTATTCATGTTAGCCCATATAGTTACCGTATTCTAGTAGGTAGTGTGTTGGATTATTAGACGTAAGGTTTCGGTTCGAAATCCAGGTCAGACATACAAAACGCAAGTATGAAAAAATATTCAGCGCCCTCCTCTCAGCGGCAAAAACACGGAGAGAAAATAAAATTGTCATGAAAAGTTTCTCAAAAATTGTCGTTCGGGGTCGACTTTAAACTGTAGGTCCCGCCACTTGCATACAACATGAATGATATAAGAATCTAAGCCATAATCCTGACTAGAGGAGCTGTAATGGTCAATTACGTATGTATGGTTGCCGGAACCTACAGTTTAACGTCGAATGATAAATTTGGGAAACTTTTGCTAGCCAATTTTATATCACAAATTAAACGAATAAATTTGAAAATTTGAATTTGAAGTCGCCGTGGTCTAGTGAGTAGTATGTTGGCTTATTAGACAAAAGGCCCGGGTTCGAATCCCAGGTCAGACATCAAAACGAAAAATATTTCTTCGGCGACTTCCTCTCAGCAGATTTCTGGCAAAGACTCTGAGAGTAAAAATTGCCATGAAAAGCGTCTCAAAAATCTGTCGTTCGGAGTTGACTTTAAACTGTAGGTCCCGCCACTCATGTATAAAATTAACGCACACAACTTAAGTGATGTGAGAAGATAGGTCATAATCCTGACTGAAGGGTTGTAATGGCCAATTATGTATGTAATTTGAAAATAAAAGGTTCTGAACTCTGCAAGGTCTCGAGCACTCTACGTGAAAGCTACTTTGAGTCTTGTTTTGTGCGGATCTTAGCCAGCTTAGTGCCTATATTTTCTTTATATAGAATAATAATAATGAAGAATAATGACTGGAAAAAAGCGACAGGTGCTTCATTTGCTATGGTATTATTGCTTTCATGTAATATGTTCATGCCTATGTGTACAATATGAGAGTTACCATATTCTCACGTTTTCTAACTCTACTGTAGATATCGCAGTGTTGCAACTTCTTATTTCCTAGTGAACACCCCTCGTAAAAAAATAAAAATTGAATAATAATTGTATCTATGAAAGCCATAAAATATTAGTTTAATTTTTCTCAGTTTTTCTCTTTTTTTTAATTTACTTTAACTAACAATTATGTATGCAAATTTTATTTTAATTAAATTAACAAAACATTTAAAAGCTGTAAAAAGCATGATTTTAAAATGGTTACCATTAAAAATGGAAACCTGCTACCTTGTCGCAACTCGTAATAAATGTTATGAGACAGGCTTTTGATTAAATGGTTTCATTACAGTAATAAAGTCTTGAAAGATTGTTTTTAATTTTTTTTTTCTTTTTGCGCAACCCCTTCAGATTTGATTTTGGCTTCACTTAAAAACATTCACTTGCAATATTTTTTTTCTGTTTATTTTTTAACCTTTTTGCAATCAAAGTTTATGGTTGAGCCACAGACGACTGACTGTTGATCAACACACATGTTTTTTCTTATTTTTATTTTTTATTTTATTTTAATTTTTTTTTTAAATATGAAAAGTAATAAAGGTAACGCCTACATACAATTTACATCCTTTAAATATAATGGGCTCGATTCGTTTTTCAGTTAAAAAGTAAAAACGAAGCCAACCAGTTACACAAAAAAAAAAAAAATTTAAAGCACAAGTGTTCACCAAGTTTTTTTTTTGTTTCTGTTTTGTTGTCTTACATTAAAATTTATTAATAATTTGTTTAAAATGTAAAACAAGCATCTTATCTACACTTTTCGTGGCATTAAAATTGTCGCACTGTTAATGTTGTTTTCTTATATTTTTCTTTCCTACAATATAAAGGCTTTTAATTACGTTTTTTTGTTTTATTTTTTTTTTTAGTACGAAAAATTATCATTTAAAAAAATTTAAATTTTTATTAAGAAAAAATCCTACACTTAATATTTTATAATACAAAATGTATTTCTGAAGAATTAAAAAGTCGTTACTTTTTATTGCAAATAAATTTGCATATTTTGTAATAAGCAGACCGACCCCCTTTACCTTAAACACAGATGAGTTGGTTGTAAAACAAGGTTGTTGAAACAATTACAAACACTAGTGTTTAAAACTATAGGGATACTCCATAAAAGTACATTGGAATGAGAATTATTTTCTCTTTATAAGATTTTTAACTTTATGGCAAATGACAGCACTCTGCAATCGACCCAGAAGCAAATTGCAAAAACAGACTGTGACACCCCAATTATATTATGAGTTCAGTGACCCTGGTTCGCTTACTATATCACTCGTAATATTTATTGACTCTTATCTTGATAATATTTTTTATAGCTATGCGCATTTGTATTACAAAGCAAAATAATTATTAGCAAGTAATACATCAAGTGTGGAAGACTGCTTTAAACAAACCAGAAATCAATACATGATCAGCAAAATATATAGCATGCCACGAAAACTTAACTTTAAAATCGTTTCAAGCGATCTTACATACTTAATTGGATTGCACCCTGCCTGTTTTAATACTTTCATCCACTCATTTGCTTCGCGGCACGCCTATGATAGTTGGTCACACTAATCGATTACAGGATTTCCTTGAATTCATCCTTTTATCGCAGGCAAGGTTGTGTTCTATAGCGATTTCCTCTCATCCCCACATTAAATATATATGAGCGACATGACGAAATCAACACAGCCGTCTGTTAACGCTTTGCACGAAATCCAAGTCGTTGAGCTCATTGTATCGTATGCAGAAATCATCGCCAACTCTCTCTGGATCGCAGATCTTACGTATGATTGATCTCTAGAATACTCTCAAGAATTCTGTATTTTTATACATGAGTGGTTTAAAGTCAACTCTAAACGACAAATTTTTGAGAAATTTCTCGGTGAAATTTTATTTTCTCTCAGAGATTTTGCCAGAAATCTGCTGAGAGAAAGTCGCCTAAGAAATATTTTGTCATATGTATTTCGTTTAATTGGCGATTCCAGACCTGAGGTTTGAACCGAGGCCTCACTTCTAATAAGCTAACACTATACCACGGCGACTTCCTGTCCATTACAGCGTCTACAATTCTATGCCATAGATATTCAGCGAGGATTGGCAACCTGTAAAGCATAAGTTAGCAAGCAAGGTCTCTTTTCCTACTACTGAACTGAGTCCGGTCTTCATACACTAGTTGGCAAAAGTGATGCTATGCTTTATCTCCATACTTTTTGCAACAAAATATACAAGTTCATTGACATCATCGAAACTATAATTGTGATATGCCAAAATGTCGCATTATAATTTATTATTATATTTTATTGGATTTTCTACCGGGTTTTTAATTTAAAAATTATTAATTTGATCTTTTTTTTTTCAGTAATAATTTTTATTAAATTTGATTAGTTTTTCAACATTTTTTATCTTTAACCAGTCACCAAAGATTAATGCTTAAAATGTAATTCAAATTTTCTTAATTTTTTTTTTGTCGCTGCTGGCATTCATTTTTATTAAAAGCTGTTAAATTTACTTAAAGTTTTTTGACTTGAATTTGAATTTAATATTTATGAAAATATGGAAAAATTCTTAAAGTTTAGTATCTCCATTAAATATTTGCTTTATTTTTCGTTTCGTTTCATTTTTTTTTTATGATACAAGTATGCATATTCATGTTGATTTTTATTCATTATTTTCATTTTTATTTTTTTCGCTTTGTATTCATATGTTTATTTTAAACAATTTAACATGTGTCTATCATATTTAATTTATTTCCTTTCCATTTAATTTAAATTTTTTGTTTCTTTTTTTATTTAGTTAAACAAGAGTTTGATTCTTTTTTTTTCTCTTTCCATTACTGATTCTGAGATTTGTTTCCCTCGTAAAATGTGGCAGTAACCGTTGAAAAAGAAAAAATGTTAGTGGGCGCTTTTGAACAGACAGCTTGTCTGGTAGTAAACTTGTGTTAAAATTTTTCTGCTTTTTTTTTCTTCTTTTATTGAATGCAATTTATTTAATGCGAGAAAAAAACACTCAAGACTTAACACAAGAGTTGGTTTTAAAGAAATCTTTTACAAAAAAAAAAATATTTAAAAAAAAAATGTTTTTCAAGAATTTAAATTTTAATGTTAGTATCACATTGAGACCGTAGTTGCATATATTTGCAATTAAATGTTCTAGCAACATGTTGCTTAATTTTTGAAATAAATTAGTTAATGTTGTTTGCTATTTCCATGTTGTAAAAATAGAATTAAGCACGTAATGTTTAGAAACATGTTGACTAAATTATTTTAAAACAAGAGAGAATTGAATAGCATCTTCAGAATAATAAATATGTTGAGCACCCTTGCTGATAGCTAAAAATTATACCATCATTGGTTAATAATGGGAAATTGTCCTTGTATTGTAGGTAGTGTGTTGTTCAAACTTCAGGTCGGACATCTCCAACAATCTCTGAGGAGATTTCTGGCAATAACTCTGAAAGTAAATAAAATTATCCTGAAAAGTTTTTCAAAAATTTGTCGTACGATATCGACTTTACGCTGTAGGACCCGCCACTCATGTATTAAATTAATAAACACAACATAAGTGGCGCTAGAAGCTAGGTGCTTAACCTAGCTGAACAATTATGTACATATCTCTATAAATAATTAGTCATATATGAGATAAAATTCATATTAAAATTCCTTGGTCTTGGCACCTTGCCTGGTCTGCAATCAAAGAAATATTTTACCTTAAAAAAGTAGAGCGGATCAGCAGTCAAACAGACAGAATCATTTAGGTATATTTGCTGGGAGGCAAAGACGGCTTTATCGCACAGATGTATAAGCATTGATCAGCAAATAAATTTCAATTTAAATGAATTTGCTTTTAGAAAATATGCAGTTCACCAACATGTTGCTCAATTGTTTTTAAGGAGTTTTATAAATCCATTGTTTCTAAAGATTATTCAGTTCAGCAATATGTTGCTTTGTTGCATAACTATAAGTAAAATTTACATTTTTTAAACACCTGCTTGTAAAAGCCATTATAACTGCAAGAATTTTTAACAAAGCAAAGCATTGCTAAGAAAAAATTACTGGCTATTGAAAGCAATTTAAAAGGTAACACCTTTTATTTGCTAAGTTAAGCTTAATTTATGTTGAAATATTTCTCTTTAATTATTTTTAAGTACAAACAGATAAAATGAAACAAATTCAACAGTACAAAAACGCAGAAAATCCATAAAAAGAACGCCCACTAAATGATTAGGAATAAAATGAAAAATTCTTTTGGTTTGAAAATAAAAAAATTTATAGTTTATCATGTCAAATATTTTTGAAAAAACTATAATTTAACAAAAAAGAATGAAATGTTTTATTAAAGATAATAAATCTTGAGAAAAAAATAATGAAAAACACGCCATTATATTTGTTAAAATTTATGTTTAACATAAAATATATGAAAATTATAGCATTTAGGCAAAAAAACAAAAAATATCACTAAATTTTTAACGATTAATAAAAAAAATCTAACAATTGGCTAAAAAAAAAAAGCTTTCTTGCCAAATCGTTTAAAAAAAATCCCCAAAAATTACGTTTTTCTAAACGCCCACTAGAAAATCCATATCAAAATATCTTCGTATATAGTGTTTCCCTTTTCCTTATGCTTTTTTTATTTTCCAAAATTGTACTCGTAATAATAACAAACACCAGCCAGTCAGCCAGCACCAGTACCCACATGTGATTTTCTTTTTGTTGAAAACCACAATTTCCACAATTTCCATTTAGCAGAAGTTGAAATTCATCTGAAGACGTCATAGAAATGAAGTCATGTGTTGTTATTCACTGCCAGATTTTTTTTTTATATTTTTTTTGTTTTGTTGATAATAACAACTGATTCTCCTTCCATAACAATTGAAACATTTTATATTGTTGTTATTATTATTTTTAATCTAATTTTACTATGATGTACCAGACGTCATGTTTATATTTATTTAAATATTTATGTATGTATGTATGTATATATTGTAGTATTCTCAATATCTATGGTATGTTTTGGTGTTTTTATCTATTTCGTATGTATTTAGATATACGGCCTACTCATTGCTGACTTGTTTTTTTTTTTATTTAACCAAAAAATTGTTTAATGAATCAAATGACTTGATTAAGTAAATTATTTTTTATTTTTGTTTTGTTTGTATATTTCAATTTTTATTTTTATTATGTTTATTTAAATACAATTATTTGCCTTGCCATAGAGTTTTTGTTGCCATTTACTGTTGTTGCTGATTAATAATAAAGAAATGATTTTTATTTTTCAAGTGTATTTCTTAGGAAAACAAATATTGAATCATTTGCAATGAGTTTAAAGTTGAATTGGTCAAAAACACTAACCACATAGGCGTGCTCCTATACAGCCTTTATATTTTTTTAAATTAATTAAAATACAAATACAATACAAATTTCAACGCTTTAGCAACATGTTGGTAAGCATAAAATGTTGCCTCAAGTATTATTCTTATATCACAGCACTTGTTCAAAATTAATTTAGTTATTTAGTAGTAGTATTTAATTTAGTTATTTATCCTTGTACAAAATACTTATTCAATGGCAATCTTATGGCAATTTTTTAGTATAAAATTTTAGCAAGATGTTGCTTTTACTCTTGAACATATTATCTATTCATTCACACTTATCAGAAAAGCGTCGAGTGAACTCTTCTTACAGATCCGCATAATGTGGAAAATTCAACTCAATAAAATCATGTTTCTTATAATTGAAGATACTTATTCTTTTTTAATTTGCTATCAACATTTAGGGGATGATCCCTATGCATACAGCACATTGTGTTACAACTAATAAAAATAGGAGAGAAAACGTTATATTATATATAACCTTTACCGGAAGTACTCCAGATATGGATAGTTCGACTAACGAATGAATTTTGGCTGTAATGCATTGTGCGATCTACTGACTAATCGATAAAAAAAATGTTGGCCTCTCCGTACATTACGCATCGGCTCAATCATAAGTTGTAATTCATTTTCGGCTATAAATAGGGTTAACGGTAGGAGGTGCGAAGTTTTTTTTATACCGTCTTGAGAAATATAGGCTCTAGAATTTTGCTTTTAACATTTGAAAAATGCTGGTTTTAGGGAATATCGCTTTGAATTTTCATATCGAGAACATAAAGACTTCATGACTACCCAATATCTATAACTTTGTTGACACATAAAGGTTTTCATTTCTCATTCCTGTCGTATTGCATCCAAGTTTGTCTAGAAGTAGAGTTTGTCATGATACTCTCACATATTGAAATAAAAATCTCTGAATGTCAATGGTGTAAGAGGATATTTCCTATACTAGCCAGTAGTATGCATTTTACAGCAAAGTCTGTGACAAGCTTTATCTTTATATATTCAGAGTTGTAAACATTATTTTATTGGCAACATGTTGCTAAACAAATTTTTGTTGACAAATTTAAATTAAATAAATAAAAATGTAAACAGTAACCTCTTATGAATCGGGCTACATTTTGCGCATAAGGAATTAATTAGGTTTAAGTTAAGTTCAATACAAATTCGTATTTGTATATATTGAAAGGGACATAAATGTCTTACATTTAGTGGCACCTAATTACTTATTTTGTGGCAAATTATAAAAAATATAAAAATAAAATACCGCTAAACACGCTTAAGAAATAATATCATAAATATTAAATTGACGTCAACAGCGAAATTTTTGTACACTGTTCGTCATAAAAATGTTTATTATCAAATATTCCTTAATTTTATGGCTTTTCACCAAAATAAAAATTAAATAAATTCATAATTTTTTATTATTATTATTAATTAATTTTGAACAATGGTTTTTGACCATTTTCTGCTCGGTTTACGAGCATTATTTGATGTGTTATGGGCTAGGCGATCGTTTGAATATTTTTTTTCCTTTTTTTTTATTTTTTTTCATTAGGGTAATAAATGCTCCAAAACCGAGTAAGCTTTAAAGAAAAAAATAATTTTTGAATTTTAATTTATTAATTATTTACTTTTTTATGATTAATAAACAAAATGTAAGAAATGTTTACGATTCGATCAGTCATGTATAAAATATTAGCCTTAAGGTGTTAAATGTTAGGTGTTAGTGAAATTTTCTAAGCTTGTAAATTAATTATGAAGACAGTAAAGTGTTCTCTTAATGGATTTATTTCATCTGAAACAGTTTGTTTATAGTGTTTGCTAAGAAAATTTCATGTAAAAAAGGCAAATTTTCACTTAAGCGGATATTTATGAACACATAAACTATAAACTGCAAATTAAGCATTTACATGGTTTATATGGATTTTTAAAAACAATTTCTGAATTACTTTTTTTTTTTTCTTTTAAATAATGGTTGTTAACATCCTGTTATAGATGGACTTTTATTAAAAATTACTTTAATTAATGGCTTGTCTCTAACATGAAATTAAACCATTAGGAGATGGTTATTGTGGAAAAATTATTGTTAAAAATTAAAATACGTAAATATGATGCCCAAATGTTTCGAACTATATTTTATACATTTTAAAGCAACATGTTGCTTATAGTATTATGACTGAAATACTAAAACAAGTAAATATGTTGCACAAATGTTTGAATCTTTATTTTATACATTTTAAAGCAACATGTTGCTTATAGTATTATGACTATATAAAGAGAAAATGGTTTTAGTTTTAACTATTTAGTATAATAATATTGATGAGATTCTTTTTGAAAGCTAAGATTCGGCATTCAAGAAAGTACCTTAAGCGGCGAATACCCAGTTTAGCAATCAAAACATTTCATTTACAATTTCATGTAAACATTTTTAATGACAGCAACATGTTGCTTAGCAAAAACCTAGCCATACATTTTATTGATCTGTTCCTTATCACAATGGGTTAATTTGTGTACGACAAATTGTTTATTAATATAGAAATCAATCTAATATTGACATTTTTCTCATTAGTTTTTCATAATCGCTAGTCTTGAATATTTTTTTATGGAAATTTTTTTTATTTTTACACCACAAAAAACAGAAACTTTGTTATTCAATTTTCTAGTTTATATATGCAAGTAGTGTACATATGTACGTATGTATGTATGTCTGTACGTTATATATGTATATAGTACCCTGATATTCCACGTTATACCACATATGTACATACATATAAATTAGAAGCAGATAGAGGTGCTTAACTTTCCAACGGAAGTCTTAATTGAGGATTTATACACTTCTTTGCCGTATTCTTTCTTTATTTTTATGAAAACTTATTTTTTTCCTTTCATTTTTAACATCAGCAAGTTTCTTCTTAAAGGCAATGGATGGATGATGCTGTTGATGGCAAATGTTTATAAATATTTTTCGTTTTTTTTCTTACTTTGTATCTCCTTTATACTGTTCAGAGGAGTCATTACATGTGTTGGCTGGCTTGCCAGTTCATTCATTTCTAATTTTAATAGATTTTCTTCTTCTTTTCCTTCACATTTCATTCATAGTTACTCCAGTCATTCAGGCAGTCACCTCAGTACACTGTAGTTTTCTTTTACGTGCATATGTTGTAGTTGTTGTTGAGCTTATTTTCTGTATCTTTTGGGGTGCAGTTTAGCCACATTTTATAGCCTTAGAGGAGGAGATACACATTATTAAAGTAGGAAATAAAAACAAAAACAAAACAACAAATATAAGTAAAAGAAGAGTGTCTTATTTTTCAATTTTTTCTTTTTTTCATTCAGCATTTTCTGTTGTAACCAGATTTATTTTTTATATTCAAAACTGTCATATTTCTACTTAATAAAAACGTCATTTAAATTTTGTGTGGGTTGTTGCTGTTTTTTATCGCTTGTCTCCTGCTTTTTTCTCCTCATAATTTTAGGCCCAGAATGTGTTTATTCAGTTAATTTTTTTTTTTTGCAAATGTTTATGAGCATATTTGAAACACATGATATGGGATTTAGTTATTTGTGCATACAGTGGTTCAAAATGCAAACGATATGGTGATAAAAAATAATTCTTATAACAATAACTATTCATAATCGTAAATTAAAAGAAAATTTATTTTTAAAAGTTCACAATGCAACATGTTTATAGTTTACTCAGCAACATGTTGCTAATCTTTATGTATTTTGAAAAAATATAAATCAAGATTATAATCAAAAATACAGAAAGTAATAACAAGTTCAAGTTCATTTTGGAAGTCATATGGACCTTCGCACCGGTTCTTTTTCATTCTTAGGAGAGTGCTGTAATTATATCCATTAGAAGCCCATACGTCTAGTTTTAGTCATAATAATTTTGCCGCCTTCATTTCATTGTAAACGGATGGATGGTTCAGCTAACCCCTTCATTACTTACCCCAATTAGTCATCCTCTTTCTTACATTCCGTAAAAGCTAGAAGGCTGGTTGGAGTAAGGCTAAATACAGTTGACTCCTGATCCATCTTATACTATGGACACGTTGCAATAATGGGAAACTATAGGCAAAATTCCTTAGAATTTTTCGATACATGATTATATATTCTGTTTGAAATAAGAATTCTTCAGATGTTGTATCAAGAGGCTTATCTTCGCGAGTAGCATGTGGCCCTTCTCCTTTACTTTAATAATCTCGTTAATAAGAGAACTAATGGTGGTCTTGTTGTATTGCATCGCATATGATATTTATCTCACAAGCCACAGTCACATTTAAAGGTGCAATTGTGGATCTGAGGAAGTCATACATACATACCCTTCAGTCCGGGTTACGAACAAGCTTCTCACACCACTTATGTTGTGTGTGTTAACTTTATACATGAGTGGCGAGACCTACAGTTTAAAGTCGACTCCGAACACCAGATATTTGAGAAACATTTGCAATTTTATTTGCTCTTAGAGTTTTGTCAGAAATCTGTTGAGAGGTAGTAAACGAAGAAATATTTCATATTTTCGTTTTGCTGTCTGGCCTTGAATTGGAACTCGGGCTTTATGTCTAATAAACCAACACACTAACTACTAGACTACGGCGACTTCTGATCTGAGGTAGAGCAGATGATAATTCATGCCCAGCCGCGGCCATGATAAGGCAATAGTTTTATATAGGCTATGGTAGTTATATTATACTTTTGTATAGGCTGCCTGATCATTACGGTGTCTTCAGGCGGAGACATTGGCATGCAACTCCGAAAATTTACGAAACTTTTTATCATTTAAAGGTAATTCTTATATGGGTTCCAATATCTTCAGAAATTATGATCATTCCCAATCATAACCTTTTAAGTCACATGGTCGATATTAGCCTAGTATCTTATCCTATATTATGGCTTAACTAGACCGTTATATAATGCCAATTTGTAAAGGCTTTTATTCCACGTACATTCTATAAATAAAACCGAATTTTATCAAATCACTGTGTCTTTTAGAAAACTTGAATATTTTTATCCTAAGACACACGTTGTCTAACAACAAAAAATCTATTTTTATGCATACATTTTCAGAAAAGCCAAGTGTTTTTATAGCCGAGTTACAATGTTTTTCATATTCATATGACACCATTAGAATATTTTGTAGTTCGAATACAAAAATTTCTTATTCTCTTAATTCCATTTACCTCAACGCTGGTACACTTCCGTTTCACCCAAGGCAAAGACGCAGCTAAATTTATCAGAATTCATTTAATTTTTTTTAAGAAAAAAAGAGAAAAAATTCCGAAAAAAAAACAATATTTTCAAAGGAATTTCATTAAATCTGTGGTGTAAATAGCACAGGGTTTCAGTTGTTAACTAATAAATAATAAATTATTTAACAATAATTATTTGCAATTAAAGTGTAAATATCTCTCCACTATGAGGTATAATGTCATAAAAATCGTGTTTTATTTGAAGGCAGTAATTAATTATTATTTTTTATTCTTTTTTTTTATTATTTTTCTAATAAAATAATTACAATATAATAAAAATAAAAAAAATACTCATTGAAGCCGACAATATTGTTTATGGATGGTGTTATGAACTCTGCTAGCAAATAATAAGTAATTGTTGGTTAATTTGCTTTCGAAGTGTCTTAATAAAAAAAATTACCTGCAATAATTAATTGGAAAAATTATTGAACCGGCAAACTTATAACGCTTTTAACAAATGGAAGGAGAGGTGAAGAAAAATGCACATTTTATTTTTATGACAAAAATATTCATTTCCAATGAGCAGTGTATTGTTTTCAAAAGCAATAATTGCTAAGATTACTGTCTGTAAGAATAAAGATTATTAAAGTCATAAAATTTATATACATACATACATACGTATGTAAACATTTTAACAAACAAGCATTCAGACAATGTAATTAGTTCACAGAGCTCTTCCACTAATCATAACCACGTTTTAGATTGTACATGACAAGAAATATTATAAAGAAATTTGTTTATACAACAACTTGTAATAAAAAAAATTATAATCATATTATTGGAATTTAAAAGTTATTAGGTATGGTCTGTTTTCATCTTTTTGGTTACACAACAAAAGTACTGTACTGTTCGGATCGAACTCTCTTCATTCGGTTTTATTCGAACCCATAAAGCTGAAACAAATCGAAATCTGGCAGGACAATGCATAGCCTTTTCCTAAATAATTTTAAGTGACCTTGCCACATGTATACACAGTAATACTATCGTCAATCCCAGTAATAAAATAATTGAACGAACTTCCTTCATTCGGTTTTATTCGAACCCATATATTTGAGCTCTTGCAAGCTAAAACTCAAACAAATGGAAGTCTGACAGGACAATGTGTTTAATTTTTTATGAAATTGTATATATTCCTTAGCAACATGTTGCTGAGATATTTTCATATTCCTGTTAATAAAGTTAAATAATAATAGAAATATTGTATTTATTTTTTATTACTATTATTATTGTTTTTAGTTTAATTAATTTTCCCTTTTTATTACAATATTTTTATATTTTTATATTTTTTTTTAAATAAAACTATATTCATAAGCAACATGTTGCTTAAAAATTCTTCTCAATAATACTATTTGTATTATGCAATAGCATGGATTCAAATGTATTATAAAACTTAAATTTAATTCTGTTTTTATAAATTTCCTTCTGATTAAAATCATTAATTTTAATCTGTTTTATAATTATTTTTAATTCTTTGTTTTTGTATATTCAACAAAGACTTGTTGTGCCCTATCGTTTTGTGTTTCAATCTTTGTTATTTTTGTTTTAATTTGCAATAATTAATCTTCGATTTAATTTCACAAACCAATACTATAACTCTTGATAATAATGCGTTGTGTCGTTGCTACAAATTGGCGGAAGTCAATTTCCAAAGGCACAAAAAAATTAGCTGGAAATTAATTTAATTTGTAATTTGCTTAGTTTTATTTTTTGTGTTTTTTTTCGTTCTTTTTTGTTTTATTTTGTTTTATTTTTCTATTCGTATTGCCTTTGGGAGTGTGCTGGCAATACATCCATCACAACATTCATCCAAACAAACACATCTAATTTACATGATACTGATGTTGATGTTGATGGTAATGGTGGTGGTCAGACCCCAAAGTGTATAGAACTTGAAAGTGTTGTTTTTTGTATTTTTAATTTTTTGTGATTGTAATGAAATGCTTGATTAAAGATAAGAAATTGTACAGCAACATGCAGTATAACATCGTTCTATGTTTGTACTTGCATTTGTGAATTAGAGAATATTGTTTTTTTTTTCTTTTTTGTTTTTTCTGAAAGAAAAAAAATTGTTATTGATGTCTCACTCTATTACTTGAATAGTGTTGTTAGAAAAAAAAAATTATACACGCTGAAATAAAAGTATTTTGAAAAATCTACGTACGTATACGTTTATAAACTGTAAAGAAATCGAAAATGTGGAATAAAAAATTTCTGTGCTTTTTTTTTATTTTTTTGTAATACAAATACTGAACACGTTGCACATTTCAAATTTATTAAAGACGTACATGTCATGCATTGGCGACAACATATTTCAAATATTGACGGCGTCAATTACTTTTGAACAAAAAAAATAAATAAAAAATTAGAAATAATATATAATAAAAGCAATAAATAAATAAATAAAAAAGAAATCCAGTTTGAAAAACCATCAACCTTATTATTATCAAAAAAAAAACAAGATATCAAAAATAAAATTTGAAAAGAATTATAAAGAACACCGCCACCCACTCGATGAATGGTATTTAATTAAAAAATATTTCTTTTTTTAATTAATTCAAGAATAATAATTTATAAATAAAACAAAATATTAATGCTTTTGCTTTTTGTGCTTCATAACCCTAAAGTAGTTTTTTTTTGAATCGTAGCTAAGAAGCTAGCAACCTATGTTTCAGATAAAATTCGTGCATTAGTCTAAAGTATTTTTCTCTTTCGCCTTGCTATAAGTTTAAAAAATGTTAAAGAAAAATTTATATGTTTCAGCAACATGTTGCCAAAATATAATAAACCACCGTAACATTTTAAGTAGTTACAAATACCTCTATTTCCTTCCTCCCCTAAGGACAATGTACAACCTCCGGGTACCGTGCTTGTTTTGACCGACAGGTACACGTCCTCTAATCTAACATAGCCTAACCTACAAATACCTATGAAAATAATCGAAACAAAATAAGTTCAGTTGAGGCACACTTAAGCACATGGCGATCATCTCGAATAGCTAGCATAACTTTTATGTTCAGAAAGGAAATTGCCAAATACTGCCTCCAACTATAAAATATCTTGGCATTCGCATTATAGGCTAATAGAGGTCGAGTTCGATTAGACTAGCAGCCGTTTCAATAAGCCTAGTTTACTTGGGTTCTATAAGGTCTCATTGTAACACAAAATCATAACTTCTGTATGAGATTTCTCACCCATCACTTTAATTTTATGAAAGAGTGAATTTTATTTATATTACTTTTTGGATGCCCATTAATTCTGCGTTTTAGGTAATTATTTTCCTTCTGCCTTTTGCTACCCAGTTGCAGGCATACTTTGTCTTATAGAATATGGGTTTCGTTAAAGTCGGCTTCTTTGGCTCAAAATTAAGGCCGCATATTCTACTAACAGTATTGAACTACCACAAATAATACTAAAAAAAAAACAATATAGTTATGACGAAAAATGTTGAGCAACATGTTGCTGATGTAGCATCCATTTGTTAAAATAGAAAATGGCATACGATTTTTTATACTGAAATCTGTACAATATTATCGTCTATATTGTGTTAAAAATTCGTAGAATATTTAGTTTATGGTCATTATAAAGAGTGCTTCTTTTAGCAATATGTTGCCTACAATTTTATTGCTGCATAATACAAATAAAAAAAATTTTAAAGACAATTAAATTCTTTTCAATTGCTTATTTTGAAAAATTTCGTTACCGTTAATTGAACTGTACTTACGGCAATCACTATAAAGAATGGCCATAATTAAAATCAGTGATGCTTAACTTTTACAATAAAGAAAGACTGAAATAAAAAACAAAAAAGAAAAACCCATTTACAGTTAAGTCAATGTCCAGCTAGTTTAAGCTGGTTAGAATAGCAACATTATGAACAATTTGTTCGTGCATTTTCCATTTAGTTACACACTCTTTGAGTCTATGAGTATGAGTCCATAATTAAACGATTTAATTACTGATTATCTCAATTTATTAGTATAGCACTTAATTATGTTTCAAATGAAATAATATCATTATATTGCTAATCATATAGTGTGTATGTATGTGTGTATGCTATGCTATTTTCATTGAAATGTACTGGGTTTGCTATTCCTTTATTTCATTTTAATTAAATTTTATTGTTTTTTTTGTTTTTTTTTTTTATTTTGGTTTTAAAAAAAAGCTCTTGCCGCTAAATTTATTAGAACGGTTACTATATTTCACTAACTTTTTGCCATCTGTCTGTCCGTCTCCATCCATCCATTCATACATCGGTCTGTTTACGTTTTTTATCATATTGTTTTAGAACTAAAATTCCATATAAATGGGAGGTGTTGGACACACGCTTCTAAAACAAGTAGTGCAGCAAGTTACTGTTTTTCTGTATATTCTGCTTAGCTTAGTAGTTCCCCTTCTTCTGCCATGACAGTTGATTATAAGTTTACGTTACTTAACTTTTAAGTTAAGCTTAGAACTCTTGCCTACCTATTTAAGTCTTCGTTTTTCGTTTTCGGTCTGGTTTACTTTGTTGTGTGGTTTTGGCGTATTTAAATTGAACGACAGCGCGCACAGGTATTGTAAAAATTTTTTCTTAGTTATACGCACGCGTGCTTTTCTTTTCTCGATTTTCATGCTGCAGTTACGTTTAAAGTTTAAATTTTTTTAACTTTGCTTTGCTTTGCTGTTGTTGTTGTTATAGTTGTTGTTATTAGAAATATACAAATTGCTTTATGGCCACCAACCGGAAATATATATTTTGCTATACTTTGCCTCGCTTGAATTTGAATTAATTTACTTAGGCAGGCACACACACACACTGTGTTTCAACTCTCTTTTTTTTTTTTGTTTTTGCAATTAGTTTTATCGTAAATTAGTTTGGACATTTAGAAGGCAGAAAAGTTTAAACGTTAATTATGCAAGAAATCATAAATATTAAGATTACAAAGACCGATTAAAGAAAATAGCGTTGAAAGGTAAATAAAGAAGTTTTTTTTTAATTTTTTTTTCTATTTGGGGAACAAAACCATGTAAAATTATTTATTGCCCATGTGCATTTAATATTGTAAATTACAAAAAGAAAAATTTATATCTTTAAGAATTGTACACAAATCATGAAATCTTTGTATGTAGTCCACTTTTAATTAAAAATAATTTTCGTATTCATTTAAAGTCATAATTTGTTAGGTGGACTTAAATACAAATCGAAAATAATAACGTCATTAAACAATAAAAAGCGGTTTTAAAAGTTTGTTTACAAAGAAGTTTGAAATATCATCAGCGACATCACACAGTGGATTGTAACTTTATTACATGAAATGCTTTCAGAACTAATATTTCAAGATCAAGCCACATGAATTGACTGTCAAGATCATGGGTTTAAGAAGATAGGTCGCAATCCATACAGAAGGTTTGTAATGACCAGTTATGTATGTAGACTTTTATGCGGAGTTATACCAATAATCGCAACCACATGGAAAATACTGTAACGTTGAAGCTCCTGACAATCGACCGAAATGTTTGAAGAAGTGGTGGAATACTTCTACTTTATAAGAATCGACTGTTGCAACAAGGCAGAGGCGGTCATTTAAACTACATTGTTCTGACATGACACAATCACCGTGTCTGTTCTATTAAAAAAAACCCAACCATGAATACAATGAATAAATATTTCAGTCTTCTATACTCAAAAGATTCATTTTTTCGGTTGAATTATTTTTTTATCGCTCTGCGTCCAGTCATCCTCGAGTGAGCTGGCAGTTTGCTGCTTAGGGGATGCGATCTGTGCAACATTCGTATCCTTAAATTATAAGATGAATAGTAGTTGATGCTAAAAAAATTTGTTGTTTTTCTTGCATAAATATTAATTAATGATATTTAAAACACAAAAAGATGTACAAAAGCATTCTCAAAGCTTGACTTAGTTACTTGAGACTTATCAGTTCAGATCAGCTGAATATTATATGTATGATTTATAATTTTTTCAAGCATTTTGCTTGTCTTAGCAACATTTTATAAATGTACTGACATTTCATGTGATTTGATTTTATGAGTTTATTATCTTCCAAAACAAATGGTTGTCTTTCCCCTGGGGTGTAATCATTACTATCCTGGTGTTACTGAAAAAATCAGTATGACAATGTCTCTGATAATTCTACTCGAAATGCAGCTCTCCTTATGACGTTTAGTTTTCTCTGCAATTTTTACATTCAATTAAACCCAGTTGACAAATCTTTTAGTGATAAGCGGTTGGCTTACTTTTACTCAACTTAGAATGTTTCTGTCCAAACAAAGCTATGAAATCGATAGTAGAGTACTACAGCAGTTAGAAGAATGGAATGTGTAGTCCTGGGAGACCATTACTAGATATTTTTTTAGAATATAACAACGAGTATACAAATTCCTTTATAACGAAACCAGCATCGATTGCAGAAGACATCGTAAGTGTTGAGGACTAGGAGGCATGGATAATTAACGCTATGGAGAACATTGCTGTGTAATCAATTTCTTTTTAAAGGAATAACAAGGCCTTACCATTAACCACTTTTTAATTTCATAATTTCTTAATTGTTTATAATCGATTCCTTGCGGTATAAAAAGGAAAGGAAAATTTGGAAATTTATCTTAAAGATGAAACTTGAATCTCGAAAATGTACACTCTCTTAAGGCCAATATACGCATATATAACTTATTCGGGTGCATATAATTTATAGTCATTTGTAAACAACAGATATTTGAGACACTTTTCATGGCTATCTCAGAGTTTTTGCCAGAAATCTACTGAGAGGAAGTCGCCGAAGGAATATTGTTTCATATTTTCGTTTTGATAACTGACCTAAGGTTTGAACCAAGACCTCATGTCTAATAAGCCAACACACTATCTACTAGCCTATAACGATTAATTCCGATTCTTTGTGGTTAAAAAAAATTTTTTTTGATCAATTTTTCCCTTAAATATGTAACTTCATTACTATCCCTCTAAGTGTAGCCAAGGGCTTAGGATAAATCTACTTTCAATTATAAACTTAATCATAAGAAATTCGAACACTTTTCTGAATGTCGAAAAAGTATACTCTCTTGACTCTAATCTAAAACGGACAAAAATTTTATTAATTCAACAAAATGCGATGACGAACCTTTATTAGAAAAGGTCTCCTCTAGTTAATAGAGATCATACCAAGTCCCACTGTCAAATACAAACTCAATGACTTAACTTCTTTGCAAAGAAGAGGCGGGAAATTTATAAAGTCATGGACATGCTGAATAATTGAATAAGATGTTACCGATTAGCGGTTGTAGTCTGTTATCAGGATACAACGACAATTGTGTAGTGAGACATGTTATTTTATGGGGTTACTAAAGATCTTTTAGGCCTAAAACTAAAAATAAAAGCATTGATACACCCTCACACATGCTTGATTTCATTTAATTAAGCAATCTTACAAAAGAAAATGTTTAAAATTGAACATTTCAAAAAGATTTTTAATGGCTTCTGCAATAATTTTTGTTTTTTTTTTTTTGTTAATTTTATCAATCTTTCATATTGATAGTGTAAACATGCAATATAAGAATTTTTAGAATGCAATTATAATTTTAAATACTTTTTATATGGACTGCTAAACATTTGTTTCGCTTTAGGTATGTAAATTAAAATTCCAATTATTTTTTTTATTCCTACAATATCGTAATGTTTATTGTTCTTGTAAAAACACCTGCAATTGTAAAGAACAAAATAAAACAAAAAAAAAAAAGAAAAAATTACTCAATTCCATAGAAAACCTTTAGCTGGTAATTAATCTTTTTCATTCATGTGTTTTTGATCACATGATTCTCTTTTTTCCATTTTTAACAAACAAATTATTTGCAATTTTTGTAGCGATAAAGATCGTGGAAAAAATTAAACATTTAATTGCTGCATTGGCATATGGGGAAAACACCAACACCATTTAGTTTTCCAACATATGTTTTCCTTTGCAATTTTAAAGATATTTTTAAACGCATAGAAATAATAATAAAAAAAAAAATAAAAAATATTCATGTAATCAAATTTTTTAAAAATTAAAACTAAATTATCAATGTGGTGATCAAGGAAATTCCATTAAAAATATTTTGTTTTTTTTTTTTAATTCATTTCAACAATTAGAAATGAGGTATGGGTACGTACATCATCACCCTGTGAGTCACATTGTAATTTTTTTTTTTTAAAGAAACAATACACAATGCAAGCATTTAGACAGCATCCGGTATTTTATTTGGCCTTATTATACTGTTACTGGCCGCATAGTGTAAATATAAATTTTATGTGTTACGCTTATTTAATGACAAACTTTTTTGAAAATGGCGAGGGGAAGGTAAACCAACAATATTTCTCTTGCAAACAAACAAAAAAAAAAAAACATTTTCTTTGTATAGACTCTTTGCATTGTTTTATTTATTACTTTATTTATTTTATGTTTTCTACTTGGGTTACCTTCCCCTAAAGGCAGTACTCTTACTATACTATACGTAATTATAATTTTGTACAATTAATTTTTGTTCGCATATTTCTCTTTGAGTTGAATAACTGTGTAAACATGAATGAAAACAAAATTTAACACAGGGTGAACCTTCAAGGTGTGCTTTACACAATGTTCATGGAGTCTTCTATCCACTACACTTTCTTTTCAACAGCGCTCTCAACAGTTGGGCCTATCTACATGCATACTGTACATATTTAATTGGTCATTACAATCCTTTAGCCAGGATTACGATTTCTAGAGCTTCTCACACCACTTATGTTGTGTGTATTAATTTTTTACATGAGTGGCGAGACATATAGTTTAACGAAAACTCCGAACGACAGAATTTTTGAGAACTTTTCATGGTAATTTAATTTATTTAGGAATATTATTTCATATTTTGCTTAGTTGGAAATGTCTAACCAGGGGTTTGAAGCTTGTCCTCACGTCTAATAAGGCAATATGCCAGCACATTACCACACTAGGTTACTTTTAATCTATTCTATCTCCTATCTACATCTCAATAGAGTCCAGCTCACCAAACAATTCAATGTTGACTATACTTTCTCCTACTTTATTTACTTAATTGGCCTTAACAACCCGTTAACCCGTTAAGGCCAATTACCCGTGGTCATACCAATCAATAATACGCTCTCTTCACTATATTCCTATACATGCAGCCAAACTTGACATCTTTTGGAACATGTGTAGCCTCAGGGCGAACTACGAAGCATTGTAACGACGCGGGTGTGTCCATTGCTACTGGATTGCCTAATGAGATCATAGTAATTGGCATGAGTGCTATTGGTCTCCAGACTGACATCATTTTGGTCGGTTTAATGTTAGATTTTCTGACAAAATGTTCAAAAATAATAAAGCTCGGTGGATACGTAAACAAGTAAACTTAAGGCATTTGGGACGTGGAAAGCAGTGTTTTTGGCCTGAAGTGCAAGATTATGAACCTGGACAATGTTTAGTTTCAACAAGAGGATGCGAAGAGCTACATCACACAGTGGATTGTAACTTTATTACATGAGATGCTTTTAGAACTAATATTTCAAGTTCAAGCGACATAAATATACTGTCAAGATCATGGGATTTAACGTCATTAGACATTTTTAAGAAGATAGATCGTAATCCTGACGGAAGGGTTGTAATGACCAGTTATGTATGTAGACTTTTATGCAGGAGTTATATCAAAAATCGCACCCACACGGAAAATATCCTAACGTTGAAGCTCCTGACAATCGACAATCCACAGTCATTGCTGAAATACCGCCCGAAATGTTTGAAGAAGTGGTGGAATACTTCTACTTTATAAGGATCGACTGTTGCAACAAGGCAGAGGCAGGTCATTTAAAGTACATTGTTCTGACATAACACAATCACTGTATATGAAAGTAAAAGTTCCACCGAATACATACAAAGCTTTATCAGTGTAGTTCATTGAACTTTACTTTGGCAACCAAAAAAAAAAAAAAATGTGGGTACGGTATAGTAAGAAGAATTCTAATCTCTCTCTGAACAGATTTTAGCATTTAAATTTAAATCTCTTTTTGTTAGACCCTATATTTGTAATCATAATTATAAATAGCTCATCAACTAGAGCGAATATTTTTAATAAATCTTTACATTACTCTTTCCTTTTCTTTTTTTCGAATGTTAACAACAACAACAAAAAAGTTTTTTTATTTACAACTTTGTATCAAATATTTAGCGTAATAATGCTGTGGGTGGGTAGTTTATGTTTACTAAATTAACAAAAACAAAAAAAAAAGCGTAATATTTATTGCATTTTTTCTTCTGCAATTGTGTTCATATTTATGGTATTTGTTTATGTTGTTTATTTAAGTTTTTTTTTTTCGTTTTGCAACATGTTGATAACAACAAGTGTCTCCAACAAAATGATTGCGTGTCGTTTTACAACTGCCTAAATGCCTCAATGATTTATTTGTTTTTATATTGCTCATGTATTTATTATTTTTTTAATTAAATTTTTTCTAAATAATAATTTTTGTTTTTTTTTCTATCTTTATTTCATTTTACAAAATTGACTTCATGTTTGCAATTCCAACTGTGCTTGGATTCCCACGCTTAGTATGTGAACATTTTGTGTCTCTTTTTATTTTTTTGTGTGTTTAATTATCACTAAAATTTGATCGTTTAGACATGATGGCAATTGGCACATAATTGAGTACAAAATTTATTTTTTATATTTTTCTAGTACTCGTATATCGTATTGTGATTATTATTATTATTAGATTCGTATAAATAAATAAATATTTAGACAAATTGCAAAGCAGATATAAAAATGAAAATCAATTATTTTTTTTTTTAAACTTGTCTGTGGGGTCGGTCAAACGTAATAGCTGATGTCTGAAAATTTGGTAACGTGATCAAATTAAATTTCATAACTATACGGTTAGACTTAGTCTACTTTAATTTTCTAGCAGATGTTTTAAATTAAATTATGTTACGCTTCTTTTGTTTCATACAAACATGAACATTTGCCAAAAAAAAAAATAAAAAAATCATAAGAAAAAACGGAAACTTACAATGTTGCATTGCATTGCAATGCATATTTAAAAATAAATACAAAATTTTTTTCCTTAATATTTCTCAATTTTAATTGCAAACAAATATAAAATTTTCAAAAAAAAATATTTTTTTTACTTTTTTTTATTAATCTTTATGGGTCAATTAGATCAGCATTTTATTTAAAATTTATAGAAAAATTTTTTTAAAGAATTTTTTAATAAAAAATTATAGGTTTTTAAATGTTTTCAATTTTCTGTTTGCTTTTTTATTATTTTTTTGAAAGACTATGTGCAGTGCAAAGCAAAAATGTGTTAAAATTATCAGTAATTTATAGCATAAGAAGAACAATGGAATTCGTTCGTTTAATAAGTAAGGAATGCGCACGAAAAAAATGTCTTAACTTTCCTTTATAAAAAAAAAGGAAACGGTATCATTTTTTATTTGAATTGTTTAAGATCTTGCAAACCTCCACTTCTTGTATCGTCTGAATACAACGGAACCCTAAGCACTTTGGTGGTACGGCAGGGTATGCTCATTTACTCGTCCTTTATATTAACAAACGAAAAGCTGTATGCTGAAAAATGAAAAACATTTTTTGGTTATTTTAAAATATAATAACTTACTTTCCACTATTCCAACTGTTTGAATAGGCGATGTTCCCTGAAAAAATCTCAGGTTTAAGGGCAAGAGCCTTTAATAAAGCACAAAATGGTATACTGATACGTAACAAGTAGGGATGTCAAACGGGATTGATTTTTAAAAATCCCGGGATTCAGGATTTTGTAATCCCGTTCCCGAAATCCCGGAATAATTCGGGATCCAAAAATCACGGGAAAAATCTCGATTTTCTCTTAATAATAAAAATGAAAAAAAAATTAAAAATAAAATATAAAAAAAAAACAAAACAAAAAGTAACAAAAATAAAAATTATTCGTACATATGGAAATGCATTAGTTTTAAGAAAATTATTTGGATTCAAAAAAAAAAGATTAAAGCATTTAACATGTGTTTTGTTACCAACATACGCTGCCGTTGAAAAACACTTCTCGCAATCCGCATTTGTTGGTAAAAATAGTTCCAAGATATCGGTATGCAGCTTGTAAATATTCACCTCTACCACTTCCTGATGTAAATAAATCTATTTCTTTGGAAATTTGAATATCTAAACCAGTTAACCTATTAATTGGTTCTATGTCAAATAACTTTTTAACAGTGGAAGTAAGGATTTTATCGAAGTCGAGTGATATAGAATTTTTTTCAGGACCTTTTGCAGGGTTAACATACATATGAATTCACAATCCCGAAAATTTTGAAAAATCCAGGGACAAGTTTTTAAAAATCCCGGGATTCAGGATACTTGATTTCCCAATTGGCATCCCTAGTAACAAGTCGAATGCTTATAGATTTGTGATGTACCCTCTATTAAAAATATCACTTAATGAAAGCGAATTTTTCAGTACGTACAGCATATATTGGAATAGCGTAATCATGGCAATTAGTTATCCTCAAAGCTTTTGCCAGAAGGCTGTTGAGTGAAAGTCATCAAAAAAATATTTTTTAAATTTAAAAATTTTTTTCCAGATGACTTTGGTGAAATACCTTCTTAATTACTTTAAACACAAAACTGCTTAAGAAATGTGTTATTCGGAAACGAGGTTAAACTATAGGTCCTTCCGCTCATAGCGATCATTAACATACTTAACATTAACATAGTGTGAGAAGCTAACCCAGAATCCTGACTGACGAGTCGTTTGTAATAGGAATAGTAGATAAAGTTTTTGTTAGACATTTCTAATGCTTTGCAATACTTTCATCTTATTTATATTTTTTATATCTCTGCTGATTAAATCTATTTTAAAAGATTGTTTCTAAACCTGAAAAACGCTCTCAATATTTAAATTAAAAATTAAATTAAATAGCAGGTGAATACATATTTTTGTCTCGCACTGTATATTTAATATAGTTTATAGTTTTGAAAATGTTAAAGCATACTTTAAGGCTGCGTAATAAATCATAATTGTTTAAGAGGATTTTGTTTTAATAATTTATTTTTTTAATTAAAATGTTTTAAACATAAATTTTAATAAATCAACAGGTTAGCAGCTATTCACATGGCGGTAAAATCTCTTTATATTAAAATTGTTTTGTTTTTTATATTTTTCTTTTATTTTAATTCTTTTTTTATATTCTATGACTATAAATAACACAAGTTTTTTTTTCTTTTCGAAATTAAAAAAAACCACTTAAATTGCGTCTGACAAAATGTCTGTTGAAATGAATTTTTATTTAATCTTATTAAATGAGGCCTGACAAATTTCTGTTTCAGTTTGCAACACAGAAGCATCAAATAAATTAAAACAAATGCCATATAAAATTGCAAAAAAAAAAAAAAAAATACACCATCAGAATGAATAAAAAACATCCGAAATTTTGCTTAATAAATTAGAAAAATATGAAAACATGAAAATATTTTTATTCTTTTGTTATTCCTGTATATATCTGAACAATTTAAAATGATTTGATATGAAACAAAAAAAAAATGGTCAGCCGGAAAAAATGTTTCAACAAAAATAAAAGTAATAATCGAGTGAAACTGTGTCGAATTCACATCCAAACGATTGCATTGGTCGGCAAACTGCCTTTAAGAAAAGACGAAAATTCAAACGTACACATTTATAATGATCATGATGATCATTATGATTATGATCATCAATATGATTATGATCATCATGATAATGTCTGTATGGACTATTTAAAGTATGCACCGGCAGGCGGCGCCAATTTGGAGCCTTCTTTTCTAAAAAAAAAAAGAAAGTACACACACACTCATTCTCGGAATCAAACAATTTTATCCAAACGTATGCAGTGTAGAGAAGCATAATTACGAAAGTTAGAATTTAATACAGGGAAAATCACCGCATATACCAACAAACCTTAGTGCACAGCTTTAAATTTAATTTTATTTCCCGATTATGGCAAAGTAATCGATGTAATTGACCTTAACTGCAGCTTTTTTAATTTCCTCTAAATTCGAGATGAATTTCATCGCCACTCCAAATGTTCATTGGGTAACATTATGACCAAAATAAAAAAAATTTACTTGACGCTCTTTTACAATTGTGTGCATCACTTCCAATATGCGTTTAAAACTACGTGTATGTGCGTGTCTTCCCTTCTGATTTTTTTCTTTCTTTTTCCTTTTTCTAATAAAAAGCAATAAAAACAACAAAATACTCCGTTCTTCAAAACAACAAATATTTTATGTGTTTGGTGCGTGCTTTTCCTTTGATATTTTCATTTTATAATTTGGGGTACATTCTCTCTCTCTCTATCTTGCTCTTTGTCATTTATTGGCCACCTTTTACCACATCTGAGCAGTAAAAAAATGGCAGACAGCATAACAACAATACAAAACAAAACGAAACAATTATAAAAATAATACGATAATAAAAACAACAAAACAATAATAACAAAATATGAATTTATATGGGAAATACATACATACATGCCATGTACATACACATAAAGGAAGAGGAGCTCATAAGCAGAGAAAACAAAATTCATAATTATTCTTTAGTTTCTGTTTTTTTTTTTAATATTTTTTATTTCTTTCCTTTTAATTAATAAAATTCATAATTTTATGGTCAGAATCAGACAAAAGAAAATTCGTTTCTTTTGGTTTTAAACGATTTAAATTGTTTGAAAATTTTTCTAAAGGGTATTTTGCTACAGGATAATCTGTAGGCATTTGTAATTTGTTGTTAAATATGTTAACCTTATGGTAAATTTGTTTAACAGCCAAATATATTTCTATAATTACATATAAACTGCCTAGTAGTATATGGGATCTGCTTAAGGCATATTTGTAGTTATAATTACCTTCAGACTATTTTATGTAAACCAAATTAATTTATAATTATCACCATGATCTTGTAGGTAACAATAAAAATATGCTACAAGCTCATTTGACGTGGTTAGCACGGGTAGCATCACCGTACTTATGATTTTCATTCAGACATTTCCTTGGGCCTATTGTGTTTCATTCAAAGAGAAGCGATTATGGTACACCATTGGGAAAGTCATATAGCTTTAGCCTAGCTGGGCTAGGTCATATCATGTAATTTTAAGCAGTTCCACCAGAGATCTATGCATCTACTGTCGTGTTACTTTAAGTATCTTACTCTTTCTCAGAGAAGCAACTTGTGCAGGCATTACCTCAGGGGGTGCCTTAGCAATGGATATGCTTGCGTACAAGACGGTGTATTATTAGAACAGAAAACTTATCGCTCCTTTATTGCAACATAGTCATATCGCAAAAAAAATTTTGAACTTGGCAAAATGCGATTTAAGTTTTCAAGATATAAGTCCTATGATCCAATTGCCGCAAGAACTTTTTAGCTTGGGATATAAAACTGATTTTTTTTTTCAACATGTACAGAAGATCTAAAAGAGGAGTTTTGCTTAAGTAACTACAAATTTTATAGTAAAAGTTCACTCGAAAGAGTAAAATAATATGTTTCCTTCTGTAGCAGGTCTCCGTTTCTAACCAAGGAGGCATATGTCATAAGGTAGACTTACTCTATTACTATTTACTTCATTAACTATAGTAGACGTGAGGCCACAGTTCAAACCTTAGGACAGAAATCAAAACGAAATATGAAAACATATTTTTTCGGCGACTTGATCGCGGCAGATTTCTGGCAAAAGCTCTGGAAACAAATATAAAATTGACATGAAAAGTTTCTCAAAAAAGACTGCTGTTCAGAGTCGACTTTAAACTGTAAGTCCCGTAACCGTAAGTCATGTAAATAAGTGGTGTAAGAAACTAGGTCGGAATCCTGACTGAAGAGTTGTAACGACCAATTGTGTATGTATGTGAAATAGCTTTTCAGTTCTGTCCAATACAGTAGGTTCAATGATTCATGAATAAAATTAACACACACGACATGAGTGTCTCTTCTGGTCTTACGCAACATCATGATATTTAGCCCATATGTGTTACATTCGGCAAGTATTTAACACATATAGGACTAGTTGTAGTCGTATGTTATGATTGTACGTTCAAGAGTACGAGAACCTTAAATTGTGTGAGGAATAACTACATATTTTTACTTTCTGATTTATCAGTTATTTAGAGATTTAATTTTTTCTATAAAAAATCGAGTTTAAATAATAAATTTTCACTATTATTGCAAGAATTTCAAATAAAACTAAATTAAAAATTGTACAAATAATTCTGACTTGAATAACCCTCTGTGTAGTATGTTTCAAATTCGTCTTTATCTAACGTGATGTATGGTTTAAACACCTCCATGCATACATAGGTACACTTCATCTGTAATTTTTAATTTTTCTTTCTTATTTTTCTATCCAATTTTAGCCCGTACTTTGACCTGCTACTGTGATGGCAGTTGTCCCAACAATGTTAACAATGGCACTTGTGAGACCCGACCGGGTGGTTTCTGTTTCAGTGCCGTGGAAGAGGTCTATGATGAAACCACAGGCACCTATGAAGAAGAAAGAACATATGGTTGTATGCCGCCCGAAGAAAATGGTGGTTTTCTAATGGTAAATATTACTAAAAAAAAAATTAATTTTTAAATTCCCGCTTAATTGATTTCTTTTAACCTCCCCCACCCCCCATACAGTGCAAAGTGTCAACAGTGCCCCATCTGCATGGCAAAAATATCGATTGTTGTGATACGGGAGACATGTGTAATAAACGCTTACATCCTGCCTTTACACCGAAACTCACCACACCTGCCCCCGAACTGCCAGTTAGTTCACAATCTGTCCACTATTTGGCCATGATTGCCTCCATGATCATCTGCCTATCTGCGTTTATTGTAATTGTGGTCATTGTCTGTATGACCTATCGGCGAAGGGAGAAACTAAGAAAGCAGCCACGTCTTATAAGCAGCATGTGTAATAGCCAATTATCGCCACTGTCACAAATGGTTGAACAAAGTTCAGGTTCTGGTTCCGGTTTGCCTTTGTTGGTCCAGCGTACAATAGCTAAACAAATTCAAATGGTGAAACTAGTAGGGCAAAGGTAGATACGGTGAGGTTTGGCTGGCCAAATGGCGTGATGAAAAGGTTGCTGTTAAAACGTTCTTCACCACCGAAGAGGCTTCCTGGTTCCGTGAAACGGAAATCTATCAGACGGTTTTGATGCGCCATGAAAATATTTTGGGTTTCATTGCGGCCGATATAAAGGGTAATGGCAGCTGGACCCAAATGTTGCTTATTACCGATTACCATGAGAATGGCAGTCTTCATGATTATCTTTCAACGTCTATTATCAATCCCCAGAAATTACAATTGTTGGCCTATTCTTTGGCTTCCGGTTTGGCCCATTTACACGATGAAATCTTTGGCACACCAGGCAAACCAGCTATAGCCCATCGTGATATTAAAAGCAAGAATATATTGGTGAAACGTAATGGACAATGTGCTATTGCTGATTTTGGTTTGGCTGTCAAATACATTTCCGAATTGGATGAGATACATATTGCCCAAAATACACGTGTTGGCACCAGACGTTATATGGCACCTGAGGTATTGAATCAGACCTTGAATCCACAACAATTTGAAGAATTCAAACGTGCTGATATGTATTCGGTGGGCTTGGTCTTATGGGAAATGGCCAGACGTTGTTATACACCCATACCTGGCTCAAAAGCCACCACTTGTGAAGATTATGCCTTGCCCTATCATGATGTTGTTCCTTCAGATCCCACATTCGAAGATATGCATGCTGTTGTGTGTGTCAAGGGTTTCAGACCGCCCATACCATTGCGTTGGGCGGAGGATGATGTCTTGGCAACAGTCGCCAAGATTATGCAAGAATGTTGGCATCCTAATCCCACAGTGCGCCTAACAGCACTGAGAGTTAAAAAGACTTTGGGTCGTCTGGAAGCTGACTATGTAGACTGTCCTATGAAGATTGTATAAATAGTTTTAGAATTGTTTTTAATCTATTATTGCTTAGACTTAATTTTTCTAAGTTTAATTTAGTTAAACTTTTAAGTTAAAATTAATTTTTTATTGTATTTTTTTTTTTCTTGTTCTTTTCGTAAGTTTTTTATTTCAGTTTTTTTTTTTTGTTTTCATAAAGTTAATCTAAAATTTTTGTTCAAAGAAAAAGAAGAAATTTTAATTATTTTTTAGTTTATTTGCTTTTTGTTTAAGGAACCTGTTTATAGCAATAGTTTCTTGTAAATTTCATTTCTTAGTTATAAATTATTTAGTTTAACATGTATCATAAATATTTAGCATTACATGACATTTTTATTAATTTCATAACATTAATTTTGGAAACGGCAGAGTTACAGAAATATCTATCGCATAAGGTAGATAAACTTTAAGATCAAATGAGTTGTAAAAGAAAACTCATTGCCGTTTACCTGTCAATCATTTGTTTGATTACTTGTACAAAGTCATTTCTAATTTGTTTAGTTTTTGCTTATAATAATTTAATTATACTTATTTAAAACAAAAAAAAACTAAATAAAAAAATGGTAAAAAAAAATTTTAAAAAAATATGCAAATTGTTGAAATACTATACATAGAGCATAGAGTTATATTAAGAAGTTTATTATAACATAAGACATATTTTTTCTAAGCAAATTTATTAACCAATTTAAATGACAAAATTAAACAAAATAAAAAAACCAATTCATTAATTTTTGCTATTTAGTAAGTTTATAAGAAAATTTGTTTAACCACAAGGCTTTAACATATAAAAACAATGAAAAAATTTTTCTTTTAATGATATTAAATAAGAAAGCTAAACTTGTTATTCCTAAAACTACTATACACTGTAATTTGTAAGCTTTTTTCTTCTATTAAAAAAAAAAAAAAACAAAAACAAAAGAAAAACACGAAAATGTTACAAAATTTTAAAAATTTATTTTTTTTTTTTGTATGTTTATCTGCTAAATTATTTATAAATATATTATATTTATATACTATATAAATAAATAAATAAATAAAATGCCTTATTTCTTTATACAAACAAAATCAAATAGTTTAGAAATATTAGAAATGTTAAACACAGAAAAGAAAAACCAAGTGCCAGTGAGTTTTTTTTAAAGTAATTTTAGAAAGAAAGTCAAGAAAAATTCGAATATTAAATTATAAAACTAAATTGCCTTCTTTTTATATAATTAGACGTTTGCAGTGCTGTGTTCAATTAATAGGCTTAGAGCTACAGATCTAATTGACATTTAAGCAGTTCAGGACAAAATGCTTTATGCCCTGAATAAAAAGAACTTTGCTTTCGTACTAGTTTTTATGGAATTTATTTTCTTTATTCTCCTTTACTTAACTCATATCCAATATTTAGCCTTTCCATTTAAATTCTAAAATGTTTTAATTGAAATTGCAGTCTTTTATTAAGAAAAGCCTAAGGTCCTTAAATATTCTAAAGATACTGTAAAGACGCTGAGTAAATTTTTTAATAATAGTTTTTCTTAAGCGAAAAATTTTCAAAAACAAATTGCAACCCTGGAATTAAATTGCTTTGATGCTAGTTTTGCCTTCCATTGTTTCATTTCAAAAGTTTAGACTGATATTCTTAAAGGTCTTAAAAATTTACGGGCGTCTTAGAAAACTCGTATTACTTTCGGAGATAGAGTTTTTTTTTATATTGAAAGTAATTTTATTTGAGTTACATTGCCTGAAAATTTAAACACGTCTATTCAACTAATTGACTAAACATGCTGAGACAATGTCCTTCATTTCGAAATTTGCATAATTGAGAGATTATTGGAGAAATAAATTTTAAATAATATTTCAAGATCCTGGCCATTGTGCAGATACATTTCAGATGCTTAGAATACATATAAAAACATCTCTAAAGCATCTTTTAAAAATCGTTGATTTGTATATTATAACAGAAACATTTTAATTACCATTTAATGATAATAATATACATACTATGATTATTTACTAATAAATAAAAACGTTGCGTAACCCTGTTAGGTTGTATTAATAATAAAATTTTCCAATATTTCAACACGCAATCAATATCGATTTCTTATGAGACATGCAAGCTAGTTTCAAACTTATATCAGCTGACATTAATTATACTGTTACATTTTCTACTTGAGCGAGTGTTGTTAAATAAAACAATTTTTATGTGAGACAGTTTTTAATTCTCTTACTTGGAGAGTATTCTGGAGGCTTATTATGTATTTTGATTCAAAAACTTATTCGAATCTTGCGCTATTTCAAAAAAATGTTTCTTTTGAGTCGAAGTAGTGGAGGACTGTGCATGCAGGGCGAAATTAAATTCTTGATTCCATCCCTTGTATAGTTTCTGAAACAAGTTTTTAGTAAAACAAGAGCTAGTAGCGTGCCTACATCTAAAATCTATAATCCCTAGAATTGTTAATATAATATCCAACTGATTAAATCAAAAAGAAATTTTGAATCAATTTAAAATTTCTGTTCGCGGAATTTCTTACGACCCAGCTTGAAAAAATAATAAAAATTGTCTATTTTATAACGAATTAAAATCAACATTTTATTCCTAGGGAATATTACAATATCCAGTAGTAAACAAGAAGAAAAGGGGAGTATAATAAGCCAACCGATTAAAATTGTTTTGAGTTTCATAACGATAGTGTTCTCTAAAAAATTATAAATTATATAAGATTGTTATTATACAAGTGGCGAAGACTATGTAATTTGAAAAGTAATTATTTTTTTTTTTTTTTTTGATAAACGAGCGATGAAAAGCGATTTAAACAAAGATAGTTTATGAAAGTTGACCCCCCTTTTGACGATTACAATTCTTTTACGATATACAATGAAAAAGTTGGGCAAATCCTATCATATAACAGTGTATGCGAACAGTACTGCAACTATAAAATATTCAATCATAGCTGTAAAATTTGTATTTCAATGAATTGTACAGCACAGTTACCATGGAAGGAGAATTTTAATAGAAATAAATTAAAAAATTAATAAGTAATATTGTATTAAAACAAATAAAAATAAATTTACAAATTACTCTCTAAAATTGTATCAGTTCGGGAATAAATTTTAAAGCAAATAAAAAAGAAAAACCTTTTCATTTTTTGCTAACAAAATAAATTTGTTTTTGATTTCATTTGCTACATTGAAAATCAGCTTTCAAGATGGATTGATTATATTCGAAAAATATTTTCTAAAGCTGTTTTTTTTATAAATAAATTTTTTTTATAAATTTATCTACAAATCTTGAAAATTTTTTTGCAACTAAACTATGTATCTGTTTTCTTACTTACCTTAACTGCCTTATTTTAAAATTAGAAAAAAAACGAAATGAAATTAACTTAATTGTATATAGATAGAGTGTTTTTCTTTACTATATTACGAATTGTATTTATTTTAAATAAGTTTTTTTTTTTTGTAAACGCCTTTTTGTAAATATTTTAAAAATTGTTTATTTATTGGACAATGGAAAAATGGTAATAATACTTTAAAACAATTATTAAATAAGTTACAATTATTATTATGGACTTTTTAATTTTATTTATAATGAAGCAAAACATACATAAATATCTAATTATTTATAATTAGTTTTAATTCATTTTTAAATACATACATAAATTATTTAATAATACTATACTTATACTATAAATAAATACAAAGTACAGCACTTTTATTCTATACATTTAACAGTTTATTATTGAGTTTAATGTTAGTAATTTAAAAATACAATAGAAAATAATTATTTTACACTATTTAACCAAGTAATAATAGAATGAAATAAAACAAAACAACAAACGAAATACCAACAAATTGAATTCAATAAAAATTTAACCAAGACAATTATATAGTATTTCATTTAAAACTGATAATGTTACTATGGAACACAGGAATTAGCAAATTAGAAACCTTTTTAGGACTTTGAAAACTTTAAATTTACAACGATTCAACAAATAGCATTAAAAATAAATAGCTTTCATTTCATCGTTATTCATTTAAAATTACTTTTAAAAAAATCATCACCTTTTTTTCTCAGTTGCAATTGCTTTTAGATACGAATATGAAATTGATTTGTTATACTTGTTGCTTTAAGCGCAAGAGTTTTGTTTAAAATCTAATGTGTGACGATTTATTCGAAACGAATTTTATTTCGTAACCAGTTGACGTTACACATACATACGCAATTAGCCATTACTACTCTGTAGTCAAGATTACGACCTAGTTTCTTACACCACTTATGTTATTTGCATTAATTTTAAACATGAGTGGCGGACCTACAATTTACTTTCAGAGTTTTTACCAGAAATCTGCTGGGAGGAAGTCGCCAAATAATATTTTTTTTTATATTTTCGTTTTAATGTCTGACCTGGGAATTGAAACGTGGCCTTTCGTCGAAATAGACTACGACGATATCGATACGTTATGATACGTTATAATGGTGCCAAATAGGCATAACTCTCTATAACGTAATCAATCCAACAATTTTGTTAGAGTAACTTGGCGGGTGTTAATAGAAACTTATTGCTTTAGATTTTGGTAGTCGCTCCCCGGTTTTATATGAGGCTTCCCAGGGATCTTTAAACATTTTTGACAAGAAATCTTTGGCCAGGAATCTATCCAAAGTGATGCTACGTCTATTAACTGGTTTCTTTATGGTACATTGTGGTGGACGCCTGCTGACGGTTTTCTAAGACAGATTTTAGTCTTCTCCAGGACAAATGAAATGAGAAAAAGTTGAAGAGGATGGTAGATGTCGTCAGCCGAAGCCATGGCCTTGGTAGATGGGCGCAGGTTTTCCTGTGGTTTATTGTATGATTACATGGGATAAGAATTCTTTTTATTTTTATTATTTCTTTACTTTTTTTCGACTCTGCCTATCTAGGACGAGTACAATAGATCCCGATACCTTATCTTAAAAATTCTTATGGTTGAGTTGGCACTTATAGTTCAGGCTTATTCTAATATTTTTAATTGGGCTTCCAATCTGTGTATGGCTTACTAAATGGTCAGCTTAAAAGCTCAGCTTTTTCATATATATTCTGAAAAAATATATTAAAATACCACGTAGTCTAGTAGGTAGTGTATTGGTATATTGCCCGAGTTCAAACCCCAGGTCAGACATCAAAACGAAAATGTGAACATCTTCAGCGACATTCTCTCAGCAGATTTCTGGCAAAAACTCTAAAAGCATATAAAATTGCCTTGAAAAGCTTCTCAAAAATCGGAGTCGACTTTAAATTGTAAGTGGTATGAAAAATTAGCTCGTAATCCTGACTGAAGTGTTGTAACGACCAAGTATGTATGTGAAGTATGTACGTGAAATAGCTTTTTAGTTCTGTCCAATACGGTAGGTTCCATGATTCATGAATAAAATTAACACATACAGTATAGGTGTGTATGAAACCGTGTCATAACGCTGAATGCCTTATCATCTGAACTTAACAACGCTCTAGTGGTCTAACGCAACATCATGATATTTAACCCATGTGTGTAACACATATAAAGGGTAGTTGTAAACTCAAGCATTTATTTGTTAACCCCTACATAAGGTACACAAACTTTACACTAGTTTTGATCAGCGCGAATTACTTTCGAATACGATTTTGAGTAGATTTTATTTATACTGTGTTCATTATAATTCGAAGAAAATACAATTCATTTTAAGAATTCGTTAAAGTTTTGTTAAATCCAAATTTTATAAATAAATATATGGCCATACTTTGCCAATAGCTTGACCAGAATAGGACCACTGTAATATACAAAAAATGTTATGGAATAGCCGGCATATTTTTAGTAATTTTTCTTTTGTAGGCATCATTAAAGTCTACTATGCTTTATTGAAAAATAAGTGTCCACGAATATTCATTGCTTGCATGAACTCATAACACATAGTTTATCATGGCTAAAAACACTCATTTGAAACATTGTAAACTTTAATTAAAATTCTTTAACTTTGTTTTTTTATTTTAATTTTACCAAAATAAATGAGTTTACAAATAGGTTCGTATAATTAATCTCAATCTAGCAAAATTTACAATGCATTTTTTCTTCAGTTTTTAATTTTATTTCGTGAAAGTATTTAACAATGCTTTGCAGTATTCAATAAATTGTTGTTATGTAGGTAAAAAAGGTCTCTTCAGTTTAAATTTATTCGCCGTATGCAAAAACAGGTACGAACAAGGAACTAACCCTGAACAGCTACCTAAATGCATTAAAAATTTAACGGGAATTATTATAAATATGTTGACTCAAAATGGATAAAGTGACAACCTATTTATTGTATAGTATTGGTATAGACCCGAATTATTGTTTTTATTGAAAAGAAAAACTGTTCTTCGTACAGTGTCATAAATATTTTTACAGTATTGAACGGACTTAACCTAATAGAAGGATTGAACGTACCACGTTATTTGCAAATGAGTAGTGAAATATAGTTCGAAAAGTAATTTTGGATGCGGTAATGAAAAAACTCTTAAGAGCGATATGGAAAAGAATATTCAGTATACTCTACCGATTATCGACGAATAAAATTGTTTAGAAAGATGACACAGGTCGGGCAGTCTAAGATCAGTACAAACGCTGCAAGTACGTTTAATATGTTCTCTTATTGAACGCAAAAGCCCATAGATCGAATTTTTAAAAAGTCTACGGACTTTGTAAATAAAAAAGTTTGTTAAAACTAAAACGAATAAATAATTCATCATTTCTTAATTTTCCGAAGTACGGAAAATATTTGCTTACGTATGTTAAACATATTAAGAAATAACAAGATAGGGAGTATGTATCTTCATCTAGGGATGCATCTGAAGTTATTCCTCCTCGAGGTCCGAACCGTCATTCCCGCTTCAATCATGGTTTGGTGGTTGTCTATGGCTAATAGACTCGTCAAACATTACCTCAGCACACTTATTATTTCAAAAAGGCTGTTATGGACGGTTTTTAGTAAGGTTAATCCTTCTAATAATCCTTAAATTATTGTAGGGCCATATCATTCCTACCAGCTTAAAAATGCCTTCTGGCTTTATTAGCAAACCTCTTGTAAAAGATCTTCAAATAAATTATTCGTAGCTTGCAGTCATGGTCATGCTATGTTCAAATTCCTAATTGAAAAGGTGCGTATGAAAGTCTGGCGGAAGGACAAAGGCGGACATTTTGAATAAATAAATAAAATGTTATACTAAGATATTCGATCGCGATTCGATTAAAAATAATTATTTATTCTATATTAACTCGAATCTAATTCATTGATTTGTTGGACTTCATTTTTAATTGTGCGTTATTATAAGAAATATTTTATAAATAATAAATTGCAGTATTATAATGAATAAATAAATAAATACGGTAAATAAATAAAAAATATTTATAAACCACTCACAAATTTGCTTTCAACGCCTGTCGCTTAACGCCTACATTGTGATAGAGAGCCATTTTGCAAATGTAACTGTATAATCCATTGATATGAGTATCAAGGGGCATCAGTGTGTTAGTGTATGTTTGCATGATTGTTCATACAACGTCTATGTATGTATTGAGTACATAAATAACAGTACTTTTAGTTTCAAAAGACAAAAGCTTATAATTCGTACGACTTCTGCTTGTTTGTAAATTCATACTTACTTAGTCAAGTCTCTCAAATCGGCCGGCAAACACGTACATTTTTAAAATAACCGGCAAACAGTTTCGTACTTTGCAACAACATTCTGGGGTGTCAGAAAATACAAAAATAATAATAAAAAAATTAAATTGCCGTACGATTAAATATTTAATCTTTCTCAGTGTGTGCTTACTTGTTTACTCTGGATGGATGCGTACTGTTTTCTGTTTTAAAACGAATCTACACAAGAAAAAATAATACAAACAGTGGAAAAAAAATAAACTGCAACTATATTCTCAACCAGACAGATAATTTAACAATAATTTAACAGCCAAAGTAATAACAGTAGTCTAGTAACAATAATAATAATAATAATAAACGAATAACAATAAAATAATACACATGAATTGTAGAGGCAGGCAACTAAATAATTTAATTCGCATATACGAATATTTTGTTATTGTTATTGTACTCAAATAAGGTTGGGTGTTCTCAACACTCGACTGTATTTACACTGTGCGACACTTGTTAACGAAAAGGGATGTTTTTTTCTTTTGTGAACTACTAAGAAACTGTTTATAACTTCTTGTTTTGTTTTATAATCGATTCATAGATATTAAAACCGTACAGTTCCTACAAAAAAATATCAAAAATTAAATGAAATTATTAACTTTATTTTTAGAGAAATAGAAAAGAGTTTTTTTTTTTTTGTAACCCAGTGTCATAATGTATTTTGTCCGTCTGCTATGGATACTTGATAAATTGCAGATTTTCGCCAAGTCAAAATTAAGGGTGGTTTTTAAATAAACACTCAATTAATTTAAATTAAAGAAAAACACATGTGCTCCACAATGTAAATTCCCCAAGTGTTAGATAAATAATAAATTCTATAAATAAATTCTTCTTTTTTATATTATCAACAAAGGATTCGAAAGTTTTGAATTAACCGCCTTTTTTATTATACTTTAAATGATGCCATACAGGTCATATGTATGCAAATTCGTCTCATAACTTGTAGGTTTTTAACGTCAGTATGCCTAAAAAACGAAGATAATCAAATTTCTTTTGTAAATCAGCTCATATTGGATAGAGAACACAACAAAACCTTCTTAATTGTGTATTATGACTGCACTACAGTTTAAGCTTGATCGGCACAATAATACCATGAAATGCATTTGGCGGTTACCGAATCGTCTGAATTTTGAAATTCGAAGATCATACACACGTGCAATACAATATTTCACTCAGAATTCTTGGCTGACTTCAAACACCAACCATATTGGTTGTCTTGATTTTATACATAAGCAGTGAGACCTTCAATTTAACTTCGAATCTGAACATCAAATTTAAGAAGATATTTCATTTCAATTAGTTTACTCTCAGAACTTTTGCAAAAATATGTTTTTTCAAGATATTTAAGCTGCGTTCTAATTTCTCGAGCACACGTCTAGTACGTCAACTAGACTAGACTAGAACTAGCAGTCCTTTGAAGTACAATTTCTTACTTCTCTAATGCCGCTTAGAATGAAAGAATTTCACTTGTGCAATGCGGAATAAGGGTCTTAATTTCTATTATATGTACGAACAATTTCGAAAGTTTAAACTATTAACAAACAATACAACATTTTACAAATAGTAGACAATAATACAATTAAAATAGAATTTTTTTTTTCATATTTTTTTATTGAGAAAATCGTGTGATTATAAATGTAAATGAAATCCAAAAATAGTCTTATCAAATGTTTATTTTCGTTAGTGAATCTTTTCATTTAATGCTGGAACTGTTTTTGTTATTCTGTCATTATAATCTTCTATTATAAGATTTACAATTTAATTTTATTATTCTTTTTTTCGGTTCGAAGATCAAGTTCAACATAGTAATTATTAGTTTTAATCGCAACATATAAATATTTTAATGAATGAAAGAATGAAAACTAATTAACATAGTTAACGGATTTGTAATTAAATAACCCAGCAAACATTGTTGTGGAGTTTAAAGCAAATTTTTGTTCTAAAACAATATCTGCAGCTTACGGGCTAATTTGCAAATAGTAAAGATTTTAGATAATGAAATTTGTAAACTTTTTGTAAATCTATGCTGTTTAAAATTAAAATCAAAATCTTTAATTCTACCTACCATTCTAAAAGGTATTTAACGAAATTGTTTGAATAATCTGCCAGATACGTGAACCATAAAGCTTCTGGCTAACTCTCTATACACCATAAAGCAATAATGAGCCATAATATGTCATTAAGTTCATTGGTTCTAAAACGATATTATATAAAAATGTTTTAAACATTTGTCCACATAAGTTTTCTAATTTAAGATAATTTATTATATAATTTCCTTTAATTTGTTTAATGAAATTTGCTCAAGGTTGTATTCAAAGTATTAAAAATTTATTTCATTAATGAAAAGTGACTCAATTATGAAAATTCATAATGTACTCAACATGTGTAAGGCATGGCCAACCAGGACAGTGGTTGATTGTAATCTGTCAGAACCACTAACAGCTTTCGAATCTAAAGTCATTTTAAACTCAAGCTTTTGTTGTGCTAATGTAGTTAATATGTTAAGTTTAACTTTATGAGAAATAATAAAATAAAGGTTTTAGCCCAGAGTCAGTTATGCGAGGCTGTGTTTTCACTACTATTGGACTTAGTTTTGGATATGATCCTTGAAAAAAAACACTGGGTTAATATAGGTTGGTTTTGCAAGGTCACCAAAATATTATTGACTATACTGACAATGTATATATTTTAGGACATAGCTTCCTGCATAGGTTAGGCATCGAATTTTTCAATCGTATATTATCAGAAATGAAGTCGTGGAAATATTACATCCACAAAGGGTAATAAAACTTATTATATTTATTTAGTTAGATAGCATAGCCTTTCATAAGATATGTTTGTTAGCCAAAATATATTATTTTTCCTTCATAAGCATCGATTTATTAAGACTTTAGAGGAGTTGATATAATGATGACTTTGGTTATTGAAATTTTAATTTTTAATATATCATAAACCACTTTTGGATTGTAAAAAATCCTTATACCCAATAAAAGAAATAATTCTAAAATAATATCCTAATAATCAGGTCAAAAGGTCAACATAAATCATCTGTTTTCAATATAAATTTAATTTAACAATATTTTTAATTTTATCTCCTTAACTATATTGACAGCCACGCCCACTTTATTACGAATCTTTAGTCACAAAAGATAAGGAAATGGGTCTTAGATACCATTAACTGAATACAACGCGTATTTACCAGCATTTTTACTTTCCCTTTTTTTAGTTTTTACTTAAAGAACATGCAAAATTATTTTAGTATCTTCAGATAACATATTCGCACTATTTAATCAATCTTTTAAATAGAATGTGATAACCAAAATATACAATTAATAACTGATTAAAACGATTCATACTATTGATAACAAAAACAAGTGGTTTGTTTGCTTTAATGTGATTTTAAATTTGCTGCATTAAATTTATTTATTTATTTTAATATTAAAGAAAAAAAAAGTTCTAAATCTATTATGAGTATTTATATAAAACATGCATCCACTTGTTGGTTTATATGTTATAACAACAGATGGTGTTAATCGTTTTGAAACAGTGGTTCAAAGATATAAATATTCAAAGCCTTTTATAAGATTTGGGGGGTGATTGTATCTGTTAAAATGATGTTTTTCTTTTTCATTGTTTGTTTTCTTTTACTTTCGTTTAATGATAACAAGAATAACATGCAATGATAACATGATTTCAATTTTATGACGAGCATACTCGTCATGACTTTAAAAAATTGTTATCCTGTGATTATTATTACATTTCTACAAATCACATTTTTAATTCAAATTCTAAAAAAAAATAATAATTAAACAATATTTAAAGAAATCCTTCCTTGCAAACCACTGTGACCGGCATTTTTTTTTTATTTTTGTTTTATATTTTTGCGTACCCCACAACTTTAGTATTTGATTTAGACATTGTGCCAGTCGATAGACGGCGTATAAACTGCACAGTCATAAATAAAAGCGTAGACTAAGCAAATACAAAAAAAACTTAATAAATGATACAAAAACTAAATAAAATAGAAATAAAAATAAAATAATTGAATAATTATCTAAACTCTTACAGTCGATAACTGTGAACCGGCAAAAATTGTGTTACGTTTTAAAAGTAGAACAACGTGTACATCAAGCATTACCAATTGACATCAGAAGACAGAAGACAGCACAGCAACATGTTGGGCATAAAATATTTAACAGACGCCCATTTGAAGGGCTTTGAAAAGTACAAGGTAAGTCGTGAATGTAAGAATGTAAGAAAAAGAAAACAATAAAAAAAAAACAAAATAGAATTTTCTAATTTAATTACAATGAAATACGACAACAAACAACAAATTATAGTCTAGGCAATAAATCGATAATGGCTAATGTTTAATTAAATAACCAAGAATAATAATGAATTTTAATTGAAGTAATTATTTTTAAAAAAAACTTTGCGCCAAATTTTAGTATCTTATAAAATTACACATAGGCTTCGATTAACAGTTTACATTTATTATTTCATTTAAATTTTAAGAAAATTTTACTCATGTTAACATATTAATTTGAATTTCAAATCAAAATTCTTATACAAAACGCTTGTATGTGTTCGATGTACGTCACCACTAGCCAACTTCAATTAAAGTTTGGTTCTGCTTATGCTATGTGTCCTTAGATTATCTTAAAAAATCTTCCTATATTCATCCGCCGTAAACAAACCTTAGATTGCAATTTGTAATAAAAAATGAGTTTAGCAACACGGATTTTCCTCAAACTTAAATCCAAAGCAGTGCTGAAGTCGTCATAATAATAAAAAGAATTTATTTATCCGAAATCCTTTCGCAAAACTTAAAAAGGCACGTGGATTTAATGCTTTATGGCCTTCAAAAATTTCCCGCGTTTTAACATTCTTTTGAAAAAAAGAGAAAACAATGAACTTCATATTACTTTTGATTCTCCCTATTCTTTAAATTAAGCCGAGAATGACCATATCTTGTTGCCAAAGCTGAAGAAATGGATAAGGCTGGTTTATTTACTCTCAGAGTTTTTGCCAGATATCTGCTGAGAGGAAATTGCCGAAGAAGAATTTTTTCTTTTTCATATTTCGTTTTGATGCTTAAACTGGAATATGAATCTGGCTTGTACGTCTAATAAGCCAACACATTATCTACTAGACTACGGTGACTTCAGGAAATGACTACATTCCATACAATTTCACAAAGACCCTTAATTCTAGTCAACTATAGACGCCCATATCCTATCATTGCAGCTTCTATGAGAATAGGTGCACAACACTTGATAAAATTGGGTCAAATTTTAACAAAATAAGCGGTAAAGATTATGCACAGTGTGAGAAACAAAATTTAAATACAAGCAAAGAAAACTCAGTAGAGTATTTCATCAATCTTTTATTACCCGTTTTATTGATTAATATTGGTTCATAAAATTAAATCACGTGATTTTGTTTCTGGCCCACTATACAGAGATAAGATTTACGTCATAAGAATTTTTATTTCAAAACATGTAAAATGTAAAATAAAATTTCCAATTCTATATAAATGAACGATGAAAATACTTCGGCATAATAATACTACTTATGACATCATAAATTTAAAACTTTTAAAAATTGGATTCAAAATTTTGTTAAGCACTGTTGTAGTTCAAAATTCATGCACGTTTTTTTTATTTTGTTTTCTATTAATTATAATACTCTGACTTATGAAGGGGATATTAAAGATAGTCACTCACAAAAACAACAATAAGTATGGGTTTTTTTTAATACAGCCATCATTATTCTAAAGAAAATCTCAGTGCTGCTGTATACCAGATAAGAACTTGAATCATTCATAGAGTATTTTTCGTTTTTTTTTTTAGATTAAAGATTATTAAATTAAATTACTTTCTGTATGTTGTTGTTTTTGTCTTATTGTTTTTGTTTTCATTTTAATAAACACTTCCTCCCCCCTCCTAATTATTTGAGAGAAAAAAATATAAAAAAATAATCACAATGAAAGCAAAAGAACGGAAAATGTCATTGACCAACTCAAATTCTGATTGCTATTCTTATTGCTTTTCTTCATCACTGTATACCACACTACAGTTTGAATGAATGAAAATTTTTCAATTATGCGATTAATTTTAATACAGAAATTTACTAAAAAAGAAATGAAAAAATAAAAAGAATAAATTATGCTATATGTACTACACGTATCGCGTAAGAAGAACGGATTTATTTTAAATTCAAGAATTACTTTCCATGCGTATGTATGACAACATCAGTGATAACGCTTAGTAGCAATGGTGGAGATAATGATTGTGCTCAAAATCTATATTGTGCTGCTATAAATTAAACCCCTTAAAGCGTGAAAATGCTCATTATGGCCTTTAAGTAAAGATTTGAATACAGCAAAATCTATACTTAATCTACGGATTAGGTGCGTGTAGAAAATAAAGCATGTTAATTACAACTAAGAAACAATTGAATGGAAAATTTCTATGAAATGTAAGAATTAATTCAAATACAGTAACTTTCAAGTTTGAATTTCTTTTTCAATACTGTTCTACTCTCTACAAATAGAAATTTATTGGAATGTAATGAATATTACCCGCAAAACAATTAAAATCCACTATCAAACTATAAAGACCACATTACACACAATTATCGATACTTTTTTGGTCTTTACAATCAACCAATCAATTACCAACTTAGTTGAGAAAACTTTGCTATTCAAATTGAAACATCCTTATATGCCTTAAAGAATGGAAAAGTGAATAAACTATGGCTGAAGTAAAAAAGAAATTTTAAATTTGTTTACTGTCTGAGAAAATCAAAATTTTGAAAGACTCATTCCTTTAGCCTTGCGAGGTGCATTAACTGTATAGTATAATATAGTACGGTACAGTATAGTATAGCATAGTATAGTAAAGCATAGTATGTTATAGTATAGAAATGCATAGTATAGTATATAAAAGTATAGTACAGTGTAGAATAATATATTATAGCATAGTATTGTATAACCTAGTACAGCGTAGTATAGTATACTATAGTATGGTATAGCATTGTATGCTATAGTGTAGCATACTATAGCGTAGCATACTATAGTGTAGTATACTATAATGTAACATACGTAGTATAGTATAGCATAGCATTGTATAACCTAGTGTAGCATACTATAATAGTATAGTATCTTATACTGTAATGTTGCATACTATAGTGTAGTATAGCATACTATAGTGTAGTATAGCATAGTATAGTATATTATAGTATCGTATAGTATACTATAGTATAGTATAGTATAGTATCGTATACTGTAATGTAGCATACTATAGTATAGTATAGCATGGTATAGTATAGTAAAGTACAGTATAGGATAGCATAATATAGTATAGCATAGTACACCATAGTGTAGTATAGCATAGTATAGCATATTATAGTATAGCACATTATACCATAGTATAGAATAGCATTGCATAGCAAAGCAAAGCATAATATAGTATAGTATAGCATAGCACTGTATAGTATAGCATTTTTTCTCTTAAATTTTTAAAATGAAACTTTTAATTTATTTTCTTTTACATTACAGTACAGCAGCATTGATACCAGTTACCTTAGTGTATATATTATGCATCCCTTCTGGAATAAATGTGTGGAGGTAATTTCTTCATTTCCATCATTTTTAAATTACAAAAAGAATAAAAAATAAATTGTTTCATATTTCCTACAGTTTCTACCACTATGGTTAGCGCCAAATATACTTACATTTGTGGGATTTCTGATGACAGTTGTAAATTTTATTTTATTAGCGTATTATGATTGGAATTTTGATGCAGCAAATCAAACAGTAAATCCAGTACCTGGATGGGTTTGGTCAGTGGAGGCCATTAATATATTATTATATTATAATTTAGGTAAATAACAGTAACTTGAAATATATTTTGGTTTAACTATTATTTACCTTAGACGGCATGGATGGCAAACAGGCAAGAAGAACAAAAACTAGTGGTCCTTTGGGGGAACTATTCGATCATGGTTTGGATTCATATTCAGCTGTTTTAATACCGATTTATATGTTCTCCTTATTTGGTTCGGATGATTTGCCACCCATACGGATGTTTTTTGTGATATGGAATGTCTTCCTAAATTTCTACTTGACCCATGTGGAAAAGTATAATACGGGTGTTATGTTTTTACCCTGGGGTTATGATTGCACAATGTGGGTAAGTATAGTTGTATGGATGAGGTTAAAAGGTTTGTTATTTACAAAATTAAATTATTTTTAGGGTGTTAGTTTGACATTGTTTTTAACCACCTTGGCGGGACCTGGAATTTGGCGTTATCGCACCTTTTTCAATTTGTCAATGGCCAATTTGTTTGAAATCACGTTAGTTGGTTCGGGTATACTTACAAGTCATCCAATAATTATAAAAAATATTTACATGTAAGTCGATAAATAGATGGATGATGATGAGGACTTTCATTAAAATAATCAAAATTTTTAGGTCCTATAAAAATAAAACGGGTAAAATGCGGCCATTCATGGAAGCTGCCCGACCTATGTTTGCATTCCTATGGCTGTTTGTAATTACCACTATTTGGGTATTATTTTCTCGTAATCAGATTTTAGATTTAGAGCCCCGTATTATGTTTATTTTATTTGGCACTTTGTTCTCAAATATTGCGGTAAGTATGGAAGATTGTGTGGCTTATATTCCTGTAAATAAATCTGAAATAAATTGTGTTTTAGTGTCGTTTAATTGTTGCTCAAATGTCTGATACCCGTTGTGATGGTTTCAATATTTTAATGTGGCCTCTGGTAGCTACTGTAGTTGCAAGTTGTTTCCCCTGGTATAATCAACTGTTGGGCTTCGAAATAACAGCTGATATCGAACGTTGGATTATGCAAGGTCTAACAATATTTGTGACCATTGCTCATTTACACTATGGCCAGGGAGTGGTAAGTTTAGAAGAATTCAAAAATTTTGCTAAAATTTTAATAAAACTTTCAAAACTTATTAGGTGCGCGAAATGTGTCATCATTTTAAAATACGTTGCTTCAAAGTAAGAGATCTCAAAAGTCTTGAAACTAGCCATGAAAAACTTTTAAAAAATAACCAAAACTTGGGGTCCAAGCATGATTAAGTTCATTAAGTTTTATTGTATAAACATACTAACATTCGAAAATCGTTATCTATACGGGATGACAATTGGATTTTATGTGTTATTTGTTGTAAGTTAGTGTTAAGAGTGTTCTCTTTCACCAAGGGCCAGTGTTTTTGTCAAATGATGTCAAGTGTTTTTTGTGAGATTATTAAGAATGTGATCTATAATACTACATACCATACATACACACAGTGAGCGCTGAAAGAAAGCGTACATTAAAAATAAATGTACATTAATAAACCGCCGTTATTTTTATTTAAAATTGTTTCATTGAGAGTTTTTAAAATTTAAACAAAAAAGCCAAAAAAAAAAAAATTTAAATATTGTCAAATTTTTTAGAGCACGCTCCTTAAGCGGTCAAAGTTGAGTTTGGTGATTATTAGAATCTTATCCTTGTGTATACTTTCTTTTGACGCTCACTGTACATATTAGTTTTAAGTCCATACAACGAAGCCAAATGTTTTTTGTATATCATTTTAGTTTAAGTATAAAGTTAACATGGAATTAACAATTATAAATACTAGTCAAGACTATACGTATAGTGATAAGTATTATTACTAACACCTACATCCAAACATACATACATTTAAAATTTATAGGGAAATAAGATATGATGGATTATTTTTTAATAGTAGGTCCATATCTCATGCTAATAACATATCATTTAACTTTTATTCCCTTTACATCGGTCGTACTTTATGCTTCGTGACATTATCTTGTTGAAACTACACAGTCTGTATGTACTGTGTATATTGTTGTTTGATCGAGAAATATATTTTCAGTTCTTAATCACCACTTGATTACTGTAAAACACATGTTTATATAGTTCAACGGATTAAGCCAATCGATTAATCCAGATGATTAACACTGGTTTTTAAACTCTTCCTACATATGCAGTACAAAAGTACCGCCAGTGAACGTAAGATATCGTCTCATTCTATATACGCTCCGTCTCAGCATTTTTAGACATTACAACGAGCGTGTAAAATTTTTAGTAAAAAAAAATTCACGACTTATTAGAGTGCCAGAAATATACTTTCATATCATTGAGTCATAGTATTAAATTTTGTGCTGGTCCATTTTTATGGGCGTTATTATCGGTCCTCCAAAGAAGTTAAGCAAATGGTGTGAACAAATTTTCCACTTTATGTGACTTTAATCGACCAACGGATATGCGAATAGTACCTACTGAGGAGGAAACCGCTGTCGTATCGGCCAGTGTCAATGAATGTCACGATATGTCCATTCTTCGCCGACGTAAACAATTGAGCTAGTGTTAGTCGTCCACCCAGAAGATTTTCGGTAAGGGGCTTGGTATAAAATCATACCAAATACAACTGCGTTACGAACTGAAAGCAGGTCTTTCATTTTTTCTATAAATTATCATTAGTTACCAGTGTCAGCATTGGCTTAATATTCACGTTAATAAACTGTATTGCCGAATTTAGTATGAAGAACAGCTCTTGGTAGATCGTGAACTGTCTATACACCTTGAACGATCGCACCAAGACTATAGGTCGAATATCACACCGTTTCAAGTAAGAGAGTTTCAACAAAAGACATTTGAATTTGGTTAACTTGGCTTTTCAATAAGATGCTGCCACATTCATTGTGGCATATGATACCAAGAACTTATTGAGGCGACTAATATAACATTTAGAAGTGGCCAAGACCGCCAAGATTTTGAGGTTTCATCCCACTAGACTATGTTGAGAAATGTAATGTGTCTCGAGGAAAGTTAATCAAAATTCAAGCATGAATAGTCTAATGTGGAGAGAAACTATTTTCGGCATTCACATAAATAAAATAAAATATTTTATTTCCCTAAACAAATGCCTATAAGCCATTAAATACAGTCAAAGAAAAAATTTTACATATACCACTGTATGTAGAATTTTTTCCTACTGTTTTTATCAAATTGAAAAAGGTGTTATTCCACAAAATTGAGAACGTTTGAAGAAAATGAGAATTTTATAAAAATATAATGTACAAATTATTGGGAAAAAACATACAAATTATATACAGTGATGTATGTAGACTTTTTTATTTTACTGTATATTACTATACATACTGAATATAATACAATATATTAAGTCAATATAATAAATCGATTGTAATATATAGTATAGGTAAGCAATTTAATATTTTTTATTTTCATTAAAATTACTTCTATTTGATTAATGATTGGAATGCTTAATTAAGAAAAAGTTTTCTTATAAATAAATAAACTTAAACGGGTTTGCAAAACTACACTGCATGTTTAATTGGGACCAATAATTAATATATAATTAAGACTTACTTACGCCTTTATTTTGTATTATTTCTGCAAATATTGTAGATAAAACCACAGGCGACGACGGAACAGGAAATGCAATTACCAAATGGAACTGTTTAAATGTATTTTAAACTGAAATCTTTCCAGATGAAATTTAATTTTAAAAACAAAATCTAGTTTTAAGATTTAAACTTATGCTATCAGACAAAATAAAATAGTTTTTAAGAAACAAATTGAATTAAAATAGAACATTATGATACTGTTGTAAAGCTTAAGTAAGAAAATTTCATTTTCTCTCCTTAATACGTAAATGTAAATTACAAGAATTGTTTCGAATAAACATTTTCCAAATATGTCCATGAAGAATTATTTCTTTAATGATATTTATTTTTCGTCTGGTCGGAGTCAAAGAAGAAGGTTATGATTTAACAACATCAATAACGAAGTTTGTAGGTAGGTAGGGTAGCGCAATCTCTTAATGGCTGCTCCTAGACAATAACATATGACAACCCTATCATCCTAGAAATCATTATATCAAGAAAACTGAAAATCAAAAGGAAAAAACAAAAACGAAATACAAAGATGAAGATGCTTTATTACACTCTTAAGGAATAGTAAAGTAAACATGCAGGAGTTTACTACAAGTAACTGAAAATTAAAAAGTAGTACAAGCTTCCAAATTAGAAAGTATTTTTGGAGTAAAATTAAAGCATTTGATATTAAGTAGTCAAAGATTGGACACTGAAGTAAGAGTTAGCAATTCCTTTTGTCTAAATTGTAGTGTGGAAAGCAGTGATAAATTTGTATTGTTGGAGAATTCAGTATTCGCAAGCAGTAGGCTAAGAAAGCATCCTGGTTTTAACAACGTAGCTATCATTAAATTCATTTTACTTAATGAGAATTAGTCCCGGTAAGCTATTAAAAAGTGCAGGAACTTAGTCTACGAGAACTGTCGAGTTTAAACCTTTACTCCTGACGTCTTAAAACGAAAATTCAAAATAATATATCATCGGGTACTCACTTTCGGCAGTCTTCCGACAAAAACTCTGAGAGTAAACAAAACTGCCATGAAAAGTTTCTAAAATAATCTGTTGTCCGGAGTCGACTTTAAACTGTAGGTCCTACCACTCATGGATAAAATTAGCTAACACAACATGGGTGATGTGAGCAGCTAGGTTGTAAACCGGACTAAAGGACGGTAATGGCGAATTAGGTAAGGATTAGAGTTAGGTTAACGCTAATTGTGCATCAAATAACATTAGTTTTCGCAACAAGTTCCTGTAGTAATAAAGCACCTCTCAATGCTAATGGATGGAGGGGTTTTAAACAACCAACCTCGACCTTGTAATACAATCCACAATTTTCAAATTATTCAATTGTAAACACTTGAATTTTTTTAAATGAAAAATTATTTTAAATATCTTTTGCATGCTATAAATAGGAGAAAAATCTTAAAAATTTTAATGGAAAGAATATCATTTCAATGGTTTCATTCAATAAATAATGGGTTGTTTATTTAACAATTAAAATAATTTATTTTGTACACACATTCACACATTACGAAAAAAAAGCGAAACAAAAAAATATTTCTTAAAATAAAAATTCGAGATTCAAAAATTATTTTGTTTTGAAACAACATTTAATCACCAGTCATCATTTCCATAAATTCTAAGAAAAGACAAAAGCCAGAATTAAAAATAAATATTTGAAAATTATTTAGCAGCTGCAAATAATTACCATCAAAGTCTACAGTGCCTGAACCATCAGTATCGATTTCGGCAATAATACCATCTAAATCACTCGATGACAGTTTGTCATCTAAAGCAGCTAAAATTTCTTTCAGAGTAGAAGTGGTAATATAACCATTACCTTCGCGATCGTACAAACGAAATGCTTCCTTCAATTCTTTTTGTATGGCCTCAGCATCTTCTTCCTCGAGAAAATGGGCAGCTATATTACAAAATCCATCGAAATTAACTTTGCCCGTATCCTCAGGATCATTTTCATCAATTAAATCTTGCAGTTCACTTTCCTCGAACATTTGACCCATGCTATTGAGAATGGTCTTAAGGCGTAGGGTCTCAATAAATCCGGTTTTTTGTGTATCAAACATTTGGAATGCTTTACGCATTATATCCACTTTTTCATTATCCTCCTATGATGGCAAAAGTTGCTTATTAATTAATGTTATATAATAAAAACATATTCGTATATAATATTTATTTAATTCTTTATTTATTGTTTACATTTTTTTAAATTTTTTTTTAATTTTTATAAAAATTTTATTTTAAATTTTACCATTTTTTTTATAAAAATTTTATTTGAAAATATTTAATTTCACGGTTGGAAATTTAAAACCACACCACAACACTTTTAACACCACACCACACCAGACCACTGCGGTTGAGTAACATTAATGAACTAAAACATAAAATTTTTTAAATTTCAATATTTATAATACGATATTACACTTTTGGTAGATAATTTTTTGTTTCTGTTTTTTTTTTAAATTTTTTTAATTTTTTTTGTTTCAAGTAATATTTAGAATTTCTTGTTGATTGCATTTACCTTCCAATATATAATATGTGTACACACATACACATAGATGTACATACATACTCCTTTGGTAACTGTTTGCGATCATCATCAGCGCGCCGCCATAGCTCATCATATGTATAGATGGTGGTCGGTCATATGCCATTTGCATTAACGAAATCTCCATTATTCGGCATGAGTCGTTTTTATTATTATTTCACACGTATTACGTAGAGATTTTTTTCGGAAATTTGTTTTTATCGTACTTAAGACTATTCACATTGGAATTCTTTTTGATGTTGTTGTTTTTATGTATTTTAAAATACTATTCTAACAGTTCTTCATCATCATAAACATCAACGTCAGAGAGATCAAATAAGGCAGAAGTGTAAAATAAGATAGAAGATTTTCGTTTTCCTTAATACTACAGCTACTATAGAATTTCTAAAGCAGACGATGTGTATGAGGACTTTGCATTTAACTTCCTTACAATCCAACTGAAAACTGAACTGAAAGTTTCATAAATATAATAATAGCAGCGTAATCAAGCAGCAGTAGCTTCTTTAAACTGTCGAAAAAGGTTGCGACAAATGAGAGAAGTCTGCAACGAGTTAGAGATAATAAACTAAGAGAGTATTCTTCCTCCTCAGTCTCTACGGATGATTATTTGGAGTTTAGTGAAGTTTCGCTTCGTGTCTACTCCTGAGAATAAATACTGAAACAGATATATCGTTATGATTCAAATAAAATACTTGACTGGTAAGTTTTCAATTAAGACGAGTCAGGCAATAGAATAAAATTCTTTCTCTGGACAGTATTACTCACAAATGAATGCCTTTGTCTATTACACAGCCCAACAGAGTTAGGAAGTACGCTTATTTTTATAAATGAATGCGAATTCGGTCAGGGTATAACTGCTCCAGCATTTAAACCCTTCGTAAGGATTACGATCTAGCTTCTCATACCACTTATATTATTTGTGTTTACTTTATACATTTAATTAATTTTATTTCTTCTCAGAATTTTTGCTAGAAATCTGCTGAGAGGCAGTCGCAGAAGGAATAATTTTTCATATTTCGTTATTGTTCGAGATATCTGGACTGGAGTTTTAGCAGCGGCCTTACGTCTGAAGAGCCAATACACTACCAACGTTCAATAGCGACTACAACTGGGACTACTGATACAATTCAGGACCCCTAAAGATTTTTATTTATAGGTTATATAAATTTAGTTTTCAAAATAATTCAACGGAATTTTTTATGATTCCAGAGCTGAATATAACGGTTGACTTTTAACCGTTTTTGTTTAGAAAATTCAAAAAGAAGTGCTTGGAAAATTTACAGAAGTTAACGAAAGTGAAACTTCACTTGTTTGCAAATAACATCGTACCACAAGACTTTCGTAAAAATGAATTACTTACCAACCCGACTCTCAACAAGTTCACGGTATCGCCATACAGTACATACCATCTTATTGAAAGCACTTTGTTCAAGAGACAGGAAGTAAAAAGGAAGTTGACGATCCATTAACTATAACGATAGGCTTTTCAAAGTTCAAGAAAAAGTACATGGTGGTAGTCATATATAAAGAAGCCTGCTTAAACGGCAGTTAATCCACAATTTTTTTTACTGAAAGTGGTTAATGTGATTGGCAAGGAGTTTGCTACTACGTCTTATCACCTGCAACTAAACTAATATACCAGACTAATTATTAATTTAATTAATTTATTTATTTATTATAATTTACATAACACATATGCATTTTATAAGTGACAGAGCTATGTTAGGAATCAAATGCCTTCAAAAATTCATCCTATATTACCTTACTTAATTGCTACAAGGAGCATATAGACTTACGCTGAATAAATAAATGGTAATAGGTATTTTTTTTTTAAGAATTTTGTAATTTAATAGCAATACGGACAATCCAATCGTCACAATTTGAGTTCACTGCATAGTTGAAATTTTATTTCCCTAAGATTATAATACCAAAAAATATTAACAAAAAAATAAAAATAAAACAATTCGCCATAAAGTTTCTTTATCAGAACATGAGATACTTTTTTACTTGCCAAATTTTCAAAGAAGACACACACGTCATTCATATTTCCAATTAGCATACGAAATAGTAATTTCAGACGTGCGGTTATTAATTTTAAAATACCCAACAAGTCAAATATTTTGTGTTTCAATTGTTCTAAATTTTAAATCGATTTTTTAAATGCACAATAAATCGAAATATGAATTATTATTTATTTATTTATTAATTACAACATAATTACAAATTAAAATTTATTTACGAGCTGAGTAACTTCGACCCTATGGTGTAATAGACCATAGTCTCTGGTGGAAATCGAACCCAAAAACCTCGTGCCAATAGTCTAGCACACTAACCTTAGAATAGAATACCAGGACACCCAATGTCCAAGTACAAATTATAGGTATTTTTTCATAATTTGGATAGTTTTGTCTTGGTCATTGGGAAAATTTATTGGGTTCTGGAATCCCAAATACAATTAATAAGTAGCCCATGATTAGAGAATAACAGTCATCATCATCTTAAAGTTTATAATATTCATATAGTATGGTAAAAGGATAATACAACTAGCAACTTCGGAAAGCCGGATACAGCAGGATATGTACTTATCAGAGTTCTTATGGGAAGCAAGAGTAAACAGAGCAACCTATCTGGCATAAGCAATAGCTAAATTGTCCAGGAAATGGAGCACACCAAATAGCATCTACTTTGGATTCTCTCAACTCTGAGGGAACATAGCTTTTTTTAATGTATTGAAGTTTGAATCAGAGATCAGCAACGAGTATTCAAAACGATGAGTAGATTCAAGTCGTACTTATAATTTCTGATACTTGTACGCATTCATACTTATTTTTAATAAGATACTCATACTACTCATACTCAAAGTTGGAAGTACTTGTCGTATTCATACTTAAGAATACGTATGATGTTATTGACTATGACTCGTCCCTACTTAACATTTACACGAAGCACAAAATAAGTATAAGCCGCGTACGAACACTACTATACAAGAAGGTTGTGTGTATACTTTGCTTGTTGTTTTTGTCTTTCCTTTCTTCTTTGTTTGTATATGCAACAACAACAAAGGCTGTAAATTTTGATGAATGACTCGAGCCACTCGAATCACTTATTAGTATTATAAATATTTTTCTAAATTTATAAATCAGAATGAGTAGGCATATGAATCAAACATATTTCGAATGTTGTGAGCTTGATGTCAATGTTGTACTCATACTCAATGCTACTTATACTTATAAATCAATATTGTAGTGAGTACGAATAAATCAAAATAGTTGAATTTCAATTATGTTGATTCACTCATACTCAAAATTGCATGAGTGCTTATAAGAAGCGGAAAAACAATTCATTACTAATCTATGGTTTTAATAGTCTTTTCAATTTTCTTAGTACGTTCAGATCCCATAGGACCACAGCTTTATCTTTAAAAAGGAATCAGAACAATCTCCCATTGAGCTTATTAATATTGGACAGCCTAAAAGCAAGCGGCTCCACTTTATGGTTTACTGGTTGGAGGCAAAATATTTTTTTAGGTTTTGCCTAAAATTGTGATTTAACTATGGCGAAAAAAAATTTACTTGCGTTAATACACAACTGCCAGAGTGAGTGAGTGCAGTCAAATGAATGTCTTTATGAATGCGTAGGCGTTTAGTATGTGGTACATTCGTCTCGCCAATATTCATTTGAATATTACTTTTTCGACATCTTCAATAATACTGCTGTTGTATGTACCCCTTAAAGATTTCTTGTATGTCATTTTGGACGAATCCGAATCGACGGGATAAAAGAGATTTGCATTGTTAATTATGCTTAAAACGAATGACAAACAAATACGAGAGAAATAAAAATAAAAACCGAAAATAAAAAGCAACAATAAATTGTTAAAACATTTTTGTTGAAATATCAAATCATGAGATACGAGAGTATAAATTTAACGAGAAGAAAAAAAAACAACCTCAAAGGCATATCCTAAAATGACAGCATCAAAAAAATATTAAAAAGAAATTTTATTTATTATTCTAACTAAAAATAAACTGTTAAAAACTGTTTTATGTTTATTTTAGTTTAGCAAAAAAACAAAAAAAAATTTTTTCGAAATTTTTAATTGAAATAAAATTCTTCAAAATGAGATTTTTGCGTTTGTCTGCCTGCCTTTACATAGCAAAAAAAAAAATACTGGCATTTCGATTTATTGCACTTTAAAAACTTATAATTATTTTTTTCTCTAGTTTTCGATAATAAATTTGAAAATATACGCTCAATCAAGCATTTCCCACAATGAATACAAATTTTTTCATTGAGTAACTTTTAATGAATTTTACGAAAAATCTGGACTTGTCTCTCCATATGTTGCCATCGATAATCATAGAGATTCAAATATAATTTGCACAATGGGATTTGACATAGAAAATCCTCTACAAATAATATCGGGCCATCTAACGTTTTTTTCATGAGTGGTAACACTTAGCTCAGGTCTGATTTGACAAATAATTAGTTTTATCCTTCCGCTGAACGAATATGTATACCCTTCGTGGGCCTGCTATCGACTTACAGAAGATGCCGATTTTGGGCAAAAAAAAAATCATCTTTTCAAATGAGCAGTGATGGCCATTGCAGTCAATGACGGTCGTTATCGGGCCATGTTGAACGAATTTTTGTTCACAAAAATTGAATAGGAGCTTATTGGCAACATTTGGTTTCAACAGGACGGCGCTACTTGCCACAGAGCCGAAGCTACACTCGATGTTTTGCGCCCTATTTTTGAAGATCTCATTATCAGCCGCAAAGCTGATGTGGTTTGGCCACTTCGGAGATGCAATTTGACACCGTTGGACTATTATTTGTAGGGTGCCGTCAAAGATAAATGTTACGCCGACAAGCCAGAGAGGCTTTGAAGGACAATATTCGTGAAGCCATTGGTGAAATATAATGTGCTTAAAAATTGAACCGATCGTGTAGGTTACAACATGCCTGCTATCAAAGGACCCTAATTTAAATTTTTCTTTAGTTAGAGTAAAGTTTTTAATTTGTACAATTTCTCGAGCAAAAAATCAGTCACAAGCCTATACTTTTGAACATTTCCAGGAGGTTATAGTGGGGTATTAAATAATCGTATTGTATAATTAGGTCACCGTAGTCTAGTAGGCATTGTGTTTGCCAAAAAAAAGTTTCGTTTGGAATCAACTTTAAGCTGTAGGTCCCGCCACTTATGTATAAAATTAACGCACACCACATAAGTGGTGTGAGAAACTAGGTTGTAATCCTGACTGAAGGATTGTAATGATCAATTATGTATGTACATATGTATGTATTATATAATCGTGCTTTGGCCTTTCAATTCACCTTTTTCTTATCCGAAGAACTGAACTGTTTTTGTTATACATATTTTTATAAAATTATAAAACTTTTTAGGTTATATCACCCCATTGTGCTGTTTATTATTACAAAAAGAAATTTTCATTTTTTTTTTCGTTTAAATTCAATCATCATAAAAATTTGCAAATTTTCGGTAAAAAAAAAAAGAGAAAAACTATTTGCTTTTAAATAATCATAAAATCGTAAAGAAAAAATAAGTTCTTGAGGCAGGCAGACACAATGGCTATAAATTTATAGTATTTTGTGGTTGAAAATTTATTTTTTTTTCGCTTTTGCGAAAATTATTTATAATCATTTTGGGTTGCCATTAAAATGATTGATTTGTTGAATACTATTTAAAGAAAAAATACAATATATTGAACAAATAATATATGCTCTGTGTGTGTTGAAAGCTGGATAATAAAAAAAAATAGACAAACGTTTGTGATTTATTTATGTCGGTATAGCTTAAAAATTTTTTAAATTTACATTTTAAAATTGTCGAAAAAACTAGCCGAGGATGATCATACGTTCTCCTTACACTTTCATTAATTTACCTGCTTTCAAAGGGTTAATCAGTTCTGTCCACATAATAAATCGATTCATTCTTAAATTTAATGAACGATAATTCAATTAAAATTTCATAGCATTTAACAATTCAATTAATCATTTCCTTTAAAAATATTTCCTCTACAACAACAACAGCAACAACATCTTTATAAAATAAACAGGAAAAAAATATACGAAAAACATTTGAAGATTGAAGAAAATGATTAGTGGCTAGAAAGAAGAAGATAAAAGCGGAAAATTCCAACGCAATGAAAAATTGTGTTTTTCTCTTAATGATGATATAAATGACAACCATAATGATGCCAATAAATAACACTATTATGGTATGGGCATAGGGGGAGAATACACTTGAAAATACACTTGTTAAAGGCCATCTTTAATATGTACATACATACATTAAAAATTAACAACAACAACAAAAGTATTCTCTATTTAAAAAAATTCGGTTATGCAGTACACAAACACTATTGAACATGTATTATGATGATATTGTTTGTCGGTTCCACAATACATCTCTATTTCAAACAATGCTCCGCTGATGTTTTTACGCCTTCCCATGTCAGTTCATTACGCATTAGTTCTTGCAAGACCGTGAGTCTCCAGGTTTTTTTTTGGTCTACCACGGTTGCTTGAGTCTTGGGGATTCCACTTTAGCGCCATTCTTATAATATGGACGTACTTCTTTCCCAATCCCCATTTTCCTCAGATATATGATAACTTTGATCAATTGATATTAACACCTTATTCAGTATCAAAAAATATTTTTATACCATGGTTTAGCTAGCAATATTTAATGGATGTTAGTTAATGGACCTAATTGCTGCCTAATCAAAATAAGAAGTTCTACTCTTAATATTGGATTTATTTAAAACCTACACTAAACCAGTGCCTAGCTAGCAATATTTAATGGATGTTAGTTAATGGACCTAATTGCTGCCTAATCAAAATAAGAAGTTCTACTCTTAATATTGGATTTATTTAAAACCTACACTAAACCAGTGCCTAACTATTAAATCTTCATGAGAAATTAATTTTTTATTTGAAATTGTATTGCAAAGCCGTTCGTTCGTTTTATGGCCAAGCAGCAGAAGTTTTCGAATATTTTGGCCTCAAAGTGTAATGTACACAATAAAAAAAAAAAATCGGCTGCAGAAAGACTAAGAGTTAAGTACTCATATCCTTGACCCTTGGAAATAGGATCACAAAATGATCTATCGGTAACAGTTTACATAACCATTCTTGGTTATCATCTTGCCTAAAGACGGTCACGTTAAACAAAAGAAATTGGTCGTATTCACGTTGATCGTATTATATACGAGACTAGAAGTTACACAATACATTAAACCCTTTAGTCAGGACTACAGCCCAGCTTCCCACACCAAGCATACTATGTGATTTAATTTTATCCATGAGTGGCGAAATTACTCTTTAAATTATACTTCAATTTCTAAAGCCAGATTTGAGCAGCTTTATCGTGCACTTAGCTTCTCTACCAGAACTAAAGTGAATGAATCTTCCAAAGAAATTTTAATTTTTTTCATATTTCTGAGCTAAGGAATTAGCTTAAAGCACTGTTCATTAGATTACATGTGATCGACCAGGAAGTATAACTTTTATTAATACTTTCAATAGGTTTATTGATGAAGAGAAAATTCAGCATTTGGGTGCCCTAGTAACTTGTTGAGTATTGTGTTAGTCTGTTATATTGACGGGTATAGGTTCTACTTCTGGTCTTTTACATTACATCGAGAATATATGTGCCTTAAATTAGATTCCTAGTTTGCCTGCTAATTTAGCATGTTGACTGACGCGGCAATTTTCAGAAAACTTGCGAAAAAACGACATTTGGCTTTTTCAGATTAGTGAATACGAGATAACACGTAGATTGGCAGCCTAGAAGGGAACGTAATATATGAGTTATCTCGTAGTCGGTAGTCAACGTGTTAAGCAGGACCGGCTTATACAAACTTCACACCTCAACTGACATAAAAGCGTGTGTTTCATGGAGTACATATACGATTTATGAAAAGAAGTTCCCAAATATCAACAGAATGCAATGTTATTGACAATCCCATGCCTCTGGTATGTCATATTTGTTTCTAAATTCAAACAGATAATTTGGTAATAAGTTGAGTATTTAAACAATTTGTATTAAAAAATGTTTTTCTTTTTATAAACAATTTCGAAACTGTAGAATAATTTACTTTAAAATTAAGTGACGTGATGTTTTTAATTAAATTTTGTTTATTGCTTTAAGAGCAAGAGGAGAACAACAATTTTTTGGTAGATTTATTTCAAATAAATTTTTGAGTGTATAAATCACAATCGGAATGCGGAAAATAATGTTTTTAAACATAAATTCAATCGGATGGTATATGTACGTAAAAGGTGGAGTAGATGGAAACCCATTGTTAGGGGCAAATTCCTAATTGTTTTTTTGAAGTGCACATAAGAATTAAGAAAAAATTTGATATCAAAAATAAGAGGTGCTAGTTTGAATAAAAACTTAAATGCTCTTCTAGGGCTATGAAATGATTTACTTCTGATAGTATTATATAAGGTTAGCGATAATAGGTAGTTATATTAGTACCAGATAATATCATTTTATTGTGTAGACAAATGCATTGAATCAATATTTCACATTCGGCTTTATCTATTTACAAATAAATCATAACTCCGATGATAACTTGTTGCCTTGGTAATCGAATAATTACATTTTTGATTTCATCCATATGGCAAATATATTGTGTACCATAGTTAACATGTTTGATCGATAATTAAACTTCAGTTTTTCAACGAAAGTCAAAAATAAAAAAATATTGTTTTTATTTTTAATGAATTTTCTTTCTTTAATTTCATAAATATTTTTAAATTAAGCCATAAGCTAATATAATTCTTTTTAATAAAAAATTGTTTATTTCCATCATAAATTAAAATTGTGCATGATTTCGTTAAAGCAAATTAAAAGTGTTATAGAATTATTAATCAGAAAAAAATTATGGAAGAATTACAAGATGCCAGTATCCATCATATGGCTGCCAAGTTACTTCAAGCAATTCAAAATCATAAAAACTATGAACCACTTTTTAAAACTGTTCAGGTAATTAATGACAAGTGGGGGTGACTACATAACTACATTTACATGATATTTTCTTTTTCTTTCATCTTTCAGAAGTTGGCTTGTAGTCCCAGTGTTGATCGAAACGACATGGTAAACACATTAGAGGATGTCATTAAAAATTCTGGCATTGAAACCGAATTACGAAATATTGTGTTTCAGTTGGTGCGCAACAAATGCAAACCTGAAGAAAAACCATCACAAATTAGTTTGGTAAGACAAGTTTAATGACGATTTCTAATTTCGTTTAGAAATTCGCAATATTCTACATATTCGCGCAGAAGATTGCCGTAAGCCTTAATTACCATTTCCTACTATCTAGCTCTTCGACCCGATTACCCTCTTTTTCCTACTCTATTAACTCAATTTGTCCTAACACTCTAAAATTGATTTCGACTTACACTCATATGAGTTAAGAGCTTTTAGCGACATGAATGTTGTCTTATGGTATTGATATGTCTTGTTCTTTGTTCCTGCTGTAATACTTGAATGGAGCATAAAATTCCTTTTAGTGTCCATGGACTTGTCTATGAAATCCGAGTATTTCCGTCCCACGATCTCCCCTTTCACAATTACAATTATGCAATCTCTTATCATCTTATGAAAAACCCAATGAGTTAATCCATGACCCATACAATGGCCCCTTATCACATGGATTTTCCTAGTCTTCTGCTTATCATTAGGGCTTGCTTCGTTCCACTTGAGATGCTTTCTATATAAGTTCTTTATGTTTAAACTCCATTTTCCGTGTGATCACCCCACTCTTCTAAAAAAAAACGCTTAATTTATCCGTGAACTTAAGAAGAATACCTTTAAGAATAATCAAAATTCTTATGTGTTTTATTTCAGAACGAACCCTTGAGCTACCTGAAACGAGCCGGTGTACAATGGGATCGTCGCGTGCGTAAAAGTTTAAATGCCATGTGTTCTGAACTGAAAATGGCCTGTCAGGGACAGCCTCGAATTTCTACCGATCGTGATGAGTTATTAAGTAAATGGGATGAGTTAAGTAATTATACAATTGGTACGTATTTAACCACACATAAATGTTTACTTAACATTTATTAATTGCTTTCTGTATTATCTTAGATTTGGCGAATTATAGGCCGGTATATGCACCCAAAGATATTTTAGAAGTTCTACTGTCTCTTAAAGGACCCACTAAAGCAGTGGAAAATACTGAGTTGGTGTAATGATCGCTTTTTTTAATTTCTTACTCATTTTCGTTTTTTCTTTTTCTATTTCCTTCTTTGTTCCTTTATTCGTAAATTTTTCTTTCTTTATAATTTTTTAAAATGTATTTCTAGACAGGTGCCGAAATGGGAATTTTCCCACATATCACTGCCCGTTAAAAATCTATTCGAATTGGTATTTAAAACAAGAATTATACAATGTCTGCCAGGACTTAACTTTTCTTTTTTGTTTTTTAGAGAAATTTCTATAACGATCTGTTGCGTAGTGAATCGTATGCTGGGGCTGCAGATATTAACTTGCAATGTCAACGTGTTTTGGATTTAAAACATGCTGTTCTGTGTCAGCATTTATTAAGGAAAGGCAATACCCCTGCACCATACAGAGGAGCCTTGTGGTCTTATGTTTTAGGAAGTCATGTCAATTCTTTTGTAGGTTTTTATTTTTAAATTCATACTTTCAAAAACATAATTGAAACCATCCCTTAAAGGACTCTGAGCATTGGAATAAATTGAGGAGCATGGTTTTAGCAACAGATCACATAGTGGATAAATTAGTTTTCAAGGATATACAGCTAACTGCCTCTAATGACGATCAATATTTCGTTTTTGAAGACGTTTTATATCAAATTATGTTATGTTTCTCCCGTGATACCGAAATTGCCCAGAAAATACAATTCGAACAATATCCAGTGAAGGGTAAACAGTATGAAGCTCCACCTTCAGGTGTGGTACCATTTCATGGTATTTGTATGTTTGGTAAGTTATACTCACTCCTTCTAAACTCTTTTGGAAGTATAATTATAACTTTGAATTAACTTTTAGCTGCTCCATTTTGTTATTTGTATGATTCGCCAGTTGCTTTATATTTCGCATTTCGAGCGTTTTACATGCGTTACTGTCATCGTCTCACCACAATTAGTACACATCCACAGGTAAGTTCATGGATACAGTAAAAAATCGGATACCATAAAATCATGGATACAGTAAAAATATCGTCTACGAAAACCCTGAGATATGAATCCATGTCACACACAACATTGCACTATCAGATTCTTTTTTGTTCATATTTCTTCTGCTGTCCACCGTGCCAAATCTGTTAAACGTTAAATTGTTTAGTTTGCATTAAGTTGTAGACTTCATTCAGTAGGTCTTGGGACCATTTATGATTTACCTACGAGGATATAGATTTAAATGAATGCTCTATAGCTCCATCCTACAATATCTGTGTAGATGATCTGTGAAAGCAAACGTAAGAGATCAAATGATAATTGATCGCAGCCGCGGTTTAACCCAAAGGTTACCTAGGTAGAGCCTCAACGTGGATGAACTCTTGACAAAATTATCTACGCGGGAATTAACTGCATAGATGCTATATAGGCAACATAATTCTAATGGCAAGAAGTAAGTTTGAAGAGACTCTTTTTGATATTAAAAAAGGTTCTTAGTTTATAAGTAGGTGAAGCATGTTAGCGGTCATAAGCCACATTACCACCAATTACGGAAAGGAGAAGGCTTCTTCAATAGAAAAATATTCGACTTCTGGGAGAAATAATCTTTGAAATTACCATAGAATACTCATATAAAGAGCATTTCAAGAAAAGCCAAGCATGCCATAAATACAAGGATGCAACCCTAGAATTATGCTCCATGATAGTTTCGCCAATTGCGACCATTATTTAGATAGGGAAAATGATTTTGAAAAGACCTCAGGTGGAATTAGAAAGAATGCAGAGACTGGCTTGTGTTGGTATAACCGAGGTAATGCATTAACTTTCCCTTACCACTGCGGAAAACGGTTTTACACCGATTATTTATAGTAGTAAGAATCAAAGCTATAGAAACAATGATTAGTCTAATACATACATAATTGGCCATTAGAATCCATCAGTCAGGATTATTGACCTAGTTTCTCACACCACTTATGTAGTGTGTGTTAATTTTATACATAAGTAGCGGGACCTACAGTTTAAAGTCGAATCCGAACGACAGATTTTGTGAGAAACTTTTCCTGGCAGTTTTATTTACTCTCAGAGTTTTTGCCAGAAATCTGCTAAGAGGAAATCGCCGAAGAAATCATTTTTTGTATTTTGTGTTGATGTCTGGCCTGGGACTCTAACCCTGGCTTTTACGTCTAATAAGCCAACACACTACCTACTAGACCACGGCGACTTCGATGGTGGTGGATTTGGTGGTCCTGACATCTATGGTGAAATGGTTGGTCTTCACATCCCTTAATTGTGTGCCATTATACTCATATGAGTCTTCCAAAAATGCAGGTGATTAGTCTAATGACAATTTTAATTGTCAATCCGTCAAAATGGTTGAAAATTAGAGACACATTATATCAACCAGCCTTCATTGTACTCCATAACGAATACAGATACAAATTTTCTTAATGTTTCCTTGGATTATGTTCTCATTGAATGATTGTATTAAAACCGATTTTATTTTAAACTTTCAAGGGTATTGTCAGCATATGTCTCTTGTTTGAAAAACTTCTACAAACACATGAACCCCAATTATGGTCTCATTTGCGGGAACTACAAATTCAACCGTAAGTATAACTAACCAGGAGTACAGAATTTTCAATTAAATTTTGAAATAATTTTAGAATACGTGTTGTTTTCAAATGGTTAATGCGGGCTTTCAGTGGTCATTTGCCTCCGGATCAGTTACTTGTACTGTGGGATTTGGTAGGTCTTCTTTTTTCTACTAATTACTAGCATTAAAATTCTTATTATTCTTTTGGTGTTTACAGATTTTAGGTTTCGACAGTTTGGAAATTCTATCGATATTTGCTATCATTATTTTATCCTTTCGCAAGGAGAGCATAATGCAAGTGAACTGTTTAGATAGTATTGAAGCCATACTGGCCGATTTGTCTTCGATAAAAGTGTTGCCATTAATACAATTGGCTTTGAGTCGAGATTAATGTAAAATAAAAATTGTAGATTTTGTAATATTGTATGTGTGATTATGTATTTAATAAAATTAGTAAATAATAAAAGTAGAATATTAAAGAGTTTTTTGGAATTTGAATTCACATCCTTACACATGGACACTTCCGTTCTATAACATTCTAAGTCGAAAAAGTGTGTTTCGAGTTATGAGCTCTCAAAGTTTTCACTCGACATACGACTATATATGAATTCGAAGTAGATTTTTCCCTATAACTTTGTAACGGATCGGCGCATCTGAACCAAATTTTGACAGTATTTAAATTAGAGAACGTAGAATTTAGAACATTAACATTATAAAGGAGTCGTCGATATGATGGTTATGTTCCGTAATATAGAAATGACATGCAGCAGTGGATGTTAGAAGATTTACTAAAAGTAAACTAATGCTTTTGATTTATTTTCTTTTGTAATTTTTCAATATAATTTTTATTTGATCATTTTTTTTTTTTGTTTTTTGTAATATAATAAATACACATTCAAATTTCATAAATAGTACCTAAAATTTCTGATTTTTTTTTTTCATACCTTTGTTTTAATAGAACAACAACAATTAAACTTTTCTTTAAGTTTTATAAATATTTTTAAATGTTTTCGGGGAAATTTATTAAAAAATATTAGATTTTTTTTATTTCTTTCTTTGTTTTTAATTTGAATTTTCAAAGAATTATTTTAATGATAAAATTTGTAGTAGTTTTTATAATAGTCATGGCTTTTAAATATTTAAATACAATATGGCTTACGTTTAGCTTTTTTCATTTAATTTATTATATTTTTATTATATTATGTTCTTTTACTTTTTTTATCTATATTTTACAAATTCTTTGGTTAAACCTAACTACATTGTTACTTCGTTTTTTATGTATTCTTTGTTTTTACATAACATTTTTTTTCACATTTATTACGTCGCTGTTTAACAATTATTTTTAATTAATTTTAATTATTTTTTTTTATTTTATATTTTTTGATTTTTTTTTGTTTGTTTGTTTAGTTTCGTTTTAAAGTTTATTGTTGTTGTTTTATTTAAATATAATACAGTTGCGTTAATATAACATTATTTGTTTAAATATAAAATAATTTGATTTGATTATTTATTTCTTATTCATTCATTATTATTATTATTATTATATTGTAGTATATCGTATATTAAAATTTGTTTGCTACAATAGAGAAGACAAAAAGTAAGCCACAGTGAAGACGTGTAATTTTTATTTTATATATATTTTTTTTTTTTTAATGTAGAATTTGTTGTAGACAGATTTATTTATAAATTTGAACATTGTTTATGAAGGAAAAACAAATTTGTATTCGTTTAAAATTTTTAAGTTTTTATTACAAAAAAAAAAAAAAATACATGCTTATTTATGAATTATAACTGTTTTCGTTAAAAATATTAATTTTAGAAAAAATGTTTATTAAAAATCTTACTTTGGGCAAAAAAATTATGGAAAATTCGTAACTATATAAGGGATTTTATTTTTTTAAATAAATTTGGCCAATTATTATCGAACATTTTACATTCTAATTCCATACGTTTTTTTTACTTTTCTTTTTTTATTTTTGATATGAATTATGAATCACAACAACGCATTTAGTTTATATGTATCTATGTATTTAATTTAATCTAAAAATTAGAAAACTGGAAGTACATGGAAATAAAATTCTTTTGAAAAATCATGTTATTTAAAGCTTGTATAGGACTTAGTGTTTTTTTTTATAAAAGAAATTAATCTTAAGGAAATTAATAAAATAAAATCAAAATTTCTTTCAAAACATTTTTAATAATAATTATTTTTTTTTTTTTTTTGCATTTTATATTCGTTTCAGTCTTATTAAATAACACAAATAAAGTTGATTGTTTTAACACAAGAAAATATAGAATTATTTAATAACAAGTGATGCAATTTAAATACGGTCAAAAAATTAATGATAGATTCACATAAGTTTTCCTACTGCAAACAATTTCCTGTTGGGTTTGGCATTAATTTAATATAACAAAACAAAATACTATCTTATAGTTTAAATTAATTTTAATATACATATTCCAATCGTTTCTATTTTTGCTAAATTTGCATTTTATTTTTCGAACCAAGAAAAAGAGTCAAACAAGCGTTGCTCAAATCAATACGATTTATGGCCACAGAAACAATGGCTTTACCAGCTCTTTTCTAAAAAAAAAAGAAAATAAAGTCTTCTGTGGATAACTGTAAAGCATATTTAGAAATTTTTTGACATGGACTGAATGTAGGATGCATTGTTAAATGAAAAGAACCCGGCAAAAATTCAATAGGACGTGATTACACTTTTCAGCTCTCATCACATAACACTAAACAGTGATTTGAAGAAAGAGATAATAAGGTTTGATCAGGCCAATCCGAATTCTGCATCCAGGTCCTATAGAAAACTTATAAGCCATATTGCCCCTCAAAGTATATTTAAATGAAAAGCAATTATCGATTGAGAAAGAATAAGAAAGAACATTGACAAAAAGACTGAAATTATTTTTGCTTGCTAATTGGAACGGAAACCTAAAATAATTTATTTCATTATTTTTGTAAAAATTTGTGTTAACATTAAATATGAAAAAAAAAAAGAAATCAAAATAAGCTGCTTTATAGCTTCCTAAAGTTTTTGCATGAATCTATCATTTTCGTTGACTGTATCTGATTTGCCAGCAAAAAAAAAAAGAAGTGGTAGATGCAGAGATTTTATGAAAAGGAAACTTGCCCTAAGAAATTTTCAAACCCAAATTCAAATTAATCAATAAATCAAACAATAAAATTACAGTTACAAGTTAAATTTATACTTTACAAACATTTACAACAACAATATTCATCTTTTTTTTTAATATTAAGTTTTTTTAAACCCTTGTTAAGTAAGTTTTTTTTTTCATAATTTAATTTAGAATAACATTTGAAATATTTCCCTTTTCAAACCTACCACTTCAATTTATTCGTTCTTTCTTTTGCTGGTTATTATTTTTTGATAAAAAAAAATAAAATAAAATAAAATGAAATATTTACATTAAAACATTGATGTTATTTGAATGCTTTCATATATAAAAGTTTAGTTATAATTAAATAGTTGTAAGTAATTATTAATTATTATTAATTATAGTATGTAGTTATGTAGTCGTAGTATTGAAATAACATAGTGTTGTAGTTATAAATTGAATATTCAATGCAGAATGTTGACGAAGAAAATGTTTTACTTTGATTGAGTTATATTGAGTTTTTTGATTCATTAATTATTTTCTTTTTATTTTTGTTTTTATGTTTTAATTTTTATGTATTATTATTTTCACCACAACATTGTATACAATCCATACAGTTATGCTACCTGTTGTTGCCTTCATTTTTCTTATTGTTCATACTCATAGATGTCACTTGAAGCTTTATTAAGGAAAAAAAGAAATAAAAAAAATGAAACAAAAACAAATAATTTTATTATTATTATTACTTTTTCCATAAAATCGTTTATAAAACTAATTTAAATACATAAACTAGTGATGCATATTGTTTTAGTATTATAGAACGAGGATTACTAAAATATAATTTAACGACCTAGCCATTTTAAAGACGTACTGGCCATTGCTTAAAAATTTTAAATAAAATATATTTATGTATGTATATGTATATATAAATATGGTATAAGATATTGTAACAACTAATTTCAGGCAATTGTTAACAATTCGGTTTACTCTTAAGCTCTAACTGTCCGAAATGTAATAAATCTAGCCTTCAAGAATTGATTATCAAGGTACTAGATATTTCACAAATAACTATTTTGAACTATCTTAATAAGGTAGGGTACAAAAATTGTTCTTTGTATGAACACAAAAACTCAATTAGTGAAATTAACATATCGCTCCTTTAATGCAACATAGTCATATCTCAAAAAAACTTGAACTTGGCAAAATGCGATTAAAGTTTTCAAGACCTAAGTCCTACGATCTAATTGCCGCAAACACTTTTTGCTATAACTTCGGTTCAGCTTGGAATATAAAACTGATTTTTTTTTTCAACATGTATAGAAGGTCTAAAAGAGCAGTTTTGCTTAAGTACCCTGCAGGAGATTAAGCGTCAATTGTCTAAAAGCTACTAGTACTAGTACTGGTACAGCTGGCACTAGTTTACACAGGGTTTAAGTTTTTATAAGAAAGTACTAGTAGTAGAACTAGTTTAAATATACCAGACTGATAGAATTTTTTGTGTAACACAACAAAAATTCAATTACTGTTTTTAGAATTAAATTAATTTATTTAGTTTTATTATTTATTTATTTATATTTATTATTATTTATTTATTAATTTTTCACAATTGTATATAGTATTTAAAGCCTTGAAGAAATGCGCCTGTTTTTTATTTTTGTTTTAAAATATTATTTAAATGAATTAATTTTTGTACAAACCGTAGTCTTTTTAGTGCTTTAAAATATTTTAATATTTAAAATTTCACGATGTGATAAGGTCTAGCCAGCCTTGAAAAAATAGGCCTGTTTTTTATTATATTAAATTATACGTATTGAACTGTGATGTAAATAAATATGGATATTTTAAGTTTTTTTTAAATATTTTAATAAATAATTATACAAAAACTAATTTTTTATCCATTATTTTTCACTTAACCAACAAAGGAATCTACCAAATTTTGTTAATTTTTTCCATATAAAAGAACTAGTAATAAAGTGGTTCGAAATCTACCAATTATATCCAAATATACCAGTACGAAACTAGAACCAATGATACTAGTAATAATACCAGTTCGAAATATACCAGTACGAAACTAGTACCAATGGTACTAGTAATTTTTCAAACACACTCAATGCTAATTTGAGCATTAAGATGCTATAGGAAAGTTACCAGTTGAGTACTAGTACTGGTGGTTTTTGTACTAGTTTTGTACTAGTTAGGTACTAGTTCAATCTCCTGCAGGGTATCTACAAATTTTTAATTTTTTAAGATAGGTCTATGTTGCAATATGTTAGTATTAATGGAATACGGCCACGTTCAAATCACAAACAGTGTCCAAGTCGTGGATCGACGTTTATCAGAAGCACAATGGAGTTGCAAAGTGGACAGTAACTAGCGTTGATGAGTAAGTCGATACGATTAGTGACAAGCGAATACAAACAAATACGTCTTCAAATTGGAAAATCAGTTTGTGGTATTGCCAAAATCCAGGAATTTACCCCGCCAACACTGTTACCGTATAAAAGAATCAATTATCAACGAATGATTAGATCTGGCCATTCAAAAACAGGGATTTTTTTTTTGCCTGGATAGTATATGGCTATGTAGTGACTTGCCTGAAGTTCAGAAAGCTTTGTATTCCAGACCTGTTAGCAACCGACTACGACTTGTTCCAGTCTATAGCAAATACTTATATGACTACAAAATGCTACTCAATAAATGCTTGTGAAAATAAATTGCCTTAGTTTTCTAACAATAGAAATGAGTAGATCAAATTTTTATAATTTTCGTTATCGTAAGTTGTATATTTCCTTGAATCTAAAATAAAAAATTTGATGAAATGATTCTAATTTCGAAGAGGTAATGCCAAAAGGTTACATGTAGAACGAGCTATATAAACCATACTTTCTATAATATTGCTATTCTGGTATTAACTTTCTCGCATAGAGGGATAATACCATCAGAGCTTGACACTCTAAACAAGATATGCAGATGGAGATATAATGTTGAATTATGTAGAGAAATTTATAAGTAGTGTTTGGACAGTTATTTTTAAGCGATATTAAAAGAAAATTTATAATTATCGGATTTATCTTATATTAAACATGCCGATAATACTACTACTACGGATATGTAATGTAATATATGGGATTTATATAAAAGTTTTATATTTATTAACCTTTCTTAGCTGATACAAAATTTTAAATACGTGCCAAGCCATATTAAAGCAATTAAAAAAAAAAAAAAACTTCAAATATATTAAATCAAAACAATATTAACTAAGCTACCAGTGTAAAAAAAGAAATTATGTTATGTATGTATATCTTTATGTATAAAGAGTAAGTGTTTTACGCAAAATAACTTCGAACCTTTAATCCTTGCATTTGTGTCGTGTGTATTGAGTTTACACTTGTAAAAAAAAATTAAGTTATAATTCAAACAATAAATTAAAAGCATTTGAAAAAAATATGGTGTTTGTAAATAATAATAAATCATTTCAAGTGTAAAGAGAACAGGTGTAGAAAAGGAGAACAACAGTTAAACAACATTCAGTTAATTCAATAAAGGCAATATATTGTTGAATTTCAATTTATTTTACCTGTAAAGAACGTATAGTATCCAGTAAAGCTTTTTTCTCTTCTAATAATATTGTAATGTCATCTTGAGCAGCTTTCAAATAGGAACGTAAAACATCAGTTTCTTGTTTAGATTTTTGTCTAAAAAAAATAAATTAAATGTAATATGTAATGTATGTAACAATTTATTTTAAAAGTGTGTATTTGTGGGTAAGTAAGGCTAACCTATAGCTTTCGGAATTTTCTTTAGCATTTTGCAACTGTTTACGCAAATTATCATTGTCCATTTTGATTTGTTGCATAATCAATTGCAGCGACAATAATTCGCGATCACGTTCTCTTTCGCGTTGACTAGTTTCAGGGGTTTTTCAACATAGCCGCCGTTAATGGATAGTTGGCCATGCCAGCACCATTTAAATTTGTTTCTAAAAAGTAAAAACGTTGATAATTTTGTTTAAAACGAAAATAATTTCAATGTTAACCTATTGGTTGTATGTGCAAAAGTCCGGTCTTATCACGTTTCAGATGCATGCGACCGATGGCCAAATTAATGGGCACTGGTCCTGGCGAGGTAATGTTAACAGGTGGACGATCTTCTATTAAATTTATGCGTACATTTTCAACAGTTACCTTAAATATTCAAATTGTTTATTATTAAGGCAATGGAAATAAAAAAATTCAAACTTACATTTAAAGGTAGTATATTAGAGGATATCACTTCATCTTCAGCTAAATCGGCTAGACCAATAACCGTACTCATTGACAAGTCCAAACTAATGTCACTTACACGTATATCAGCATGGTGAGATACCCAACTGAAGAATATAAAAAACGTGTAAAACAAAATAATCAGAACGAAAAGTGAAAACTTACTTTTGTATGCTTTTCTTGTCACCGACTTTTATAATATCTTTTGGCGTTTTAATGCTCTCCTCCAAGCGTAACCGTATACAAGGTGGAGCTTCAGGATTATAAGGTGCTAAATTCCAGGCTTTACAACGTGCACCAAATTTCGTCTAAACGTTAAATACACACCGAAAGTAATAGAAAATAAAACACACACAAAAAACAAAACACAAAATAATTAAAATTTATTAATTTATTGCTTAAATTAATATTTAAAAAAAAAAATTATGAATAGTAAATAATTCCTTAAGCTACTACATTTAAAGCCATAAGCACAGAGCACAAAATATAAAAATAAACTCAATTAACTAAACCGAAAACACAAAATTAAGTTGAAAAATAATTACAATAATCAAAATAAATAAATTAATATAAATGATATGAAATGTTTAAACTATTTTTTCTTTTTTTCTTTACTAATTTCATTAATTTATTAATTCAATACACTAACAAATACACACATACATCCATACACCCACATACAAATTACTCACTCATAGCCATAATGGGAAGTTAGCGTTTGTTAGAAAATTCGATAAAAAAAAAGCATTTAAAGAAGTGCAAAATTGTTTTGATTTATAATTTGTGAACAACGAATAAAACTTTGTACGTATAAATATATAGAGTTTATAGTTTAATTACGGATATATTTGTAGAGACATGTTAAAATGTGTGGGTGTGGGCTTGTGTTTGTATGTGTGTGTGTATATGTATTTTTAATAGATAATTGTTAATTTTTGTATACCAATTATTTGATTTTTAAAATTTTCTAATGTATTATCGAACTATTATTGTATTTAACAATTTAAAGTATTTGAGTTATAAACTCAACCATTTAAAAGCGCATAAACAAGCTTAAAACCCAAATAAAATTATTATTAAAACATAATGTGTATAAATATTAAAATTTTTTCAATTTGGAAAATTTTTCAAGAATCATTGTTTTTGTTTTTTTCTATGGATTGAACATGGTGTTGACAAATTAATGATTGCAACACAATAATCCTCTTGAGGAGATAACGTTTGAGAGATAACGTTTTAATAGTTTCATTTGGCCTATCCCTAAGCCAGAGTTTGAGATGAAGTGCTAGGGATTCAGATTGCATGTATGCTAAAATATAATACGAACTTTGGAAAAAAAAAGTTTTAAAAATTTATTAGGCTAGATTAGGAGGTCAAATAGACCCATTGCACGGAACGTCCTTAAAAAATGTATTAAATTTATAAAACACGCTGCGAAGCGGTTACTTCGAAAATAAAAGTAGTAGTCCCTGCAATTCCTTCAGTTCGAATTACAACTTATGGTGTTTTCTTTTCTATCAAAAAATTTGCATTTTATTAAGGCAAAATGCAGATTTATTTTTAGATCTAAAACCTTTTTTTTTTTTTGTTAATATAAATAAGGATTTGCGAAAATTAAAATAAATCAGTTATTAGATTCATCATAGTCAACATTTGCCGTGGCAAACACAGAGGGCATACCCTTTTTTAAATATTTGTGTTATGTTCTTCTCCAATAAAAAATGACATTATGACAGGGTTGGTCAAACATTTTTTTTATTGCACCTTGTAAGAGGGTGACATTTTCTTTGTAGAAAAGAAAACACCATTAGTTTGTCACACTACTTATGTTGTCTGTATTAATTTTATATATGAGTGGCGGGACCAACAGTTTAAGACGACTCCGAACGAAAGTTTTTCAATGAAAATTTTATTAACTTTCAGAGATTTTGCCCGAAATCTGCTGAGAGGAGGTAGCCGAAGAAATATTTTTTAATATTTCGTTTTATAGAATATGACCGACGTAGCCACAAGTTCAATAGTTAATACTTACTCGACTACGACAGCTGCATTTTCGTTACCGAACATATGTGCAATTTATGTTCTTTTATTAATAAAATTTACGATTATAAAATCTATATGAAGGCATTTTTATAAGTATCTCTAGTTGTTCAAAAATTTCAGTGTTGTATTGTTTAATAATATATAAAATATAAAATCTAAATACATATGTATATAACTAACATTTAAAATCAAAAAATATAATTTTTAAAACGATTATTTTATGTAAAATTTAAATGCATTTCAAAACTTTTGAAATAATAAACTTCGTATGAATAATTACTTATTTTTTTTCTCTAAAATGCTAAATAAATTATAAAAAGCTGCAAACAAAATCAGAAAAAAAAACAAATCTTTATTTATGTATGTATATACAACAAAAAAAAAATAAATCATAAAACCATAAAAACAATATTAAAAAGAAACTAAAGGTTTAAATTGTTTAGATAATAATAGATAGTTTAGTTAATAATAGAGTAGAATTTGTTTTCAATACCTTGTTAGCTTGATGAGCATTCTGTTACATATATTTGTATAGTCAAAATAGGCACATTTTGTTTTATATTTTTATTATTATTATTTTTGTTTATTTTTTTTTATATGAATTTGTTGTAGTTGTTGTTGTAGTAGTAGTTGTAGTGTATAACAAATTTACGTACATTGAAAAAAAAATATTTATTTTACAAATTGTTTTTAATTTTTTTGATTTTTTTTTTAATAAATAATTTTGTAGAGTGATGAAAGAAAAAAAAAAGAGAGAAAATTTAAAGAAAAAACGCAAACAAATAAAACGATAAGTTAACAGAAAAAAAAGAAAGAAAAAATAATGATATTATTGTTAAATAGGCACACATTGAGATGTTTTCAATATTGTTTTTAAAAAATTTTTTATCAAAAAAAATTTAGAATATGTTCGTTACATGTATTTTAATAAAATGTTTAAAAAAGAGAAAGAGAGAGCGAGAAAGAGGAAAACAAATTAAACGTAAAAATAACATAAACTTGAATATCTTTTTTCTTTTATATGGAAAATATTTAACAAATTTTATTTTTAATTTTGTTTTATAGCTTTTGTTGAAAATTTTTTTTACAAATTTCAAAAAAAAAAAAAGAAGAAAATTAATCAAGTAAGATCATTATTCGATATTCGTAGCTTAATACAACTTAGGTTTTAGTTCAAACTTTAAAATTATTTGCTTATTTATTTCAATAAATTTCTTTAACTCCAAAAGTTTTTCTATTTTTTCCACAATTTCTTCAGCTACCAACAGCCATAGTAAACCATGTTTTATTTATTTTACAGAGAAATACATTCGAATACAGCAGAGCAACAACTACAAATTTATTCATCCTTACTTTTAAGTATAACTTGGAAACAATGCCTAGCGTTTATTATTCATTTTACACAAGTCATGTGACCAAAATTTTTTCATTTTCGTATACATTTAATCGCACCGGGGCAGTATTAAAGTATCAAAAGTATTAAAACAAATATTTATAATATGGGCCTCAAACGCTTGTCTTATCAATCCAATTAAAATAATTTCAATGTCTTACTTGATTTGAAGGAAATGAATAGTAATAGAGAGAACAGTAAAAGTAAAAGAAGTTAAGAAAACATGCAAAAACTTTGTCTTTTTTTTTTTTTTAATATAAGCAAAACATTTATATTTTGATATAGAAAAATTTATTTTAAAAATGGAAGTTTTAATGAAATTTTTATTATTTACAATCAAAGAAAATTTTTTTCCATAATTAATAAAATAAAAACAAAACAAAAATTAAAAGAAAAACAGAACAGTTAACGAAAACAAAATAAAACGGAAACAAAATAAAACAAAAACTAAATAAAAACACTTTCTTTTTATGCAATACTAACCTGTAATTCATCCCAAGGTATTGCACCACACTCGTCACATTGTATGGCAGCCACTTGAACACGTAATGTGGAATTATTACCTTCTTGTTGTCTTATGACTTCCACAGTTGTTAACCTTAAATGTAAATTATAAAGAAATTGTAGGCATTTATACGTATGAGTACATACCTAAAGGTAACCATGGACACTAAATCACGTCTACGCCATGTGCTGGCCTCTGAAGGTTCTGAAGGTGAACTTAAGTTTGTTTTAATGGGTTCCTCATATACTTCACTTGCCACCTCTACGGGTGAGGCTTTCATATTACCATCATTGGTAAAGGGATTTAAGCGAAACATAACATCTATACAGTCCATTGTCTTATCATCGCCCATGACAATGGCAAAGTTTTCTGAATCTGAACTAATATCACTTTGTATAGAGAACGTATCACTCATATCATCAGTGACAGCCCTTGAGGTAATGGCCGAATCGATTGAAGTCATAAAACTTGAGAAACCTTTTTTCATAGACATCAGGCCTGTAAAAAAAAAGATGTCAATTTTAATTTTCTTAAATTAATGCCACCACTTTACCCGAATTTATTTCTTTTGTTATGCTTGGTGCATCACTGGTTGAATTTCTTGTCGATCTATAGCTTTTTGATATCGAAGATGTAACCGACTGTGTAAATACACCCGTGTCTGGTTTGGTAGATGATGTTTGACTGGTTGTCGACGAGGCTATAGTCGATACACTTTGTATTTGAACATTATAACTAAACGGGATATAATTAATTTAATTTAATGTCTTCAATATAAATTAGAGTTTAAACAAATAGCACTTGTTCATCACTGTGGAAGTGTGTGCAATAATAGCTTACCCATGGGTATTTGGATTTGATATATGAATACTACTATCGTAGGGTGCTTCAGTTGTTACCGGCGATGGTGTTTCAACACTACCAAAAGTATTGTTTTTTATTTGTTCTAATGGTGGTGTCGGCCATGTTATATTTGTACCTAAAATATTTTATTTATTTTTTTAAATGAAACATCGGATTTTAATATTGAATATTCGGATATGTTATATGTGTGATTAAAGAGCGTTTCTTTATTTATTTTTTTTTTTTTTGTAGGTGTGTAGTAATTTATAAGCATGTGGTGATCTAGAAATAGTTGTCCCATCCTGATCACCACTATTTTTTTTTTTATATATTTTCTATTATGTCTACTCTACCTAGTGCCACAATAATTACTTTAGAAATAAAAAATAAAGTGAATATTAAGAGGATTGAAAACAAAAAATAAAACTTTAAAAAGGAAATAAAGAAAATTATAGCAATTCTTTTCTTTTAAAGTACTTTAAGCTTAGCATTTAAACTTAAATTGATTCGGGATCGAGGACAGTATGATTTTAATTAAAAAATTTTATTTTCTTATTTATTTTTGAATTAACGTTTCGGACGTTTTGCACTAATTTTTAAGCTAATTTTTAGGTTTATGGAGGTGGACAATTTCTTTACCTATGCTTACTCAAAGAGACAATAAATTATTAATTGTTAAGGGAAAGTAACTTCGAAGGTGTACTTTTAACATAATCTATCATAATTTCATTAACGAATCATTTGTATAATCTTCCGATAGATATCTTTAACACAATGGAAATATAATATGTATTTCGAAATCGGTCAGTAATATATAAATATCATTGAATTCAAATTCATTATCATTCTAACAAACAGAAAACCAACGATTAAAATTCACGAAAGGCAATCGAATGAAGCTTTCTGAACTATTTCCCCCAATGATCTTTTTGCTAAACTTTCTTAAGATATACTCAAATACTAAATAAGGTCCCAATAACTAAAAAAAATAGAAAAACATTTTGATAATAAAGCATGCCAAATGGTTGTAAATTATAGATATTTTTAAGGGTGCAATAACTTAACAAAAAACAACATCAAGATTTGTATTAAAAGAAAAAGAGGAAAGAGAAATGTGAATAAGAAATGAAAGCATTAGAAAAGAATTGAAATTTGTTATTTGGGGGGAGGGGTTAAGGTTAGGAAAAAAATATAGATATAAGATTGAATTTTGACAACTAAATGAGACTTTTGAATAAAGAAATTAAATAGAAAATAAGAAAGAACGGAAAAAAAATAAAATAACACTCTTACTATTTATAAGTAAATCATCACCCAAACTAGCTGAATCAGGTAAGACACTTTCAGCATCACCACCACTTGATTCCTTACCAGGTGTAGGAGATGGCATAACAAAAGTAACTTCAACTTGCGGTATAACACAACCGAATATTAAAGATTTTTTCGTATTTTGCTAAATTAAAGAAAAATATTCAAATTAGTTTCGCTCTGTTAAGTTAAATTTACTGTTTAAAAACAAATATTTTCAAGAATATATTTATAAAGTTTAGCAAACCTTTTGTAAAATTCTTTCCGCATCTAATGATAAGAATGTTGCCATTTCATTGAATTCCTCAGCCAAGCGTAGTAGGAACAATAATTGATAGTGATCTATTTGCACGCTAACCAAATTTGATATATGAGCAATGGCATGCAAATCAGCTGTACGTTCTGCAGCCTCTGCAGATGTTTGGGACTTACGATCCATATGTATATCCTCTTCACTATCCAGAAACGGATTTCTAGGCAATTTTGTATTACTATTGGCAAAATCTAAACGATTTATATTCGAATCAACGGAAGCATTAACCGTTTTAGTGGTAGACGCTGCAGAATTTGAATCGCCGCTACCTTTGCGGCTGCCACTATTACTTTGTGTAGCCGTGCCAGAGTGTAACCACAGAGTTATGGGTACGGCATCAACGAATGGTATGGATTTGTTAGTGCCCAACGAACGTGCACCAAGAAAATCTATCCAAACGGGATCGAGTTTTATACACCAAACATCTCGAGGCTCAGACCACATAGCATAACGTGACAGACATTGTAAGGATGATGATTTCGGTATCGAAGAACGCTGTCCACTACCATTATTGCTTATGTTCGCTTCGGATGCAGTTCCCACATCTGTAGCAGCCACATGCGATAAAATACGATCCGTAACTATGCACATGTCGCCAGCAGCTGAAGGAAATCCAGTACCAAATACTAAAGAACCTTCCTGTAAGGAATGTAATGCTTGTGCCAAATCAGCACGAGATGAACCCATTTCACGTATATTGGTTAAAGCAAAGCGTGATATTTGTATTTGCATAATTTTTGGACGATCCTTTTGATTTGGTGTCTCCACACTCGATTCAATAACAATGCGTGGCATTATGGCTTCAACTTTAACATCCATATACATTAGGCTGGGTTCGTTTTCAGGTTCATTGTACAAGGACAACTTGGATGATCCCTTTAACGTTGTAGACTGGGAACCATGCGATGCAATGGTGGACGGCGAACCAATGTTTGTTGAATTTGACGGCGATACCGTCGCTGCAATACTGGTGCGTAATAAACTTTCATGAAGATTTAAAGCGAATGAATTAAGCCATAAAATAGAACTTAAATCAAAGTGTACTTGCAATGGGTTAATGTGTACGAATACCTTGGACGGGGGTACTAATAAAAAAAATGTAGGTAAAGAAAATCAAGTAAAAACACAAAAATGCCATCAGTTTTCAAAAGAAACAATAACAAATTGATACTTACATGGAAATATAAAATCGCCGGGATAATAAAAATATGTAAATTCAGCATGTAAAATAGGCATTTCGGCCGGAAAAGAATAACGATCTTTATCGCCTGAAAATGTTAAAAAATTATAAAAAAAAAAAAATAATGAAATATTTATTAAGTACTAAATATAAGACATAAATAAATAGGAAATACTATTAAAAATTAAAAGTTCAACATGATAGAGTCTGTAACAAGGGGAACAATTGATTTAAAATGTTCTAGACTTTGTTGTTTGCATCAGGCTAAAGTGTAAGCTGTTTAAAAATTGTAAGCAATGAAAGATTTTATTGAAAATGTTAATATTAATATCCACCTAACGAAACTTGTCTTATAAAAAGATAAAAAGTTGAGAATTTTCTCTGGACATTGCATAATAAATACTCTTACAATTATGCTTAACGATATAGCGAATATCAAATTAGTATGCAAAAAGGAATACCGAAATAAATGATATTTAAAGAGAGATTAATGTTTGTATTTTCTATACCCTTCATGTTGTTACTTTATTATGCAACAGCGGTTATGTTATTGTAATAGTGGAAACAAATCCCTTTTAGAGTATAAAGCAGTCATTAAAACTATTGTTTTCGATATTCTTTTAATTTAGTTTCGTAATCAAAACTATTCAAGCTCTTCATCAATCTGTTAACAATGAACATAAACGCAAATGAAAACGTAAAGAAGAGACAATTGTTAACTTGTCATTTATTATCTACCAACCATTGCATATACAAACATGAATCGCTAAAGGGTACACCATTTATTAATTATATTCAAAACATGTTATAAAATAAATATAAAAATAAGCAAAAACAACAAGACAACAACAATTGCATGCAATAAATTTATCGTTACGATTGTTCTTACGTTTGTGGAAAGACAACCGTAGTAATAGATAGGGAGAGAGAGAGAGAGAGAGAGAAAAGAATTTAAATATGCAAATCACCTGGTTTTATTTTCCTTTTATGTTGTGCTACGAATGCAATACAATTTTTAGAGTCAGGTTTGTTTTGTTAGTTTACGTTTACGTATGAAGCATGTGAAAAACAGGAGACAGATATTGTTGTACAAGTTAGGACATAAAATGTCAATAAATATTGCGAAAAATAAAATTGTTTTGTTTTGAGATGTCAGCATGTTTATTTAAGCGCATATTAGAATTTTTATTTTATATTTTTCACAAAACAAATAAAGCATTTAGAAAGAAAGCCATAAATATACAGAAAAACATCAAATGAAAAAGATAAAGAAAGGAAATAATTTAAATTATCCCATAATCATTAGTACTAGATTAGAAAATAAATGGAAAATAAATGTGTTAATGAGTTTTCGAAGCAATACATAAATTGTTTTATTCTTTACCAACAACACAATTTCATTTACACTTTTAAATGACCATAAGATATATCATTTGATAATTATAACTTACCTGAGATAAACTCTTTAGGCATTTGTTTTTTACCCGAAGTGGTAACACGATACAATTGAAAATCCTCAATACGTAATATGACACATGAAGACATTAGTTTTGCTAAATTATCCAATACAGATTTTTGTTGTTGGGTATGATGACTATAGTGGCTGCCAGCCGATGATGCTCCAGAACCCACATTACTGGCCATTTGAGTTGGTGTACTACTGCCAGTGGAGGAAGCATTTGTTGATTTACTGGCCACTTGTGCTGCTAATGCCGAAGGATTAAGTGTAATTGGTGAATTGGGTGTACTACGTTCTAGGGGCGCATGAGATGAAGGACGATTTGGTTGACTTAGATTAAGAACAGCTTCACGAAATGCATTCAGTGATTCTTTTAGCCACAAAGCGGGTGAGACGGACGCTTCTTTGTATCTGAAAGGAAGGTTAAAGTATTTTTTTTTATTAATTTTAAATTTTAATTAAATTAAAAAGAAAAACTTGCTTACTTGGCCCAATGAGATCTATCGGATTTTGCTAGATGATAAGGATAGTAGTCGATTTGAAAAGCTTGTACGGAAATTTGTAAAGCACCACCTTTATCCAATTCTGGGATAACTAGAGCGGACCATCTAGAAAGGAAGTAATTTCAAATTTTATTATCTCCAACTAGTATTAGACACAAAACTGTTAAACTTACCCCCTTCATCGTCGCATAAATGCAAATCGATACGTTGACTAAAGAAATGATAAGAAGTCTCTCTTACATCGAATGCATTAAACATTTTCAGCTGGGTATTCGAATGCGACGAGTCACTTTGGCGAGTTTGTTGTTGTGCTAGTTGTGCCTGATATTCGGGAAGTGTCTAAAGTTATAAAGAAAAACACAAATACAGATATAACTGGACGATTTCCCTATTATTATTATTAACAATACCTCTAGTTTTTTAGCTGCTTTTGATTTTTGTGTTGCCTCAGTGGCAGATTTAATAAGACCCGATAATGAGTCAACAAAATGTAAAGCTGCTTTCAGCTGGGAATCGGTTAACACCCAAAGTAAATCGTCTAATATTAAAACTAAACGGGAAGCCAATAATGTACAATCGGATAAACGTTTTCGTATTGTTATGCGACAACGTGCATGATTGGTAAGTAAACGTAAGGGGGTCAATGATTTATCCTGAGTAGAACTGGCCTCAATGCGTACCGTTTGCCATGATAGTTCTTTAAATATTAATATTATGCCCCTGTGGGTATCTTTAAGACGGGTAAAACGTAGATCACCACTGGCCCATTTGGGAGTCTTGGACTCAACTCTAATGCGGGACATCTATAAAGGAATAATTAAAATTTTATATTATAATTTCTACAAAGAAATGAAAATACTTACTTGTACAGAAGCTGTAAAGGCGGTACTTAAAAATTTTACATTAACAGTATTAACAATAATCGTTATGCCATCCACAACTTTATGTATAAAACTATATTTGCCCTGAGGTGCTTGCGGTAATGAACCACTACTGCCCGCACTACCACCGCCTCCACCTCCGCCACTCCCAATGCCATTGGGAGATTTATTATCTGCACTGCGGGTTGTAGGATCACATGTTTCTACTGTTATATTAACCTCATCTAAAGTCTGTTAATAATAAAAAATAATAAATTCTATTCGTTTTTTTTTTTTGTGTGTTCATGAAATGACTTACCAATGTTATAGGAACACTTTTTAATTTTGTCCAACTAATGCGAAATGATACATGATTACACCAGGCCGATGTTAGACGCAACCAAGAAGGCAATTCTAATAGTTCGGTAAGTACGGCTTCATCCAATTGTAAATTGGATAGTTCACCTTCACCACGAAAGGTACTTAAATTGATTTTATCTGATGAGAGATTTTTTGTGTATCTGCAAAAAAAAAAAAAAAATAAATAAAAATTAAATCAAAAAATTAAACAAGCAAACTATTTGGAAATTTAACATCCTCATCTGTCTCTCTCTGTACCCTATTATAATGCTGTTCATTTGTTTTCATTTGTATGACATTGTTGGTCACATTATTTAACCCCTGCGGTTTAAACATTATTTTTCTTTACATTTTCTTTGCCAGTTAATGCTAGTAAAACATTATTTTGCTTTACATGTTTGACCAGAACTGACAAAGAATCTTTACCACACTGTCGCCCATATTACACATATGGTGTAATAAATAAAGATATTACAATTGAAATACTAAACACGTATTTAAATATGAGAAAATAAAATTAAATCTAGTGTTTTACTATTGTCTCTACATTGTAAAATTTAGCTATTTTAAATGACTGTCTTTAAAATAATACGTTTGCATTCAATGAGTTTTAAATTGAGCACAAAACTAAACATGAGAAGTTTTTGATTACAAGTTTTAATTAGATTCTTGACTTTTTCAATACAATATGAACTAAACCCATTTTACATATGTATAGACGTTATTATTATTTATTGTAAATTAAAAGTTATATTAAAAATTCTAACATCTAGATCTTTGTGTCAAATACATACATAGTGTGATATTATATTCGTAAAGATCTTATTCAGATTAAATATAAAGAGTTTTGTTTAAAAACTTGTTTTTATTTTAAAAATAATTTCATTATTCATCTTTAATATATAGTTTTGCCATTTCCATCACCAATTTGGCTATATACTCCTGGTCATTGATTAATTTAAATATTCTGTCCAGGTTTTAATTCCTATGCCACAAAGCCGAGTACTACATCTTATCCAGTGCACTAAGTTCTTAACGTTTCCGTATTATATGATTAGGAAACATAAAATACTGCACAATTCAACCGCCGGATCAGACTCGTTGTGACCCACCTGCAGGTTTATATCCGGTCCGCCATCTAACGTTTTTCTTTCAACTAGTGATTATTTTGTGAATGTAAGTGTTACCATTCATGTCATGTCTGATTTGACAGATAATTAGTTTTTATCCTTCCGCTGAACGAATATGGTTGTGTATACGCGTTTTTGTTTCGCTAAGTGGGCCTGCGATCGAGTTACAAAAGATGCCGATTTTGGCCAAAAAAAAAATCATCTTTTCAGATAAAGCTCATTTTGATCTTGGCAAATGCAAAATTGTCACATTTGGGGCACAGAAAACCCGCACGCATACATTGAAAAGCCGACGTACCCAAAACGAGTCACTGTTTGGTGCGGATTTTGGTCCAGAGGCATAATTGAACCATTTTTCTTCGAAAATGAACAATGATTGGCCGTTACAGTCAATACCGATCGTTATCGGGCCTTGTTGAACAAATTTTTGTTTACAAAAATTGAAGAGAAGGATATTGGCAATATTTGGTTTCAACAGGACGGTACTACGTGCCACACAGCCAAAGCTACACTCGATGTTTTGCGCCCTATATTTGAAGATCGCATTATCAGCGGCAGAGCTGATATCTGCGATTTGACACCGTTGGACTATTATTTGGGGGGTGCCGCCATAAATAAGTGTTACGCCGATAAGCTAGAGACAATTGACGCTTTAAAGAACAATATTCACAAAGCCATTTGTGAAATACAGCTGCACGCAATCGATAATGTGCTTAAAAATTGGACCGATTGTGTAAGCTACTGCATGGCCAGCCGAGGCAGCCATTTGAATGAAATTATTTTCCTTTATTAACCGGAAGGATTGTACTTTCAAATAAAAAAAAGAAATTTTGAGAAAATATTCAGTAGTTTTTTTTAAAGCATTTTCAAAAAAAAAAAGTTGTTTGACGGACCCTTTATAACGACAATTTGATTCGTTCTTTTCAGACATTGGGGCAGTACTCTTTCATTGGAGTACAACATTGAAAAATATTATACCATTTCATATGGTAAAGAAAGGAGGAGACCTTTCTCAACACAATTTATCTATGATTTAGTCGTCGTAGTCAAGTAGGTGGTGTATTGGCTTATTAGACGTGAGGCCTCGGTTCAAACTCCCTGTCAAACTTTTCCAACTAAATGAAATATGAAAAATATTTCTTCGCCGATTTCCTCTTAGCAGATTTCTGGCAAAAACTCTGAGAGTATACATAAATTGCCATTAAAAGTTTCTCAAAAGTCTGTAGTTCGAACGGTATATTCCGCCTCTGATGTATAAAATTAACACACACAGCACAAGTTATGTGAGAAAATAGATTGTAATCACCAATTATACATGATGTATGTAATCCTTAGCATAAATACACGCATTATAGATAAGAGCAATCAGATTTAAAGAGGAATTATTTTTTTATTCAGGCTAAGGAAATTTTCCAAAATTCACTCGACAATTCTTCTTATAGTTGCTGATACAACAGTAATGATTACGATTTATTGTAACAATTCAAAAGTTATTTTATATTTAAAATTAAAATAATCTTACATATGCATTAATAAATAAAATTTTAAAATGTCCTACAATTTTCCTTTGTACGAAATGATTAATATTTTAAAGTGAACATTTTAAATAAATATTTTTTATTCGTTTTGTACACTTTTTTGAACAACAATTAATTTTGAATTGGTAGAGATGTATGTAAATATATAAATAATGGACAGCATAAATTTGACAAGTTACCAAGCAAATATCCGCATATTTTAAAATTCTCATCATTTAAAACCACCACCACTTTGTATTGGGGGATTTACTTAGTATCGTTGGCTTTTTATTTTATCTGTTGGATTTTAAATATTATGGTCTAAACATAAATATTTATACGTATACAGTGTAAGATAAAAAATGTGTAACTATTTACAATTATGTTACACGATATTTAAATACGATATTTAGTAGTTCTATAATTAAGTTAAGGTTCAAAATATTTATTTTCGAAATGGATTTCACAACAAATGATGTTCACAAGGTGGTGTTGTTGTCAATATGTGGTGATTTTGATATGCTATTTTTCCAACGTAGTATACAATTTTGTTTAACACTGTATTGTACAAATATCCTAGTATATCCAGTCATGTTTTTATGTACGCGGTAATATTTTTTTTAATACACACTCACACACACATTGAAACTTGTACATATATTTTATTCTATATAGACATAAAAGAGTATTTATACATAAATTGTCTTATATTTATAAATAATGTTCTCTTCTCTATTTTACATGCAAAAAATCATGTAGATTCTTCTATTACATGGTATATTGTATAGGAATTATTTCTTTTGTTTTTATTTTTATTTTCTCTATCACAATCTCTCTCTCTCTCTTTGTAGTTATAACGTCACTAGAATTTTAAATAGTCTTTAATACAAAGGCTATTGCATGAATTTAAACATGACCTTAAGGGTTTATTTTACTTTCTATCTCACTCTCTTTCTCCGCCTCTAGTATATTGGTTAGTAAGTAAGAGCCTCTATAAAACGCATACAATACAAAGCAAATAAGTGTTGGTATCTCCACTTGCTTGTTGTTTGTTTATATTGTTGGCACAATTGTTGTTGCTGTTGTTGTTGCTGTTGCTATTGTTACTATAAGCAACAAATGCCTACAACGATGACTGTCGGTAAGTGGTGTTTTAACAAATATTAAGACTCAACAAACCACTACAGGATTTTCTTTTTTTCTTTCTTTCTTTTTTTTTTTTTTTGCTCAAAGAAAATAAAAACGATAGAAACCAGTACTCGGGTACAATAGAAAATCTTAGAAATAAAGGCACACACTGAAATTCTTTGGCACAGTCTTATTCAGACAACCCTGTAATACACACATACGCACACACACATAAAAGGAACTGCAATATTATCAAATATCTAAGGGAGGGTTGTTTACAGTATTTAAGCCTACGGTAAAATAATACAAATACACTTGGCGAAAAAGTTTGCTAGAAGAATATTTTAGAAAGAATAGATTACAACTGTAAACATTGAAAAAAGAAAATGCCGCCGTAATAATATGTATGGCCGACAATGTAATGCCAGATGCAAATTCAAATACTTTCATTACATTGTTAGATAAGTAGGGTAAGGCTTACAACGAGAAACAAATCTCGAAAATACTAGTGCTGAACAGACAGAAATATCACTAGAGAAGTTGCTCGTGATGTTACTTTCATATTTAAATCGTGTCAATATGTATGCAAACAAATTTCTTCATTTGGTAAGAGCTACCGAAGTCGCCGTAGTCTAGAGGGTAGCGTGTGGACTTATTAAACGTAAAGCCATCGTTCGTCAACCATATCAAATAAAGGCGAAGAAATATGAAAAATATTTCTTCGGCGACTTCCGTCTCAGTACATTTGATGCAAATATTTTTAAAGTAGAAAATGCAATGAAAAGTTTCAGAGGCGACTTTAAACTGTAGATTGCGCCACTCATGTTTAAAATTAAAACACACAACATTAGTGGTGTGAGAAACTAGGTCGTAAGCCTGATTGAAGTTTTGGAATAACCAATTATGTTAAGTATGTGTGTGGTAAGCGTTACCGAAATGTATAGCAATCATGCAAACAACACTTAACTCTGCCTTATGACTAAAGAGTTTGACTACAAACAAGTTCAAGCATTAACGAAAAGAAATAAATTTTACGTCATTAGTTTCAAATTTATGAAATCAAGAGACTGAATCACCTACAAGTAATCCATACATACATACATGATTGATCATTACAACCCTTCAATCAGGATTATTGACCTAGTATCTGACACTACCTATGTTGTGTACGTTAATTTTATACATGAGTGGCGGGACCTACAGTTTAAAGTCGAATCCGAACGATAGATTTCTTTTTTTTTTGAGAAACTTTTCATGGCAATTTTATTTACTCTCAGAGTTTTTTCCCAAAAATCTGGTGAGAGGAAATCGCCGAAGAAATACTTTTTGTATTTTGTTTTGATGTCTGGTCTGGGGCCCGAACCCTGGATTTACATCTAATAAGTCAAGGCTCTACCTACTACACTACGGCGACTTCCTTATGACTAAAGACTTTGAGTACAAACAAGTTCATTCAAGTAAAGAAAACAAATAAATTTTACGTCATTAGTTTCAAATTTATGAAATCAAGAGGCTGAATAGCCTACAAGTAATACATTCGCCTTACATCTTGAATCGCCAGAAAGTATAACTTAGTCTTAACACTATACCCATCAAATGTGTAAGAATGGATTTGGTAAAGTGCTGAGGATCTTTGTTCATTTAATCGCAAGAAATATCGCTGCTTGACCTTTTTGTGGTATTCGCTTTTTATGGAAAAGGAATGCAGGCATTTAATTTTTCTTAATACTTAACAACAATATTAGAACAAAATTGTCTTTTTCTGTATTCAAGCCACTCTCGCATAAATCCAAACTTATTAACATTATCTACTTAGAATTGTTTTCGCAATAGCATAGCATAGTCCTTTAAACGTTTAAAATAATTGAATGCAAACAACTCTTCTAAAATCCCTATGTTTCGTTTTGTGAATAATTTATCAGATTACTTCAAGTCAAATTATACAAAAATTTCCTTCTTTATTTATGTTAAATGGTAAAACTATTTTAAGAGTGTAGCAATTAGGGCATATCTCTAGTTTAAATATATTTTTCCTTTTTGAAGAGAAAGAAATTATTCAAGAAATATTAAAGACAAGGACTATTTGAGCAACGAAAGTAAATACTTGTTATTATAAGTACAATTTAAAAAGTCATTTTAATTTGTTACATATTTTTTTCTTATTATTTTTCTTTTTTAACAGGTTGTTATTTTCCTTCTTCCACTCTTCAATAAGATTATGAACATTTCAATGATTACGTACGTATATGACTTCTGTGAACAGCATTTGAAATATTTTAATTTTCCAAAATAATATTTGCCACCACCAGCACTACAATTTCTTGCTTTTGGGGCTCTACAACACACAGGATAAAAAAATGGAAATGGATCACAGACATTCAAATAAATATGCGTTAAAAAAAACGCATGTGGTTATAAAAATAATTATAAAGTTTATAATTCATAAAATAATATTTATTTTCAAAAGGAACAACAACAACATCAACATAATCTACTTTTTTTCAAACTACAATAAATGAAATGGAAAACGTAATTTATGTAATTGTACATACTCTTGTTCCCTTTGAAGGATGAAGTTGGTTCTTTAATATTCTTTCGCCGTTCATTTCTTAATTAATTTATTTATTAAAGCATTATGTAGACAATGATATTGGGATAAATAGAAGAGTGTATGTAGTATATCCATTTAATGTGTATTAAGCACGAATGATAATAGACATTGTTACCCTATGGCATACAAGAAAATTATAGTAGATTTCATGTAATACATGTAACAGTCGAATTAATAGAAAAATAAAGGTGAAACTATAATCAAGAATATTATTATCTTATTTAAACCATTGAAAATCAATTCGGAATATTAGTTAAAACAAAATTCTATAAAGAAGTCCTCTGCAGAATCTATATTCCATAGTTTGCTGCTCTTTTACGTATTGTGGTAGTCTTTCTCGTCTGTAGGAATCTTTTCAGATTCTAGTTTCCACTGGTTGGTGCTCATTTTAGTATTGTGGTATCATTAGGATATTGAAACAACCTTTCCGTCAACAAATTACAATATCGTGACATGTTCCTTCGCATTTAAATATTAGCCGCGAAACAATGAATTTGATGAAATCGAATTGTAACGAAGGCCGTATATCTCAACACACAGGTGATCCCGGACTGATTCCAGTTTTCAGAAGAATGACTGTGGCTGTAGTCGCTGTAGTCTAGTAGGTAGTGTGTTGGCTTATTAGACGAAAAGTCCGGGTTCGTATCGCAGGTCAAGCAATGTCCAAAAACAGTTATGATAAAAGCAGACGAATATCATTGGTTTCAAATTATTTTTAATGAACTACGTGAAAAGCTTTTTCATTTGGTACCTAATTCAAAAGCAATTTTGTATCCATTTAGGAACTCTAAATTAGATCTATCGTTAGCTTTGACCTTAACCATTATCGAATGGAGTTTCATCTCTCAGATATCAAAACGAAATATGAAAAAAAAAAATTTATATTTCTTCGGCGACTGCCTCTCAGCAGATTTCTGGCAAAAGTAAAAATTGCAATGAAAAGCTTCACAAAAAATCTGTCGTTAGAAGTCGACTTGAAACTGTGCGTCCCGTCACTCAGGTATAAAATTAACGCACACAACATAAGCGGTGTGAGAAACTAGGTCGAAATTCTGACTGAAGGGTCAATTATGGCCAATTATTTATATATGCATGACTGTGACCTGTAGGTGTTATGCAGTTTTCACCAAAGGCCCTAAAAGAAATCGAAACTCATTTAACCGCTAAAAATAGTTTCTTAAAACCATGCTAGCTGTGCACTTGCTACTTACAGCGGCGCGATATAAGCCATCCCACTTACAGTTCAAAAGGTTTTCAAAATCCACCAAACAAAAGTCAGACTTTGGGCCACAGTTCTTCATCAATTTAAGTTAATAAAACATACAGCTTAAGGCCTAACTTGTTAGTACAAAGACCAGCTTCTTACATCGCCTATGTCATGTGCGTTTATTTTTACACAGGATTGACAGAAATTTCAATTTAACTTCGGCTCCGAATGAAAGATTTTAAGTAGCTCTTTCAGGCAATTATTTATTTATATTTATTTTTCTTTATAAAACATTTGAACTGGAAGGTCAGTTCTAGTAAAGCAACATAAAAAGAATCGTCTGTGCCAAATAACTTTGAGCATATAGGAGGGACATTATCACTCAATTCTATTTACAAAAGCTACGTCCGAGGTATTAAGAATGTATTGAATGTCCATCATGAAAGCTGGTGTGAGGCCCAATAATTGTGGAACTGTCTAAGAGACTGCTGACATGCCTACGTATTTAACAATTTTCCGTAAAAACTTAGAGATCACGTTGTAAATATCCTAGGAAATAAGCAGTTTTATCCACATTTAATTAAGGCACGATCAGTTCAATATAGCAATCTATACTATTCAAGTGTTAACCAAGGAGAGGAATTTATTCGCAATTTTCGGTGCAATGGTAACTAAAAAGATAAAATAGTTGCAAGAATTTAACTCTATCACCTTCTTCAAAGGACAAAGGATATTAAAATTGGTTCTATCATTTGAAAGCGACAATGCTATCGTCATAAGCCAACTTAACATTCATTTCTTGCATGAACAAATGAGTATGAAAGTTATTTATACTACCAGCGAACAACTTCTGGACTTCAATTAATTTATCTACATCTTTAAGTAACAAATAATAAATTAAACGGCCACAGAGTGATCAAGATACGGATGATAAGGGATGCAAATGAGCCTTAATATATTATTATTGTTATGATAAATGTTTTCACGTTTAATTAAAATTTCTTTTCTTATTATATAAGGCATATTTAAATGGTTCTTTATAATTGTACTTTCTAATTAGTGTCTGTTATACAGCTGTAAGTGATTAAGTTAGTACAAAAAAAAAAGGATTCTCTTGATTTGGAAGTGAATTTTTTTCAAGAGTCCTTATATTAAGTATCTCTTTCGATGTCTTATATAAAAATGATATGAAAAATCCTTTTCAACAACTTACAAATACACCCAAGAGATTTAAACGAAAGAACAGAAATATTAATTGGGAATTATGCTTAAAGCACACCTGAAGATAATTAATTGATAGGAGAAAGTTATATTGAAAAAATGTTTTCATTTTCATCAACTGAAATCTTTATTTGTATTTAAGTATATGTATATATATATATATATATATATGTATATATGTATGTATGAATGTGTACATATGTATATATCTGTACTTATGTACATACTTATATGTTTCTCATCTTAAAAATGGAAATTTCTTACTCTGCTCATAATTAAGGTACAATAAACAAACAAAAAAAATTTTTTTTAAATCGATAAAATTGTAATAAGTTTTGAATGAAATAAAATATTTATTTTTGGATTGTTAAAAACATTTTGCCGTCTTAAAACATATTGCGAAGGTCATCAATTATGTATATACAGTGTATACCTTATGACGTCAAAGATTTTATGCTATGGAAACGTATTACAAACAACAGGGATATATGTATGTAAACACTCCACTATTATTATTATAAGAGTTGAAATATAAACGTTTTCGTTATTAATTTTATGCAGACTACTTTCCTTTTCAATCAAACGAAAAAAGAGTTCAAGTTCAATTTTCACTGAAATTTAACATAATTTTTACAACTTTTTATTAATGCGATGTTGAGACACAACATGTTTGTTTATTCGTACAAAAAAGGCCATGTTTTCTTGAGACCCATAAAAGATTGAGACACTTTGGAAACTATGCTTATGATTCTCATTGGCTATCTCTTTCAATTCACAGAGAAATGACTCCAACAACTACGCTAAGTGTACACTTTTGGAGTTAGAGCACTTTCCGTGTGTCCCTTAGCTAGTTCTGTATTTGAAATTAGACGATGAAATTAAAAAATCTTGCAGTGTTCCGGAATATCACTGTGTCTCGATATCCCTATTGTGCTTCCAGTACGCAAGTCGGAAGATCTATACTCGCTTAATCCAAAAGGATACCTCCATACCCATTACCATGTAGTGTCGAGATTTTCGTATTGAGATTTCAAAGTTGTTAACGAAGTGTTTCCGAATTATTCGGCGCTTACTTTCTTGAGATGTCATAGTATTGGCAGACAGTCAATGTTCACAGAAATTTCGAATGTCACAAAAATCCTTGCTTCGCGTTAACATCCGGTTGCCCAAATAGGCTCACACGAGTTAGTTGCAAAACATCTACTGTAGTTGTAGTCGTAGTAGTACTCAATTTACTGACCGCATCAAGTTAAGCTTAGTCGCCTTAACGAGGAATCCCCACCATGACTTAGGTCCGATCAATTTTGTGCACATTAGGCAAGTAATGTTCGGTTTGAACACTACTACACTGAATTACAAGCATAGAAACAAGCCCTAGAAAGTCTGTTTTATTACTGCCTCTAAGAATCAAGCGTTCAATGGTCAAAAATAAAAATAATTGATGGAAGATTTTTTTTTACTTGCAACTTATTTTAATAAAAATTATTTTAAAGCAAATTAAGTACAATTGTAAGAATACAATTCTTTGGCATTTTCTTTAACACAAAAAGATTCCCTTTTTTACGATATGCTTTCGTTATTTTTAAGTGGCCATAACAGGCAAATAAAATTGTACAAATATTTGTCACAACCTATCACTGAAGGCTGTAAGTAAAAACCAAAGTAGCCTGTGGTGCATATACCATTCCTCACAGCTGTTCTACATTATCTATGCTATGGGCAATAATGGTTATGGTCCATAAGGTCATTTAATATACTACAACATGCTACATTACAACATGTTACATTGTATTATTTTCATGTCAATTACTTGTTGTGTGTGTGTGTGTGTTTTGGCACTTTAATGACAAATAAGACAAGTCAGTTGTCCTAGGGGATGCATATCATGACTTCAATCAAACGTTACGTTTTATGTGTAACTGATGATAAAAATTTATTGAAGTTCAATTTAACTTTTACAAATGAAATGTCAAGCCCCAAAGCATTCTGACACTTCAATAACAGACACGCTAAATAGAAAATGATTGCCTGATTTATACCTGTTAAGAAAATAGAATTTTTTTTGTTTGCAGGGATTTAAATTAAAGTGTCATGTACAAAAATAAATAAATGGTTTTAAAGAAGAAGAAATTAAAGAAGGTAAAATAAATTGCGTAAATGTTTCTGGCGTTAAATTTGTAATATTATTTACGATATGATCATAATATTGAGCGCTATAATATATAATAATAAACTCTTGTATTTTAATAACAATCATAATTTTTAATATCATTTTCAGCTTTTATAATTATTGTTTGATTCTTTTTAACGAAATTAATGTTATTACTAAACATACACATACATATATATGTATGTACATATATTTGCTGTAAACAATGCCAATTTTCAATATTTATGTGTATTAAAATAATATCTCTATCTCTCTCTTTGACTTTATTAAACGTCATTAATTTTAATGATATCCCATATATCGTATGCGTAATATTAATTTAAAGCATAAACATTATTAACAACCAATAATCATCATACGTCATGATGTACAAATAAACATGAAAAAAATGAGAAAATAAATCGTAATCGACAATTCTGTCATTGAAAAGCAGTTTTTCAATATTTTTACTTGTCTGCATGTTAAAATAAATGTCCGTTCAGCTAAAAAAGAATTGTTTAAAGCCATAACACACACACTTATTATCTATCCAATAGCAAATTGTCATAATTGATAATAAAATAAAAAGAAAAATGATTTTTTAATGTATAAATAATAAATTTCAATCATCTCTTTTGGCCATGTGTTCATCATAATTTACCATAGACAACTTCCCTTTTTTTGCGCTACAATTTCACGGAAGTATGCCCTTAGGGAATATGTAAAACATTAATGGTAAATAGTAAAAAAAAACAATTTATCGGAACTTTTCTACAATATTTGTTAAAAAAAAAAACAAAGAAAACAAATTTCTTAGAAAAGAAACTAAAAAATTAAGAAAAGCTTTTATGTGGAAATCATTACAGGTGATTTTGATTTTAAATTTGTGCTCCTTTTGAGTTGCCTCTACATCAGAACCTTTAAAATTAGTCAAATTAATGCTGCATGTCAAATGTCAGCATAAGACTTGCATAGTTTATGTCCTATCCAGCGGTATATTCTTTTCAATATGTTTACATTTCCAGAAGATCTTCTATTGCTTCCTCATAGCTCTTTGTTTGCTGTGGTCCTCGCTCACATGTATATACGTACATACTAGAGGTGTGCACAAGACATTCTGCTAACTTACCCTTCACCGAATGCAATACTGTAGTGTGCCCTTTTCTGTTGTTCTTGATTTTACGAGTGCACTGAAACGTGTATTTCTCATTTATTCAATGTATACAACAGTACTAGTTTGCCCGTGAAGTAACGGAATTATGCTTTGAGTTGTAAGAGCATATTTTACTACTGCAGCTTCGTTTTCCGTATTTCCATATGAATATCAGTAGTGTAAACAAATGTTTTTCACCAGAAATAAAAAGTTTAAAAAAGTTACTAGCAATGCTAGCGTCGACGAAAATGTTCGGTTGCCGGGAGCACAAAAAAAAAGGCTTGTTGTGAATCTATGAAGTCGCCGTGGTCTAGTGGGTAGTGTGTTGGCTTATTAGACAAAAGGTCCGGGTTCGAATCCCAGGTCAGACATCAAAACGAAAAAATATTTCTTCGGCGACTTCCTCTCTGCAGATTTCTGGCAAAGACTCTGAGAGTAAAAATTGCCATTAAAAGCTTCTCAAAAATCTGTCGTTCAGAGTCGACTTTAAACTGTACCGCCACTCATGTATACAAATTAACGCACACAACATGGGTGGTGTGAGAAGCTAGGTCGTAATCCTGACTGAAGGGTTGTAATGGCCAATTATGTATGTATGTGACTCTATGAAGAGACAATATTTTTGTTGCACTCTTCACACAACTCTCTTTTATACTGTTGTACAATGGTTTACGAGTGCAGTTGTTCTGTTTTTGTGCTCTATCTTTGCTTACACCAATTATGTTGTGTGTTAATTTTACATATGACCAATGGGTCCTACAGTTTAATGTCTGAATGACAGACTTTTTAAGAAGATTTTCATGAAAATTTTATTTACTCTGTGTTGTTTTTCTGCAAATCCGCTGAGAGGAAGTAGCCAAAGAAGTATATTTTTTTCGATTTGTTCGGGAGTTCTAACTTAAGATTGGAACCGTGGCTTCATGTCTAATAAGCCAACATACTTGCCTTCTAAACTACGGCGGCCACTCGGTCACAAGTACATCATGTCCTTTTTATACTGTTGTCTCTTCCATCTTAAAATTGTGTGTGTTAATTTTACCCAAAGAGTACAGGGGACCTACAGTTCAAAGAGGACTTCGAACTGAGAAACTACTTTGAATTTTTGCCAGAAATCTGCTGAGATCAAGTCGCCGAAAAATATATTTTTCCATATTCTATTTTGTTCGCGATAACTGAGCTAGTGTTTGAACCACAGATTCATGTCTACTAGGCTACGGCGACTTCCTTCCATCTTCTGGGAAAATAATTGGCAGGTAAGTAAAAAATTAAATCTCATTTTTTTAATTTTATTCGCATTGACTTCGATTTAACTTGATCCTATCTTTCGAAATACTTGTCCGACTTGGTTAAGATGTACAGAAACTAATCCCAACTTGATTTCAAGAAATTTAAAAATATTGTCAATACCTTTTACACCCATAGAAAGATAGTCTACATTATGTGTGTGAAGATAGATTTCAAAATCTATCTCCCCTGATATAAACCAAGTCAGTTAACAAAGCTCTGTTATGTTACAAACAGAGCGTTGTTAAACAATTAATTTGAGGCAGGGAAAGGAAAAAAGGAAAAATTAATTAAATTCCTTGGTAAAATAAGAAGAAAAACAGAAATCGATAAAATAAGTCCTATAGTTAATCACTGTTACAAAATATTGCGTAATAAGAACTAAAATAAACATATAATCACACATTTCCGAATGCTATTGTAGCCCGATAAATAAATCAATATTGCGGGTAAGCATGACTGAGTAGGCGGACAATGAAAATTACTTTTAAAGCATTGTACGTCCCTTTAACTAACCCAATCACCAAAATCCTTAACAGAGTGAGTTTTCATAGAAGTTTTTGAAATATTCTGAGATTTTAGATTTTAACAGAACAGATTTGAGGTTTTAATAGAACAGATTTTAGATTTTAACAGAACAGATTTCATATTTAACAGAGAAACAAGATTATTTCTAAGGGAGACAACAGTAGAAGATTAAGTTTTTGTCAAACAATTTATTACAGATGGTATACAGGCGATTGATTTGAAGTCGCTGTGGTCTAGTAGGTAATGTATTGGTTTCTTAGACGTAAGGACAGGTTTCAAACCACAGGTCGAGCTTAAAATCTTTTTTTTTTTTAAAGGCACATTTTTTTCGCACTGTATTACATACATACATATCAAAAAAATTACATTTTTATGGTCTTTTACACTAATAACATGTTGGTTTGACACTTTCCATGTACACCACACACAAAATTGCCACGAAAAGCAAAAAACAATCTATACACAAATGAGTACTTTTTTACCCCCGAATCACTCACTCACTCATTCACTTACGCGCCAGTTTATTCACCGCTGTAACCATTCAACCATTTAACCACAAAAAGAAAAAAAAGAGAGAAGAAAATATAAATTCATAAACTGAAAAAATATAACAAGAAAAACATTTACGCAACAGTATAAAGGATCCAAGGGGGAAAAGGCTATGCAAAAAAAGGAATTTACAAAACGAGCAACAAAACAAAAACAGAATTAAAGCGTTTTGAAACGTTTTGGACACACACACAGTACAAAACACAGTTCATGACAAGTTAACCTTTTTGTTAAAAAAAAAAAGGAAATGAGTTTTTGATTAAATTTTGCTTGTTGTTGGCAGCATTTTTACTTGTTGTAGTTGGTGTTGTTCTTGTTGCCGTTCTTGTTAGCATTGACGTTATTCCTGCGCTTGTTACATACCTATTGGGATTTGAAAAATTTGAAAGAGAGAAATTGTTAGGTGGGTACGTAGAACGAAATGAAATGAAAGAAAAAAATGTTTTTTTTATTTTATTTTTAACTTTAGCTTGTGTTTATAAAGTAATAAAAAGAGGCTGATTATCAGTCACTTAAGCTGTTATGTCTGTTTTTACTACTTAAAGTTACGATAATAACTGTTAAGAGTATACAAAAATGTCGAATTTACTGCGTTGATCATCGATTATTAATGGTAAATGTACAGGTAGAGTGAAGTAATCATGCTTAAATTTAATATCCTTATTAAAGGAAAGAAAAGTTATTAAATTTAAGGTAAACTTATGGCAAATGGATGTGTGTGAAGATAAATTCGAATTTGAAAATCCAAGACGCAACCCATAAATTTTAGCAGCGCCACACTTAGCGTTAACAGTGCACAATTTGGTCTAAAAAATGTACAATTTGATCTTAACAGAGCAAAATTTGCAGTTAACAGAGCACTGTTAACTGTTTAACAGTATCCATTTGAACAAGATCACTTCTTTTGCAGGTAATTTTAGGGAATATAGTAGGTCTATGAGTACCATATAATACTCTAAGGATTGTTCCAATGCCTTTTAATATTATCAGCAAAAAAGTCCTATATGAAGTCATATGGTATTGTAAAAATTTGCTTTGAAAATATCAATTTTTTGATTGAAAATTCTCTAGAAGATCAGTGGCCATTTGGGAACATATAAGAAACTGTACCCCATACGGGCTATATACAAATGGTAGTCCAAAGGGTCCTCTTTCCAACCGTGGCAGTGGGATAGCTGAAATAATTTTGTGAGTCGAGATATGGAATTTTAAAAAAAAATCGATTTTTGGTCGAAAATATATGAGAATTCTCTAGAAGATCAGTGGCCATTTGGGAACATATAAGAAACTGTACCCTATACAGACTATATACAAATGGTAGTCCAGAGGGTCCTCTTTCCAACCGTGGTAGTGGGATAGCTGAAATAATTTTGTGAGTCGAGATATTGAATTTTAAAAAAATCGATTTTTGGTTGAAAATATATGAGAATTCTCTAGAAGATCAGTGGCCATTTGGGAACATATAAGAAACTGTACCCTATACAGACTATATACAAATGGTAGTCCAGAGGGTCCTCTTTCCAACCGTGGTAGTGGGATAGCTGAAATAATTTTGTGAGTCGAGATATTGAATTTTAAAAAAATCGATTTTTGGTCGAAAATATATGAGAATTCTCTAGAAGATCAGTGGCCATTTGGGAACATATAAGAAACTGTACCCCATACGGGCTATATACAAATGGAAGTCCAGAGGTTCCTCTTTCCAACCGTGGTAGTGGGATAGCTGAAATAATTTTGTGAGTCGAGATATTGAATTTTAATAAAATCGATTTTTGGTCGAAAATATCTGAGAATTCTCTAGAAGATCAGTAGTCATTTGGGAACATATAAGAAACTGTTCCCTATACAGACTATATACAAATGGTAGTCCAGAGGGTCCTCTTTCCAACCGTGGTAGTGGAATAGCTGAAATAATTTTGTGAGTCGAGATATTGAATTTTAAAAAAATCGATTTTTTGTTGAAAATATATGAGAATTCTCTAGAAGATCAGTGGCCATTTGGAAAGTGGCCCGAAGACGGGAAAATTGAGTGCAGGTTATCCTAATCCGAATATATATATATTTGTTAGCCTGGACCGATTTTCTTGAAATTTGGGATATTGATCGGGCTTTTGTCGGTGCAAGTTATTGGCTATAAATCTTTTCAAAATTTTTACCAAAACGAGAGAAAAAATGGGACAAAGGCCGAAAAAATGGTAATAAATCATTTTTTACAACTTAGTTAAGTTAAGTGTAAGTTAAATTTCCCAAATAGCTATTGGAGGTGTGCCGTTTATAAAGTTGGACCACAAGGTGTCCAAAAAGGAGAAAGGGGCGAAAACCGGGCAAACTGAATGCATTTACGCTTATTTAGTGAAATAACGTTTTCTTTAACAGTAACATATCTCGAAATAAGTCCAGTTTTTATAACATCGAGCGTGTGAAGTATGTACGAAATCTAATCGAAATTTTTTTAATTGTTTGAAAGACCTATTGTTGCCATAATGGACATTGTTTATGTCGGTTTGGAGGGGGAAGAACTGTAGCCTAAGAAAATCCCATAAGAAAAAGTCTAACGGGATCAAGTCACACGATATCGTGACCACTTTACATTACCTCCACATAAGATGTCAATTTCCACAAATAATTTAAGCAGAGACATGATTTATGTCAGTTTTAAACACTCTCGAATTTTGTGGGTTATGAGGATGCTTCTATGACTTAAGAAAACCCCATTAGAAAATGCCGAACGGGATCAAACACACGATTTCGGTGGCTAGTTCACATCATCTCCACATAAAATAACAATTCCCAGAAATCGCTAATGCAGAATGTTCGATGCAACAAGTTCGAAGCAACATTTTCGAAGCAACATTTTCGATGCAATATGTTTGATGCAACAAGTTCGAAGCAATATTTTCGATGCAACATTTTCGATGCAGCATTTTCGATGCAATATATTTGAAACAATATGTTTGATGCAACAAGTTCGAAGCAACATTTTCGATGCATGTTTGATACAATACGTTTGATGCAACATTTTCGATGCAAGATGTTTGATTCAATATGTTTGATGAACATGTTTGATGCAGCATGTTTGTTCAAACATGTTAGGTGCAACATGTTTGATGCAAGAAAACCACATAGGATGCAACATGTTTGTTCGAACATGGCATAAAGCTCATGTCGTATCGACTATGTTATATCGAACGTGTTGCATCGATCATGTTGCATCAAACATGTGGCAGCGAACACGTTGCATCAAACATATCCTAATCAAACATGTTCGATTCAAACACCTAGCATCAATATGTTTGATGAACATGTTTGATGCAGCATGTTTGTTCGAACATGTTAGGTGCAACATGTTTGATGCAAGAAAACCACATAGGATGCAACATGTTTGTTCGAACATGTTGAATCAAACATGTTGCTCAAACATGTTCGAATCAAATATGTTGCATCAAACATGTTGCAATCAAACATGTTGATCAAACATGTTGCATCAAACATGTGCATCAAACATGTGGCAGCGAACACGTTGCATCAAACATATCCTAATCAAACATGTTCGATTCAAACACCTAGCATCAAACATCTTCGATCAAACATGTTGCCTCAAACATGTTCGATTCAAACATGTTGCATCAAACATGTTCGATTCAAACATGTTGCATCAAACATGTTCATCAAACATGTTGCATCAACATGTTTGAATCGAACATGTTTGATGCAACATGTTGAATCAAACATGTTCGATTCAAACATGTTGATGCAACATGTTTGAATCGAACATGTTTGATGCAACAAGTTTGATGCAACATGTTTGATTCGAACATGTTTGATGCAACATGTTTGATGCAACATGTTTGAATCGAACATGTTTGCTGCAACATGTTTGAATCGAGCATGTTTGATGCAACAAGTTTGATGCAACATGTTTGATGCAACATGTTTGATGCAACATGTTTGATGCAACATGTTTGAATCGAACATGTTTGATGCAACATGTTTGATGCAACATGTTTGATGCAACATGTTTGAATCGAACATGTTTGCTGCAACATGTTTGAATCGAGCATGTTTGATGCAACAAGTTTGATGCAACATGTTCGCTGCCACATGTTTGATGCAACATGATCGATGCAACACGTTCGATACAACATAGTCGATACGACATGAGCTTTATGGCATGTTCGAACAAACATGTTGCATCCTATGGAGTTTTCTTGCATCAAACATGTTGCACCTAACATGTTCGAACAAACATGCTGCATCAAACATGTTCATCAAACATATTGAATCAAACATCTTGCATCGAAAATGTTGCATCAAACGTATTGTATCAAACATGCATCGAAAATGTTGCTTCGAACTTGTTGCATCAAACATATTGTTTCAAATATATTGCATCGAAAATGCTGCATCGAAAATGTTGCATCGAAAATATTGCTTCGAACTTGTTGCATCAAACATATTGCATCGAAAATGTTCTTCGAAAATGTTGCTTCGAACTTGTTGCATCGAACATTCTGCATTAGCGATTTGTGGGAAATGTTATTTTATGTGGAGATGATGTGAACTAGCCACCGAAATCGTGTAATTTGATCCCGTTCGGCATTTTCTTATGGGGTTTTCTTAAGTCATAGGTGCATCCTCATAACCCACAAAATTCGAGAGTGTTTAAAACTGACATAAATCATGTCTCTGCTTAAATTATTTGTGGAAATTGACATCTTATGTGGAGGTAATGTAAAGTGGTCACGATATCGTGTGACTTGATCCCGTTAGACTTTTTCTTATGGGATTTTCTTAGGCTACAGTTCTTCCCCCTCCAAACCGACATAAACAATGTCCATTATGGCAACAATAGGTCTTTCAAACAATTAAAAAAATTTCGATTAGATTTCGTACATACTTCACACGCTCGATGTTATAAAAACTGGACTTATTTCGAGAAATGTTACTGTTAAAGAAAACGTTATTTCACTAAATAAGCGTAAATGCATTCAATTTGCCCGGTTTTCGCCCCTTTCCCGTTTTTGGACACCTTGTGGTCCAACTTTATAAACGGAACACCTCCAATAGCTATTTGGGAAATTTAACTTACACTTAACTTAACTAAGTTGTAAAAAATGATTTATTACCATTTTTTCGGCCTTTGTCCCATTTTTTCTCTCGTTTTGGTAAAAATTTTGAAAAGATTTATAGCCAATAACTTGCACCGACAAAAGCCCGATCAATATCCCAAATTTCAAGAAAATCGGTCCAGGCTAACAAATATATATATATTCGGATTAGGATAACCTGCACTCAACTTTCCCGTCTTCGGGCCACTTTCCAAATGGCCACTGATCTTCTAGAGAATTCTCATATATTTTCGACCAAAAAAAAATTCAATAAAATTCAATATCTCGACTCACAAAATTATTTCAGCTATCCCACTACCACGGTTGGAAAGAGGACGCTCTGGGCTACCATTTGTATATAGCCTGTATAGGGTACTGTTTCTTATATGTTCCCAAATGGCCACTGATCTTCTAGAGAATTCTCATATATTTTCGACCAAAAATCGATTTTTTTAAAATTCAATATCTCGACTCACAAAATTCTTTCAGCTATCCCACTGCCACGGTTGGAAAGAGGAACCTCTGGACTTCCATTTGTATATACTCTGTATGGGGTACAGTTTCTTATATGTTCCTAAATGGCCACTGGTCTTCCAGAGAATTCTCATATATTTTCGACCAAAAATCGATGCATCAAACGTATTGTATCAAACATGCATCGAAAATGTTGCTTCGAACTTGTTGCATCAAACATATTGTTTCAAATATATTGCATCGAAAATGCTGCATCGAAAATGTTGCATCGAAAATATTGCTTCGAACTTGTTGCATCAAACATATTGCATCGAAAATGTTCTTCGAAAATGTTGCTTCGAACTTGTTGCATCGAACATTCTGCATTAGCGATTTGTGGGAAATGTTATTTTATGTGGAGATGATGTGAACTAGCCACCGAAATCGTGTAATTTGATCCCGTTCGGCATTTTCTAATGGGGTTTTCTTAAGTCATAGGTGCATCCTCATAACCCACAAAATTCGAGAGTGTTTAAAACTGACATAAATCATGTCTCTGCTTAAATTATTTGTGGAAATTGACATCTTATGTGGAGGTAATGTAAAGTGGTCACGATATCGTGTGACTTGATCCCGTTAGACTTTTTCTTATGGGATTTTCTTAGGCTACAGTTCTTCCCCCTCCAAACCGACATAAACAATGTCCATTATGGCAACAATAGGTCTTTCAAACAATTAAAAAAATTTCGATTAGATTTCGTACATACTTCACACGCTCGATGTTATAAAAACTGGACTTATTTCGAGAAATGTTACTGTTAAAGAAAACGTTATTTCACTAAATAAGCGTAAATGCATTCAATTTGCCCGGTTTTCGCCCCTTTCCCGTTTTTGGACACCTTGTGGTCCAACTTTATAAACGGAACACCTCCAATAGCTATTTGGGAAATTTAACTTACACTTAACTTAACTAAGTTGTAAAAAATGATTTATTACCATTTTTTCGGCCTTTGTCCCATTTTTTCTCTCGTTTTGGTAAAAATTTTGAAAAGATTTATAGCCAATAACTTGCACCGACAAAAGCCCGATCAATATCCCAAATTTCAAGAAAATCGGTCCAGGCTAACAAATATATATATATTCGGATTAGGATAACCTGCACTCAACTTTCCCGTCTTCGGGCCACTTTCCAAATGGCCACTGATCTTCTAGAGAATTCTCATATATTTTCGACCAAAAAAAAATTCAATAAAATTCAATATCTCGACTCACAAAATTATTTCAGCTATCCCACTACCACGGTTGGAAAGAGGACGCTCTGGGCTACCATTTGTATATAGCCTGTATAGGGTACTGTTTCTTATATGTTCCCAAATGGCCACTGATCTTCTAGAGAATTCTCATATATTTTCGACCAAAAATCGATTTTTTTAAAATTCAATATCTCGACTCACAAAATTCTTTCAGCTATCCCACTACCACGGTTGGAAAGAGGAACCTCTGGACTTCCATTTGTATATACTCTGTATGGGGTACAGTTTCTTATATGTTCCCAAATGGCCACTGATCTTCTAGAGAATTCTCATATATTTTCGACCAAAAATCGATTTTTTTAAAATTCAATATCTCGACTCACAAAATTATTTCAGCTATCCCACTACCACGGTTGGAAAGAGGTACATTTCTGTTCCCAATGGCATGAGAATTTTCACAAAAATTGATATTTTCAAAGCCAATTTTACAACCATATGCTTCATATAGGATTCTTGCTGTATATTAACGGACAATCCCTAAGTTTTGCTCATAGACTACAATACCTAAGAATACCTGCTAAACAAATGTGCTATTGTAGCAGTTAACTGCTTGTTAACGCAATTTTGCTCTGTTAAGACAAATTGTGCACTGTTAAGACCAAATTGTGCACTGTTAACGCTGAGTGTGGCGCAGCTAAAATTTATGGGTTGCGTCTTGGATTTTCAAATTCGAATTTATCTTCACACACATGGCAAATGGGGTAAAAGCTTGAAGAACATTAAAGGTTTATTGCGAAGTTTTTTTTTTTTTTGTAATATCATTTACTATAATTAAAATTCGAAAGTCATTACTTAAGGTTTGTTTGGATCTGACCCAATCGTAAATAAAAGTTCATAAATATAATGAAGAATCACTTCATTGAAATTACCGGAAATATCAGCGCCTCGTTTGGCTTGAATCAATCAATTTAAACCGTTAGAGTACGGAGTAGGGGACCTTTTCTTTTGACGCTTACTTTGTGCTCATTAATGCAGTTTATTAAGAACTTGTTTCAATTCCAAGGGCTCAAGTATCGTTCAGAAAGAGCGTTAAATCCATATCCCATCATAAACTGCCATACCCTTATGGATCAAAATATAGGAAGGGAGATGCGTAAAATCTCTTAAGCCCAGCCGAGATATACTTGGCTTCTTTGAATGCAGGCCTATTTAAAATAGTAACACATGCATGAATGTTACAAACATTCTAAATAAATTAATATTTTTACTGTCACAAGTATAGCGTACATTAAACAAGACAAATCGTTAAAAAAAATTTCTTTGATGATGATGTTAAACCGCCTACAAGCATTTAAAGGTCACGTAACTATCTTTAGATAATGATGACGATAATGATGCTATAATATACACACTAATGATATTTAAATTTATAAAATACAGTCAGTCAAGCCAGCCCATTTACAACAGCAAAAAAAATTCAAGAATTTCCAACATTCTACCAATAAACAAAATAAAAATAATATTCACATTTATTTAACAAAATAAAAGGATATACGAGTGTGAATTCAAAAAGCTATAATTATTTGTAACAACAGCATATTATAATAAGACTTCATTTATAGTTTTTCTCTATAATAAAAATTCTATAATAGTAAGGGAATATCGTACCATAACAATATTTCAATATTTTATGGCCAAAAGCCATTAAAAATGTAACTCCACTTGTTGTATTGGTACTATGCACGCATATGTATGTATGAATATATTTTTTTTTTTACTTAAACACTAAAATTGCATTAATATTAATGAAATATTGTATGTATGTACAAGTGTGTGTGTGTGTGTGCGTATTGTCCCTATTCATATAGATGCTTTAATAGTCCTGACCTAAAAACAAATGCTCGTATGTACAGTAAGGAATTATAAAAAAAAATATGATTTTACGCAACAAAAACAATGTCTTTCCAGTTCCAGTTTGTTTTTAGAAAAGGGTTTTGAGACTTAAAAAAAGATTTGTCAAGTGTAAAGCAGAAACCCTAGACGGATTTATACATACATACATAATTGGCCATTACAACCCTTCAGTCAGGATTACGACCTAGCTTCTCACACCACTTATGTTGTGTGCGCTGATTTTATACATGAGTGGCGGGACCTACAGTTTTAAAGTCGACTCCGAACGACAGATTTTTGAGCAATTTTTACTCTCAGAGTTTTTGCCAGAAATCTGCTGAGAGGAAGTCGCCGAAGAAATATTTTTCGTTTTTGATGTCTGACCTGGGATTCGAACCCGGGCCTTTTGTCTAATGAGCCAACGCACTACCCACTAGACCACGGCGACTTCAATGGATGGATTTATATTGAACTTAAAATCTGTAAAAAATTAAATTCAAATTGATCTATAAAAACAACATTCGGCAAAGACAATGCAACACGAACGATGTATTAAAGCGGCAGAAAATTGACGAATTCAAAAAGTTTCTGTTGTAATACCCATAGATAGAGATAGTACCTTGATTCTGTCATTCAACTATCAAAATTTACTTTGGCTAGACATGTTTTATCAATAAATTTTAAATATTTTTAAATAGGTTTTGTCGCCTCTTTTTCGTTGCTATAAAAGCTTCTAAAAAGATATTTCTACAATACAATTACAAATTATAGTCTAACTATATACTAGCTAAGTAACTTCGACCATGTGTTCGGGGTAGTGTCTCTGGTGGGAATGGAATCCACGACCCTCATGCTAATAGTCTAACACACTACCCACTAGACTAGCTGCCTTAAAATTGTTTAAATAGGATGTAAGTCGTATTATCTTTATTTAATTATTTTTTCAAGAATAGGTTAATAACTCAGCGAACAGGAAAAACGGGTTGCCCAACAAAAAAAAAAAAATACGATCTTTTTCAGCAAAGTTTCCATTAAGTTCTATAGCTAATTTAAAAATATTTGTTGAAATAACCAAAGATATGATGAGGCCACGGAAATAGATTTTTTAATAAAAGTAAAATATGTGTATAACTCCAGAAGTGTTTACAAATTTTTCGTGGGCACTCCTTTCGTATTAGTATAATAAAAATAAATAATAAAATTAAAATATAAAAAAAATATAAAATAAAAATATTAAAATATAAATTTCAATAATAATATGGACTGAAATAAAATAAATAAAATTTTCAGTTGATTGGATATTATTAACTTCATGGAGTTTAATTTTAATTGTGAGCATATTAGAACGAACTTCTGTTTGAATATTCATTTGATTTTATTTTTATTTATTTAACTTGCAATTGTTTTAATATTCATAAATCAATTTAATACGTATTCCTACAGTTGCATGCATTTTACACATTAGTTAACTATTAAATATAAATATTGTAGTTATTTTACTCTTTTTCATAATATACTTATATATTTACATACATACACTATAATTCATTTTTCATATTGCACTCTAATGGTTAATTTTTAACACATTTATCGTGAATTTTTCAGCTTTAGATTTCATGCAAAACTTTTTTTTATTTTCATTTTATTTATTTTCCCTTTTAAAAAAAAAAAAAAAAAGTTGTAACACGCAAGTTACATTTTCTGTTGCTTCTTTTAGGTACAAGGTGTTTAAGTTATATTGAAAATATATTCAATTACATAATTTACAATAGAATTGAAGAATTTTAAGCAATAAATCGTAAGACATCTTTTATAAATCAGAGAAATAAAATACATTCCCAAATAATAGCAAACAAAGTATTCAAAGTCCTCGTCTTTAATATCTGCAGTTAAGAATAACGCGCAGCATTTACTTTCTGCGCGGCACTTTTTTATTTCCACCACCGCCACTAACGGACTACCTTTTCTGTTAATATTTTTGTGAATTTCTTACAAAATTTTCTTCCAAAAAAATGGTTTATTCAAAGCCGCTTTTCTCGAATTCAGTGATTATTGGCGATATACCACTTCGTATTGACATTTACGATGTCGTGAGCATTAATTTTATACGTGAGTTGTGGGGCTGACCTAAAGTTTAACGTCGACTCCGAACGACAGATTTTTTTGAGAAACTTTTTCATTGCAGGTTTTTTTACTTCCATTTGGTAGTCGCCGAATAAATATTTTTGATATATCGTTTTGATGTCTGCTGGGTTCGTATCTCACAACCCAGGCTGTCTCTATTTTTTGTCAATGTTCCACTAATAAACCCCTGAGCTTTTTTTTGGATGTGGAATGGAATATACATTATAACTCCTAATTGAGTCAATATTCGGTTAATTGAGAACACCATTTTAACCGTTCAGGTATAATAAATATACACAATATTCAACTTGCTCAATATTCATTTCACGGCTGGTAAATAAACCAGCTGGTTGTTTCAACAACTTTGTTTTTGTTATTGTTTGTCGTTGTTGATATTTGACAACTCAAACAGTTAAAGTTTTACTGAATATTATAGCAATTAGCATTTATTTGAGCAATAATTAATTGAGATTTTATATGAAATATTGAGTTCAATATTGACGTTAATTGCAATTTACGCAATAAAGGTGCATACGTGAACATAGTATAAGTCTGTAAATTTTTTCAGATTGATTTCGTTGAACAGTTAACAGTGATCTGTTGATTACAAATTATGCCTTATTCAAAGCAAAATTTCCTTTAATATTAATTAAAGTGACACCTACGAAAAGAGTGGATTTGCGCCATTGATTTTTGCATAAATTAGCTCTAGGTCACACTAAACAAAACTCAGACACTATGGTTATATGATGGCACATAATAATGTGCTAGGAGATTTCGAAAGAAAGATATTTCATAAAAAATATGGTGCCATGGTCGGCGTATAGGACCGATTTTAATACTTGTTTCACTAAACTGATTCTGCTAATGACTCTTTACCATTCTTAAATTCATCACTCATTAATAATGCTAAAATTCAAATAATAGACACCCATTATAATTATATTACAATAAAGGAAAAAAAATATACAAAATGCCACTTTAAAAATAGTTTATAATCGCTATTGTAATACAATATTTACTTAAAATACAATTAAAATTTATGTTACGTTTAACGAATATTTATTATACATATACGAGCAACAGAACAGTTAGTTAGTTAGTTAGTCATTGTCATATCGTGTTAAAAATATTTGTATTTTTCTTTTCACTGGAAAAACCTCCAAATTACAGGAATGAACTCATTTGAAATCATTTCAGCATGAAAACCAAACTAAGATGAATTTAAATGGATTATTATTATATTAAAATAATAAATACATATGTATGTATGTATTTAAAAATTGTAATATTTATAATTCAATCAATAAAATACGATGAAAAGAATTTAGAAAATTTATAAAAAAAAAAGAAAAAAATAATGAAAGAAAAAGGGGAAATCTAAATTCGCTGTGGAATATGAATGGCTAGAGTATATAGTGTGAAAAGAGATTGATAATTAAAAGTCTAGACACCATATTACTTATTTACGTAATTGATCATTACAACCTAGCTTCTGCCATCACTCATTTAGTAAGTGTTTTTATCCCTAAGTGGCGGACTCCGAAAGTCAGATTTTATAGTACGTTAATGTCGACCGGAATTACTTCACGATGAAGCCACTCACTGATAGTTGCTTGTGATTTTAGAAATTTTCTCTAAATATCAGTTCAGGAAACATGCGGATGGTGCTATTTGCATTAAATCCGTAGTCTAGTAGATAATGTGTTGGCTTATTAGACGTAAAGCCCGGGTTCGTATACCAGGTCCGGCATCAAAACGAACGTTAAACTGTAGATCCCGCCACACACGTATAAAATAAACGCAAACAACATGAATGGCGTGGGAAGCGAGGTTGTAATCCAGACTGCAGGGTATGTAGAAATTTTAGTCTCCATTAACATTCCATAAGCAATCTCTTCATAGTTCTCAAAATTTGTTTCACATTCATAATTTCACATTGTAATCAACGTAATCTCTGACATATTATCATGTAGCCAAGCACAATAAAAATTCATTTTAAATTTAATTAGCACTTAGTGATTATAAAGTTCTGCATTCAATCACCACGAATGCATTTAATTAAGTTTTCTATGTATAAATATACATACACATATGTATGTATACACACATGTATACTGATAATACCAAAATAATCTTATCAAGGTACTCAATTCAAATTTTGCTAGAAACGAATAACTTATTTGAAGTGCCACTATATACAAATAGCAGTCCAAGGAGACTTCTTTAAAACCCTATTAGTGGTATATCTAAAGTCAGAAGTAGGTTTTAAAGTAGATCCGTTAGACAACCATTTGCATATAGGGGCATGTGTGTACATCTTGAAGCATTCGGTTGAAGTAGATTGGCACTTCTGGACCTAGTATATATCCTATAATTAGCTTAGTTCTGTTAAAAACCCAACAGTGGTCTGTTAATAGTAAAAATTGCCCTGTTAAAGTTTAATTTGGCTCTGTTAAGGTGAAAAGTGGCACTATTAAATATGTGGTTTTGTGTCTTTGATTTTTAAATTAGAATTTATCTTCTCTCAATTCTAACCATTATATTTAGATGTGCCGGGACATGCAATAAGAGAATCACCCACCGCTATGATATATTTAGTCCAATACGAAAACACTTTTTTTCTAAAAGCTTGTGACAATCAATTTTTGTACTTCTTCACTAGTGAGGGTACACTAGACTTGTCTTTAAAAGGACAATGAGTTATACAAAATGGTAATATCATAAGTTAAATTTTTCTATACATGAATACAGTAGTCGACCACAAATTAGAACCGCTTTGTTTTTGAGTGAATTATAATTTCTGGACGTTTTTTTTTTTTTTTCGAAGAAAAATAATTAATTCAACAGATTTCCTTTCAAACACTAAAATAAAACACATTTAAATATTTTTGTTTAAATTTGTTTTTTTGTTTCTATCAAAACGTAACAATTCATAAACTAGCCACAAAATATATAAAAGCGACAAAAAAAACATCTAAGACGGAAAAACGTATAAAATTTGGTGATTCCCCTTTTTAGTTTCACAGAGTAAAAAGAATTTGGGGATTTTTTCTGTTAAAAATTCGAATTTTAGAGCGTTTAATGTATTGTAAGCACTGCTTCTAATTTCTAGAATTTCGAATTACTGGAGGTTCTAATTTGTAAGCTTATAATGTTAATGATTTTCTTTTTACTGCACCTACTACGAAATTAATAACAGTGAATCCACTGTAATTTTCATATTCTTCCATACATTTCTTCATAATTCTGTTTATGTTTCTTTTATTTCTTATTAAATTTTATTGGCGTTGAGACGTTTTCATTTGATTTATGTAATATATTAAATTAAATATATTTAAAACGTGAACGTGAGACATGTGTGTACATATGTATATGATAGCCTAGTCGTTATGTGTTTGTATATCGTTGCTCAATGTGGCTATAAACCATATAAAAAATATGGTTAAAAACCATGAGTGAAAGAAACTTTTTCTATAGAATTACGTTTTTATGTCTATCAGTTTAATAAATTTGTATCTTACTTTTCATTTCATACGTCATTGTAAAATAGCACAAACAATGTAGAGGAACACTATGAATAATAAAACTCGGATGGAAAAGAATTTCATAGAATGGGGCTTCTTGCACAAGTCTTTTGTGCACCTAAATATAGAGACGTACGATATAGAATTTTACTTATGTAAAGGTTCCTTAACTCCTTTAATATTAAGAATGGTGTGGATAAAAAGTCGCTGTAGTCTGGTAGACATCAACAAAACGATTAAAAATAGTCTTCTAGTAAAAACTTTTAAGAGTAATTAAAACTGCCAAAAAAAAAAAATATTCCTAAAAATCTGTCTTTAAACTGTAGGTCCCGCCATTCATGAATAAAATTAATACACATTACATTAGCGATGTGAGAAGCTAGGTTGTAATCCTGATTAAACAGTTGTAATCACTAATAAATTTTCAATTGCAAGCAAAAATTCTATATTGTTGCTCTTCACTGTTTCACATATAAATTGAGTGTCATGACATCGTGACAGTGTGTGAATAATTACAACAAAAATAAAAACTGAAAACTGAAAAAAAATGATTGACTTGCAATTTTTTATCACTTGATGATAGATTGTAATAAAATAATTTATTCATTTAGAAAATAACAAAAAAAATCTACTTACTTACATACAAATTGTACATCAAATGTAATTGCAATACAATTTTTTTTACACTCGTAAATATTTTTCCAATTATTGGATTTTTCTATCGTTTGAATTATTTTTATATGAAAAGCTTTACCGACCTTTGCAGAAATAAAAATATCGTACATTTTTTACACATTTATTGTCAATTAAATTTAAACAAATTCGTTGGAATTAAAAAAAAATCAAATAAATTTAATTAAAAAAATTTACTAAAAAGATAAAATAATCAGTTATTCCATAAAACTAATGAGTTTGGTCAAAATAGGCCGATTGATCTTGGTTGTGGTTTGTGGTGTCCACCACTAATTCAATACAGTAATTGTTATACTCAATGATATAGCAAAATGATAAAAGTACAATTAAGAAGTCAATAGCGATTATTTTAAATTAATAAGGAGTCATTGTTAAATGACTGCAGACTACCATACGATATAATATCATACGATATGAACTAATCTATTAACATTTTAAAAATGAAATGCAAATTGTAGCAAATGAAAATCAATTTGTTTAAAATGAAATCCATTAATTTTAGCAGCGCAACATTTAACATTAACAGTGCACAATTTGCTCTTAACAGAGCACTGTTAACTCTTTAACAGTATCCATTTGAATAAGTTCACTTGTTTAGGAGCTAATTTTAGGGAATATAGATCTACGAGTACCATATCACACTCTAGGGATTGTTCCAATGCCTCTTAATACAATCAACAAAAAAGTCCTATATGAAGTGATATGGTATTGTAAAAATTGGCTTTGAAACTATCAATTTTTTGATTGAAAATTCTCTAAAAGATCAGTGGTCATTTGGGAACATATAAGAAACAGTACCCCATACTATATTTATATACACATACATAATTAGTTAATTACAACCCTTCAGTCAGGATCGACTCCGAACGACAGATGTTTGAGATGCTTTGCATGGCAATTTTATTTACTCTCAAAGTTTTTGGCAGAAACCTGCTGAGAGGAAGACGCCGAAGAAATATTTTCATACCGGGGTTTTGAACTCGTGCCTTCAGTCTAATAAGCCAACACACTACTTCACGACGGTGGTCTATATAGAATAGGATTAAAAATGAACGTGTAATTAAAATGGACCTAGTGGGATGGATAGTTTTTGGATCAAGGTTGCCTTATGGCAGAGCTTTACTTTGAACAACAAAAATATATTAATCTAGCGTAATGCATTTTTCTCCTTAACTAGCATTTTTGGTCGATTACTTGCATTTTTTATGTCAACAACTTGGTTATTTTGGTCGATGCATTTTTTATGTCGATGACTTGTAGTTTCTGATCGATGACTTGCGTTTATTGCCTTACTGACTACTAAGTCCGCCCAGAGCATGCTAGTTCCGAAACCCGCAACATTTTTTAGTTCTTATCGAAACTTGCCTATATAAATTAACCTCTTATTTGTTCCTATAAAGAAGTTAGTTTTTTCGGCTATACCTCCGGTCCCAAAAGTTACCCACCTGTAACGAATCCAGTTTTGGAATCCTTGATCCACGATCTTAATCTCTTGCGCCTCTTTAAAAGAATTTTTTGATTTAGAAAACTGTTCTAATGTTTTTCTGGGGCAAATTAAACGGACATAAAATAAATAACACGTTAAATGGTTTATTTAAACTTATTTTCTTATTATTTAATTTTGCCTCTGAAGTAATTTCTTGTGCATATTCCGGTTAACCTCCACAACAACAACACCATTCAACCACTTACTCGCACCTAACAACCGCTACTATATTTCAAACAAAAAAAGGAAGAAAAAAGGAACACCCTCATAAAAAATGGAAAAAGAGGTATGAGAGGTAAAAAAAGAAAAGAGAAGAAAAGAGAAAAAAGATGCCAAGACATAAAGTTGATGATGAAATTAAAAAGTTTCAATGATGGAAGTAGGAAGAAAAAAGCATTTCATTTTGCTGGTTATTTCAGTTGCATTTTCAGGACTTTTCAGAATTATTCCAACAGCCTACAGGCTAGAAGTGGCATAACACAAGACAAAAAAAGGCAATTGAGAGGTGCAATGAATTGAGCTTACTTAAGTAGCGAATAGTATAACCGCAAGTAGCTGCTTCTATATCTGGGAAGAGTGCGGTGCACCATTAAAAAGATGCAGGTGCAACGTATATGCATACTAGACGCAAAGTTAGTTTTACCGTTTTAATTTTACTTTCGTTTACGTTGTTTTAAGAAACTGTGTGCTAAAATATGGTAAAAAAAAAAAATGAAACATACACCAGACCCTTTTTAACCAGTTTTGTATCGGTTTTTGTTTTTATTTTAAGTTTTTTAAATTAAAAAAAACATTTCCAACAGCGTTATTAAAGGCCTAAATACTTACATAAGCACCACTTCCTACAGCATAACAAAACAAGTCTTGAATAGGAAAAGTATTTCATTTCAAAACTTTCCTTGAAAGTCATAACTTTTGATATAAAAAGAAAAGCAAAAATAGAAAAAAAAGAAAAATAAAACAACAGCAAAGTTTTGAAGAAAATTTATACATTTTCCGGCACAGTTTCTGTCTTCACCTGAAGGATAGACTATAGCAACAACATACATTAGAAGTAAAGTAATATTATGCGACTAATTTGTTACAGGAGAACTCTAACATCTGACATCACCCAGCATCCAAACATCATCATAGTCATCACCACCATCAACGTCATTATTACCACCATTGTTATCATCACCACCGCCATTGTTATCATTATCATAGATGACAGAATTCAATTTAATAAATTTATGTTTCATTTTCTTTTCTTTTAACTTTTTTTTCTTGTTTTTTTTAATTTTCTTTACTATTATTATGCATAAATTTATTATTTCATTTTCATTCTTCTAACAATCTCAAAGACAAAAGGGGCTTCATTTAAAGGTAATCAACTATTTTTTTTTATTTGATCCTAGACTAGCACTCATGGAATGACCCCATTTAAATCAAGCTGTGGCAGAGGAAAGAGATTGTAAAGTGCTTGTGAACAATGAAATAAAAACAGTGTGCTCACGTGCTTACAGTGCGACAAAACATCAAAATTTCACTCTCCTTCCGTTTAAAGATATTTAAGGAATAGTGACATAAAAGCGACTTCGCAATGGTGCTTTAATTAATCACAAATTTTTCACTTCTCTGATCACAATCGAGATCACTAGTTCAAAACATTCGTTATCCATTAAGAAGAGATTTTTAAATTTTTGTCTCTGAGTTCGCTAAAAAGCAAATAGTTGCCACGAAAATATTTTTTACTTCCTTGTCCACAACAGATTCTGTCAACGTTGTTGACAGTAGTGCTCGAGCAATCGTTAGATCATACAGCACCCTTTAGTGTAGAAAGCAATGCTATATTCCGTTTACCACAATTCAGAATCATTCAAATAAATTTTCATGATGTATGCCCTGCCTGGCCTATCAATTTGTAGTTTAATTTGTTTCCCTTTGCTTACTCTTTTACTCCGTCTTTCCTTGTCATATTTGTCAAATGAGAAAATTATTACAAATTAGTAGCAGTACGGTATATGTACGTATGTACATTTTTGATTAAAATTATAGCAGACTCTGTGAAATTTAATACACATAAAGATAACTTCAAGCCCTGTCTGTCCCTTTCTCTGTTTCTCTCTCTGCTTCTCTCGTTAGTATCGTTCGAGATCAAAAATGGAAGGCGATATCAATCGTGATCAGAGATCTGAGGCAATATCATTAGAAATCAGCCATGATTTATCTTGTCGTCATGGAAGAAATTGTGAGACTGTGTGGAGCGTTAGGGCATATGCGTTTATTTAAAGTGTTTGGTAGAAATCATTGCAATTTCGTCAGCATAAGTCAAATCATTTGAATGTTTCACATTAACAGGATATCAAAGGATACTCCAGCTCAAGTATCATCACTAAAAATTTAAGAAGCAAAAAGACACAATCTTGTCGTGCACCAATGTGCGTTGTGTCTTCAATAAATTAACAGTTTTATCGGGTATTTCTTTTGTAATGGCGATTTTAATGTCCTTTCTCGATTATAACGCTCAAAGGGATTTCAAAACCAGTATCTGTTTTTACTACAAGTGTATCTATATTAACTAACGTGAGTAGATATTTGTTTGAGTGTGTGAGTGTGTGAGAGAAAAAGTATTAACTTTGCATTGTGTTGTTTACACTCTATTATGGGCAAATATTACACAATAACAATAGCCAAGCAAAAGTAATAATGATGATAAATTGTATGTAAGAAATACATTTCGTTATTGCTCCCCTTTCTATTTCTCTTTCTCCCTCTATCACTGGTTCTATTTATCTGTTTTCATTTGTGTATTCTTTTCTATGGCATTTCGATGAATATGCCATTGTTCAACTGGTGATGACACTGTTGTTGTTATATAAGGACACGAAAGGAAACTAAGTTTGTTGTAAAAGTAGTTGTAATAATTTGTAAACATTTTTATTATTCTCTACTATTTTTTCTTTATTACGAAAGAGAGAGAGGGAGAGAGAATGAGAGACTAAGAGTTTTGATTGTTTTAAAATAAATTTGCAATCAGTTTGTGTTTGACATTTTTAATTAATGTTTTGTTATAGTTACTAGTTGTTATTGATGTTGTTGCATTTTAAGCCCAAAGGATAATTTTAATTAATCTAATGACACATAATTTCATAATGATTTATTTATTAAATTAATACTTGGAGATTTAGGATCATAAACTTAACATAGATGTGAAATATGAATATTTATGCATAATTTGTTTACAAACATACATACTTACGTAGATACATATGTATATACAATATTACAAATAAGTATGCCATGATAGATTAGTAAGGGTATCGTTGGAGAACTTATGATCCATTTATCAAGTTTGTGTATTAGAAACTGATCACTTATAAAGATTTTATACCTAGAAAGATCTTAGACTCATCTTTCAGGTACTTATACTTCTCTATCAAGTAACAAACATCTGACGCTATAGAGAAATTTTGTAAATACCTATTGTGCTCATCGAGTTCAAATTTAAACTTAAAACCTATCCTGCTGAGCAATTTATATTGAGCTCCATAAGGATTGTTATAGATGTGATCACATTAATGAGTTCAGTTTAAATTTAGGGAAACTCTTGAACTCTCTTTCTTATTTTTATTAACAATCTTACCTCTTTTTGTCTATAATTGCAATAGCATTTATGCAAATGACTCACTCATGTTTAACTAATAATCAACCACTCTTTGAATAGGACAACTTTGTTTACTAGATTGATTGTGGTGAAAATTCAATGTGATATTGGTTAGAACCAGCCGAACCGAAAGAAACATTCAAGCGTTTTCTTAAGATATCCTGTTCATCTGATTTTCTTACTGTTTATACCATATTTCTTTAAAAATGACATGGATCATGCCTTGTCAACGGCCATAACGTAGCAACTAGTTTGTTTGTCTTAATTGGATGATCTGTACAACTGTTTTTAACAGGATGGCGCTGGGTGCCACAAACTCATTCAAAATTGTATATTCACTAGCGATTTAAATAAATGGTTATCTCATGTGGATGTGATGTAAACTGAACACCGAAATTATGCAATTTGACTTCATTTGACTTTTTCTTGTGGAGTTTTCTTAAACCTCATATATAGGAGAATAAGAGCTGATTAATACACCAGTGTCATCGAAAATTTAACATTTTGGTTGTGTTCCACTTAGAGAAATCATGGCGGACACTACAACGTTATTATATTTCATACATAGTAACACCAATACGACTCGAAACAAATAAAAAATTGGATGATTTCTGACGAGCACATCATGTACTACCACACGCGATAGTGTAGGTAAGCGAGACATAGAATCAAATTGTTTGCTGCAGAGTTCTATTAAAAATTGAAAAGTACAACCATAAATGAATCGTTAAGTATACAAGATGAATATTGGCAATCAGCATATAGAAGTTCCGTGTTTATTTAATGTCACCGTTAACCCCATATAAAGTTTAAATGATAGTCATACTTTCCGATAAAAACAAGGTCAGCATTAAGTAGCTATGGACTAAAATTGCCTACACAATCGTGTACCATATATCCATGGATCGAATTAACGGTTACTTCACCTCAGAAAATCTTACTTTAGTTAAGATCCTTAACAGTGATAGACTTTCAAGGAATCTCTGTATTGTTCTTTGCATCAAAGGGTAGTGTACTTGATTGAACTGAACTGTAAAACCGACAATCGAATTTACAAAAGGACAATTTCTTTTCTTGTTATCGTTCAAGAGAAGTTTATTAAAAATCAATTTGTTTTAATACAAAAAAAAAGGAAAGTAAAATGAAATGAAAAAAATATGAAAAAGAAAATGGAAAATTAAACAATAAACTTAAAAAGTTTTTCTTTTCATGTTTGGACAATTTAAGTTTGTAACACATTTTTCTGTTTACAATGCCGAAAGAGCGTTAAAAAATAAAAAAAAGTTAATAAAATAAACTTTTATTTACAACTTTCGTAGATACAGAGTTATTTTTACTTCAGTTCAGTTTATATTATTGCCATTTTGGTTTAAAAGCTAAAAGAAAAGAAAATACATTTCGAAATTGTTCTTAAGTTCTAGATGTACTACCGCAAAACGGCAAAACGTATACATAAACATTTTACAGATCCATGCGCTTAATAGAGTGTACTTTAGCTGTTCATTGTTTTAGAAATTTATTTCGTTTGTTCATGCCTTTAATAGTCTCGTTTTAGTTTGGCGCAAATGTTAAATTATAAGAACAATAAATGCTGAGCACTAGCACAAGTTAACATATATAAACAATATACATACATGTGTATTATATTAACTTATTTAGAAAATTTTTTGAAAATATACAGAAAAAACCGAACATTATTATTCAAATATGAGTAAACAGCAGAATGCACATATGGTCCTAAAAATGTTTTCTTTGTATCTTTTTAATTTTGTTGCTATGCAGTAAAAAATGGATGAGTTGAAATGCTAATTCTTATTAAAGTCTACGCTAGAACACATTTATTAACATATGGGTATGAATACAGCTTAAAAAGATACTGCTATAGAGACAGCTCTAATCAAAAAAAAAAAAAACAATGGGGTATAGTGGGACGTTCACGATAACGTTAAAAAGCATTTTAACAAGAAAAAAAATTGAAGTTACAATTATAAACGTAATGGGAACAAAACGACTGTTTGAAAATAAAGAAAAAGAAAATTCAAATTTCGTACGAAATTTTATTCGACTTTAGACCAAAAAGGCATAGATTATATACAAAAAAAAAACCCTACCGAATAGAATACATAACCTATTCCGACAGAAAATTTACTCTTCCGCTAATATAAGATAGGGGAAATTCCCTACTAATAGTTTGATCCGGCACATTACCAGCGATTAACCAATAATCCCTGACATTGCAAAGTATTACTCTGTGTTCTGCAACAACCTCGCGTGATTTCATTAAAAGGTGGAATAGTACTCTTAGTGTGTGTGAGAGAGTATGTGTACACAATTGATAACACTCTGCAGATCTATCACATGGCATACTGACACTATCTGAATCTCTGTTTGAAAAAGCCTTAGTCATTTGCTAAAGAGTGCAGAAATTCTTGTTTTATGTCCCAGGACATTTCAAAGCATAAGGACGAACACAAGGCTCAGTTAACATTTTCGCGGTTAGCATTTCGGAGTCACATACTCCATTATCAAGTGCACAACCATACATTCGAATTGTTTTTTAGAATTCTCAGTTTCAGTTCTGGAGTTATAGTTTTGACACGAATTGCATCTTCAAATCAGTCCTCATAACACTATTGTTCTTATTCAGATAAGCGAATAAGGGATGAAATCCTGTTAGTACTAGGAATGCCCGGGATTTCGGGATTCGGGATTTTGTGAATTCCGAAAATAAAAAAACTTATCCCGATATTTTTCGGGATTTTGGGGATTGTGAATTCATATGTATTTTGACCCTATAAAAGGTCCTGAAAAAAAATCTATACTACTTGACTTCGATAATAGGATCTCAGATAGAAGTAGGGTTCGATTGATAAAAAATTATTTGATGGCACCGAAGAATGCAAAAGCCCTATAAAACGAATTTATAGCGTAACTGATTTAGATACTCAACTGTCCAAAGAAATAGATTTATTTATATCAACAAATGTTGATTGCGAGAAGTGTTTTTAAACGGCAGGGTATATTGACAACAAAATTCGTTCAAGCCAATCAGATTACATTTAAGATGCTTTAATCTTTTTATTGAAATTCAAATAATTTTCCTAAAACTAATGCATTTGCATATGTGTGAATAATTTTTATTTTTGTTAAATTACGCTTTTTTGTTATTTTTTGTCTTGCTGTTTTTATATTTTATGTTTAATGATATATAATTCTGATATACATAATTGGAATACAAATGATTTTGTTAACAAAATATTTTTTTTATTAAGAGAAAATCCCGATTTTTCTAGCGATTTTTCGTGATTTTTGGATGCCGAATTATCACGAAATACCCCGGGATTTCGGTATTGGGTTTTTTAGTCAGGGAACCCAGTCTCTGAGACACAATTTCTCTGTAACAGTGACCAAATAAAAGATGTACAGGTTCTAATAGCAATGCAACAGCAGAGACCTGCGGCGAGCAAATTTGTCGGCGGCGGCGGCTAAAATTGAAAAGTTTCGGCGGCGGCTTTAAGTCGGCTGTCAGCCGAAATATGGTAAAGTTTCGGCGGCGCCTTTATGTCACCTGTGATCCGAAATGGCTTTCATATATCCCATAAAACCTGGTTGCTCCACTTAAGGTTCAATTAGTCGTGACTTAACCATAACCATATAAATCAGCTGTTTTAACCAACTTTATGGACATCACTGTTTTCGATTATAGGTGACTTACCATAATGCCATAGTCGTAACGATAACCATATGTACCAATTGAATTTTGGTTTTTTACCATAACCATAAAGAGCTGTTTACTAAATTTACTTACATGTATACACATTTTTTTGTTTACTTTTGTACTTATGAAAAATACACATGTGCAATTAATGTAAACAGCTGTTTATGGCCATGGCAGCACTGATTGGTGCTGATAGTAAGTTTACGGTTATGGATTATGTTACGACTACAGCGTTATGGTAAGGTCACGACTAATTGAACCTTTAGACCTCTGCAGCATAGCATAAAAATTTGGCAAAAAGTTGTTTTTGGAAAATATCCTTTTAATTTTCTTAAAATTTAATTCCTAGATTGAAATAATTTATGTACCTACCCCTTCAAACGTATGGGGGACTCATCTAAGCAAACTTTATACATGTGATACTTATAAATAAGTTTGAAGCAAAGATGGAGTAAAAAAAAAACAACTTCACTCGTAAACCATTGCACAACAGTTTAAAAGAGAGTTGTGTGAAGAGTGCAACAAAAAAAATATTTTACTCTTCATAGAGTCGCAACATGCATTTCTTTTTTAGCTCTCGGCAACCAAACATCTTCGTCGACGCCAGCATTGCCAGTAACTTTTTTAAAGTTTTTATTTCTGGGGAAAAAACTTTTTTTACACTACTGATATTCATATGGCACTACTGAAAATTTAGCTGCAGTAGTAAAATATTATCTTACAACCGTTACTTCACAGACAAACGAGTGCTGTTGTATACATTGAATAAATGAGAAATACACATTTCAGTGCACTCGTAAAATCAAGAGCAACAGAAAAGAGTGAAGTGAAGGGTAAGCTAGAAGAATGTCTTGTGCACATCTTTAGTATACGATATTAAAAACATATTTTCATATATTTTAATTTTCTTACATACAAAAAACGGCGGCTGAATTTAAGCCGACTTAAGCCGAATAAATTTTCAGTGGCGGCGGCTTTTAAATTTTATCGGCGGCTCGGCTTAGCCGGCTGTCAGCCGATCGGCGCAGGTCTCTGTGCAACAGCAATGATATTTTACAACGACAGGCTCACATGATCGTCCCAAGGTAGCATAACACCTCAATATTTGTAATGTACTTCATTTTAACAATTGATATTTGATATTTGTGAAAGTGAAGGACCCTAACATTTTGCTTCTACTTTATGAAATTTTAACTCTTTTGTGTAAATAAATAGAACGACTAATCTATTACCTTATTATTCTACCATTTTCTTGAATAATTTTACATTTATTTTGTATTTAATTTGAATTATTCATAAACATACATACCCATGTACTCGTATATAAACAGAAAACTTTTTATTTTCCCTATTTTTATTTTAAACTCAGTAGAGATAGATTACTTGCTAAAGATACGAGTATATGACTCATTTTCTCACATACTAATTCTAAAACAATGAGTACAAAAATGAAATCTACTTACAATTAAAATTAACAACAAACAAACAAAAACTGTTTGAAAAACTCTCTTTCTCCACAACAACAACAACAAATCAAAAATTCCCATATAGTTAGAGAAGACTGAAATGTTAATAATAAATGGAAAGAGAGTAATTTTTGCTTATAAATGAAACTAGAAAAAGAAAAATAAATTGCAACAAAGGTAAGCAACAATTTGTTTATTTGTTTATACTGGCGCACAAGAACTTGTGAAGTAAGACCAAAAACACATACAATCACATAAAAATATCAACATTATGCCAACAAGAGACATGAAGAATGAAAAAGAAGAGAGTACCTATGTTAGCAAATAAATAAATTTTGATAATGTGTTACAATATACATATGTAGGTAGGCAAGCAAATACATACAGTGGGCAGCAAAAGTATTCATGCGGCAATATATTTGTACAAGAATTTATAGTTTATACGTATGTGTATTTATTGTATTAATTTATTTCTGTTTTATTATAAAACAAGAATTTTTTAATGTTTTCATAAAACAAGAGAAAAATAAGGAAAAGTTTCAGACAACTTCATAGGTATACCCAAGGAGAACCCTGAGCAAATTTGGTATTCCAAGGCATAATATATGAAAATGTTATCCCTTGCATTTAATAGAATATCCCTTAAGGTCAAAGCACTCCATTTAGCTCATTTGGAATTAATTTAAACAAGTTTTGTTTCCTGTTTTCTGGTGGTACATACCATAAGCAAGTTTTTCAATTGAATTTTGTTTGAGGTTAGACGATTACGTAACCATTCTTTTATATGATCTCTTGAAGTTGTATCGAGACTTTGTGCAAGCCTGTGGAGACTTTTTTGTCAAAATATATTAGAGTACGAAGACTTTTGCTGTCCACTCTACATACATAAATATGTGTTAGATATTTAAGGTGTTATTAGCACGAAAATGAGAAGAAAAAATTGCAAGAAAAACAAAACAAAATTTTATTAAAAAGGAATTCTCTTGTTAGCGATGTTATCGCAGGTACAAGAAAATGTTTTTGATTACCAAAAAAAAATAAAATAAAAAGGCTGAATAATAATAATAATAACCGCATAAAAAAATGACAAATGTTACAAGTTAAGTCGTTCAAATCAGACTTTATGGTACTCTAGAGTCTAGATTACAAAAAAGTGAATGTAATAAAGTCTAATATAAGGACTCGCAAGAATAGGGGAGAGAACAAGAAAAACACTTCGGGCAATAAGGATTGCTCTAGATTCACAGAGTAATGGTATGAAGGAATTGTTTATGTTCGCTTATACAATTCTATTCCACCGAGTTTTTTTTTGCGAGATACCTGAAGTCTTTCATTCATAAGGCAATCCAGTGAGATAGCTACAGGAAAATGTATGTTAAAATTAAATTTTACTGTTGGACCACCTACGGTCCAAAAAATGGTGAGCATTCAATTGTTGCCCAAAATAAGTATTTCTCTCTTGGAAATTTTATGTTTTGTTGTAATTTTTAAAACTTAAACGCTTAAAATATTACCCGTTACTATGTACATATGTACATACCTCTAATGTAACATTAACAACAAGACTGTGTCAGACATGGTGTTTAATTGGAGGTTAAATAAACGTGTAATATCCCAATTCAAAATTAAACACAGTTTTTACTTTAATATGTGTATTAAAACGAAAAAATTAAGGTTTTTAATTAAAGTTTTAATGAAGTATGCTTGAAGAGACGAATTTCACTTTCATTGCATGACATATGTACAGTGTCGGTCAAAACATATTGGACAAAATTCAGGTAATATTTTGTACGATCTTCGAATTCTTCTAGATTCTGATGGAATTAGAAGATTCTGATTTAATGAAAATAGTTCGAAGACCTGTCAGTAGCAGACTAACACTAAAATACTGTTCCGGAACAATTAAGCATGGAGGTGGCAATGTTATGGTGTCTCATTCCATCAGAACCCAGAAGAGTTCGAAAACCTGTCAGTAGCAGACTAAATCCGAAACACTGTTCTGGAACACTTAAGCATGGAGGTGGCAATCTTATGGTGTGAGGTTGTTTTTCTGGGAAAAGCTTCGGACCTTTACACAAAATCGACGGTATTATGGAGAAACAAATGTATAAAAATATAAATGATAAAATACCACGCTTGTGGATATTACAACACGACAACTAGTCCGAAACACACATCCAAATTGGTGAAAGGGTTTTTGGAACAAGAAGGCGTTAATGGCATGCAGTGGCCTGCACAGTCACCCGACCTTAACCCTGTAGAAAATTTATGGGATATAGTAAATATAAGGGTAAATTGGAAATCGGCACATCGGGATCCAAATAAATTATATCAAGCTACTATAAATGAGGCATGGTCTTATTAGTTCTATGCCGAAAAGATGAGCTGAAGTTATGCAACAATATATTAGATCATACTGTATAATCCAATATGTTTTGTTTGTTTTGCTTAATTTTTAATAATATCATAATAAACACTGAAATTAAATTTTATTTTTAACTATACTAGATATGCATTTTTATTTTAGTATGTATTTGTTGTTTCTAAAACGTCTAATTTCTTTAAAATCGTACAAAATATTATAACTTGAATTTTGTGCAATATGTTTTGGCCGACACTGTATATAGTATACATATGTATAATCAATATAACAGAAAGTAATTAAAAATTTTAGAGACTTAACAACATGTTACAAAATATGTACTGTCAACACGTTTCGATATTCTCTGAATCGTTTTCAGGTTGCCATTTTAAGAGTACAAACAAATACCAAGTTTTAAAGAGACTTCAATTCACTCCAGAATTATTATTTTTGTTTTTCTATCCATTACCACAACGGCCAGGTTATTGCTACAGTTTTCTTTTGAATTTCAACAGAAATATCTTCTCTTATAAATACATATTTATTATGTTTATAATCAAATCAATATACTGAAATAAGGGGAATCCCAGTCTTTTCTTATATTAGACTTTTTGAATAGAAAATGACAAGGTGACAATAGCACTGTATATGTTCAGTTAGTAAGGGAAGCACAGCGCTCTCTACATTAAACGACAGTGACGATAGGAATGAACGAATTTAGCCACAACAGACTTCTAAAGCGGCATCCACCTTCAATCTCGGATAATGATTGCTAAGATCAGAATGGGTGAACTTTCTGCGGACCTTGAATCTCTGCCCCTCATGCAATCAAGGACCACATGAAACGATGTACCTCTTTCGTTGCCCCTTAAAACCGACAACCCTTCTACCTATAGACTCATCAATCTCGAATAATAAAAGGCAGCCACACAGGGCTAATATTCTGGATCTGCTAAGATCAGAATGGGTGAACTTTCTGCGGACCTTGAATCTCTGCCCCTCATGCAATCAAGGACCACATGAAACGATGTACCTCTTTCGTTGCCCCTTAAAACCGACAACCCTTCTACCTATAGACTTGGGTGAATCTAAAACTAGTGGCGGAGTTTTCAGGACTACCGATCACATAACGCTGACTACACTTATTCATACCATGTCCACCAGGATAACATAGGCGTACAATCGAGCATATAAATCTAATTTTCTTATATCCACAGTTAGATAGGTACTTCCGGAGACATTAGCGGAACTGTTACTACAATAACTACTGTATGGATTAGGTGATTCACCCGTTGTTCTGAAAAATAATTTACGAAAACAACAACTTAATATTTCAATTTCTTGAGCTCACTATAATTGTTAAATTTGCCAAAAAAAAAAAAGTGTACAAAGAAATCACATTTGAATTGTTTTCAAGTAACATCTCCTAGAACACCACAAATTCCAATTTGACAAAAATCTGACAGCAATGACCTTAGAAGCTTTTAAAGAGTTTTAATTAATTTTCTCTTTCTAAGTAAATTTCCTCTTTTGATAACTTTACACAGGCTATATACACTTTTTATTTACATTTACTTCCTTTCTCCATATGAGAAAAATCAATTTTTAATTTAACTGTAAAAAAAAGACAATTTCTCGCAACATGACAATGTAAAATTAGTATGTTCAACTTTCTAATTGGAAAAAGTGAGAATAATTTTATTTTTTACAGTTACTTACATGGATAAATGTTTTAGTAGTTGATTTTTGATAAGAGAAACCATTTTTATTAAAAAAAAAACTTCTTTTTGATTTATTTTGTATATTATTAAACGGGGATTTTTTGTTTTTTGTTTTTTTTTAGCAAGAAAACATTGAAAAATTCGTGTATATGTTGCTGTTGTTGTTGTTGTTATTAGTATTAAATGTTTAAACTTGAGACACAGATTATTATTTATTTATTTATCTTTAATTTTATTACTTTATTTTCATATCGAGTTGTTTGTTTACAATAAACAATAAAGCAAAAACAAAATAACAAATATCATTTGCTTTATATTTTATGTTGCTTTTTTATTATTCTTTTCTTTTTCTCTTCTTTATATACATATAGGGGTATATTCTATTTTTCTGTGCTGGTTTTTCTTTTTGCTTTTGGATTCACTTTATTTTGCACTTATTCACTTGCGCACACACAAACAAACACACATACTAATGCGTCTTACACCATTATCAATGACATTTCTTTTTATTTTTTCCGAAAGTATTTTTTTTTATATTCATTTTCTTTATCAAACTTCTTGCAAGATTTTTATTATTTTTATTTTATTTTTAGATTTATTAAACATTTTGCCATATATATATACAAATCAATTATTTTTTATTTAAACATTTCTCTGTGGCTTAGTACACAGATTTGTTTTAGTTTTAATGGAATTCTGCAATAAACTTTATTGGTTTTTTTCTTTCTTTCTTATGCACTATCTAACCGTTGCACGAACCTTTCTCTTCGAGTTACTAAACACAATTGTGCTCTCTTGTTCTGATTGGAGAAAATTTAATTTTTTCCAATTTGACAGCTGACTGCTGTTCAAAAGTTGAACCACACACTAAACAAGAGAGCAAAAATTACAAGTTAAATGTAAACAATTGTAGACACCAACAGATAAATAAATGTGTTGAATGTTGAATTAATTAAATTTAAAATGCAAATTTTTTTTAATTGTTTGGTATTTAATGTAAATAAATACGATTGTTTTAGCACTTTAATATTTTTAATAATTACTCGTCAATTAATGGATTTTTGTTGACGTTTGCAATTCTGCCAAAAAGATCAAAACGTAAAAGCAAATATGGAGAGAGACTTATTTATATATGACATTTATTATTTTTATTTTGTTCTTGTAATTTAATCATTCAGTCCAAGGTAGATTTATATACGGTAAGTGTAAGTCAACAGCTGGTGAGGTTTAAAATGTCAAAATGTTTTTGTTTTTTTTTTTTTTTGTTTTGTTTCGATATTAATTTTCGCATTTATAAACCCTCATTTGTACCGTAAGTATCCTTAACGATACGCACTCTAGAAATTGTTCAAGATTACTATTCAAAGCCAATTTTATAAAAAATTTTACAAGATGATTAATAATATTTAAGCTTTTAACACTATATACATATATCTTTTAAACTAAAACCTATACCTACTATATTAAAATTTATTTAGACGAGAGTGATGTATTACCCAGAAAAGATTTCGATCTCTTCTAGGTGCCTAAACTATAAGCAATGACAAATAACGTTTACATCTCCCATTTTTCTCAATGGCCATATAAAAATATATTATTTACATAAAGTGGAAATGTTATTGACTGCATGGAATAATCTTTTTTTTAATTAATAGGTGCGGAGTTATGCATGACATAAAAATCAAAAGAAACTTCAATATATAAAATTTATATAGTTTTTTAATTGCTTTTCTTAATTTCCTATGGAGGTTTGAGGGTTAATTCTTTTGACATTCCGCATACTCTTTAACAAAAACAAAATCCCTGTTGTTTTTGCATTGTTGTATGTGTTGTAGACTTACAGTTACCGTATATAAGTCTACCTTGATTCAGTCTTCTTGAAACAAATCAGTGATGGACGTTTTCAAGAGAACAATATTCCGAACGTAGTGTACCATGAAGCCAATAAATATCTGTTTTTGAAAAATAGATTTCATTACAGTTTTATTAAATTACGGGTTTGCTTAAAATTATTATTAAACTTAACTTAGAATAAAGGAGTGATTCAAATTTTCGTGACATAATCTAGGTTTGACATATTGATCTCGTATACTACGTAGTCTATAATAATTCCTTAAGCTTACAGCAATTTGAGGCACACTCTGATTATTGTTAACTTCAAATAATTTCTAACTGCACTTTACAATACATTTGGCGTCTTTATTACGACCGAACACTTATTGAAGTAGCATATTCTGCCTGATAAATTCATAAAATGAACCTGGCTTCCATTTTGAGAATAACTTTTTAGCCAATATTGTTAGATTTTATCGTTTTCGTTAAGAACTTTTCATTTTTTTTTTGTTTTAGCGTATTTCTTAACCCGCCATTCTCCGTTATTTATAAAATAAATACCCAAAATATGCAACTCTGTATATTTGCAAACGAACCAAGAGAGCATCAAAGGCAATTAAGAGAAATTCAAGATACGTCTGTCAAACAACGGAAAAAGTAAAAGAAAGAAAGAAAAAAAAAAAGTCGAAAAAAAGACATTTTATTGGTAAAACTCAAATTTAAAAGAAATTTATATTTTCTACACGGGATTTTAAGGAAAATTTTCAGCAAATAACGGGCCACGAACATGTCCCAAACACCAGATGAGTTGGTGCAAAGTGTTTGTGAAGTGACGGGAACAAATGAGGCTGAAGCCAAGCATTTATTAGCTGCATGCAACAATGATGTTGAAGCTGCAGTGGCATTATTTTTTGAAGGCGGTGGTGTCGCCACAGCCACAGAAGATGCTGAAGCTAATTTACCCATAGTGGACGATGATGGGGTTAGAGCACCCATAGCGCCAATACGTGAGCAATTGATTGGCCCCGAAGATGATAATTTCTATGCGGCTGCGCCACCTCCTGGTCGTTTGGCAAGAAGTGCTAGTAGACGTGTTAAAGTGTGCCCACTGCGAGATTTTGCTCGAGAAGGAGCTCTAATGGAAGAGCAATTACAGGCGTCTGGCAGCTATGTCGCCTTGAACAATTTATACGAAACTGCAGCGAATAGTCGCGGTAGTAGTTCTAGACGGTCTCGCGCCGTTGATATGGCCACAACAGGCCAGACGGCTGAACCTAAGAAAAGTCGCTTAGAAGACTTATATCGTCCACCGACAGACATAGCCTATGCTGGTACATTTCAAGCAGCTCGTTCCAGGGCCGAAGCCTTAAAGCAATGGTTACTGGTGAATGTACAGAGTGATAGTTTTGATTCACAGTTATTGAATCGTGATGTTTGGCCTGATAAAGTGTTGAGAAAATTAATGAAGAGACAATATCTCTTGTGGCAGGTTGGTAAAGATCGAAATATAAATTTAAAAATTGTTTTCTCGACTTTGTGTAACGATTGTTTGTAATCGATGCAATTTTTCAGGTTGATGCCGATTCTTCCGAAGGTCGTCGCTTTGTGGCCTTTTATCACTGTGCCAAGTTGCCCTATTTATGTGTCATTGATCCCCGTACTGGAGAAGAGGTTTGGAAGAGTCCAAATCCTACACAATCCACAATACTCAACGACTTGAAACAATTTTTAATTGATCACAAAGATTTTAGTAAAGAGTTACAGGACGATATGGGTCCATCAACTTCATCCAAACGTACGTCAACAGCAATTTGTCTGGACAGCGACAGTGAGGAAGGCAGTAAATTTAACATCGAAGATGATGATGGCAATTCAAATGCCAGTAGTTCTTCGCAAACTCTTAAGGCTAATCCCAAGAAGCGCAGTAAGATTATGGAACTTTCAGAAGAGGAACAAATTGCTTTAGCCATACGCAATTCAATACAGGAAAATGGCGGTTCAACAGCCAATAAACGTAAATCGAATGGTACCGCTGCTAGCGAATTAAATGATGATGATGCAGCCAGTGATTTTGGCAGTATTGAAGAGTTTGCTGAAGATGACACCAAAAGTGCCTGCGAACGCACATCTTACGAAGAGCAATTGGGTTCAAATAAAGACGAACTCACCATGCTAAAATTAAGATTAATAAACGCCGAGGGCGCCGATGAAGTTGTCCAATTGCGTTGGCCTTCCGATACGAAACTGGAAGTGTTACGCTCATATATATCTCAATGTCATTCACATATTCCAAAATCCGGCTACAAATTGATTTGTGCTTTTCCACGTAAAACACTCGAGACAGTAAACAATGACAGTTCATTGAAGGAATTCGGTCTACATCCATCTGCCAATTTACACATCACCCTAGATGATTAAGCCCGTTCGTGCACGACACCAATCACACACACACACACACTGTTCTTATTAATTTTTTTTTTTAATCTGCCTTGTTTGTCGGTCGATCGGATGATGATAGATTATTCTGTAAGACTTTTTAAACTCTTTTTTTCTTTATTTCATTTCATTATTTTCTTTTAGTTCGTTTTTTTTTTTAAATATTTAATACTTTTGTCCTATATTAATTAATTCTATACATACATAAAATATTTGTTCTATTTTATAGAATTTCATTATTTGCGTATGTTTATGTTTGTTCTTTTCCGCTAGCAAATGCTCGGAAAAATATAATTTATTGTAGATGTTCATTCACTTTGATTGATTTATTAATTATAACTATTAAACCAACTAAAATGATAAATAAACAATTAATTAAGTCCATGTTAAGGTATAATTCCAAACAATTGTAGTAGTAAGTCATTCGTTCTTTATTTTAAACAGCACATCCGTCTGTGCATTTATTTAGAAGCATGTAAGAAGCAAATTCAAAAGGACTTTATAGGTATAGGTTCTCTTTATGGGAAAGTAAACTTATTTCTATATGCGAGTTGGATTTTAATTGACATTCAATTTACATTTTCCTCGTTATATTAATGCAATTGTATCACTTAAGTGGAGAACAAAGTTTAAGATTGCTTGACTTTGCATTATTAAAGCACGTATTAAATTATAAAAACTAAGGTGAAGACAACATACTTTTCAGTTTTACATTGATTTTACACTATAAGGTACATGGTAAAATAGTTTAGCTTCTTGAATTGTTAAAAAGGTGAACATTGAACCACAGAATCTGATATTATACTGGTCAGAAATGAGTTTGGCATCCCCCCAAAATCCAAATCGTTGATGATGATGAATTGAATTTGAAGGGTTATCTCTCAAACATGAGCATTCAGTGTTCGATTCATACTATAATACATAATTGTTGTTGGTGGTGGTTGGTCTCGTGCATAGTCTCAACCAGACAACAATTTACAATCTGTTCCTGTCTGGACCCAGTTTTTCAACACTAATGTTTTGAATAAGTATAGAAAATTTTCAAATAATTGGCAATAGAGATTAGCTGCTTTTGTTTCCCTAAATGCTGTAGTTTCAGTTTGCTTATAGGGTTACTTGTAAGTACGTCTGTTCGATTAAAGCTTTTGTAACATTGACTAATTACTTGTAGTTGCCATTACCTGTGGCTATATATAAACTAAGGTGATTTTAATTGGATCTTTTAAAACATCTGCTATTAGATAATAGAATAGAACACACTAGCTGAGTGGGTAACCCAGTTTCCTTAGGTTTTTTGTGTTATACATACAGGAAGTGTAGTTACTGCCTCCCGCGATGCATTGATAAACAATATTTTCTTTTTATAATTTTATTATATTTAAAATATATTTCTTTTAATTTCAATATTTCCAACAATTTAAATACGTACTTAAATTTATCATTCCATAACATAACATAATTGGCCATTACAATCCTTCAGTTAGGATTACGACCTTAGCTTCTCACACCACTTATGTTGTGCGTGTTAATTTTATACATGAATGGTGGGACTTACAGTTTAAAGTCGACTCCGAACGACAGATTTTTGAGAAGCTTTTTTATCATTCCATACAGATTTCTTTTTAATTAAAAACGTAACGTAAATTGAAAATTTGTTGCATTTTTTCTTTCCTTTTAAAGTTAGTAGTAGTAGTCTGGGTTATTGGCTTATTATAGAAACGCAAATGAATTCAATAATTCAATTCAGTTCCAATTAAAATTTCATTTGGTGTAGGATTAAATCTAACAATTATATTTATAAATATATAGTATATAGAATATATATATATATAATATGTATGTAAGTATGTATAAAAAATAATCTAAAATTGAACTTACAAACTAATAAAATATTATTTCTAAGTTTCATTTTTTCACACATTTTTTGTTAAATGTTTTTAGGAAGTTAAAACCTTCTTGTATTAAAAGATCATTTCAAATGGAGGGTGTTTTTGTTTACGACAATTGAGCACATGGACAGTTTAAAAACTTTTAAGGTTTTTCTTAATTTGTTGTGTTGTTTCATTTTGGTAGTTTCTTATGTTTTCTTAATTTTTGTTTGTTTTATTTTAGATAAAGATCATGAATATAGGAAGACACATATATCGAGAGTAATTAAAATCATTACATTTAAGATCTAACATCTAGGAAGAAATTCAATGTCACCAAACTAATGCAACCCAAAGCCCATATTAAAACAAATGCCAACCAGTATGTACTGCGAAAAGGACTTTGAAAATCATTAACCACACCGCTGCCCAACAGTTCACGACAGGTATTGCGGGCATAATATACCAAAGCAATGGGTATAATATATTGTATACCAGCACCTGCATAACTGCCAGTGAAAGCAACCAGACTTGTTAAGCTCTCCGTAAAGTAAGTGATGGTGAACGGTGGCACAATAGCTAATAAGGGAAATAACATCCGTCTTACAAATAAATTATACGACTCAAAACGGCTCATATCTAAGAATAAGGTTTGTAAATTGTTGCGCAAGGTAATGGCAATAATGGGAAAACTGGCCGATAAGGTAAACACTGGGAATAGTGCTAGGAAATAATCAATTACCAGCAATAACTCCGCATTGAAACTGTGATCATCTGTTTGATCCGGTATAAAGTTCAATGTATACAAATCTTGCAAACGTTCAAAGGCAAAGATGCCAGTCATGGCCAGTAGTATATAAAATAAACAAATCACTACATAATCAGCACATAATATACTACGCACGGCCGCTTTATCTCGTATGGGTGCCAAGAGACTGGGCAGCGAATGATGGCACATAAAGGAATAAACGCAAGCACCAAATAAAGCTGGTACACCATAAATATTTATTGATACCGGATGACCTTTGGCTCCATCTGTTATGAGTAGTTTCAGTGCAATAGAGATCATAAAAATGAAAGCTGCAAATAAAAATTGAAACAACAATGAAAACCATACACCTATGGAAAGTTTTTTTTTATTATTATTGCTAGAGTACTTACCACACCATCTAAATATGACGGTTATAAATTGTAAATATTTTGTTTTTTGTATGCTAAAAGCTACAAATGGTCCAAGTATAACAGTAAATCCTATCAAAAACAATCGATACACCTGTAGACGTGTAAGAACATTACTTTGCCAGCATAGTCGTATGGCGTCCTCATTTGTTTCATTAGACGATGAGGCCAAGTTTAATGCATCAACATTTATACCCAGTGTGGTATAGTTGCTGGGTGTGGTGCCATTTGAATGATCACTGTAAATAAGCAGTAAATTTTAGAAAATGGTTCATAAATAAATTAATTTTATGAGTGGAAAGAAATTAAATTTTAATATTTGATGCCATAAGCCACAATCGTAAGTATCTGGATAAAATCTTAGCCTATTGGTACTAGATACACATAAGTTTTATATGACAAATCGTATTTGTTTGTGAAAAATTTTTCTATAAAAATAGATTCGTGACATGTGGCAATGCCAAAAATGCTTATATAGATTTGTCAGTTCATCATTAGGAGACTAATAAACGATTGCCAATCGTTGAATCTTATAATTAAGTATCGTGCTGTGTGAGTACCGTGTTTAAAACAAAAAATTCTCTCTAACCACGAAATCTTTTTTGGTTCAATTGACGTGTCAACAAACATAAAAAACCTGAATAATGGATTAATCGAAGCCGATTAGAATGAAGAATACTTACAAACACAGTCAATGTGTATCTATTGGTGAATAATATGACATGCTTTTAGGAAGTTCCTTTTTCTGTTACTAGTCACACACTATATACTTCAGAAATGATAGATTTTATGGCATTTCAACACCAATTTATTATGTTAATGTTCTAATATTCGACAACTATCTTCATTTAGCAAAAAATCAGCCTTGCAGGCCGTGGTGTTCGAATGAATTGACTTAACAAAACTTGCGTATGATGGGCTTTAAAAATTTCAAAAGCATACATCTCACCCCAGTTTTTAGACGTAAAGCTTGTACTTTTTGTACACACGAACTATGTGACCAATCTGCACATGTGGTAACTACTCTGACCACAAAATGATTTACAACGATTTCAGTAATGATATTTTGTATTCCACACCACCATATCATGGTTGTTTACTTTTTGAATATACTGTATATATACATTGATTTTCTTTTTATTTTTAACAATAAAATTGATAACGCAACAAATACTACAATAACAACTATGATAAAACTTCAATCACAATACAAGTTTCTGCGTGTATTTAAGAATTTTATACGAATCGATTCTCAATTGTTAGACATTAAAACCAAATAGCTTTCGATATATTAAATCTTATATTTGGATAAAGGATGTATAACGCTAATACGATTTAAAGTTTTTAATTTATTTTTATGCATCATATCTGTACTACTACTGTAACATTCGTCTAACACTAATATCACTTTCTTATTTTATAACATAATCTTAAAATTTGTATAATAATTTTGCATTTAAAATGTTTAATTCGCATATAAGGTGTTAATTAATAATCTTATTAACATTGTTTAAAACGCTTCTTATACTATGTGTTTACTAACTGTGTTACTAACTTCCTAATTAATGGACTTTCAAGCCAAGCTAAATAATCTAAAAATAAATATTTTCTGCTTAACGTATAACTGGAAGCATAGCTTTTCAATTCTATTATAAAATGAATATTTTTATTTATTTTCAATTGATAAGCAAGAAGTGTTTAAAAATATGATGAGCTCGTATGTAGTACTTCAATTTTACTTTAATAATTTCTCCACTATTTGTGAACATTTCTGTTTTCATAAGAAATTTCTTGCTTACATTTACAGCCTATTTTTAAATTCTTTTTAACTTTCACAAACAGCGGGAATTTTAAAACACTTGCTTACGACCTATGTATGCATCTTGTGTGTTTGTTTAACAATGGAAAATATTGTTAAAACATATGTACGTACGTACTTACCAAAACAAATCACGCAAACTTTTGGCAACTGCAGCTGAATAAATACTCAAGTCACCGTATAAATAAATCGAAATGCAGATATAGAAGAATACACGACCCAAATCATTGAAAAACAATGTCGCCATACCGCCCAATTCAAATTTTTCATCCAATTTATAGTAGATCAATGTAGAGCCGTGAGCATACAAAGGCATACGTTCCAGACGTGCGGTAGCATCTTGACTTTGTGGCAACAATGAGACTGAGGGATCATCTGTATCAAAATCACCTTCATCCACTGAAGCTGAAGGGGAGGGAAATTCTTCATGTGAACCAAACTATTAAAAGAGTATTAAAAAAAATAGAATAAGAGCGTTAAAATTCTTAAAAATAAACTCTTATTATAATATTTTTGTTTTTGAATAGTAAAAAAAAAAGGGAAAGGGTGCCTACATCGTAACTACGTTTAAGAACCTGTAAATTCTGCCACGTTTTGACTGCATTCGCTGCTGCCATGGCTTCTATTACAAAAGTAACCGTCATGTAAGAGATAATGGCCAGCATAATGACAACAATTAAGGACAATAACCAGCCAGCTTTGGCAAAAACTCCAGGCAATGTTAAAGCACCAGTGCCTACTATTAAATTAAATATGAATATAAAGCCCACCTACAAAAAAAAAAAAAGCGTAGAAAGCAAATATTATTTTCAAACTATGGGAATCACAAAAAGCTAAACTTACCCATGTGGAATATGATGCACTGTTACTATTGACTCCATTTAAACTGGCACGATTCGTAGCTCCAACCACTTCAGGCATTTTGTTTTATTAAACGCTTTCAGCCTCAAGTTTTCCGTATTTGGTAACCCCGTATTGTCGAGGTAGTAAGTGCAGTGGCTGTGATTCACCAGCACCCCAACAGCTTTTAAAATATAAAAAATATTATTGTTATGGAGGAGCAGCTGCTTCAACTTATTTTTATGACCATTGCCCGTCGTGGTTTTCTTTTTCCTCACTGAGACTATGTGCTAATGTTGTTTCTATTCCCAGAGCTTAACTTGGTTTGCCTGCTGGTGGGGTAAATGTATTTGTTTTATTGTTGTTTTTAGTTTCAGTTCTATAGTGAAATTTTTTTCACTATCTTCTCTACTGTTTTGTATTATTGTGCTGATTTTCTCTTCGTTTCTTTGTTGTTCAGCAATAGTGTATGAATTGTTTTTTTTTTCTACACTTTACGCCTGTATTTGCGTTTTATTTACATCTAAATTTGTTGATGTTTCTATTCTCTATCATACTCTCGTTATCTCTTATTGTTGTTGTTATATTTTAGTTTGGGTAGAATTTTCGATAACACAAAGAATAGAGCTGCCAATAGGCTTTTATATAAGAAGAATATTATGAGAATCCTTTCGTTTTTGTTACTGAATAAAATTCTTATTAGAATACTTTTAGTTGCCCAAAGTTTACTTTGAATGGATGCATCAGGGATGGGAAATTGATCTTAACAAATTGTACTAACTTTCACAAAAAATTGTATTCTTTCCATTCCGATAGTACTAAATTCACTTAGGAGAGAGATGATTAAGTGCAGAAGCAGAAGAAGAAACAGAAGGAGAGAACAGACTTAAATTTATTTATTTTAAATTATGATCCTGTCAATTTTTAAACACAATTTCAAAATTTTTATGTGAATTATGCATATTTATTTATAATAATTGGGATTCGACCACATTTAATTTAAATATAATACTTAATCGGCTGGCATTATTTGAAAGGATACAATATTTTTAACTGTGGTTGGTCCATAAACTATAGCATGCAGTTTGTAATAACCTTCGGCCATAATATTTGGTATATTATCGGTTTCATACTGGCAATTAGTGAATATATATTTGTCCTTTTTTTAACGGTACTTTAAACACATCAAAATAAGGCGCATTTGAACACTTATGCAGGGACTCCATCATTAGGTTCTTGTAGACCGTATTAAAAATTTGTGACATAGGCGACCTTGGTACAGAAAATGGTGTTTTAAAATACTGGCCACTTAAACCCTCACGACTAGCGTTCTAAAAATGCTTCACCCGTAGTATTGTCATATATATCTACTTTGAGGTTTAAATAACCGGACTAATCCGTAATTACCACGTGATATGCAAGTAATATTAATATCCGATTCTACCCAACTGGGATCATCTATTACTTGATAATCAATAACTTCATAATCCCAAATACGCTAAAAAGAAACAAAAAAAAAAGAAAAAATATTTCAATTTCGTATTTGTATATGAATGGATCCGAGGATATTAAAAAAGATATTTTGAAACTCTCGAAAACTTACCTTTGGTGAAGGTACCCCTAATGCTTGTGTTGTAACCGTCTGATAAAGTATAAATTTTATTAAAACGATTTGAATCGTCACGATGTTAAGTTTCAAAAACATTTCTTCTCTTAATAGGCTTCTCATAGTTATTTTAATGGAAACTAACATTTCATTTGTTTTGTATTTTGCTTTTATAGAAATACAATTAAACTGATTTAACATGATTAGAATGTCATTTGACAAATGTTACATGATTGAACAATTAAAATTAAATGCGATCTTTAACAATTAACAAATATATTGTATTGCATAACAAATAATACAATAAATAATTTTATTTCATTTGAATAACTCTATTTAGATAATATTATTTTGTATTTTATAAAGAGTGTGTCCCATTAAGAGCACATTTATTAAACTTATTTCCAGTGACAACTATAAAATCCAACACCTATCCCCATTACCACGATGCGTTATAGTTGGGTAAACTTATTACAAAAATCATCCGCAATCTAACCAATAAAATAAGGGTACGGCATATCTTCTTCAGGCTTTGGGGGGATGGATCAATCAGAGTAAAAAATTTATCGCATAAATGCCCATGTGAGCTAACTGCCATGGAAATTGGACAGAACTGGGACTCTATATAGAAGAACTAGAATTGAATATATATATGGTCTCGATTAGTAATAAAGTTCTTTTTATGTTATTGCCCGGCTTTCGTAAACTCGAGATCATAATATTTTGGATATAACGGTATACCAAACATAACTCATAGCATGATGTTCCTAATATTGAGCGCACAACACACATGATGGCTTAGCTGTTTGACATGATGCCTTTGGTTGGTCTCTTCTCCTCCAATCTACCAACCAATTATGAAAATAATATTAAATTATTTTTATTTTAAAATGAAAAAGAATGCTCCCACAATAACACCTTTTAATTTAATATTAGTTTTATTATAACTGCTGACAAGAAATCTTGTAGTTTTTGAAAACCGTTAAAATGAAACAATAACCGCTAAATTTACACTTTGTTGTTGTGCAGCTTTGCTTGTTAAATTCAGACTACTTTAAAATACAACCACTCATGCTACACATGCATACTCTTTACCAACAATTTTGCTCTCTTGATATTCATCTTCAACTAACGGTTCAATTTACAGAAAACTTCTTCAATTTCATAAAAAAACACGTAATTTCATTAAATTTTTTTTTAAAGAATATCATGTCTAAACCCATTACATTTGTCACCGGTAATGCTAAAAAGCTGGAAGAGTTGATAGCCATCTTGGGACCAAATTTTCCACGTCCATTGGTATCGCGAAAAATTGATTTGCCAGAGTTGCAGGGAGAAATAGAAGAAATTGCTGTGAAAAAATGCAAGGAGGCCGCCCGGCAAGTGGATGGCCCTGTATTAGTGGAAGACACCTGTTTGTGCTTTAATGCCTTGAATGGTTTGCCAGGTTTGTTTGAAAACTTATATGGAAGTAAACCCCTATGTATGTATTTCAACATGATAGACTATTTTAGGTCCCTACATTAAATGGTTTTTGGAAAAATTACAGCCAGAAGGCCTTCATAATCTTTTAGCCGGTTGGCCTGATAAATCTGCGAGAGCAGTTTGCACTTTGGCTTTTAGTGAAGGACAAGATGCAGAGCCAGTAATATTTCAAGGTATTACCGAAGGTACAATTGTGCAACCACGAGGTAGTCGAGATTTTGGTTGGGATCCTGTTTTCCAACCAACTGGTTATGATTTAACATATGCTGAGCTACCCAAAGAAGAAAAGAACAAGATTTCTCACAGATTTCGTGCTGTAGATGCATTTCAAAAGCATTTCGGTGTTAATAAATAGAAAAGGAAATTTTTTAATTCAATAATTTGTTTTGTAGGCTTAAAGTTGAAATGTTTATTACAAAACTATATTTAAAATAGAATTGCAAATTTTATAAGCAAATATTGTGTGTGCAATATAAATTACTTTTTATTAAGACATCAAAACGAAAAATATTTCTTCGGTGACTTCCTCTCAGCAGATTTCTGGCAAAAGACTGAGAGTAAAAATTGCCATGAAAAGCTTCTCAAAAATCTGTCGCTCGGAGTCGACTTTAAACTGTAGGTCCCGCCACTCATGTATAAAATTAACGCACACAACATAAGTGGTGTGAGATGCTAGGTCGTAATCCTGACTGAAGGGTTGTAATGGTCAATTATGTATGTAACAGATCGTATTTCATTTTTATCTAAGACGTTTACTTTATAGATTAAAAGAGATATTTTTTCTTTGAATGAATTCGGGTTTATTCCTGAATCAATGACCAATTCGATAAATTCCTGAGATTCGTATTGTTGTGGCTGCTTATGCCTCTAAAGCACCTGTTGTTTTGAAAATAATGTAGGCTTTATACATATGTTGGCTACTGTTCTTCCTTTCGGGCTGATTAGATTGAAAACATTTTGATTATTCCATTAAACAAAATCCACAATAAATTTTTTAAAGAAATAAAAATTAATTTTTTATTACTTGGCTTTTATACATTTTTATGTACAATAATAGTGTTTCATTTATGTTTTCTTATCTTTTTTTTTTTTTTGTAAGTTTTATGACGTTTAAAAAGATATTGAGATTTATGTTGTTATGTATAACTTAAGTATTTTCATCTTAAACTCTTATTTATTAAATACTGTAAATTCTAAAAGAAGATTAAAAACTGCTTAAATATTAGGAAAGGACACACAAACATATACACATATGCTATAGCATTTAAGCCAATAGCTTTTCTTCATCCGGTTGAGGTTGATGGGAGTTTGTGACAACTTTAATAGGACCCGCTGAATTTGAAGAGGACTTTTTAGGATCATAGCCATACAGGAAAATGGAGGCAATGACTAAAGCAGCACCCAAAGTAAATTTCAAAGTTAAATTAAAATTAAAAATATAAATAGAGGCTACACAGGAAATAATAATGGCCAATGAGGTAGCAAAGCCTTTTAAAATATTATCGGCATATTTGACAACAACAGCGACAATTAAACCACCTCCAGCTTGTAAGAAAATTAAATACCAAATAAACAAATCGTAACCGAAGAAGAAGCCGTTTTCTAAAATTTTCGAAGCATCACTAGCTAAACATGTTATTGTACCAAAAGGTATGCTTAATAAAGACAATTGCACATTACGCATCCAGACGGAAATTTCGGCACCTTTCAGGATTTTCTCAAAGTAGATGCCAGCAAAACCTGAAAGGAAACAAGCACCCAAAGCAGCCAATAAGCCCAACAAACGATTCTGTTCTGGACCAGTTGAAGCTGCTGCTGCTGCCGCCGCACCATCACTAACTGTTTGAGCCAACTGTACGAGTATTACACCCACCAAAAGTAACACTAAGGCACCCCATTGTGTTGTTAAGAGTTTCTTTCTTAATATCACTACAGCAAACATAGCGGTTGTAAGAATTTTCAACTGATAGGTCACTTGATAGGTGGCCGCATCCAAATGTGATGCCGAAACGTAGAGTAGATTATTTTGTACAATATACACCAAGGAAGGAACGCATACTTTTAATGTATCGACGGGATTAGCAATAATCGTTTTATGCAATGTTTTTAGAAATTTCTGTATATCTTTTCCTTCTTCGTTGAATACTAGAAACAGACAGGTGACCAGTTTAACAACTTCCGACATAAGGACAGCTAAAAATAAAATAAATGTAATTATTAAATTTAATATTTCTTTTTATTCAAACGTATTAAAAAAAGTGAATATTGTGTATGTAATAATTTCGAAATGACATTTTTTAGTGTACATATCTGTGTAGAATACGTTGAAATATGTTAATGAGTTAGAGTGCTAATATGCAGTACTTATCTTTCCTACTTCCAATGCCAATTGTTTAACAATTAACCAAAATTTTGAAATTTGTGACTATGTATAGAAGAAGAAAAAAAAAACCTCAAGGTGCATAATTGAAAAATATAGCTTTCATTTACGTTTTTTCTATTCCAATTTCTATAATCACGTTTTCAACACTTTAAAAAGCAATTTAACAGTCGTGTTTAAACGAAATGCTGAATATAAGTTGTTCAGCATTATATTCCATAAATTTTTATTGAAATTGTTTCATCAACGAGAGAGTTTTTAAAGTCATAAATGTTGAAAACTAATGAAAATCGGTTCACAAATAAATTTAACTTTCGATCAAAAATTACTTAACATTTCATATTAAACCTTTTAAACAGGATTACGACCTAGCTTCTTACAGTAACCATGTTGTGTTTGTTAATTTTATCCATAAGAGGCGAATGACAGATTTGCTTAAAGAAGCATTTCATCCCAATTTCATTTTTCCTCAGAGTGTTTGCCAGAACACAGCTGGGAGGAAGCCTCTGAAAGAATATTTTGCCCGTACTTCTTTGTTCTCGGGATACTTAAGCCAGGTATTAAATTATGGGCTCTTGTTTAATAAGCCAATATACTACCTACTAGATTACGACTTCGAACTACTTTTTGTTATAGTAAGCAGATTCAAACAGTTGATAAAAACACCCTTTACCGCAACTGCATAGGAACCTACCTCAATATAGCACGTATAGAACTGAATTTAATGAAAACAGATGTTTATGCCTTATAATAATTTAAAGAAATTTAAAGTATATATTTACACATTTCTATTTTTAGGGTTTTTTTTTATAAATTTATGTATTATTAATAAAACTGTGAGATTGGAGATTATGTAACCCCCCTTGGTTAATAAAACAAAGTATTGTATTATTTGTGGTTTTCAAAATTCCATTAATTATGATTTTAATTAAAAACAACTATTCATTGGTACATAGTTTAGCCAGTGGTTTGTAAAATTTAATCGCTATATCGCAATACCGAACTATAAATAGAAATTACGAAATGTTGAATGCTAGCCAGGAGATCTAAAGATTTGTATTGGCGAGAAATAAAAAATTGTTCAAACATATTGAAAAATGTTTCAAATTTGAATAAAATTATTCATTTTATTAAAAACGTTTTATTTTCTTAACGCTTCGGTTAACAGGGTTAGAGATATTGATGGCTTTTTCACCAAAACAATGACTCCCCATGCATACCGCCCACATCATTTAGTATTATTTTTAATCCAATCAGAAATTTTGGAAAGACAAAACAAATCTAGAGTCTGTAACAACTGCACTTGATTGAGTAACGCCGGAAAAAACACCCGTAATGGTGGTAGAATTTAGTGATGTCAATACCTCGTGTCTACAGTCTGGGATTGATGCTTATGGTAGTACAACAAATTGTCTTTTTTAGCTTTTCATTAAAATAATTTTATATAATTCCCATTTTCTGTAGTTGTATGTTTACATTAGTAGTCGCCGTAGTCTAGTAGGTAGTGTGTTGGCTTATTAGACATGAGACCACGGTTCAAAACCCAGGTCAGACATCAAAACGAAAATATGAAAAAAAATATTTCTTCGGTGACTGTCTCCTAGCAGATTGCTGGCAAAAACTCTGAGAATAAATAAAATTGCCGTGAAAAGTTTCTCAAAAATCTGTTGTCCTCCTTTCATGTTTAATATTAGCACACATAACATAAGTGGTGTGAAAAGCTACCTCGCAATCCTGGTTGAAGGGTTATAATGATCAATTATGAATGCGTGTATGTATGTTTATCAGAATATTCAGGAATAAAAATTAGCAATTGAACTTTTCAAAAGCCACGGTAGACTCAGAGTACACTTCTTATGAACGTGTAGATTCTGTGATAATGGAAGTGAATCATTAAAACACATTCTTGGAATCCGTCAAACAGTAATGCATAGCAGAAGGAAGGAGATCGCCATGGTCTAGTAGATAGTGTGCTGTCGCATCTTTGGCGACTGCCTCTCGGCAGATTTCTGGCAAAAACTCTGAGAGTAAATAAAATTGCTATGCAAAGCTTCTCAATAATCTCTCGTTCGGAGTAGACTTTAACGCACACAACATAATTGGTGTGAGAAGCTAGGTCGAAATCCTGACTGAAGGGTTGTAATGACCGATTATTTACTTTTTTTCTCATTGATTTTCAAATCTAAACAGTGTTGATGTAACGTTTGAATTTTACATCAAATGGGGAATTAATTAAAGTTATTTGTTTCATATTCTTAAAAGCGATATAACATTTATTGAATCTATTTATAGGAGAACTAACCAATTTCGTTTTACTAGTTTGGCGAACAGTTGAAAAAAATTAAAGTTCGAAAATTAACTCTACAGCTGTAGTGTCTAAACATGAACGTTCATTGTGAACTTCGCTTTGCCGGCAATGTGTTAATATATAGTACATACATATATGAAAAGGATTAGAAATTAGTTATGCTTGCCACTGTAGATAATACTTTTTTTCATTTTTTATCTTACTTTTTTCGACAAATAAATTTTAACGTGGCACACTCAATAATATGCTCTTACTGTTTACATGTTTTTGTTAAGTGTTGCTGATAAATTAAAAATTTTAATTTTTTTTTTCAATTTCATTAATAGCATCGTGATTTTGTAAATTGTTTTTGTTTTTTGTTTACATATTTAGCTCTTTTGTTAGCAATATAAGTTATAAACAACATTAAATAAAAAAAATTTGACCTGTTTAATGAATTCAAGCGATTTTGTATTGTTGAAATAGCAGTACTTACCCGTAGAACTGAGGAATATATCACCCGGCCGTGTGCGAGCATAACGCATTGATAAGCCCAATATGGCATTTTGTAATGTTAAAGTGATTAAACTGATGTATTTTAAATGATTCGCATTCACTGTAATTAAACATGAAAGGAAATATTAATTAAATAAACAACGAACAATACATAATTAATTATTTAACAAATACACCCGCACACACACACTTAACTTAACGTTAAGGTGTTTCGAGTTCATTTGGGTGCAAGTGTAACATCATGAACTTACTGTGGATATTCATCTTGTGTTATTTTCTTTTTCTTCGTTTATGTTGCTAACAGAAGACACGCACACATACACAAAGAATAAGTCTTGGGTGTTTTGTTTTTTTAAGTTATTGCAGACAGATATCTAAATAAAATTCTTTTTAATTTTAAAAGTATTGCATATTTTATTAAAAAATTAAATTTGTTTTATTTAAAATAATAAAACCAAAAATATTAAAACGAAAATCTTCAACTTCCAACAAACACTTCCTTAATCACTCTACTAACTACTTTGTTGAAGTTCTTTTATTTTTTGACAGCCGTGTGCTTGAAATTTTTTCTCTTTGCTACCATCCACGTAAACAAAACCACAGCAATTGAGATGTTGTTAGGAAAACCAATGAAAGAAAAGTAAACACATGCGAAACAAAAGAGAAGAGAGAGAAAACATTTTGACATTTTCAAATGTGTTTGTTCTCTTTATGTACTCATATTTCTAATTGGAATTATTTAAGATAAACATTGTTTTTGTTTAGTTTTAATTTGTTTTTTGGCGCAGTTATCAAGTAGAAAACAACAACAACAAAAAAAGAAAATAGAACTTCCGTTTGTTTTTAAATGACGCTTAATTTTTGATAAAGTTTTAGAATTTTTGGAAGTTGATAACAAATTTCATAGAGAATTATAAAAGAATTATTCGACTTAAGTCCAATGAACAGACTGATCTCTCCTAGTATGGATATCTGCGTACCATCTTGGGCACCTAATACATCGTAACGGCTTTTGCAGAAACTGTAACGACGGGGAAGAAGTGGAAAGCAGAAGGCATCTAGTTAAAGGTGATTTGAACAAAATTTAATTTAATTTCAGGATAGCTAAAGTATTCCAACCGGGTATTGTAATTATATGATGAAATAGATTCTATTGGTGTTACAACGAAACCATAAAGGATCCAAGCAAGCTATGCTTAACATATTAGATAGGTATGACTATTAAAATGCGACCGTTTAGGACAAGAAAGAATCCTTCAATTTTAACTAACCTGCAATAAATTGAGTGGATGCTGTAGTCTGCTGGGTAGTGTGGTTACTTACTAGATGACAAGTCCAACATCCACAGCTTTGTCATCTTGAAAAAATGAATCACCAAAGGCCTATTGAACCGTCTTTTCGTTTTTTAGAACTTGAATTTATTTTGAATACCTTTCTGCGCCAATTTCAGAAGTTTATTAGTTTACACTAGGGATGCCAATCGGGAAATCCCCAATTCCGAAATCCCGGGATTTTCGAGATTCATAAAATCCCGAATCCCGGGATTTTTAAAAACTTGTCCCGGGATTGTGAATTCATATGTATTTTGACCCTACAAAAGGTCCTGAAAAATAATTCTATATCACTTGACTTCTATAATAGCTTCTCAAATAAGGAAAACAAAAAAATTATTTGATGGTATCGAAGAATGCAAAAGCCCTATCAAACGAATTAAAAGGGTAACTGATTTAGCTATTCAACTGTCCAAAGAAATAGATTTATTTACATCAGGAGGTGGTAGAAGTGACTATTTACAAGCTGCATACAGCTATCTTGGAACTACTTTACCAACAAATGTTGGTTGCGAGAAGTGTTTTTCAACGTTCCAGCTTTTCAGATCACATGTTAGATGCTTTAATCTTTTTGTTGGAATCCAAACAATTTTCTTAAAACTTTTGCAACTTTTTGTCTTGCTGCTTAAATATTTTATTTTTAATGACATATAATTCTGATATCCGTAATTGGAATACAAATGATTTTTTAACAAAATATTTTTATTATTAAGAGAAAATCGCGATTTTTCTCCGTGATTTTCCGAAATTTTTGGATGCCAAATTATCCCGGGATTTTTAAAAATCGATCACGTTTGACAGAAGTGTTCCCCAAATCAAGTTATTTACGATAAAATGGACAACAACTTGAACATAGCAAAATAAAAAAAGGTCCGGTAATAACTTAATTGGCCATAATCCAGGATTACGATCTATCTTCTCACATTATTAATGTTGTATGCTTTTATTTAAACCATTTGTTTACTGAGACAAAGGTCGCAGAAGTAATTTTTTCATACGAGCTCTCCTTCTATAGTTAGCTAACACACTAACCTATACGTAGTCTCAATAAATGTCTATACAACATCATTATTCTGTTGATTTTTTTTTAATTCCGTGTAATCCAAGCTTAAACGGATGTTAAAGCCTTTTTTTATAAATAAATATTACAAACGTTTTTCCAATTATTCTCCGAAAGAAAATACTTTACATTTTAAAGACTTTTGTTTTTAATTTTCTTTTTTTGAACGAAAACTATAAATTTACAATGTTTATAAAACGTGCTTAATTACTTTAAAAATTATAATAAATAAATTAAAAAAAAAAGTTAATTTCTCTTGCAATGTTAACTAATTTGTCTTTTGTTTATATAGATGCCCTTCAAGAATTTTTAATCGACTTTCTTGCTTTTTGATTTTTTAGCAGCTGCTGGTTTGCTAACTTTCTTAGCGGCAGCTTTAGAATCGCTCTTGTTCCAGTAGTAAAGCATTTGGGCGACAATAACACCATTTGCGAAAGAGGAGGCACAGAAGGTAATGATCATCATACGGTCTCCTGTTTCCTGGATTGAGGTGAATATGCGAGCCAAAGAACCAGCAAAAAGCAAGAATACAGTTGCAGCTGACAGTTGACCAGTGGAACCATTCTTATAGTTAGTCCAGGCTTGTGACAACTTGCCCACCAGCAGAATGGGTATGTTGCAACTTTGTACGGTAACCAGAACTTTGAAGGGAGTGATGCCGGAACACAAAACATAAACAAATGTTGCATAGAACAAAATAAAACCTAAAGCTTTGGCTTTAGCACCATTAAAGTAAAACACAAGAGCTGCTATGGCTGCCGTTTGAAAGGCTAAAAAGGTGTTATCACCCCAGGAACTAAATGGGAAACCGTTTACATAACTGTAGGACATATGAAATGTAATGGCGGTTAAATCCAATAATACTGAGATCAAATTAATGCCTTCACCGGATTTATTTTTTAGGATCTTCAAAACCTGTGGTACTTTAACCAGCAAAGAGCCAGCAATAATGGCCAAACCCAAACCTTTGCTTAACAAAGCCTTAAAGCAGGGCACTGAAAGCAAAAAGTAAGTATTAGATCTACTTGAAAAATGTATTTCATATATAAAACTCACCATCAAAATAATTCTGTTCGAGGAAATAGTTATCAAAACATTTCTCACTCATAAGGAGTAAAGCACCCTTCTTTATAATCTCCATGTTTTAAAATGACTTCCTTATTGATTAATTTCCTACAAACAAAACAAATTTAAGAAACCAATTGCCGCTTCACTTCAATACCGGTACGACACGTTCATTCACTTTCCCTGCAGCAGTAAATGAATTTTTATTTTTCCTTCTTGGAAAAGTCTTCTTCTCGTTTAATCACTGGACAATGGCCAATTGTTATTTTCTATTTTAATTCAATTTATTTTCTGATTTGATTTTAAAGTTTACGCATCCACAATATTAGTCCACGTAATTGGTTGTAATCGCACAATTTAACTTGATTTCTAATCAATTAAATGCAAGACCAACAACAATATTTCAGAAATAGGTAAAGAAAAAAGAAAGATGAAAAGAAAGGAAAGAAAGAAATACAGACCGATTTTGACAGTTGTTTTAAAACAGAAGAGAGAAAAATTTCATAAATAAAGAGTAGTTCATAAATTTAGCAACTAAAAGAGAAATAGGAAAAACAGGGTTGGTTAACGCTTAAGGTGCCATATAAAATTGTTTTCTTTCAAAACTGTTATAAACCGTTAGAATTTGAATTCTAGTGCAAGTAAAGTTTGAAATGCTTTGAATTGGCAATAAAACCAAACGTAGTGGGGGACATATGCATATGGGGGACAGAGATATCTGGTGGCTGAACAAAATCCACAAACGATTAAAAAAAAGCAAAAAAATTTAAAAAAGAATTTGTGTTTTGAGAGAAAATAGAACATATTAAAATCAACTTCGAGTTCATTGTAAAACTTGGACTTTGCTATCAAATACATTGTGATTTTAATAAGACCGCCTGGATTCCTTAAGACTGCCTATCCTTTTCCGTTAGTTTTCGACCATACATTTGCATATTTCTGCTGTTAGCTCGTACTAACCTTAGGTAACTTGTTAATCAAGACAAGTACAGTACAGTATGCGGAGGACGAATTGACTCATTGTACAATGTCCTATAGGTGGGAAGGATAATAGAGGCGTTAGGATGAAAGGAGGGTATGCTGGAAAGGAGGGGGGCTGTGGAAAGCGGAGAAATAAGACACCAGACACAACAAAAAGGGTGGATTACACCGCGACTACAGTACCCGGAGGTCCAATTGACCCATTGGGCAGCGTCCTAAAGGTGGGAAGGATAATAGAGGGGGTAGGAAGGAAGGACGATGTGTTGGAAAGGGGAGTAGTGGGAAGCGGAGGAATCAGACACCAGACACCGGACACAACAGAAAAGGTGGGAAAACGCGACTACAGTACCCGGAGGTCGAATGACCCATTATACAACGTCCTATAGGTGGGAAGGATAATAGAGGGGATAGGATGAAAGTAAAGTATGCAGAAAGGAGGGGGGGGGGAGTGGGAAGCGGAAAAATCAAACACCAGACACCGGACACAACAGAAAGGGTGGCAGAACACGACTACACCGATGAAGTCCTAGCACTCCTCAACCATCCTAAGCTACTAATGAATCAGTAGAGAGCCTTAACACATCTCGACATTGAATTCAAGGATTCTCAATCTCAATCTAGTTAGTATTGGATAGTCTCGGTTCCAGATCCCCGTCAGTGACCTAATCTCGCAGTACCCATGGACATACCTTTGTGAATGTGGACTTTTAAATGCTCTAATGTTAGGGGATTATCCGCGTGGTTATAGTTATTTGACGTATTTGCACGAAAAGAAGTGATGACGTTAAAATTTAAGAGGCCACTTTGTGGAAACTATTTGGTGTCACGTAATGTTCGGTACATCGTTTTCAATTGTAGACCAAAGTCAGTTACTATATTGCCATAGCGCTACGGTTGTTCCAGGAATATTTTCTAAAAATATAAATCCCAATGAGACTTCTACAGCACGCCTCCCACCCAGTTTTTCCGCATGCAAAGACTTTTCCACAATAAGTTTTAGGTCCTCAGACCCTGACATGAGCTCAATTGCTGTAAATCCTTTAATTCTTTGATTTAAGGATGGATTGACTATCCTTAAAGATCAGCGAAGATTGCAAGGAATTATTTATTCGTCAGCTGTGTTACAGACAATTATTGGATGTTGTTTACACGACGTTTCTCTTGATTAGAAGATATCAGCTAGCCTTTAACGAAATGACGAGAGATTTTAATATTAAGCTTACTTAGAGCACGATTTGTCTCATGTGACAAAGAGATGAACCTACTTGATACTTTTCGCTACTCGCTGTGTTATAATAAGACGTATTTGGATGCTCTGTAGTCATTGTCTCATAAAAACTAATGAGACGGTCCGTTTCTTTAACTATCTCCAAAGGATAACATTGTTGTTTTTTGAATAACCCTTAGAATGGTTATGGTGAACTGAAGGGGATTATCTTAAATACATTAAATTAAATCTAGCATTTCACGGAAAAGTAACAGATCTCCTTTAATTTATAAATAGTTTGTTCTTTTAAATTTATAATTTAAATACGCTGGTAATAATATTTCATTTGGCTTCAAATGCTTTTTTTTCAATTGCATTCGTAGATCCGCTTATTGTTATAGGAATGAAACTGTTCGATTTTTTAATTCAATTATTTTGTATTTTTCCAACTATTTATGCATCCCCTGAAATGCTCCCAGCCAGTTTCAGTAACAGTAGCGTAGGTAAGGAAAAACAAAGTCTATGCTGGGTTGCTTGCTGTACATGGAAGCGAATGTTCTAAACAAATTTAAAAATATTGTATTGCACTACTGTCCATGATGGGCTCTACAATAGTACGTACAAAAATAAAAAAAATATTTTATGTTAGTTTGTATAGGAAAAACTATGATGCCATAGAAAAGTCCATATCATGCTCTATTATTATATGGTATTATTATGATTTTGATGCGATTGCATTTTGTTTTTTTTTCTGTTTTTTGCAATGATTACCAGCAAAAAGAAAGGTACAACAAATAATAATACAATATTTCACAATATGAAATGGCAAAATGTACTATAATGCTGCTGTATATGCAGAAGGTATTAAGACAGGAGGTGTTATTTAGGATGTGGAAATTGTAATCCTTTATTTATACCAAGAGAGACTATACTACACAAATTCAAGCGTTGTACATAGCTAAGTTTTGAGCCCTCAGTAGATTTCAGGCAACAAATTTGAGAATAATTAAAATTTCTATAAAAAGTTTCTCAAAAAACATGTCCTTCGGAGTCGACTTTAAACTGTAGATCCTGCTACTCATGTATAAAATTAACTTACACAACATAAATGGTGTAAGAAGCTAGCTAGTAATCCTGGCTGAAGGGAATTGTGTTGTCCGATTATGTATATTATGAATGTTTTACTTGAGAAAAGTGAAATCCCACGGTAGGCATCTGAAAATATAAGGGATATTTATGGTGTTAATACTGTCACCAACAAAATTTTTCACCCAGGCAACCACACTACACTTTTCTGAATTAGTCTCAGAATTACTCTATTTCCTTATGTTTTCCTGATAATCTGAACTAAAAGTTCATTTAAGGACAGCTTAATTTTCAAAGATGTTACTTGTTCTTTCTGGCTGCAGTTTCCTTCCATAGGACTGTATAGGTCTTTCTCCATCCTAACTAACTAACACTCCTCAGGAGACTCGTCTCTATGACTGTTGAAACTAGATAATCTCAGTCATTAGGTTAAACTTTTCTGGTTTTTGTTCTTCTAGATCTAAATTCATAGATTATTTTGGCTCAGCCGTTACCAGCAAAAATGCTATTAGCCTGGACAACAAATTTGATATTACTATGGTCTTAATAGGGAATTGAGCGGCTTTCATACTACGAAACTTGTACTCTACAAGTTATTCATCCTATCCATGCATCTCTATGGTGCAGAAGCATGAATGCTATAAAGTACTAATGCTGATGGTTTGAAAATATTCGAGAGAAATGTTTTGCGTAAGCTCTTCGCTCCATTGCAAACTTGTGATTAATTTTGCATTCCATCCACAAAATAGTTATATGAGGTCCTCAACGACATGAACGTTTAGCTGATGTGGTGACCTGGTTATGTCGTTTAGAAGAAAGAGGATGTTGCGCGGAGATAAATGTTTCATGCGGGTGTTAGCGGTAGTTAGCATAGAGAACGACTTTGTCTGCTTTAGAATGAAGGAAACCCTGTTATCAATTTGACATACAAGTTCAATTTCACAGTTGAGTTCAATTTCGATTGCCCTAATTCACCTCCTTTATTTTGACCCTTTTATTATGTTACCATTGTTGACTGGCAAAATGTATAAAAATACAGAAAATATGGCTGCATAACCGACATAATCATGTTGATGCTGCTTGCAACAGTAATAATATTACAAAATAACAAAAAACAACAAAAAACTTCAACCTTAGCTTCTATTTCAATCAGTCATTCTTATATTCAGTATTGCATTTAGAAGAATAACAATTGATTTTCATTATAATTTTTTTTAAATTCACTTTCTTTTTTTCCTTCATTTAAATACGTTTCTAATAGTTTGCGTTTCTGGTGCAGTAAGCACTACAGTCATACTTCTATAAATTGAATCATCATTATACAGAAAACAAAAATTTAAATTTACAAATGATCTAGATGCTGTTGCCACGAGATGTGTTTCAGTTTATAGAAACTTCATGTAATTGTAGTTCAAATTATAGAAGTTTGACTGTAGTTTGATAGTTGTTGATAATATTGATGACTAGGATGACCAGGTGAAAAACCTAATGGGGATGTTACTTATAATTTATGAAATTTTTAAAGTCAAAATAGTTGGAACTAAATTGTAAACTAAAAATTAAATAAAACGGGCAACGAAACAACACAATTGTTGTAGCCAATTTCTTGTGCTTTAAATCTAGTTTAATTGTCTTAATATTGTAACTTCCAAATGAGCTTGATTTTTTTTGTAGAACATCTACTTGATTTATTTATACTTTTACTACTAAAGTTGTAATATTTCTATTAAATGTTGCTTAAATTATTTGCTGTCACCATATCCCTGGTTCCCTTGTCAGTAGATTTCGAAAAGAAATTAAAAATTAATAAAATTTCCATTTTTAGCAAAAACAATAGCTAACATTACTGCAGTAACAAGTGCTTTTGCCATTGGGAGATACTGTATAGGAAGGAAATTAGTTTCGAACATGCAAAATAATCAGTGCAATTTATGAAAGTAAATTGTGAAATTTGTTGGGCATATCACAGGAAAATATTACTCGTTTATTTAAAATGATAAAATTTTTATTACTTACTTACTTAAGTGGCCATAACAACCCGATTAACGGGTTTCGGCCTGCCGCAACACATCCTTCCAGGCGCCTCTGCTTCTTGCGCTTACATTCGATTACAGGGCTTCCTCGATTTGATCCTTCCAACGGATACAAGGTCGTCCTCTTCGCCGACTTCCGCAGATCCCCGCATCAAATACACGTCTCGCCGGAGCATTCTCCTCCATTCGAACGATATGACCGAGCCAGTGCAGCCGCTGGATATTAATACGCTGCACAACTTCCATGTCGTTGAGGAGCTGATACAGCTCACTGTTAAATCGGATGCGAAAACTCGCACTGGACCGAAGATCTTACGTAGAACTTTTCTCTCGAATACTATTATTTATAATTGTATTAAGTAAAATGATTCTCTGCAAATAGATTGAAAGTTTAAAGAATCTAGTAATCGATCTGATGTCAAGGGACTATAGCTTCATTAGATTACCGAGAAAGGGGAAGCCAAATACGAAAAATTTGCATGAAGCCGGGGCCAAATAAAATAGGGAATACTCTGTTCTTTCTTAATTAAATCTAAAATCTGTACAATAGTCTGTCCGCTTAGCTAGACATTAGGCAGTGTCTCGTAAGAATAGTTACAGTGACAGAAATGTTCTTACGATTTGAACAGTTTATTGGCATGTTTGGTTAATGTACAGTTTAACGGAGAGAAGGGATATATTTTCAGATATAAACTACTAGTCGATAGTATAGACTCTGCTTTGCAATGTTCGATATTTGTACAATTACTTGTGATCAAGCTAGATGTAAAATGACAAATTTATATTTAAAAATTGCACGCGAAAGAGATCTGAGAGATTCTTGATGGGCTTACAACTACAATGATATTATCACAACGATGTTTACATTTATAGAGATGTCAAGAAAAAGAAATCATGAACGTTCGCCTTCAAAAACATTCGTACAACAGTTTAATTTGCCATATAAAAGCCAAGACGAAGCACGCTGCCGAGTTAGTAAAGTTCAGTTTGTCTTGTGTGAAGATGCGCTGTGTTTGAAGATCTCTGTTACAAAGATTTGCCGAAAAATTGTCTAGTAATTGTTATTGTTTGTACAAAGGATATTTTAAATAGAGAAATAACAAAAAAAAAAAAGGCAATTGTTGTTGTTTACATAAAGTTGTAAACAGTGGCACACAGAATTGAGCGAATAATAAAGAATCTTTTTATTTTTCATATGTTCAATCTCTTTGTAAATATTAAGAAGTTTTTACAGATTTTTTTCCAATACTCTACAGACAATAAATGTGACGTTTATCCTTTAAGGACCAGGTATGTAGATGATTCCTATCACAGGAAAAGAGAATAGAATGTAGTCAAGACGATCACTAAGTTAAGGACCTCTAAACAAAATTATAGTTTTTAGATAAGCAAATTAACACAGGGTGAGACGTTATATAAGAACACTATTCTAGCAAGATTCTCAAGAAAATTTAGATCATTTGGATTTGAATACTATTTGACAACATTTTGTAATACAATAAAAATTATGGATTTTAGATGACATTTTGAATTATTTTTTAAGAGAGAAACAATGTGAATGGAAAGGAGAAGAGCCTCTTTTCTGCAACCACAATTTATTAAAAGTTTTTAGAAGTAGTTTGTTTTTTTTTATTTATTTGCCCTAACGAAAAAGCGTTCTCCTATACTATCCTTTATGAAAATTATGACTGCTTCAATTGGCAGTCATAACAATCCACATCCATTGTCATATTATTGTTCTAACTAAATTTCTGTATGTTCTTAAAAACTACAAAGTAAATCTGTGAATACTCTACTCCTTTGAAATTAGCATTTTGAAGTATTTAAAGCAACACATCTCAGCATGAAAATACGATTTGTTTTACAAAATTTTCTATCAAAAGAAGAACAACTACAACAAAAAAAGTCTAACATGAATTTTATTATTAAAAAAAATAAAAAAACATAATAAAATAAAGTCTAAAGCTAAAGGAACGATGGAGAAGTGTGGAAAGAAAGATTTGCTGCAAATTATATGACATTTTGAAAATACATAAAATATTAGCAGGGATTTTGTGTCAATTAAAACCACAGACAAACCCAATTTAACTACGGACGTGTAGAGAAAAGTGTACACATGTCGATGTACGAGTGTGTATGTTAGTAGTTTATATGTACAATGTTTTTTTTGCTCTTTTTGATTTTATTTTGAATTTAATAGAAAACTTATCAGTGTTTACAATAAAAACCAATGAACCACAATTGGATTTGAGTTTGTAAGGTGGTATAATCTCCGTAAATTGAAGGTAACAATATAATATAATAACAACAACATCAATACCTACCATATAAAGTATCTATCTAAAGGATAAAATATACAATAACAACACCAGTAAACAGATATACAAATATAATTCAAATAAATATGTATATGTGTGTGTGCGTGTATACGTGTGTTATCAAAGTAGTAGTACTGTATGCATGCATGAAAAACAATATATGCATATGCATGTGTGTATGCACATGCATATGTATACATATATCCACGTACAGGGACACTTGCACTTGTGGTATTAAGTTTGTGGGATATGAAGATGTATTACTTGAATAAATTCCTTTCCAAAGCATTCCAAGATTTTAAGGCATTTTGGGGCCTTAAAAGTAAATTTATTTACATTTAATAATAAATTAAGGAACTAGCTGCTAAGGCCTTCGTCCTCTTTGAATATCAAGTTTTTAGATTGAAATGTCAATAAGATGCTGTGGTCATAAGTTATCATTATATTCTCTAATCGACTATACTGTTCCAATCGTAATTAGGATGGTCTGTTATATGATTTATCTAGGGCACGCTATAATTATTTCTTCAAGCGTATTGTCCTTACCATTGTCATTACCATCCTTCAGTCAGGATTATTGACCTAGTTTCTCACACTACTTATGCTGTGTGTGTTAATTTTATACATAAGTGGCGAGATCTACAGTTTAAAGTCGACTCCGAATGACAGATTTTTGAGATACTTTTCATGGCAATTTTATTTACTCCCAGAGTTATTGCCAGAAATCTGCTGAGAAGAAATTGCTGAAAAAATAGTTTTTGTATTTTGTTTTTTTTACTCGAACCCTGACTTTACGTTTAATATGCCAGCACACTACCTACTAGAACACGGCGATCCCCTTCCTTCTGCTTTGCACTACTGTTTGACAGATTCCAAGAATGTGTTTTAATGATTCACTTCCATTATCACAGAATCTACACCTTCAGAATAAGTGTACCACTTACTAGACTACGACGATCTCAATGAGATGCATGACCAAATCTTGTCTTATTTTAATTTCTCAATGAAAATTTTGATACCCACAATCCCACTTGGTTTGAGAAGAGTTCTTGTCTCTCTTTACCTTCCCTTTCGTTCGCCGTCCCCTCTCCACAAACAGATTCTGAACTCTTCAGCCCTGTCAAATTTTTCCCTCGAAAGTTCAACTGCAGCTCATTGCCCCATATGGACTGAAGACCAGAGAACTTTTTTATCTTTTTCCGCTTACCTAAAAAAAGCAGCTTCTACAAAACATTTTCCTTTCACCTTAGATTTATCCACGGAAGAGCCAAGTGTTTGAAAGGCGGTCTGACTGTTATGTCTAATCCTTTATATCTTCAATAGAATTGAGCACAGCATTCAATCGACATTCAATAGATTTTCACCTGGTAGATGTGTTTCTCATTGGCCTGGAATATTTCATACTGTTTTTAAAAACTACTGCTTCTGCCTTAAGATTCGTTCTTGATCCAACTGTTTATCGCAAATAGTTCCACTTTTAAAAGAGGAGGTAGCTACTAGATTACTCCAAATTCGATGACATTTGATTCCAGCTTCCTTATATCAAATTTGATGCTTCTAACTCTCTGAAATCATTCTTTGTACCTAAGGCCCTCTATTTAAGAGAACTTTTCTATTCGATTATGAAATGGTGCTGCATATAGAATCATAGTACAACGTGTGTTCATTTATTGCATTAAATTTTCTGTTTTTTTTTCTTGTTCTGCGTTGTAAGAAGATGAAGTTCATGCCGTTGAGGTGTTCTTATAGTTTTCTTGTTGTTGTTGTTATTGTTATTGTACTGTACTTGCAATATATAAAAATAACAAACAATTCAATATTAGACAAACACATACCATACATACATATGTACGTACCCAAGCACACAAGTGAATAAGTACACTTTCGTACATATTTTGGTTAACAAAGTTGCCAGTGTGCGTGTGATAAAGTGTTGGGCACATATTGTTGTTGGATATATTCTAGTGTGTGGGTGTACACGTAAGTACGTATGTGTATGTGCGAATGCAATCATTTGGGAAAACACGGATATAAATTTCAATTTTCTGCACTTCCACATTTTATTATACTCTGCTTTAGTTTCCAGTAAAATTTTTGTTGTTGCTGTTATTGTTGCACTTGTTGTTGGTTACAAAAAGTAAAATACAAGTGCAACCATATAAAAAAGATAATAACATTTACCGTTATAAATTGTAGAAGCAAACAACGACATAATAATTGAACCCCACACCAAATAGGGTGTGTAATATGTGGGATTTCTTTTGAATTTCCATTTGAAATTTGGTATCAAGTGGGAATGAGAATGCTGGAGCTTTACTCTTCTTCTAACGTGGCATTTAAACATAAAAGGTTGTCGTTGTTCAACTTTTAATTAAAAGGTAGGCAGCTTCTGCTTGTTAAAAAAAATTTTACGCTGATGAAATCTTCTCCTGTTGGGACCTGTTGAAATTCGGAATAAGGAAGTCTATTCGACACTTTTTAACTATTTTGGTTTATTAGACATGGGGCCTCGGTTTAAGCCTCCGGTCAGGTAGCTCCATCACAATAAAATATAAAGAAATATTTCTACGGCGGCTTCCTCTCAGCATGTTTCCGGCAAAAACTCTGAGAGTAAATAAAATTCAAGGTGCCAAGGCATGTCTATTTGTTAATGAACTCGGTAATGTGTTGGCTTATTAGACTAAAAGCCAGGGGTCATATCTCAGGTCAGACATCAAAAACGAAATATGAAAAAAAAATATATTTTTTCGGCAAACACTCTGAGAGTAAAAAAAATCTGCCATGAAAAGTTTCTCAACTTTAAACTGTGGGTCCTGCCACACAAGTGTAAGATCTTAATATGAAACACCACCAATGACGTCATTTGTCCTACAAGTTTCCATAAATTTTATATCCAATTAGTTTCTCTCAAAGACTTTTATTGCGATTAAGGACTTAATTCCTTAAGTCCAAAGTTTAACCCACCATAGTTCCAAGCTTAGAAAAACAAACTTTTATAATTACATAAGGAATGTTGCTTTAAAATGAATACTACCGTTTTACCACCCTCTGCATACCTTAAAAAACCAAGAGCCATAGATCATGTGGTGAGTTACATCAGTGAGTTTTGTCTTTGGGTAGAGAATACTGGAAGATAAAAATGGAAAAAAATTTGAAGAAAAAACTCCATTGAAACGCACTATTTGGTAAAAAAAAAATATGGAAAAACACCAAAAAAGCTGAAAGAGTTTTTTGAAATTGAAATTGATAATAAATACTCGTTGTGAAATGTGAAGTGGTGTGGTGGTGTTGGTCTTTACTTACAAAAATTTATTTTTATGTTCTGTTCTGCCAGCACTCGAAAATCAAGCAAATACGACGACTCTTGGTCTTGGCAAGATGATGGCCAAGGAAGTGCTTTGTTCATATGTTAGTGTGGTGTAATGGTAGTGTAATGTAGTGAGTGATGTGTATGCAATGCAGTGGCTAATGTTAAGAAACCATACACTTGTGTTCTTAATTAACTTTCAAGTTCAATTTTCTTCACAATCTATTCGAGATGTTGCTACAACAGCATATGGTGGTCTTCCGTTGTCAATAGCAGTGGCTTGATTGAGGGGCGTATCTATTGAGCAAGAGCAATTATTATCCTTTTCTACAGTTGTTGTGGTTGTAGTTTGACTCGTGTATTGCATGGGATGGCAATTATTTTTTTTCTCTTTTTTGTTAAAGGTGTCTTGATTAGTGTGCAATTAGTTGGATAATAAATTTTAGATTTTGAAATTAAAAACTAAGTGGTATTAAGGATATATTTAAAGGGAAATGCTATTAGTAAGTTTAAAAATGATTGCAAAGAGAGAATTCAACTTTAAACTCATTTCGAATGAGGAAGAAATAGAAAAATTTTTTTTGGAAATTTTTTTGTTTTGGAATTTATGAAAAAAAAATTTTTTAATTACTCTTCGATAAACTTGGACTCTGACAAATTAAAAATGAATAGGTGACCTCCAATAACCTATAATTACTCAATAAACTTATCATTTAAAGAACACTGAGCTACAAAATGGTTCTCGACTTGGTGGAGAATGAAGCAATAGATTTTCAACTAGAATTCTAATGAAAAATTCTATGTGAATTTTAAATACTATCCTATATAGCTAGATATTATGATTTTTTCAATCTAAAATTCCCTTCTGCTAGATTAGATGACGCTCCTATTGCTCAATACAATACATTAGTTTGGTACTACGCAAATTTAGTATTGAAATCTATTCACTAGTTGGTCTGACATATAAACGTCCTCTTGTTTTGTGATTTATAGCAATATAACTGGCGACATATATATGGATCCATATGTAATTTGTCAATACAACCCTTCGATCAGGATTACGACTTATTTTGTGTGAGTTTATTATACTCATAAGTGACGCAACCTACAGTTTAAGGTAGACTTCGAACGACAGATTTTTTTTTGACAAACTTTTTCATGAAAATTTTATATACTTTCAGAGTTTTCGTCTGAATTCAGCTGAGAGGAAATTGAATCGAAGATATATTTTTTTAATATGTTGTTTAGGTGGAATTGTTTAACCTGGGGCTTGAACCGAGACGTGTAATATAATCAACACACTACCAACTAGACTAGGGCGACTTATTCGTTATACGTACTTAAATAATTGGTCATTACGACCCTTCGGTCAGGATTACAACTTAACTTCTCACACCACTTACTTTGTGTGAGTTTATTTTACCATTTTCCATATTTCGTTTTGCTGAAGATGTCTCGCCCGTGAGTTTGAACCGAGCCAGCCCTCATGTCTAATAAGCCAACACAATATCTTGGTGACTGCCGTAGTGATTTGTTTCACATACGAAAACTTTTAATTCCTTATAAAATCTACTGGTTAATCGATCATAAACGAATGAGGTTTGCAGATAAAGCAATAACTTTTTTAGAAGAATTTAATTCTGCTAATAATGCTTTGAAAAATATATTAATTTTTGCTTACAACTAAAATACTTTGAAAATAATTTCGAAATATTTGAAGTATTGCCTGCCTTATATTTTATAAAGAACCAGAATACTGTCTACTTTCTTTTCAACTTGTTTTCTTTTCAAAAAATAATTCTTCCAATACTTGCGTATTTATTTTTGTATTACAATAATGCTACTAAATGTTCACCCCCCACTGCGTATGAGTAATATACACAACATTAAATAAATATTACTCATACGCTGCTTTTCTAAAATTTCAAATAAATATCACTCATACGCTCTCAATTCGTTTTTGTTATTTTCTTAAATAAACTCAAAACTATTTTAATTAAATTACATTTAAAATGAAATGCGTATGTATTTATACAAAAATTTATTCGAAGAAACAACATTCCAATAGAAGAATCAAAACAAAAAGAAATGAAGAAAAAAATGAAAATAAAATCAATTACTTTAATCAAATCCCTTTTGTAAAAAGAACATTTTTTTTGCTTGATTCCCATTTTATTTTATTTGTCTTTAATCGAACAACAAGGATTTTTACCCCCTTGTTTCTGCTGCTGTTACTTTAAAATTAAAACAAGTTGAAATGAGAAAAACAATAAAAAAATTATAAAAAAAAACCTTAAAAGATAACGATAAATTAAAAAAAGAAAAAAGAAATAAAAGCATCAGTTGGTCATATACGGCTGTACAAACAAAGTGTACTTTTTTTTAGTTACTTGGTCAACATTTTTTGAATAAACTTGCTGAGTTTTAAAATCATACAAAAACTGATAGAGTTCATGGTTTATGTTTAGAATCAGTATTGGTCTCTTATAAGCTATAAGTAGGAAAAAATTATTACAGTTTAGTGATTAACTCTCAATATTTTCATACTGTTCTTAGCAAAATTAGTCACCGCAGTCTGGTAGGTAGTGTGTTGAGTTATTAGACATAAGGCTACGGTTCAAAATCCCCGTGTTAGAAATTTTCTACAAAATTTCTGGCGAAAGCTTTGAGAGCAAATAAAATTGCCATATAAAGTTTCTCAAAAATCTGTACTCATATATAAAATTAACACAAATAACGTAAACGGTGTGAGAAGCTATGTCGTGAGGAGTTGTAATGTCCAAACATGTATTCTTCATTAATGATCTTACAAAACGTAATAAAGAAACATTTTAAATCTCTAAAATATCCCGGTAACTAGTGCTATATATTGGTGAAATCATTTACTCACTGTTGCTAGCTCTAACTGAAGTTAAATGCAACTAAAAAATGTGAAAACTTTATTCTACTTAAAATGCTTATACATGGTCACCTAAACATTTTGTAGGTGTCATGTTCTCAGCAGGATTTTAGTGGAAGCCTATGAGTGATCTAACATTTCCATGATGAACCTCCCAATTTTAGTCTTTCGAATGCAACATTAAACTGCGACTTCAACTACGCGATTAAATTAGGGCCCACAAAGGTTAATTGTGAAAGCTAATAATGCACTTCCGGGATACCGAAGGTATGATCGCTTGTATTCGATTACAAAACCTCGATTTTTTACTTCATAAAAACAGGAATTATTGAACGACAGGTTTGTTTGAGAAACTTTTCATAGCAATTTTTATTTACATTCAAAGTTTTTTCTGTTAAGAGGAAGTCGAATCGAAGAAATATTTTTTTAATATTTTGTTCAGATGGAATTGTCTGACTTGGGCTCACGTGTAATATGACCAAAACACTACCTATTAGACTAGGGCGACTTCATTCGTTATACGTACATTTATAATTGGTCACTACGACCCTTCAGTCAGAATTACAACCTAGCTTCTCACACTACTTATGTTGTGTGTGTTAATTTTATACTTGAGTGGCGGCGGGACCTACAGTTTAAAGTCGACTTTGAACTACAGATTATTGAGAAACTTTCCAATATGTTTCCAATACGGTTGGGTAATCGTTTTCAGAATCCTTTACCTACTAGAAACGAATGTACATTCTGTTACGTTCCGTGAACGTTCAACTAATTCTATCCATAATTTCTAAAAACGTTACAAACATCAGCATCAACGCAATACATCTCAAAATCTTTTGGTAGTGAAGGGTATTCGAATAAAACGAAGTTACTTTGTGGAAAAATACCCACATTTATTACACATGTCCATTTGATGGCATTAATGTTCATTGGAAATAATCTAAGGGAACAAAAACAATAACAACAAAAAAAAAAAAAGATAATAATGTTGAACAAATTTTACAAGCAATGAACAGCAGCAACTTCAACAGCAACAACAACAAACTAATAACGCCAGAACAAAAATGTTATTGTTTTACTCTCTCTGCTATTTTGTTTTTTTCTCCATTCAATTTGAATGCTTCAGTGCGTAGGGAGAGCAGAAAGTGTTGTTTTTCTGTTTTTTTTTCTTCTGATTGTTAGAATAAAAGGGGTACTTAAGATACTCATAAGTGCACGTGTGTATAAATTGTGTGTGTATATGTGTGTGTTTGTGACTGCGCCTGCAAACTTGTATGTGTGTAAGTAAGTTTGTACTCTTGTTGTTCATACCTTTTGGCTAAAAACAACATCATAAATTTTACATGGTAAACCATTGATATAAAGGTAACCAAGAATGTGTATACATATATGTGTGTACGTGGTTTATATATATCTATATGTACACATGTATATATGTATGAGAGAATATCTGTTTGCATGTGAGAATTACAAACAGAAACGCTTACAAAAACTCACCTACATTGTTGTAAATTCTTTAGTTTTGCTTGAGGTAAAAGCAATATCTTTTCCTTAACTTCAAACAATATACACGAACTTGAATTAAAAAAAAAAAAACGAACAAAAAAAACCGTAATAAAACGGCAAAAACAGAATTCGGTCTTTTACTTGTTTGTTGCAGTACTTGAAAGAATTTATTCATAAAAAAATTTAAGTATTTTTTGTCCGATGTTGATGAATTTTTTTTGTTATAATGGCGGATTTGAAAATCAATGGAGGTTGTGAAAATCGAAAAAATATAAAAGTAATAATCTTTGTAGTCTATGGGCTATTACAAGTGTAAGAAATCAGTATGAAACATCACCAATGACGTCATTTGTCCTACAAGTTTCCATACATTTTATACCCAATTAGTTTTTCTCTAAGATAATGATTTCTATTGTGATAAGGACTTAATTCCTTAAGTCCAAGGTTTAACCCACCATAGTTCCAACCTTAGAAAAATAAACTTTTACAATGACTTAAGGAATGTTGCTATAAAAAGAATGCTACAGATTAGCCACCCTCTATATATCTTAGAAAACCAAGAGCCATAGATCATGTGGTGAGTTACATCAGTGTCTCAAATTTGTCTTTGGTCTTAAAATAGAAAAAAAATTTTAAAAACCCCACTGAAATAAACCTGCAAAGCTGGTATGGAAAAACACCAAAAAAACTGAAAGAGTTTGTTCAACTGAAATTTATAAGAAATACTCGCTGTGAAATGTGAAGTAGGTAGTGTGTTGGCTTATTAGACGCAAGGTCACGGTTCAAATCCCAGCTAAGACATTATAAAAAATATTTCTTCGACATCTTTCTCTTAGCAGAAACTCGTCAAAAGCTCTAAAAGTAAATAGAATTGCCATTTTTAAAAATCTGTCGTTCGGAAACGACTTTAAACTGTATGTCTCGGAACTCACATAAGTGGTATGGGAAGCTAGGTCGTGAAGGGTTGTTATAACCAATTATGTATGTACACAAGTAATGGAATACGTAATAAATTTGTTGCAATATCAGTTTTCGTAGCCGAAAGTAAATTAAAAACGTTGTATTGACTTCATCGGAGATAATTTGCAAGTTTTTCCTTGTTAGATCACTACATTGCCTTTTATGAGAAGCATTAAAAAACTTTCTTTCTAAAACGGTTTGCTGAATTAATACAGCAGAAAGTATAACGTTCTGAACAAAGCATAGGTACAGGATCTTTTCTATAAAGAAACATTGACACAAGACCCACACAAAGCTATTACGTAGACTATTTCATAACCGACTTCAAGTTATCCATTTGCCGTTTGTATGATTTAATTCCTTTAGAGTTCTGCACCGAGACCGAGAGAATCTAAAATACTTGCTATTGAACATCAATATGTCTGTTGTGATTATTGCATGTGAAATTCTACATGGGTGTGTAAGTGTATACCTCTGTTGTAAGTGCGTTTGTTATGTGGACGGACAGAGCCATTGTATTTACACACTTCTGTACAGGGTTATAAAATGTAAAACGAATACAAAAAAGCATAAAAAATAAACAACCATGCTAAAGGAACATAAATGCACTCATCGTCTTTAATTTGCTATAGAAACTGAGTCTGAGGGTGGCTAGCATTTGAAGGCTTTAAAGGGAACCATCTTGTATTATGATTTTAGCCTTTTTTAAGCTTTAAAAGCATGTTCTTTAATAACTTATCAATTTGTCTACTTTTATTGTCTACCTAGACAACTTGTAACATAAACATTTTATCCTGATAGTACAATACGATGGTATGTGGAGTTGAAATAAATGTTTTTTTTCTTTTCGATACCAGCTGCATATCGGGTAAGATTTTCTTTGGTTTTTTTTTTGTTTCTTGTGTTGCATTCTTATTGAAACTTATTTGTTGTGTTACCAGGAAACAAATATCCATTTATAACATACCGTACACCATATATGTAGCTGCATATATACATAGATATAGGCTGTATAAAACCTTATATCCCCTACATGTTAAAGGCCAAGACGTACTCTGACTGTCATACATTGCAGATATAAATTGGGTCCTTTTGGTGCCTTTTAATGATTTATACAAATTAAACGCTGGCGGATATTTTTAAAGTGAAAAGTTTGTTGAAGATTTGTTGTAATAATTGCTGCCATTTTTTTCAATTTCCAAAAAAATTACCAGGACTTATAAATACCATTGGGGTTCGGCTATTTTTTGTTTTGATTGTTCCAAGAAACGCTATTACTGATTGCTGATATATTGCTTCGAATGCTTTAGGTTATTTCAGAATAAATTTAAAACGAGGGTTGGTTCAAAAATACTAGTTAACTTTTGTCCGTATTTTGTAATACGAATTGAACATTTGAAGTCGTCGTAGTCTAGTAGATAATGTGTTGGGTTATTAGACGAAAAGTCAGTGTTTAATTCCCAGCTCAGACATTTCCAACAGAATGGAATATGCGACTACCAATCAGTAGATTTTTGGCAAGAGTTTTGAAAAAGTTTCTCAACAAATCTGTCGTTCGGATTCAACATTAAACTATAGGTCCCACCATTCTTATATAAAATTGAACCACGCAACAGAAAGCTAAGAAGCGGAGTGGTAAACGTGACTGTAAGGTTATATTGATCAATTATAGGAAATTCAAAATTCTCTGAAGACTTCCCTAAAAGTTCGCAGAATTTTTAGTCAAAATAATGGAAACCAAACTTTTAGTAAAATGGATTGAATAATTACTTTCAAATCAGTTAAGGAATATTAATTTTTAAGATTTTTGTAGTTCAGTTCTTTTGTATTTGTTCGATTTCTGCATTATTACTTGTCCTCGTTTGCGGCATTGTGTATATGATTTCTCAGTAATGTTTCTCTTAACTATATTGTCTACCCGAACCTCAGAAAACTGTTTTTTTCATCTGTTCTCTCTGCTTAATTCGCATACACTATACAGGCTCTAAGCGTATGTTTAAATTATTCGCTTTCCACATCACAGAAACTGTATTTTGGACATGAAAAGATTTTCATGCTGAATTGTTTCACAAACTAACAAAATCGAGCTTTAAATTCGAATAAGTTCCACAAAAAATCAATAAAATAGACTCCACAGCTCTAAAACATTATTTCGGCTTTTTAAAACTCCGTAACATAAATAGCAATCCTCGTATTCGCCAACAACATCGCATACCGTATCCCTTGATTTCTTTACATATCGGCCTACACTGTACTCGTACGTCTGCTTGCATTCGTGTAGGAGATTAAAAAGTATTAAAACAATAAGAAAAAAAAGTAAAAATAAATCCCTACACCTTTCATGTGCCATTATTTTGTATTACGAAAAATTTTTTTTTTCAATTGCCTTTGTACTCCTGTTTGTATTTTTATTTGTAGCCTCCGCAAGAGATGAAATCCCATTTTATTTTTTTATAGGTATTCACAGTCAGGTTGGTTGCTACTGACATTTATTTATGCGTAAAGGCTGAGGGAGAAAGAAATTGTGTGTGCCAGTGTAACTCATACCCTGGCAAGGATATTAAATTAGTCAAAGCCCTTTACATTGTAATAATTGAAAGGCGCATTTCATTTTGTTAAAATCAAAGACAAAAACTTTATAAAAAAGAAAAAAAAAACCTTTACACAGCAAAAAAACAATAATAAATGGCAGGCCATAAAAGTATGTCTTTGATTTTATTGCGCGGAAAAGGTCATTATTTGTCATTGGCATTAATGCTAAAGGATTCTCCAGCCCAAGAGAAATAAAATCAATTGAAATGAGTACATACAACATACGTATATAAAGTGATTTGACATTAAGCAGCAAATGTTTAACGTAAATGTAAAATCTTTATGGCATTCAATATCGTTGTAATAGGATTTTGGAGGTAAACGCAAAAGAAAAGAAAATTTATTTGCAGCACTTTTTATATTTTGACAGAGATTGACAGTTTGCGGTTAAGCCTAGTGACAAGAAGGTATGGTGCTACGATTGTAACAAAGGAACCTTTCTGTTGTCGTTTGTTTTTAAGCATTAGGATGATGAGAAATTGATATTTTGTGGCCTAAAAATAGATTTATTTGCTGTTTTTTTTTTAATTTAAGAGAACTGGTGTCCTGGAAACCTAGTGGGTAGTGTGAAACTCTGGTCTGCTACACTACACTGAGCATATGGTCGAAGTTACTCATCTCAAACTAGAGGTTCGATTGTAGGAAAAACCAAACAACTTTTCGTATTTATAAAATTAAGCAGCATATGATCAAACCCCTACCATAACTGGTAGATTATAATAATAATATATGCATATAATGGGTGATTTTTTAAGAGCTACAGGAAAAGTTAAAAAAAATAACACATGAAATTCAGAAAAATGCATAAAATCTTTACTTGAATCGATAGTACGGTCCATGTAATTTAATATTTGAAGATTATTTCCTGCAAATGTTGACCGCAACTGCACCTCAAATGATCCATCCGCTTAGTCCAATTTTGGCATACTCTCTCCAACATTTCGGCCGGTATAAATGCTTCAATGTTATCTTCCAATACGTCAATTGAAGCGGGCTTGTCTGTATAGACATGAGCTTTAACATAGCCCAACAAAAAGTAGTTTAAAGGCGTTAAATCGTACGATTTGGGCGGCCAATTGACCGGTCCCGAATGTGAAATAAAATGTTATCCAATTCGCCTCTCAATAAGTCCATTGTTACACATGCTGTGTGGCATCTGGCACCGTTTTGTTGAAACCACATGTCATGCAAGTCAAGGTCTGGCATTTTGAGTTGGATATCATTTCACGGTTACCATTCACAGTTACGTTACGATTCACAGTATCTTTGAATGGTCCAATGATGCTACTACCACATAAACTGAACCAAAATGTGACTTTTTCTGCATGCGTTGGTAGCTTTTGAAATGCTTCTGGCTGATCTTCACTTCAAAATCGACAATTCTGCTTAATTACATATCCATTGAGCCAAAAAATGAGCTTCGTCGCTGAACACAATATTTCGATAAAGAAGTGGCTCTTCGCCCAACTTTCCAAGAGCCCATTCACTAAAAATTCTGCGTTGGGGTGGGTCGTTCGGCTTTAATTCTTGCACCAACTGTATTTTGAAAGACTTCATACCTTCTGCAAAATTTTCCACGTTGTTGAGTAACACAGGCCCAATTGCTATGAATGGCGAAGAATCGATAATTGATGGTAATCGTTAACATTGGCCGATACGGCTGCGATATTTTCTTCAGTTCTCACTCTACGTAAGCGTGTTGAATGTTTAATGTCCAACAATGTAAATTTGGTGCGAAATTTGGTGACAATAGCCCGAATACCCGCTTCATTGGTTGATTAAATTGACCATAAAATGGAAGAAGCGCGCGATGAAAGTTCATCATTAACAGAGCACGAATTTTGATAATAAATTTCAATGATTTGCAAGCGTTGTTCGTTTGTAAGTCGATTCATGGTTAAAATATAGACCAAACTGAAACATGCATGAGTTGTTTAAACCAGTGTTGCCAAAAAGATAATAGCTAAAAAATTACCCGTTATATACATAATTGGTCATTACAAACCTTCCGTGAGGATAACAAACTAACTTTTCATACTACTTATGTTGCGTGTGTTAATTTTAATTCATAAGTGGCGGGACCTACAGTTTAAAGTTGAAAAATTTTGAAAAACCTTTTCATGGCCTTGTCTGCTGAAAGGAATTTGCCCCATAAATATATTTAAATTTTTCGTGTTGATGTCTGACCTGAAGCTTGAACACTATCTACTAGACAACGGTAACTTCATAATAATAATTCTCACTTTAAATGAAAGGCTTCATATTAAAAACTATGTATTTAAGTTTCCTGTATCGTTAATTTTATCCATTTCTGATAATAACTTCATAAAATTGTTTTCAATTTGAGGCCAAGTTTTCAAGTACACGCTTTATGCCGATGTAACTTTTGTTTGCCTCGCAACTACCACTTTGGGTGTAATGAACTTACAACACAACATTAATCCTTTCGGTTTTTTCTGCACTCTCTCTCTCTCTCTCTCTCTTTCTCTGCTTCCCATGTAATAATAATTTCAATTTGATCCCATTTTTTTCAATAGTTTTACGTTTGCCTCGTAATACCCCAAATAAGCTTAACAATTGCCAACAAACACTTTAAACCGAAAACCACTCCAATACGGTTGAAAGTGAAGTGGGAAATCATTAAAAAGTCAACACTAGCTACAAACGACAACAACAACAAATGGTAACTGAGTTCAAGTACTTATTTGTCGCATCAAGTAGTTGCCAATGAGATGCAAAAAAATATTGAAAATAAAAACACAGAAAAATAGAAATATTTTGTTGCAAATGCACAACGTGAAATAGCGATAAATGAAAATCATGACTACACAAGCTCCACGATATTATACCCTGCACTATAGTTGTACTTTGAGTGTGAAATATTTATTCAGAAATTTTATTTAATTAGTTATCTATGAGATAATATAGCCAAGTTTTCATTGATCTTTATTGGAAAATGGATTTTTCAAGACGGAATAGAAAACAATACTAAATCTCTAGGCTTTGAATCATTTTAGAAAGGAGTGGATCATGGGTAGAAGCTCTCATCCCATCTAGACAGGTTTTATGAAGGCAACATTAGAATACTTACAATCGGATTTGGAATCAGTATTGGAGGTAGCAATGTTTTTATTTTCCTAAAAACGGTTTCTCAAAAATTTGTCTTTCGGAATAGACTTTAAACTGCAGATCCCCATTTATGGATCAAAATTAACACCATAAATGTTAATTAACATCATAAATGGTGTGAGGAGTTACGTCATAATCGTGACTGAAGGGTTGTAATGACCAATTATGTATGTATACATTAAAAGTGGCATTACCAATGTTCTTTCACCGCCAATGCCATTTTAATGTAAAATGATACATCCATACAGCATAAATTACAATAAAAATTAGCTTTTGTACCAGAGATGGTACAAATAGCATAATAAAGCATAATATTGAAAAATATCATAAAAGAGAAAAAAAATTTTTCATAAAAAATATGCTGCAAGGGAATCCATCCTTGATTTCAAATGCAGCAAATGCCAGCTCACAGTCAGACAAATTTTATGCTCAAGCACATGTAGAGCATATCGAGACGAGCAAATAAACAAGCATGTCCTGATTATGCAGGCTTAAATATGTGTGTATAGGAACATATAGTCTTTCAAGAGATCTGTCAATATTTATGAGGAATTTTTCATTTATTTTGTTATGTTACTGGTTGTGATTTTTATTCCAATTACGTCAACAATTGGCCAACAATTGACGATGATTTTAAAATTGAATAATTCTTTTTTGTTATCGAATATTTAGGCGCCATTAATGCTTCAATGTTACATGAATTGAATATAAAATAAAGTAAAGAGAAAGTGCTCTTTATACGCTTTCAGCAGGAAGCTCATTTAACAACGGCGATAGAGTGATAGTACCATCGATTGTAGCCATATGAAATACGTGTTGCTATAGCCGTGGTCTAGTAGGTAGTGTGCTGGCTTATTAGACGTAAAGCCAGGGTTCGAGTCCCAGGCCAGACAATAAAAAAATACAAAAATTATTTTTTCGACGATTTCCTCTCAGCAGATTTCTGGCAAAAACTCTGAGAATAAATAAAATTGCCATGAAAAGTTTCTCATAAAATCTGTCGTTCGGAGTCGACTTTAAACTTGTAGGTCCCACTACTTATGTATAAAAATTAACACACACAACATAATTAGTGTGAGAAACTAGGTCAATAATCCTGGATTGTATGTATGTATGCATGTTACTATCAATTAACTCGTTTTAGTTAATAAAATCGTCTAAAAGATTGTGAGATTATAAACCTCTGCCCAAATACAAGAGAAAACTGCATAATCTCATCATAATATTCGAATTATAAAAAAAAAAATGAGAGGCCTCAAGTCGCCATACTCTAGTAGGTAGTATGTTAGCTTGTTAATAGAGAACCCCTGGTTGAAACCATGAAAAATTATTTCTTTATGAGAGAAATCTCTTGGCATTAATTAAAAGTTGCCATGAAAGGCTTCTGAAACATTTGTTGTTCCGAGTGAATGTTAAACTATAGGTCCCAACACACGCAACATGAACGGTGTGTAAACCTCATAATGGTTAGTAATGACAAATTAAGTAGGCAACTGGCTTCAATCCTCGTCAAATAATTGATGTAGATAGTTCTTTGACTTTTAATTCTCCTAAAAAATTATTGTTAATAGCTGTCCAACCTCGTGAGAAAGAATTGGATTTAATAGGAAGAAAAAAATCCTTGTGTTTGCATCCGACAAGTGTCTAGTAGGAGCGACTCCATTGAAAAAAATTTTTTTTTGTCCTGGACAAAGAGGACTAACATTAGAAAAGCTAAGTACTTGAGTTTTTTATCCACAGTACACTGATACGTGGATTGCTACAATTTATCATACTAAACGAAGTGTATTACTCGCATTTAGAAAAGCTCATGAGAAATCATTATGCAGCGTGGGTATGATCTTTTAAGATAATTCTCTGGGATATATACCTCATGTCGATGTACCACCACATATAAGCATCAAGTGAGCATCTATAAAAAATCTCAAAGAGAAGAGATTATAGCCTCTTCAACGTTAAAACTTAAGGCGCCTATAACATTGAATTTAAAAATAGGCTACGATTTTGCATTATCTGTGCATTTGCACTCAGCCTAAAGCATGAGATAACCAAACCAGATCTTAGCTACATCTCTAGTAAAGTTTACAGGTCTTTAAATGAAAAATAAAACACTTCTGGGAAATTTCCTCTTCGTTTCGTATGAAAACAAGAGACTACTTTGGGTTAAATTTAGAAACAGGTTCTGCAAACCATACTATTCGGGATCAGCCTCAGAATTAAATGATTCTGCAAATTAACAGGAAGTATGTACAGTGAGAGTAAAAAAACTGTACATGAAAAAATACGCCTTAATAAAATACAGTTATTTTTATTTTAAAAATGTTTCATTGCGAGTTTTTAAAATTGAAAAAAAAAATTACAAAAAATTTCAAAATATTGTCAAAATTTTTCGGGGAACCTCCTTAAATGGTAAAAGTTGAGTTTGGTAATTGTTAGAATTTTATCCATAATGTATTGTTATTTTTGACGCTCACTGTATGAGTAAATGGTATACACAGATGGTTTGATTTGCTGTAACTCTGCTCAGATATTTAAGGATTATGGGTAAACTGATTGTCTATTATTTTGTTGAGCCTTGAGCTAATCTATGGCAACTTTGAAATTTATATACCTGGTAATATGTTGCATTGTTTTTACATGTAAGCTTTAGTAGGTATTCAGCGAATTTTTTTATACAATATCACCAGTGCTGTACCCTATTCATCAATTTGAAATTGTAATTGGCCACAGCGGTATGTGTCAAGTCATCAATTTTATATTTCTAAACATCAATTTACTGCAGACTTCTTACACATTGATTTTGATGTATATTCCTGCCAGTGCGAAGTTTTTATTCATATTTTCATTTCATTTTACATGCCAGATTCTTTTTTTTTATTGACAATATTAAATACGTTAGAAAAATATGATGATCCATAAAAGCTTTTTCTTTTACACACACATTAATGCACTTGGGCATTGTTTTGAGTTCACACAACCACCTCCTCTAGCACTCGCAGCCATCACATCATTATTGCTGTGATCATAATCCACTAACATACGTTAGTTTCCGTTGGAGAATTGCGAACAAAAATAATCACTTAGTAAAATTAAAATATTCGCTTTACAGTGTTACGATTTTATTTTATTTTTTCCTTTATTTTTTTCTTGTTGAAATGCATATGTGAACGAGTGAGCGAGCGAGCGAGCAAACGAACGAATAAAACTTAACATTACTGTATGGGAATATCCCATCGTATAACGTATTTGCTCTGTGATTTTATTTTTCATTTAATTCTGTTACATTTTAAATGTGATTGCTTTGGCAATACCCCAAAGATTGTACAGTTATTTTTTAAAATTAAGTTATTGCCAGAAAGAAAAAATATAAAAAGGAACGAATTAAATGAAATTGTATGGTCACAAGAGGTATAGAGGGGGAATAAACACATACCTTTACAGTTGTTGTTGTTGTTGTTGCAAAATTCATTTAAACAAATGCTCATTTAATTTAATGGCGATGACATGTAAAGAAATATCGAAAGGAAATTAACTGAAGCCAAGTTGTTCGGCATAGAATTCCTTGGGGCACTTAATTTGATGCCATATTGGCACTAAAGTGCGTGTGCCTTTCTTCATGGCAATATGTATTGAAATAATTTTTTATGTGAAGGATTTTTTTTTAAGAATTTAATTTGAATTTCTTAATGTTAATCGATGTATTACACTCTGCTACATTTTATCTAAAGTGTAAATGTGATAAGTTCATTGAAGAAAGCAAGGCATTAGGTATACTCGTTATAAATTCGAAAGCCAACTTATGACTGAATACTACTAAACTTCCAGCACCACCCTTGAAACAAAGAAATATTTGCGAGAAATTCTTTTGATTATATATTTGTCTAGTGTGACTGTATCTTGTTTTATAAACTTTGGAATGCTCGTTGTAAAGTCGGAAGCCAATTCATCATTGAACAATTTTAAACATAAAACTCCTTTAAAAAAAAAAAAAAAATGTTTACGATAAATTATTTTGCGTAAATATTTGCCTACTGTGACTGTATCTTGTTTTATGAACTTTGAAATCTCTCCCGTCGAAAGCCAACTCATGATTGAAATATTTGCCTTCTGTGACTGTATCTTGTTTTATGAACAGTTTTGAACAATCAGGTCCGTTCAAATAAACAAATGTTTATGGTTAATTGTTTTGCGTAAATATTTGCCTACTGTGACAGTATCTTGTTTTATAAACTTTGGAGTGATCGTTATAGAACCGAAAGCCAATTCGTGATTGAACACTTTTGAACATTCAGGTCCGTTCAAACAAACAAATGTTTTTAATATACATTGTTTTGCGTATATATTTGCCTACTGTGACTATATGTTGTTTTATGAACTTTAGATGTAGCAAAAATCCTAAAACTTGTGAAATTTAATTTAGTTTATCCAACTTCACGTCTATTTATGCGTCAAAACTTAATTTATTCAAATACTAACCTCTTGAAATAATATCGTTAACAATGTTAAAAACATCATTAAAATAATATCAGGATTTGCAACAAATTTCGGAAACATTTTCAAGCACTTCAACATGGAATTCTAATTTTTCGATTTTTATTTCGAAATTCAAGTGGTGCGGTACAAACACTTCAAGTGCCTCTAATGCCAGCCAAGTATATGCAGTTGATTGTTTATCATGACATTTCTAGTATTCCTACAACGTTCCAGAAAAACAAAAAAAAAGCTGAAAAAAAAACTGCTGTGTCTCAGCCATTATAATCATGATGCCTCCTGCTTTTGTTTATGCCAATGCCGAAATCAGACAAACAAACAGCTTTAGAGTACAATACACTCGATACAAGAGTATCAATGCGACAAAATGTTGCAACAAAGAGAGACAAAAACAAGAAAAGAGTCAACAATTCTTAGAAAGATAGAAAATCTATTGGAATTGTATAAGAAAATACAATATCCACTACGAACAATATTGAGTGGTTCGAAGTGTTGAAAAGACAGCAAAAGTGGAGACAATAACTTTAAAGAAGAAAATCCATTGCAACAGAATCGTTATTTTCTTTTTTTCTTTCAAGTACTTGTACATACATTGTCTCTGTTGCAGATAATTGTAATTTGAGTAGCGTTTGCTGAAGCAAGAAATAATTGATAATGATATTGTAGTCTGTTCTAGGAATTTTAAGATACCCTATACCCTCTATATAATGCAGGCAAACTATTCGAATTTTATTTAACAGGTAGTGTGGTAAAGCGTTAAGACTGAAAACTTTCAAAAAAATTTATCGTCTTTCTGAATAAATTTGTTGTATATGATGGTCTATGAACAAACAAACTCCAATTCATTTTTAAATGTCTACTATTTGAACGCTTTTTCATTCCTTTTCATTCCTTTATTCAAAAAGCATCTCCTACATACTGTTATTATTTTTCTGCTTTGCTTCAGTTTTTCAAGTTTTCTTGACTTATCAGATGATTGGTAACAGATCCTGATAAGGTTGCCTCAGTCTTTACCTATAATTATTATTATTGCAGTGTAGTACCCTCAATATTTATGCGACATTCCTATAATGATATGGACCAATCATGACAAATTTTCGAATATTGTATTGTGTCGCTGTAGTCTAGTAGGTAATGTGTTGGGATATTAGATGTAAAGCCAGGGTTCGAGTCCCAGGCCAGACATCACAACAAAATACAAAAAAGTACTTCTTCGGCTATTTCCTCTCGGCAGATTTCTGGCAAAAACTCTGAGAGTAAAAATAAAATTGCCATGAAAAGTTTCTCAAAAAATCCGTCGTTTGGAGGCGACTTTAAACTGTAAATTCCGCCACTTATGTAGAAAATTAACAACGCACACAGCATAAGTGGTGTGAGAAACTAGGTCAATAATCCTGACTGAAGGATTGTAATGACCAAGTATGTATGTATTGTGTCCGTAAGGATAACACACTGTCTAGCATTTGATACGTAACCGGGTTTTTCTTTCTGAAATACAAATACAGATTTATATATGGGGCTTGAGACGATAGTCTATTCCGAACATATGTTATTTGAATCTGTAGTACTCGGTTAAATCGCCAGTTGAACTCACCTTAGTCTAGTAGGTAGTGTGTTGGCTTCAATTTCCAGCTCTGACATCTCGAACAAAAGGAAATATGAACAAATATTTCCTTTGCCGATTTCTTCTCAGAAGTCTTCTGGCAAAAATTCTGACAATAAAATGAAATTGTCATGAAAAGTTTCTTGAAAATCTATCGTTCAAGAAACTGTTATCTGTAGAGACGACTGGTGTGAGAAGGGAGGTTGAAATCTTGACAAAAAAGTTTTAATGACCAATTAAGTAAGTAAGTACGATTACTAACCCCAGAGATGTTCTGAATAAGCTAATGTAAGACTCATACGTCTTCTAATTACCGAGCAAAGATTAAAATTCTCTAAATGCGCTTGGCTCGACAAAAGTCTCTCTCTGTTATCTTTAGTTTCGCCGTAAATACTTTTTCAAACAGTTCTTTCGATTAGGCAGAAAGAATCTAGTCCTATACTGTGCAATTGAAGTTCACCCTCCGGAATGTTTATTTGGCTGATTCAGCTTCTCTACACAGTGTCGTACTATTGTCGTGTTAAACCTATTCGAGCAGACCACTTGCATGGATTCCTGACTGTAAGTTGGCATTGCTATATTCTGTCCTTTGTACCTCCTGTCCAAGTTGAATTGCAGACCTCTTCCAATGGCGTAGACTACGCGGTTTCAACATACCTGCGAGTTTCTTCGTGAATTTCGTATATTACAGTCTGAGACTGAACATCTTTACGTTCGGTACCGAAAAAGTATGTAGTGTTGAGGAATATTGTAGTGATGAAGTTAAGCGAGGTGTCAAGAATTTTCCTAGCTGGAATGATTCTCTCTTAAACTTTTTCGTTTAAAAAGTGTTCTACAGGGTTCTTGTGACTTGAGCTTAAGGTGAAAGAAGACTTTGCTAGATTCTGTGGCCAAATCGAGTATTGTCTTCGCTAAATAAACAAGACTTTCTGTATCCTATATGAGGTTTTGCTTTAGTGCTGTAGAGTTAAAAAACTTTAGTGACTCTAGTGAGCGCAAAGAACCCTGCCACCAAAGAGTATTATTAGCTGCGCTAATTGAAATCCTGAAAATAAACATAAAAAATTCACTTTTGAGATGCTGAAAATGATTTTAAAACCCCAAATATATTTTGCACTCAAAGACAAACACTTTTCTAATGATATCGTTGGATTTTGGTTTTCCCTCTTTGTAGGAAAATCCCGAACTTAAGCCTCCTTATTTTGGTATCAATTTCGATAAAGGGGTGCTATTGTTTCTTCAAATTTGGTTTTTTTTTTTTGTGTTGATCATTGTTTTTGCTGCAAGAAAGTAACGCATTATGTTGCATCCAACATATTGACAATAAATGTTTTTGTTGTTGTTGTTTTTTGTGTTAATACAACTGCAAGCTTATGTTATTAAAATGCTATTGGTATTGGGGGTTGTTGGTATTTTTCTTTGTTGATTTTGTTGTTGAATTTTCTCCCTTTTTTTTCTGTCTTGTTGTTAAGTGTCATGACAAACATTTTATTTTTGCTATTCGTGTCTGCAGATGTGGGTGGAAAAATAGCAAAGAAAATATTTTATTATGAGGTTATATTACTTTTTGATGATGATTTCAAAAATTTCGTAGAAAAACGGTGCGTAAAATAAACGTAAAGATTATTCAAAGGTGAACAATTCCTTACGTTTGTAGTTAAAAGGAATTCTAACATTTCCTTCATTGCTATACATTTTAGCACAACTGTTATTTGATTTTATTTACCACTTTACTTGAGGGTGTCTATGTAAAGATTTTGTAAATTTTATAAATAAGTTTTCTTGCGAAATTGTATTCCCCCTGCTAGTAAAAGGAATTCTCTTGTCTGCATTGCAGTGGCTGCTGCTATTGAACGATGTTGAATTGTTTCTTTAGTCTTCAGATAAGAAAAGGTGTTGAACAGCAGGAGCTTAAATTTAGAAAATATATGTTTTAAAATGTTTCAAACATAATCTTTTCTAAAAGCATGCAATTGTAAGGAAATAAATTTTTAAAAATAAATTATTCTCGTTCGTTACACCTTTTTAGATAGGAAGAGAATAATTTGTTGATGGTTTTGTTTACAGGAGACTTAAAGAAATAGTCTTAGTTCTATAAATTGTTATTAATTTGGAATTACTTTGTGATGATTTAATTGTGCATAATCAAACTACGCATTTTAATTGATGGTAAGGTTTAATATCATTAGATCTGTACGCCTGGGTTATGAATTTTTGGCAATAATTTTCGTGGCAGTATTTGATACTTTGGTTTTTGTAATTCTGTACGATCCTGCAACCAGGCCTGGCAGTCTATCTCCAAGCTGGTAGGCAGTGGGAATATTCAGTCTCCAGAGTCTTGTTTTAAACAGGGGATACCAAGTGAAAAAATAAAAACGCATCTTTAATTTATACTTTCTCAATTTTGATTATGCTGATGACAGAATCTGGTATTGCATATCAATTAATAAACGTTCAGAAAATGTTCAAAGATAGTATAGTTAGGTTGGATCTGCGCCACTTCTGTGAACATGTCAAGAGGAATAATACGAGCATATACGATGCTCGGATAGGGGTGTACTAAATGATTGCCTTAAAGAACATTAAAGCTTATTGACATACGTACATAATTGGGTATTACATCCTATCATTCTGGATTACAGCCTAGCTTTTTACACCACACATGATGTGCGCGTTAATTTAATCTATGAGTAGCGGGACCTACAACCTAAAAACGATTCCAAACGATAGATTTTCGGACAACTTTTAAGGCAATTTTATTTTCTCTTTCTTTGCCAGAAATCTGCTCAGAGGAAGTCACCGAAGAATAATTTTTCAGATTTTGTTTTGTTTGAGGTGTCTGAGCTAGGGTTCGAACCACGTCTTCATGTCTAATAAGCTTACTAAATTACGGCGACTAATAGAGGTACCCTGACACAATATTCAAAACAATGTAAATATGTAAAGTACTATGATCTAAAAACATTCAATTTATTGCATATCCTTCCTACCATTATTTAAACCTAAAATTGCTTTATTTGTGTTACTAAGTATTTAAATCCTCCAGCAATTGTTTTAATCTTACCCTAATCCTTACGAAATAATAAGAAATTTACGACATAAAAATCTTTGAACTCATTTGAAAATTAAACGATTAGTTTTCGACAACAAGAATTGTTGTCTTGACAAAAGAAAAGATATTCGATTTAACTATTCATTCATTTTGTAACGGAAATTCATTAAGAGCGTTGAAAGTAAGAAACGATATTGCATAAAATGAAATTAAATGTCTTCAGGAAATCGTTATCCTTTTATTTCTATGCCATTAATTGATGTTTTCCACTCATTTCAGTTGAAGAATGTTGAAAACTCTTGTTACGTTAACAGATAAAGAGTGACATTTTATTTTCAACAATTTGTTTTTTTGGTTTCTGTTTTCAGTTTTCTGTTCTTTGTTTTTGATTTTTATTTTTTTTTGTAGTCTCTACATCCATCCATACAATCACTGAACTCTTTCAATATTGTTCAATTTCTTTATTCAACAGGCTTCGTTGTCGTCATCATCATCATCATTGTCAGGGGGGAAACCCGTCTTTTTTTTTATATTCATCTAGTCTGTTGGGGTTTTGTTTTCTTTCTTTCTTTCGTTTTTTCTATTTAATCTTCTTTCTATCGTTTTGTATACTTCAATGTTTTATTCTCTACTCCATAGTATTCCATTCTATTTCGATTCATCGTTGTTTCAATAAAAGCTTAATGAAGCATTCATGGCATAATAAAAAAGTTTTAGTGGCTAGTTAAGTTGGTAAGCATTTGTAACAATTTAAAGTGGTTACTGGGTTTACTGGGCACAGAAAAATAAAAAAAAACAAAACGATGAACTGAACTGAATTGAATTGAAAGAAAAAAAAACAAGATTCGAAAAAAAAAATAGAACAATATGCCATGAGTCAGATTCAGAGCCAGAGCCAGAGTTAGTCATTCAGCCAACCATTCATCCATCGGACCAGCTAGGCAACGAACCATCCAACCAACCATCCAACCAACCAGTCAGCCAACCATCCATCCATCCATCCATTTATCCATCCATACATACACTGCCAGCCAGCCATTCAGTCAGTCAGTCATGTAATGATAATGATTAAATAGTTTAATGATTGATACGTGTATTGTATGTATGGATGTTTGTGGGCTTGTGTATTTTTGTATGGATTTTCTTTTTTTTTACAAGCCATGAATGGTTTTTCATTTAATGAAAATAATTAAATGGTAGAATTAATTTTTTTTTTTATATTTTTACAATAAAAATATTAGTTTAGTTGAGTTAATAAATTACAATAACAGCCAACAATGAAATGGTTAAGTAAGGCAATTAAGTTTTAAATAAAACAGCAACAAAAGAGGAATTTAAATTGTAAAGGTAAGATTTTATTTCTGAATAATACGGATTATAGATTAAAGTATGGTGGAATATTTAAGTCATACATACATTCATACATACATACATAATTGGCCATTACAATGCTTCACTTAGGATTACGACCTAGCTTCTCACACCACTTATGTTGTGTGCGTGTGTTAATTTTATACGTGAGTGGCGGGACCTACAGTTTAACGTCGACTCCGAACGACAGATTTTTAAGAAAATTTTTTCATGGCAAGTTTTAGTTACTCTCAGAGTTTTTGCCAGAAATCTGCTGAGAAAAAATCGCCGAAGAAAATTTTTTTTTCATAATTTTTTTTTGATGCTTGACCTGGGTTACGAACCCGGGCTTTACGTCTAATAAGCCAACACACTACCAACTAGACTACGGCGACTTCATTCATTCATATTTAAGTCATATTGAATTTAATTCAGTTATATTACGATATTATTAGTTTACAAATTCCTTTCGTTTCTTTCCCTTCCTTCTATCCTGTCTTCCTTTTTCTAACTAAAAGCTTCTTATTTAGTCAGGCCATTACAATCTTTCAGTCAGGATTACAACCAAGTTTCTTGCATAAATTACATATATGAGTAGTGAAATCTATGCTTTAAAGTCGACTCCGAATGATGGGGTTTTGAGAAACTTTTAATGGAAATTTTATTCACTCACAGATTTTTTGCCTGAAAACTTCAAACCGAAAGCCGCTGGAGAAATATTTTTTTCATATTTCGTTTTATTCGAGGTGTCTGAGCTGGATTTTGATTCAAGAAGCCAACACATCATCTACAGTAGCGAGCACAAAAAATGCAACACTGTGCCATATGATCTTTAATAAGATCTGTTTCAAAATAACGGTAACTAATTTATCTATTTTCTTTTGCTGTTAATTCTTTCAATTATAAGTTTTCAAAGTAACCACAGTTTATTCCAAATTCTGCTTTAAAAAGTTAAATATTTTTGAATTAGTGAAAAAAGTGCAAATTTTTAGCGAGCAAAAAAAATGCAACATAATAAAAAAATAGTTAAAGTAAGTTATTTATTTAATTATAATTGAAAATTTCTTAAATAAGTTATGCAACATGTGTTTTGTAATAGAAGCAGCTCTCAGCTGACAGCAAAACTGCAATCATTAAAGCCTTAGAAGAAGGAAAATCCATGCGTGAAGTTGGACACCTCTTTGGTGTAAATCAATCAACCGTATGTCGGATTAAATCTCGATTTTCCTTGAGAAATAGTGTGGAAAGGAAACCAGGTAGTGGTAATCCTCGAAAAACTACCTCTCGCAAAGACCGCCAGATGATTGCACTGGTTAAAAAAGATCCACGAAAGACCGCAGTGGACGTTGCTAATTTCGCAAATGAGCAAATGGGAGTCTCTATAGGCATTCACACTGTTCGTCGTAGGTTGAAAGAGGCTAATTTGCATGCGAGACGACCCGCAAAGAAACCTCTCATCAGTGCAATCAATAAAAAGAAGCGCCTGGACTTTGCAAAACGTTGCAAGGATTGGTCAAATGAACAATGGGCTAAAGTCTTGTGGAGCGATGAAAGCAAATTTAATTTGTTTGGCTCCGATGGGATAAATTTGGTTCGAAGACCGCCTGGACAGAGATATTCTCCAAGATATCAACTTCTAACCGTAAAACATGGCGGTGGATCAATAATGGTGTGGGGTAAGGAACGATATGTTTAAAAAAATTTATTGATTTTATGTCACGTATTTACAGGTGCGTTTTCCCGTGGTGGGGTAAGTCCCTTAACTCAAATCGAAGGAAAAATTTACGCCAAGAAGTCCTTGGAGAACACATGCTTCCTCATCTGCGGGCAAAAATGCCTCCTGGTAGCATATTCCAAAAGGATAACGATCCAAGGCACTCAAGTCGCTTAGCTCGAAACTTTTTAAGCGACAATGATGTCAATGTTTTGGATTGGCCATCACAGTCTCCCGATCTAAACCCCATAGAAAATCTATGAGAGCTATTAGATCGGAAAGTTAAGAGGAAACATCCGTCAAATAAGAGGTAATTAGAAGAAATTTTGAAAAGTGAATGGGAGAAAATATCCATTAACACATTAATAGCTTTAGTCGACTCTATGCCTTCTAGGTTGAGAGAAGTCATAAAAAGTAAGGGCTACGCCACTAAATATTAATTTTAAGATGTTGTTTGTAAGAATTACTATTTAATTTAAATAAACACATTAAAATGTATGCTGTTGCATTTTTATTGCTCCCATGAAATTCGCACTCTTTTTAATAAATGACAAAATAATATATCATTAATTAAAAATATTTACATAATGTTATTGATAATAGGTATCTATAACTGTAAGGATTAATAACCCAAAGAAATATTTTGAACTGGTCACCATTTTTTGAAATTATCACACTTAAAGATAGTTTTACCCAACGTTGCATTTTTTGTGCTCGCTACTGTATTAGACTATTAAAAAAGATTCATTCGTTCCATAGAAATAATATCCACTGAGAATATATAATGGAACTACGTTGATTGTGTCCTGCTTTTCCTCAATACGTGGCATTACATGGCCTTCCTGTGACGATCGTTGTTGATGTTATTCTCTCTGAGGAGCAAAGGTCATTACGATTTCGGGAAGGAAATTTTTATTATTACTTTTTTTAGGATTCAAATCGGAGATTTCCGAAGTTGACTGTAAACTGTAGGTCCTGCGATTTATGCTGGTATGACAAGTTAGATTGAAATCTTGACCAAAGCATTGCAATGACCAATGAAGCATATAAGGAATGGGCAGGAAAGCGAAAGTTTTACTTTTTAGGAAGTCCGAGCCATCTTTTTTGTCTGTTGAGTGTGTATGGGACAAATCTTAGGCTTAATAATAAGGGTTTGTTTTGAGTAACCAGCAATCTTAGAAACTGAATGTCATCTTCAGCACAATGAAAGAGATTTCCATGGAAACAGGTGATAGACGTACTGCAACAGGTCCTATTATCAATTGTAGTCTAGAAACAACAACCCCTGTGAAAATGTAGTGAATTTTTGCATTAGATTTAACAGTAAAGAATCTTGCTTAGTAAGTCATACTATTTGTTAAGAAGAGATTGTGCTAGACTTTCCTATGGTATATGTTGTTGATGTTATTCTTTTCGCTAGGTCAAGTGGCCTGTGGATAAATTATTACGAATGCTTATGAAAAATTTTGTCATGCAAACAAAAAAATTAATGATCATGTGGTGGAGCATGACTATGAAAATAATTTTACTTGTAAAAAATCTACCAAATTTCAATATAGTGTAACAGGTCAAAGTCTCTGGTGGGAATCGAACCCACAACCCCAACAATTGGGGATTAGTAAGATAGTTACTAGTCTTACGAGGCACTCATTATTGGAAAAGTAACTCGAACTTAAAGTTTAACTCGAATAACATTTTTTTTCAATTTTTTTGTTATAACGAATAATCTTCAACACGTTTAGTCTTATATCCAACCATTAAGTAATATTTTTTTGGTTAAACAATAAGCAATTATTAAAAACTTGCATTACAAATTGCTTTCAATATTCTCTACATACATAAGTGCCTTGTATCCTCACAAGCATGCCATCAAGTGAAAATGTTTAGTTTTGCTTTGTATTAAATTATTTATTGATTCTGTAAATCCATGTACCAATTTAGCAAATTATGTTAAAAGCATTAATTGTGTGTAATTAGCAAAACTTTTCTTTTTTTTTTATCATTGCCACACAATTTGTTCAATTTGTAACCCGAAAAAAAAGTAGAAAAATGAACATCCATATGTGACCACAGGACATGTAATCTAAATTCACTCAAATCAGTAGAGAATAAATGATTTTAAAAAAGTTTTTTGTTTCTTTTTTGTTAAATAAACGAAATAACAAAAAAAAAAAAAAGAGAGAAGAAGAAAAAATTGTTCATAAAACAACAGACGCCAGTCACATCAAAATGTTCGACCACATCCGATGAATAATTGTGTGCCATCTTTTGTTTCTGTGTATGGCAAAATAAAATGAATTGCAAAACTACTTAATAGTTACATGCAATACAGATGGGATTAAGAATATAGCAGTTGTTATTAAAATAGAAATTTTATAGTAGAAAGAACTTAAATATTGTATATGATGGCATGGCCTGTGTGAACGGAACGCATTAAATTTTTAGTTACGAAATTGTTACTAAAGGGTACTTAATAGTTACATGCAATACAGATGGGATTAAGAATATAGCAGTTGTTATTAAAATAGAAATTTTATAGTAGAAAGAACTTAAATATTGTATATGATGGCATGGCCTGTGTGAACGGAACGCATTCAATTTTTAGTTAGGAAATTGTAACTTAAGGGTACCATTTAATATATAGTGTGGTATATACTTTTATAATTCACTATATAAGTATATTTTTAATTTTCATTTTTGACTTTAACAACCATCCTTCAATCAGCAATTAACCGCTTCGAAAATCCTTTTCTAAAAATAATAGAAATGCTAGTGCGACATCATTCACAGTATGTGGACATATTAATTGGTGTGTAACATTAGGTGTTATTTATAAGGTGGGCCACTTAAAAGTTTAAATTTAAAAATGCAATTAAACAAAAACGGTTTAAAATTTTGCCACATTTAGCCCTTTGTTGTGTTTATTCATATGGCTGTCGCGACTAGCCTCACTTCATTCGATCGGATCAATTTACGTGTATTATTTCGAGTATATGGGGTTGTATCTCTGCAATGGCATCATGAATATTGACCTTTAAATGCTCAATTGTCTTTGGCTTGTTGGCATAACACTTTTAATTTAACGGCACCCGATAAAAAATAGTCCAATGAAGTCAAATTGTACTTTTGTGGCGGCCAATTGACATCAACATTTCGGCTAATTTAACGGCCATCAAACGTTTAACACATTAAATCGATTGTGGCATGAGATGTATGGCATGTTGCCCCATTTTGCTAAAACGAAACCTTTCACATCAATACTATGAAAAGCGGATACAAGAAATCGGTTATCATGGTGCTATAGATGCCTCTATTGGCCGCAATGGGTTACTCCACCCTCATTTTCAAAGAAATATAGGCCAATAATGGCTCCGCTCCACAAAATACACCAAAAGAAGTCACTCGTAAAAAGTACATTAGTTCCTGTGTAGGTTTTCTGATGATTTTTTTCTTGGCAAGTTCGACATCATGACACAGGTTCTCCGTGGCCCAATGAAAAACAATATTGCTCTAGTGTAAATCGATGAATGAATTTTGTGGCAGTATAGAATGACATACATAAGTATTGCTAATTTGAAATAACCAATCGTTCAAATTTAAATCGATGGATGACCCACCCGATATACATACATTGGCAATATAAAGACATTGTATGTGGCAGAAAAGAAGAAGATTTTAATGGTATACAAAGGCGTGTTTTTCCTTGATTTACAAATTTATTCCATACAATAATACATTCAAATATCACTTCTTCTCGAAATACGTTGTAAATACTGACTAATAAAACGTTAGCAAATCACAAGTATTAAGAAAAATAATCGAAATTGTCTATCTCTTATCTCTCTCCTACTAGAATTTCCTTTGAAAATTAGTTTAATTTTAATTTAAAACCAATATTGCATGCCACAAAATGTTGTACATATAACGAGTTGTTGTTGTGTGCTTAGTTGCTTCTTGCTATTTTGTATTTTCATATTGAACTGTGTGGCCTTTATTGTTTAATGGCAACGAAATTCCATGAGTACATATACAGCTAAGGGAAATGGAAGCCAAAAGTGGAAAAAGTATACGAATGGAATATATTTCTATAGCGCTAAAGGCATGATTGATAGGTCCGCCAACGAAAAAGAATGATCATCATCATCATCATTGTCACCGCCACCATATCGTCATTATCTTTATGCGAAGCATGAGTTTGATCTGCCATTTGAACAACTAAAAGCAGCATCAAACATTTGTGTCATGTTTTATGCCATCAATTGTGCTGAATGTACACTTTTCTGGATTGCACTCAATGGCATTTGTTTTCCCGCTCAATACCATCTATCCGTCTATGGTATCAGTTCAGTATTTGTGTGCGAAGCTAGCCTGTCACATTGTCAATGTGGTAGTTTTTTGTTTTGTTTTTTTGCTTAAATACGCATCACTTGTAGGTTCATTCATGGCATCCATGGCTTTGGTTTAGCTTGGCTTGGTTTGGTTTGGTTATTGTTTTGGAATAGGAACAGTGTTTGGTATGTCATCATTATTAGTTGTCTGTCTGTCTGGCTGTCTGCATTCTTTTATGGTTTATTGTTGTCTATGGATGTTAAACAATTTGTTTTCAACTAAATTTTATTCTGTTGTATACAATTGGCGGTGGATTAGTCAATTTGTCGCTACAACTACGTATTTTTGTTTTTTTTTTGATACTCATTTCTGTTTTCCTTTTTAATTTGAGCATGAAATTAAAAACAAAAAAAAAAAAAAAAAGAAATTCTTTTTAAACAAATCTGGCAAATGATGATGAATATGTAGCTGCTAATGTCATATTCTAGAACAGAATGGTTTTGAAAACAATGACTATTTAAATTGAAAACAAAAATTCCAATTTACTTATTTACTTAATTGGCCATAACAACCGATTAACGGATTTCGGCCTGCCGCAATACATCCTTCCAGGCGCCTCTGCTTCTTGCGCGCCTACGCCAATTGGTTACACCAATCGATGACAGGGCTTCCTCGACTTGGTCCTTCCAACGGATACAAGGTCGTCCTCTTCGCCGACTTCCGCAGATCCCCGCATCAAATACCCGTTTCGCCGGAGCATCCTCCTCCATTCGAACGACATGGCCAAGCCAGCGCAGCCGCTGGATATTAATACGCTGCACAACGTCTATGTCGTTGAGGAGCTCATACAGCTCACTGTTAGATCGTATGCGGAAATCATCGCCAACTCGCACAGGACCGAAGATCTTACGTAGGACTTTCCTCTCGAATACCCTCAAGGCTGCTGCATCAGTTCTTAATAGGGTCCATGCTTCTGCGCCATAAAGAAGCACGGGTAAGATGAGCGTCTTATAGAGTATTAATTTTGTCGCACGAGAGAGGTCTCTGCTGCTCAATTGCCTATTGAGACCATAGTAGCACCTGTTGGCAAGAGTAATCCTGCGTTTGATCTCCAGACTGACATCATTTTTGGTGGTAACGGGGGAGCCAAGATAAATTCCAATTTAATGGCGATAAAAGGCGAACAGGCGAAAAGTTTAATAAATTTTTGTTTCACAGCATTAAATTGCAGATTTTTCCTTATAAACTAGACTAAATGTCACTGGGAATTAAAACTACTCCTTTTTCTATAAAATTTGTATCCCTAACCATCATAACATTATTTCGTTTCCCGAAAAATATGTTCTCACAGAGAATATAAAAATTAACTCAACTCAACTCCACAATATTGTTTGAATTGCATTCAAGAGGAATCATTTATGAAACGACTTCTTTCTTAACTTTCTAACAAAATAAGTATTTATTGTACGATAATTTAAGTTGTCTAGAAAAGTAAAAAATATAACAAAAAATTCCATACCATGCCATGGTTAACGCAGAGTGAACAGAACAATAGTGACATGCATAATAAAGTTTACAATTTGTTAACATATCCAGCTTAGAGGATACGCATAATTGCAATTACCATAAAAGAGAAAGAAAGGGAAAATATAAAAAAAGGAGAAAAGTATAAATGGAAAACAGAAAAAATGAAATTATTTGCCTTATGAATAGGGTGAACCAAACTAGGGGATTTCTAAAACCGCTATAATTCAGAAACTTAATAGGGATAAGACAGACAATCTCTAAATAGCTGTAGCCCAAGCGTTGATTTAATCAGTTACTATGTCAACTCCGCAATATACCTCAAGAAACCTGAATCGTACAGAAGTTGTGATGAATAGAACATTACCGTCTCAATCAGGATGAAAATATTCAAAAGTTCTGATGGTCCCAGAAGGTCCTCTGATATACGCATAATTTTGTAATTATGACAACTCGTCTTAGCTTAGGAGTGTGTTGACTTGTTAAACATAAGGCCACGGTTCAAATCCCAGGTCTGACGTCAATCAAAACGAAAATATGAAAACATATTTTTGCGGTGGCTTCTTCTTAGCAGACTTCAGGGACAAACTCTGAAAGTCAAAAATGCCTGGCAGAAGTTTTTCATAAACCTGTTCTTCGGAGTCGACTTAAACTGTAGCTCCTGCCAGTCATGTATACAATTAACACATACAACATATGCGATGTGAGTAGCTAAGTCGTAATCCTGACTGAAGGGTTGTAATGACCAATTATGTATGTAAGTATGTAACTTCTCTTTGGACATCCACAAAATTTTATTTAATTTAAAGTGATTTTTTAAACGGTTTATTGGGTGTATTAGTTAGAGCGTAGCATACGATGGTGATATTGCAAGTTTGTGTGGTCAAAGGCTTGTGCTTGCTTGCTTGTTTTTGGTATAAGGTGTCTTATCAGATCTTTAATAGACTAAATTTGTATTTAAAAAATTCCTTATCAGATCCTTTTGTATTTCGAAACCGTGTAGAGATTCTAATTTTGGAGTTATGTCCAGGCTTTCATGCTAAATTGCAGCATCATTTTTCCGGATTTATGTGTGTTTCAGTGAGTGATTTTTTTGTTTTTCATCTTCAACAGATTACATACATAGTTGATCATTAGAATCCTTTAGTCAGGATTACGACCTAGATTCTCATACTAATTAATAAGGCATCACACTGTCTACTAGATTACGGCGACTTCCATGATCAGTAGATCCCTCTTCAAAATTCGATGTCATAATATATGTCGCCATTATTAATGCACAATCAACTTCAATTCTAAATGTAGGTTAGGAAACGCCCATAATATGGCCGATATAAGACTTCATTTGATAGCTCTTAATCGACTAGATCCACTTCAATGTGGATCTTGCCTTTTCTGGCCAGAGCAGGATATTGTCACTTGAGTTCAAATATAGTTTCTTTCTGCTCCTCAGATTCAAAATTTTTACAAGAGTTATTCAATGCAATACCAAGTCTTTCCATATGATAGTTGCTCGTTGTATTCTCAGTTGTGTGATGGACGGCACAGCTATTTAAGTAGTGAATTAGTTCCTAGTCTTCAATATTTCACGTGCCTTAATGTTGCTAACGAATTTGAGTTTGCCTATAAAACGAATAAAACGGAGAATACCTAGTCTAACTGAGGCAATCGGAATACCTATGATCTCTTAAATGTCGGAGATTCTAAGCTCCTGCCCTGATGGAATACAATTTCTGATGATATCCTTATCACCTGGAACTCATATGAGAGTTACTTTTAAATGACTTGAATGTTTCCGTCAAAGTGTCGTTAGGAGTAAATCAACCCGAAAAGCGTTAAATATGGCTATGGCCCTTTAGCAATCATGAAACTGACAAAAAGATATTGTGAAGGCTGGAAATTTAAATTCGTATAAGAGCTTGTAAGTACAGGAGCAGCTCTCAATAGATGAGTTCTTATAACTTATATAGGAATTTTTCCTGAGCGTACTTGTCCACATTTCTGAAGTATTTGTGTGGAATCCTAATTTGCTTATGCCGCTCAAACTTATCCAACTGTACTTAAACAATGGGCTGTAAATTATTAAAGCTCAAAGGGAATAACAAATACAAGCGATTAATAAGTTAATAAATCAATCCACCACGCTCGTTGGACCAGCCTTTTGCCTTATACAAAGGTCTCTACGCTTGCTTAAGTAATATATTTATGGTTTCCAGAATACAAGCATAAATATAGCAAAAGTTGAGAGTCTACTGTTCTCTCTTTTGCACTCAAATAGATATGTGCCAGCAAGAATTCTAATGCAAATTTACTTTATATGAGTTCTTTTACTCTATTGTTGGAAAAACGCGAAGCTTTATGCAACTGAATGGAACAAATGGAGAAAAAAATAGGGAACAAGGAACCTAAAGGAATGGCAAAGGATGGTGCATGATGAGAATGTGTAAGAGTAGGGGTGGGGAAGTGGAGGTTGTTAGAAATATAAGCAAAATATCTATGAATACTTCACATATGTAAGCCATACAATGGCGACAAATGATGTTGACAATGGCGCCATTGCAAGGACATTTATTTTTAGTTGTGTTGTTGTTGCCAGTGCAGTTCCTAAAACACGCTTTTAAACAAGCCAGCAGCCATACATAGTAAAAGAAATTGTCTTGGTTGGAACAACAACAACAACAACAAGAGCCAACATGTAATGTTGCCTGGCTGGGAAGTGCTTGATGTTATTGTTGCTATTGTAGTTGATGGAAATCCTTAAACAGCACAAGTGAATGAATATGCAAGTGAACGAATGTATGCAAAAGGGACGAATAAACTTTTTAGTTTCATTGTATTTGTTATAAAACGCATACAAATATATGCACAAACACACATACATGTACTCACCATCCACCATCATTACTTACTTACACACGTAGTTTAGGATCATGCAAGAAAGTCGCTTACACATCCGTTTATGCTTCAAAATCCCTGGCTGGAAAACAAAAGCAATTTGCTTAAAAATGAAATCATACACATACGACATATTAAACATACACACACACACACACACATACTACACATACATATAACGTTTATGACTTTTGCTTTGCCTGGGAGTGTTTGCTTGCTGCACAAAAGATGCGTATTTAAGTTTTTAGCTGCAGGACAAGCGAAATAAAAGAAAATGAAAAACGAAAACAAACGAACATGCGAACATGCGAACACAACAATAACGCGAATAAGGAAAAAACACGAATAATGTTATTTGGTTAACTTGGTAAACAGGAAAAGTTTTCTAGTGGTGGTTCATTCATTTCTTTTCAATTCAAAAAGTTTTCACTTAACCGCACACTCGCATACTTATTTGGAATCGCTCGTACATTTACTTTTGACAACGTAAACTTGTGCAAGCAGCCAGGAAAAGAACAATAGCGTCCATGATGATGAGGAGCAATGAATTACTATTGTTTTGTACGACCAATGTATTGTGTTAACCCTTTGAGAGCAATGATTTTATTGTATGTACTAGTACGTGATTACTAGTGTTGTGTTTTTCATTTCGATTTAGAATTGTTGATTATCAAAGCACTTTTCTTTAGAATTTGTTAAAAAGAAACATTCATGAGCAGGAACTTTGTATATGTTGTAAACAATAAATTGTATTGGTTTCGGAGTGAACCTAACAGACTCGAGTCCTCTTTTGCTTTCTGTACGTACATACATACCAGAAATCAGCAAATCAGTATTCGAAAAGATGAGTGGAATCGAATCATAATTATAATATCTAATACTTATACACATTCATACTTATTTTAATAGCATGGAACCTCTACTCATATTCAAAGTTTGAAGTACTCATCATAACACGTATGATGTTGTTGATTTCTACTCTCCATAACTCAACATATACACGATTCTACTCACAAAATAAGTATGAATCGCGTACGAACACTAATATACTTATGTGCTTACTCTGCTTGGTGCTTTGTCTTCTTTTTTTGTAAATGCCTAACAGCTAAGACTGTAAATTTTGATAAATGATTCGAGTCACTCGAATTATTTAACAGTATTGTTATGTTTTTACCTTTTTTAAAACGTTTAAAATATGAGTTCGTTGATTGCAAACAAAATAAAAATAAATTTGTGTTTAGCTTTAGATCAATTCTTTATTGTTTGTACTATTTTATGCGCCACTGTTCACAACTTGTTTATATAACAACAATTTGTTAAGTTTGTTATTCTTATTTACATTTCTATTAGCGTAAGCACTAACAACTATTCGTGAAATCTTTACAACGGCGATCTTTAAACCAAGACTGTTTATTTCACACGCAACGCATTTTCACACAATACTGACTGAATTCTTACTACTCATTGCCTGCTTTGTCTCGTCTTTTTATATACCCACGTAACATCCTTCTTGAGAACTCTATCGATACTTCATTGTTTTTTGTGCATTTTATTCACATTGCTTGTTATTGCATTCTCGCTTAGTTGTTCCTACTGATGTTCTTGGTTTACTTGTAACATGTTTGTTGTATTTGTTTGCGTAGTTTTTGCTTATTTTAATATTAGATGATGTACACCGTTTCCATTTTCGTAACAGTATTATAAGTATTTTTCTAAAGTTATGAATCTAAATGAGTAGGCTTGTGTATCAAACCTATTTCGAATGGTCTGAGTTTGATGTCAACGTGGTACCTATACTCATTGCAACCTGTACTTATAAATAAACGTTGTGGTGAGTATGAATGTTAAATTTTAATATTGTTGACTCCCTTATATTCAAAATTTCAGTCTGGATTACGATCGAGCTTCTCACACCACTTATGTTGTGTGTGTGTTTATTTATTATTTGAATAGCGGGACCTAAAGTTTTAAATCGACACCGAACGACATATTTTTGAGAAACTTTTCATTTAAATTTTTTATTTCTATCCAGAATTTTTACAAGAAATCTGCAGAGAGTATATCGCCGAAGAAATATTTTTTTCAGATTTCGTTTTAATGTCTGACCGCGGCCTTACGTCTAATAATCCAACACACGACCTACACGACCACGATAACTTCATGCCTTTTGCTTTCTGAATTATTTTTAAATTACCCCTTCAAGGGTTAAATGTTCTGCAACCCGAAATGAGCCATGTTTTACAATTTTAGCGCATAAAAAGTTTTATTCTCGGCATTTTTGTTTCGCCCATTTCTTAAGTGACATTTGCCGCAGCGTCTATGTGTGTTCCTCTCTATTGAAATGCATCCTCTTTCGCAGCTAAAGTTTAAAGACAAAATCTTTAAACTTGAAATTATTTTCATACGGATGCGTGGTATAGTGCGGTATAAAAGTAATAAACTTACGTATATACATATCGGGTTTTGGGTTTGGTTGAAGGGGGAGAATTGGTGTGAAGTTGAAAATCAAATCATTCTAAATCTAGAAAAAGACCGTTGCCACTAACAACGCCATCTTTTTAACGGTCGTTTACATAACAAATTCTGGTTCATGTTTTGTTTTGTGTGGCAGTGGTATGTGTATGTGTGTATGTATGTAGGAGACCTTTTATTTATAAAGACTACAGCCTTAGAGTTCAACATTCAACTTTCAATCTTAAGTAATCTGTCTGAATGAGGTTTTCCTTCTTATTGTTTGAGGACAATGTCGAGCATCAAAGAATTACGAAACTTACTTACGATGATTCCAAAAATGTTTCTCCACCGGATTATTATTATCATTGCTAGCCCGCATATAGTGTGGTTCCTCATATTCTCTTCCTTTCTGTGTATTAATGTATGTGCCAGGGCCAGTGCCATCCCTTTATCTGCTTTGCTCATGTGTCAAATAAAAGCTGTGAAAAACTTTTCTTTGCTTTTATCATAGTTGTTGTTGTTGTTGTTGCTAATGCTGATGCTGTTGTTGTATGCAAAAATGTTTGGTTGCGAGCAGTATATGAAAATGATATTGGCGTGCAGTCCTTTTGGGAGACCATTCCATTTCGTTCTCTGGCATTTACTTGTATTCCATCCTTGTCACATAAGTTTTTGTGGCTCTTTTTGGAAAAGTTTTTGCGGTAAACTTTAACGCGTTTATTTTAAGCAGATTCTAGGGAATAAGAAACGTTATTTCTTTTTCGCTTTTTTGCTTTTCTCTTCGGAAAAGTTTAAGCGAGAATATTTGCTGATGTTGGAAAATGAAATTGAAGTATGAAAATATTTGGTTACTTGTCCTTTTCTCTCTCTCTCTCTCTCTCTCTCCCTTTCTCTCTTTGAAAGATTTCCATAATCAATTTTAATTTGTTTAGTTTGAAGCTCGTTATTAATATAAGGGGTTAAAAGATTTTCAGTTGAAATTTTATAAAGAAATTTCTAAGAATCGAATAAAAAGTGGGGTGACTTGTTTTGGTTATATGAAGAGTTTGATTACAAACCCGATTAATGCAGGCTCCCATTCAGGCGAAAAATGTTGAGCATGGTCTTCCTTAGTTTTAGAACGTGCTTATGAATACAAAAAACTTCTAGTTTCCTTATTAAGCTCAGGTAATTTCTGGTATAGTCTGATACATGACTTAAATCTTTTCTGATTGTAATTTCCCAAAAACCTTTGAATTGCCTCCAACTTATTAGGTTTAAGAAGAGTCAACCTTTGCAAACATCCATTCTCATTCTACAGAAAGATACTGACACCATCAGAAACGTGGAAGTTCCCCGTTTAGGGAAGGGCATTAGTTAAGTTAGGTGACGGAATATCCTTAAAGGACAAAATCCCTCATAGTCCACAGTTTATACCCACTCGGTTTCAGAATAAATCTTTCTATTGGAGTAAGTATCATATGGGAGAGTTCAGTCAACAATTAAAGAAGAATTAAAGGTCACGGCCTTCCATTTATTTTAAAATGTAAAGCGTAGGACATTGAAAAATTTAGTGATAACCAGTTTGTTCCTCCTCCTCAGCAACTCAGTTACTGCAGAAGTCATACGAGGGAATGGCAAGCCTCTCAACATGCCATTCAATAATATAGTGGACCAGGAAGATCGAAATTGTTCATGGGACTTAAAGACATTTATACTAATACGGCAGAGTCTAAAAATTTTCCAGCTGTTATAAATAAAATAGTGCCTCCCTTCAAACGTGCGTAATATAACTAGTTTAACTGAGTCAGTTAAAACAGCTGTGCATGGCTTGAGACTTGTCGATTGTGAACTGCGCATCGGCCATAGACAGCTTATCAACAATGTCTTGCAGCCCATATAAGAGGTAGCATCAAAGGATCTGACATTTTCCTATGAAATCATTCATGGACGAGAATGCATGTCAAAATGACGTTCATTCGGGTCTTAATTCCACTCAAGCTTTAAATTACAAGATTTTTAATGAAAATTCTTCCTCTTAACGAGCATTGGATCTTCAGATAGCCCTAACGAAAATTAAATACTGGAGTGCTCTGGCCAGTAGATACACAAATGTTCCATTGGAACCTCTAGAACCTTAGATTAGAAGTCTCTGGTTGTACTTCTGTGTCATATAATCAAGCTGGAAGATCCCATATCTTACCAAATTGTTTCAAGTCCTGGAATTTTGTCAAGAATTTAACTTCATTGAGTTTGACTGCGACTAGCTTAGCCTTGTGTTTTAGTAGAAGCCAGAGGATTCCCATTTAAGTATATCAAATAAGGCCTTAGAAGTTGCCGTAGTCTCGTATATAGTGTTATTAGATGAGAGGTCAGGATTAAAACTCTAGTCAGACATCTCCAACAAAACGAAATATGAAAAAAATATTTTTTCGAGTTGAAAGGTTGAAAAATTTTCTTAAAATTCTGTGGTTTGGAGCCAGCTTTAAGCTGTAGGTCATAAGGTAGGGTGGTAATAACTAATTATGTATGTATTTATGTAAATAGGACATAAGATGCAAAGGAACAAAGTACAATAATATTCAGCTGGCTACCTGAGTATTTATTCCACATTCTCTCCAAACATGAGCACCATAGAGCAAGATAGGTTGCTTCTCGGATGGTTTGTGTCTGTATGTGATGGCTAGTCTGAGTTTTCAAATATTACTTAAGGGTCTTTTAAGAAATGTACACAATATAATCGCACTCTGTATCCTCTAAGTGAAGCCTGGCTCAAGGCGTTTTGCAACAGTTTAAAATTCTGACTCCAGGGATTCCAACCAATGGAAGTTTTGATTAAGGAATATTTTCATTTAATTTTATAAACAAATTTGCCATCTTTACGGATTATTACGTTTCCTAAACTTGATTGCTAAAATGTATGAAAATAAGTCTTCAAACAATTAAAATTTTCGAATCACACTGATAAAGTTGTCTTGGAAACTTTGAAAAGTTTTGGGGTTATTTTTTTTTTTTAATTTGTTTAATACAATTTCCTGAAAATCACAAAGTTACAACAGTGATATCAATTGAAGCATCCATCTGTCAACCATTCAACCACTCAAATGCTCTCAATATACTTTCAATACACTCGACTTAGTTACTCTTTCCATTAAAACCAAGCCATCCAACCATCCTTCATAAAGAACGTAAAGTAACTTTTATTTGAAAAACAAACTTTTGTGAATTTGTGTAGGTATAGGTACATAGGTTGGGATTTGTGTTGGTTTATGTGTAAAGGAATTAAACTCATTAACATCAAACAGTTTTAATCTTGAGCTGGTTAGCACATTTTACCTTTTTTTCTTGCTCAATTCTCAATTCATATTCCTCTTGTTGTACTTTTGTTGACAGAATTTTTATGATGACGACAGGCATTCTTTCATTCGTTCATTGGGTTCGTTTATTTGTTTTATTGTTGTTTAAAGGGAGCTGGTTTAACTTGTTATTCTTCTCCATTTTTGGTTTTGTTTTCTTGTTTGCCTTGACAAATTATTGAGATACAGTGAGTTTTTGTTGGCAAGGAAAAGCCAAAGAAAGGAATAAAGTGTTGTAGTAAATGTTCGTGTTTAAATAGAAGATGATGGACAGAGGAGAGAGATAAAGAGAAAGAGAGCGAGAGAAAAACAATAATTGCTTTTATGTTGGTTTTTGTTGGAGTTTTTTAATCTGATTTTTGCTAAATTAGGTTTGAAATAAACTTTTTCTCTCCTTTTTCCCCTTTTTGTCATTACTGTTGTAGTTGTTTGTGTGTTTTATTGTTTTAACAAGTTTATCTATTTCCCTTTGTGCTGTATATTATTGTTGTAGTTGTGTATACAAGGACAAACTTTAATTTCATTTACGTAAATTACAAATAAAATGCGCTAAAGGAACATACAAACACACACAAATACGAATACAAATACAAATAACCAACAAGTATTGGTTAAACTTTGACTTCAAAGACAGTGGTTTCTCCTCAAATATAACAAGAATTCAATTAAAATATTGAATTCATTTCACTAAATTATCTGGCCATGCACTGTACATTGAAATCCTTTTATATTAAAAGATTTTTAATTTCCATTTAAAAAACTCTTTATCTCTTTACACAGAAAAAACAAAAAAAGAGAAAAAACGACTCTAATTTGTTCTTAAGGATTATAAAAGTATGGAATTTTGTTTTTTATTTCAAAGAATTTATGTCTTGTAAACAATTGAATTCATAATTCAACTCAGTTGAACTACGTACAACCAGAACAACTCATCTTAACTTGACTCAATTAATGATGACGACAACGGCAACGACAACGACGACGACTGCAAACTCTTTAAAAAGGAATGAAAATGTTTTATTTAAGCACAGTCGTCAACAACATCATTATGTTGGCGTTATAAAATGCTGGTTGAGTTGACATTCATACAAATATGCCATGCAAATAAGCGTATAAACTTACATAAAAAAAACACAAAAACACAAAAATAATATTAATATTGTCATAACAATAACAACTACAATAAAAAAAACTCTGCAAAATGACAAACACTTTATGTTCCTATAATCTGCAAAAAGCAAAAGAAATGAAAAGAAAACCAAAATGACAACGAAAATATTGCAATTAGAGTCCTCATTACAAGTCTCAAAGGATTTATAATCTTTGGGAAATAATGTTTCTTTAAAATGCTATTAAATTCTTCTCAATTTTGTTTTAAAAATTTAAATGCCATTCGTACTGAACATGAATGAAAGCTCCCAACTAGGCAAATACATATGCGGGGTCCTTATATAGAAAAGGACATACAACTGGAGTACGGGACTGGACTGGGGTAGTACTAACTTTTATAAAAGATCAACTATTTACAGCCAATATGGTTTCTATGCATATGTAGCTTCAATAGCCATTTGCCATATTTACAGATTACCAATCAAAACTCTCTTTTATATCGAGATCTTCATATAAGTAATCATATCGATCCTGCATTCTGCTTTCTTCTACATAGAATCGATCATTAGCATTAAAGAAAAAAACATAAATTAAGGCCCTATGCTCCCTGGAGGACTAAAAGGAACCCATTTACATACATATATGCGCAGCCACCAATGTCATGTGATGTAATGGGTCCGCCATCTAAAGTTTTTTTTTCAATTAGTACTTATTTCGTGAGTGGTAACACTTAGCTCATGTCTGATTTGACAGATAATTAGTTACATCCTTCCGCCGCATGAATATGGTTATGTCCAATGCGTTTTAGCAGAAGTTGCCGATTTTGGCAAAAAATCATCTTTTCAAATGAAGCTCATTTTGATCTTGGCGGGTATGTAAACAAGCAAAATTGTTGCATTTGAGACACAGAAAACCCGCACGTATACATTGAAAAGCTAACGTACACAAAACGAGTCACTGTTTGGTGCGGATTTTGGTCCAGAGGCATAATTGGGCCATCTTTCTTCGAAAATGAGCAAGGAGTGGCCGTTGCAGTCAATGGCGATCGTTGTCGACGAATTTTTATTCAGAAAAATTGAATAGGAGGATATTGGCAACATTTGGTTTCAACAGCACGGCGCTACGTGCCACACAGCCGAAGCTACAGTCGATGTTTTACGCCCTGTTTTTGAAGATTGCATTATCAGCCGCAGAAGTGATGTCGTTTGCCTACCTCGGTGCTGAGATTTGACACCGTTGGACCATTGTGGGGTGCCGTCAAAGATAAGTGTTACACCGACTAGCCAGAGACAGCTGACGCTTTAAAGCACAATATTTGTGAAGCCATTGGTGAAATACAGCTGCAGACAATCGATAATGTGCTTAAAAATTGGACCGATCGTATAGGCTACTGCATGGCCAGTCGAGGCAACCATTTGAAGGAAATTATTTTCCATTATTAACCGGAAGGATTGTACTTTTAAATATAAAAATAAATTTGAGAAAATATTCAGTAGTTTCTTTTAAAGCATTTTCAAAAAAAAAAGTTATTTGGCGGACCCTTTAGATTAAATGCATTAACCCGCCTGTATGTCCCTTAAAGTTCTCAAAATTAAAAGGATGTTAATGAGGGATCTTCTGCTTGCAAGAAATCAATAAAAGGTGAGAGATATTACCTGCTTAAGTTCAATTAACTTCATTGATCATTACAATCCTTTAGTCTGGTATACAAGCTAACTTTTCACACCACCCATGTTGTGTGTGTTAATTTTATCCGATAAGTGGTGGAATCTGCATTTTAAAGTCGATTTCGAACGACAGATTCTTTGAGAAACTTTTCATGGCAATTTTATTTTATTTTCAGAGTTTTTGACAGCAGACTCCTGAGTTAAAGTTGAAGAGTAGAAATATTTTTTTCATATTTCGTTTTCTTCAATATATCTGAACTGAACTGTGTTCAAATGTTGCCAATTTGGAAACAGAATACAGAAAACCACGATTGATAAATGTCAATAGAAATTACGCTGGTAGTTTAGTTGACACATTAATAATGTCGCTCTTACGAGTCCATAAGTAATAAATAGACTAACACCCGGTTAAGTCAACCTGGGACATTTTAATTTCTTTAATTTTTTTGTTTAGTACGGTCGAAAATATAAAACAAATATTTCTTCGGTGACTTCCTCTCAGCAGATTTCTGGCAAAAACTCTAAGAGCACTTATGTATGTATGAAATTACTACACACAACATAAGTGGTGTGAGAAACTGGATCTATAATCCAGTAATTATTACAATTCATTACACTGTATTACTATATTCCCAATTTAATAGATTACTAAACAATAGATTTCATAAATTTCCAATTTTTACAATTATTTTGTAATCCCCCTATTGTGTGTAACAGTATTCACCATTATTTTCTACCGTTTGAGGGATGAGCGCATGTTTTTGTTTGTAACTTAAGAGAGCCTTTAGAGAAGTTTAAGAGAGGCTGCTACAATTTTTTAATTTACTACGATTAATTAATTTATATTAATAAATACTAGTTTTTAAATGAAAATTACTGTAATTAATTAAATCTTTATTTAACATAATTTTAGATTTTAATAAATAGAACTTTCGATAGACTAGGAAAAATTTTTTTTAATATTTTTTATAGCATCGAGGGATAAATTCTGGACTGAATTTAGTAATCAAACATACTACCTTCTTGCCTTCGAGCAGCATCTTGATATTAGTTTATTTAACTTTAAAGTCTAAATTCATCACAATATCATCACTATGATTGCACTCTGCGCTGTATAATAAAGACTATAAATTCAGTTAGACAAGCATTCTGTATCAGAGATCAGCAATAAGTATTCAAAATGATGAGTTTGAGTCATACATATAATTTCAGCTACTTATACGCATTCATACTTATTTTAATATGATACTCATACTACTCATACTTAAAGTTGGAAGCACTCGTCGTATTCATACTTAACAATATGTATGATATTATTGACTTCGACTCGTCTCTACTTAAGATTTACACGAAGCACAAAATAAGTATGATTCGCGTACGAAAACTATTATACTCACAAGAAGATTGTGTTTATGATTTGCTTGTTATCTTTGTATTTCCTTTTTTATTTGTTTGTATATGCAACAACAACAAACGCTGTAAATTTTGATGAATGATTCGAGCCGCTCGAATTACTTATAAGTATAATAAGTACTTTTCTAAATTTATGAATCAGAATGAGTAGGCGTATGAATCAAACACATTTCGAATGTTGTGAGTTTGATGTCAACGTTGTACTCATATTCATTGCAACTTGTACTTATAAATCAATATTGTAGCGAGTACGAATGAATCAGAGTAGTTGAATTTCAATTCTGTTGATTTATTCGTACTCAAAATTGCATGAGTGCTTATGAGTAGCGGAAAAACAATTCATTGCTGATCTCTGGTTAGTATCAAGACTGATTAGAATACTCCGAGGGCTGTTGTTAGATGTAATTCTTAACCCGAAGATTCACTAAATTCTCCGACGAGATTATAACGCTTTGGGCTGTCTGTGGCAGTGTTTCATAACCGTAAAGCAGATTGGATTTCAAATTTTGCGGACTGAAAAACAGATGAGAGACATGGATCTTAAACAATCGATAGTTTGACAAATTTTTTGGGTATCTTTGCCAAAATTGAAAAACTTATTGACATCTTATATTTGCACGTTATTTGTGCAATGTAACACTTGAAGCCTTCGTAGTCTATTAGGTAGTATGTTGGATTATTAGGGACAAGGTCCTCTCAGCAGAATTCTGGCTGGTCTGTTGTTCGGAATCAACTTTAAACTGTAGGTCCCGCCATTCATGTGTGAAAATTAGCCTACACAACATAGGTGGTGTGAGAAGCTAGGTCGTAACCTTGACTGAAGAGTTGTAAAACCAATTATGCATGTCTATATGTAGGTTATGTAAGTCTTGTATTGCCGTACTGTTGCTTGTAAGATTGTTGTGTCATCTGCTTCTGATACAGGGTTTATTGATGCTTTTGCTTTAATGTTTATTGAGTTTGGTTTCGTCTTACTTTAGCATTTATCATTAACAAATTGGATTCATCAATTTCTTATTAATTTGAAAACTGAATAATTTTTTCAGGAAATTCTGAATTCGTTTTTGTCTAAATAAGTTCCGTTTTATTTTAAATATCAAAAAATATTAAAAAAAAATTGAAAAAGAAACAGAAATCTTAATATCCTGACAAACATTTCCTTTGAATTTAATTTATTTTCATCAATTTCAATTTTTTGCCAATCAAGTGTATCCACTTTGTTTTGTTTTTTGAGTAAAAAGTCTCTCTAGTTTATTTTGAATTCATCATCATTGCTGTTGTAAAAATTAATTAAATTTGTGATTTTTAGAATCAATATTAATTGAAAGGAAATTAAAAAAATTAATCAACTCTCTACAAAAGCATAGATCGAAGCCAATCGAAGAGAAAATAATGGGGAAAAGAAATAAGAAGAAGAAAAACTGCAGATACTGCAAAATATTATTGAATAGAATTGTCGTTCTTTTGCTTTTATTTGTTGTATGTAGAGAATGGAAAAATCTATGCATTTGCAACAAGAGAGTGAACAAAACAGAAAAAGGGAAAAAAACAAAAGTTGGAAAATGAAAAATACAATGATAATCAGAATGAAGACCATAGTTATGCTAAGGTTAATGGTGACTGTTAAAGTACCTTAATGCAAATGATTTTGGATTACATAATAGGAATGAATGACTGAGCTTTAATGTAAAAGAGTGTTACCAGTGGGTGAGAGTGGGCCCAGAAAACTAATGAATTTGTGATCATATACTGAGTACAGACGTTGTCTAGTAGGTAGTGTGATGGCTTATTAGGCATGAGGCCTCGGTTTAAACCCCAGTTTTATACATGGTGGCTGATATGTATTGCAACCAACTTCAGATTGTTACCATTTGTAAATCACTCGTCTGACAGCTGACAAGTTTACAAAAGCATTTTAATCTATTGCATTCAGAAAAAAAGCTATTCGTAATGGAATTCAAGCGTGATAGTGTGATTGCTTTATATTTGGCTGGAAAACCACAGGTGGCTATCGTTAGAGCTCTCCAGCATTTCAATGTGAATAAATCTTTTGTTTCTCTTGCCATTGCTCGTTACCCTGATACTGGCAGTGCCAGTACAAAAAGTAGACAAAAAAAAAAAAAAAACTGTAACAACACCAGAAATGATCCGAAAAGCGAAGGCCATGTTTGATCTAAATCCACGCCGCAGTGGTAGAAAAATTGCTCGTAAGCTGAACATATCGCGAGAACGGATGCGACATATATTGGAAAATGAGCTTGAACTAAAGCCATTGAAGTAGTTCCAATAAGTGCAAGAGCACACCGATGGCCAAAACAAAAGTTAGACTGGAAAGACTCAAGCAGTTACTTCGCTTGCACGAAAGTAGCCAGTTACCGAATTTGGTTTTCTCCGATGAAAAGCCATTCGAAATTGAGCAATTTGTGAACAAACAAAATGATCGAATTTACTTATAAAAAGGTCAGCTGAAAATTTACACCTGCTATTGGCTACCAGAACTCAAGCGCCGCCCATGGTAATGGCGTGGGTCGCTTCCCGCTCATATTCATCGACCGTAGGGTCAAAATAAATGCCGAATATTATCGGGAAAATGTCTTAAAGACAGTATTGAAGACCTGGGTAGACAAACATTTCGGCCACAGACCATGGACATTCCAACAGGACTCAGCATTATCGCGTCAACCAAAAATGACTTAAAAAGGAGGTTCGTCGCTTCATTTTTACCGCACAATGGCCACCAAAACCTCTGGATTTTGTCCGTTTGAAGGCCATAATTCTAGAATTTGATGTTATTTCCGACATTTTATGCTTTTGAACAATAAAATTAAAAAGAAAAAACAAATATATCAGCCACCCTGTAAAAAATCCTGGTCTAGGAAAGACAATATCTTATCCTGAGGTAAACAGTGGGCTTGTTTTGAGGATTTGATTAATTTTTTTAATTTTCTTACAATTAATATTGATTCTAAAAATCTGAATAGTAGATTAAAAAATCTGTTGATAATGCCTGCCCAATTATGCCTGCAAACAATACCTACAGAAGATGATACCCAGGAAATGTTCACCGTTTTCACCCTACTCAACTAATTCACTGATAGTAAGGAGCAAGAATTCCCCTTTTTTTTACAAAGAGGCCCTAAAAATATCTGCCGGTTCTAATTTTAGATTCTAATTTCCCCCGGATTCAATTGATCGGTAGGAGAAAAGTCCAAAAAACATCTTACTACCGATTAATCTCCAGTATTTTGCTTACTACTGTGCTATCAATAGAAATGCAAGGAAGTAAATGCAATTTTTTCAATTTCGTCATTCTTACTTGAGATTTTTATTTTTCTCGGAAGTCGCCTTCATCATTTAGCCTTAAAATACGTTAAAAATCTGCTTCGATAACTGAAGTGGCACAACCTTCTCTAATTAGTGTAGGGTGTAGTGTGGAAATACTGTGTAAAACGTAAAATGTAAAGAAGAGGAAAAACAATGAATTCCACTTGCAATTATTGGCATTGAAATATACATTCAACACACACTTACAACCATACCCACACACTTGGAAATTCACATACAAGTAAAACAAAGAAAAAGTGCAACATGACAATATCCGCAAACATTTACATTGTCTCAATGTGTCTGTCCGTCTGTCTGTCTGTCGATAGGTTTGTTTATCTATCTGTATGTCTGTCTGTCTATCTGTCTGTCTGCTTGTCTATCTTAACGAAATTCTTTTTTTTTATTCCTTTCTGCTCTATCTTTGCTGTCTGACTTGGTACGGTGTCTGTAATTTAAAAAGTGGTAAAGATAATAGAATATGTATGTGTATGTGTGTGTGTGTGTATGTGTATGTATATTTATTTTAGTGGATACGTGGAAAGAAGTGTGCGTATATTGTAAATGCCTGTATTTAAGTTGAGTAATAGACAAACGCTGCATATATACTGCAGGCAGACATACGTATTAAGAGACTGACTGGCAGACAACAGCCACTGTCATTGCCACTGCCACCGCCGTTACTATTACAGTTACTCCTACGCCAACAATTACTTAGAAAAAGAAACTAAAAAGAAAAAACAAAAAAAAAAGAAAACAGACTTTGGAATCTGTACAACCGCACACATAAATAAGTCGCAGAAGAGCATGACTTTACAAAGAGAAGATGAAACTCCCAAAGATTTCTGCAGTTCTACAGTAAAAATCATTATGCCAGAGAAAATTATATTCTACGTGCACCGAAAAGAATAACAAAAATTTCGAAAAACAACAGCAACAGCAACAAGAACCTGGCAAAAGATTCTAATTAATTTAATGTCAATTATTTTCTACTCAAAAACTACGACAGGTGGGTGTTTATAAATTTCAAACCCTAAACCCAATATAAAGGCAACACCAATGTAATGGCACAGGCACACTTTCGGCACGAATGTTACACATGCATGGTATGGTGGCAGAGGAAAGAACTTATCATCAAGAATAAGTTTTTTTTGCTTCTTTTAACATTTCAATGTCAATTATTGCAACTTAAAAATTCATTTCATTATTAGAAGATGCATCCTCAGTTCAATTTCATCATGTGTTCGCAATACTTTCGTAGACGGTTTGTGTTTGTGTTGTTTTTGTACTTTCAGAAAATTTTGTTCATTTCCTTAAGAATTGTTACCGCTTTTCAAATAAGTTTTGTGACATACACTCATGGAAAGCTGCAATTATTTTCTGTAAATTTTTAATGCCCAAAAGATGATCAAGAGTCATCAATATTTAAGCCGATGGAAACAAAATCACTTTCAAAAACAACAGAAATACTGCTTGCTTTTGAAAGTAAAGAAATCCAATAGTATGTTGAAGTCACAGTAGTCTAGAAGGTAAAATGTTGGATTATCAAACGAGTGCTTGTGATTCAACACCTGGCTTAGATAGATCGTGAAAACTAAAATGAAAAAAATAAAAACATTCTCTCCGCTGTCTACTGGCAAAAACTCTCAAAGTAAATCAAATTACCATGAAAATTTTCTCAAAGAATCTATCATTCGTAGTTGACTTTGAACTGTAGGTTCCGCCACTTGTGTATAAGATTAACAAATGGGTGTAGTGAGAAGCTAGGGTTGTAATCCTGACTAGGGATATATGTATCAGGGTTTAGCAATGCGTATCCAAAAATATGAATTATACTCATACTTATGGAATCGAATCATATTCATGGTATGAATCAAACATATTACGAATGGTATGAGTATGATGTCAACGTTGCACGCATGCTCATTGCAACCAATACTTTTAAATCAACGTGGTAGGGAGTACGAATGAATCAGAGTAGTTTAATTTTAATATTGTTAATTCATTTATATTCAAAATTTCATAAGTGCTTATGATCTGATGTGTATACAAATATCAAATGGTTGAGATAAGTGTCCTGTAGTCGATCATGGGGCATTTTTTAGGCAGGACCGGAACCATGATATCTGATATTGTAATGTTTATTAATTGCTCAAATGAAGCTCATAATCTCCCAAATGAATTTTTCCATAAAAAATCGAATTCACTAAAATTTTTCTTTGAGTGTTAATATGATTAGAAAGTGTAATTTCACTTTTTTTGTTTTTGTTATTGTTGCGCTCTTTGCAACTTGTTCAAAAATTTATACAAGCAAATTAAATAAAATGAAATTTTCGTTGACATTCAAATGGTGGCAATATTTTGTTAATTTCTTTAAAAAGTTATTTTTATTTTTTCTTTTCTTTTTTGTTCTTGTTTTATCGTGACAACCAAAGAAAAGCTTCATGACATTGTGACATTTTGCTTAGAAATTAATTTCACTATTCCGCATAAATAAAGTTGAGTAAATTTACAAAGAAAACAATTTTAAGTGGTTTCACCTTCTGCAGGAAAGGAATAATTTCTTAAACGTTTTGCAAAAGCATTTTAAATTGTTGAAGAGTTTTCGTCGAGAAAGTTTAATCATTAAAATAGGATCAATTGAATATGAATATTAGGGTGGTAAATATTAGATGGTATTATTAGTGTAGTTAACAGAAGAGGATAACTGTAGATATCCCTTTCATGTGTAATACTGTGGGGTTATGATAGGTTTATTTTAGGTAGCGTTGGAAGTAACAAATTTTGTACAAATATTCGATTGCTTGATTGAAAATAGTTTCAGAATCTATCAAATAATAGAAAGTATCCATGTATTTCCCCCAGAGCAGATGTCTTCAGCACAACGACATTAACATCTACAACAAAAAATAGTGATTTCGACAATCTTTCTCAGCAGATTTCAGGTAAAACCTCTGAGAGTAAAGAAAATTGCGACGAAAAAAATTCTCAGAAATCTGTCTCCCGCTGCTGATTTCAGAGAGTAGGCCCCATCACTTATGGGTGGAGTACTAAGCTAGGTCGTAAACAAGACTAAAGCTTTGTAATGACCAATTAAGTAAATAAGTAAGCAAGCCTGACACCAATTGCTCATTTAAAAATCTTATTTAATTTCTCTAGAGTCGCCATAATCTAGTAGGTAGTATGACGTGAGGTCACTGGTCAAAAACCAGCTCAGACATCAGCAACAAAATTAAATAAGAAAAAATATTTTCTCGGTTGCTTTTTCTCAATAGATTAATGTCAAAAATTTGGAGAACGAAATTAAATTGCCATGAAAAGTAACACAAAACTCTGTCGTTTGGAATCGACTGTAAAATGTAGGTTACGCCTGTCATGTATAGAAATAACTTACATCGCATCACTAGGCGAGAAGCTAGGTTAAACCCTGACTAAAGAATTGTATTCCAATTTCTCTAAAAAAAACCTTAAAGTTGTATTTACGGCATGCATTTTAAATTATTTCATTCACTCTTCATTAAATTAAATAGACATTTAGTGCAGTCATCTAAACCTTTTTAGAATATTTACAAATATATTTGGATTTGCATTTACCCCATCCCCCCCAGGGTTTGGTATTTCCTTATAATTGTGTCAAATCGAAATGAAAATGTGTCAACAATATTTTGAGGCACTTAACAGAAATTATAATAAAACATACGAAAATATTGAATAAATTTTAGGTGCATAAATGAATAAATTATTCTCCTTCTATTCCGGATAAATAGTAAATGCATGCACAAACATAAACTAATCCAAAACTGTGTATGTATGTACATATGAGTAAGTATGTATGTATGTATTTATAAATTATATTTATTTCAAACATCAATACATAAAATACATTCATTCTAAGCACATACCTACATGTATTGGGTATCTGTCTGCATTTAAGTTTCTTCTTGGAAATGCAAAACAAAAAACAGAAGAGAAGAGAAAAAATAATCATTTATAAGCGATTATGATAAATTCATAAAATTGAATTGAAAATTATACGAAAACATTAAGAACAAAAATATATTCATACGTACATACAGCACACAATACATTAATAAATATATGCATACACACATACATAATAAATTGTATATACGAGTAATAAATACATGCGTTTCATGATGAGTACAACAATACAATCGAATCACAATGAATATAACAATATGGGGGAAAAATTACAACAACAATAGCAACAATAATAATAACAATAATGGCAATAATATTTCTTTAAATTATGCACTAATAAATAGAAAATTTTATGGAAATATTAATGCAAATATATTGTGTGAGTGATACTCATAAACTCAACATGATTATACCCAGTTGGCCATTATGTTGGGATATCATTACAGCGGATTTTTATATTCTTTTTAATTATCTCTTACGGTATTAATATGATGTTAATAATCCACAAAATAGATTTCAATACACCGGATCCATACTTGAGAGTTGTATTGCTTTAAGAAACATTAACGCTTCAATGTTTTTTTTGGAATTATGATTGTTGATCTTTTGAAATTATGATTGTTCTCTCGAACGTAGTAACACTATAATATCAGCATTGTTCTCATGACAAAATAAGTTTGTAAAGCAATCCATCTCCACTGCAAAAGATCTCATGTTTGGTTCTTTATAATTATCTTGGCAGGTGATTTTATTTTAAGAATCGAACTATAGAATCCTGTTGCTGTTACAGTTTATTTCAGGCCTAGATCGTTTCCATTACTAAAGATTGTTTTCCATTAAAATTGTATGATTTATTTGGCCAGATAGATTGAAATTAAGTCCGTTATTAATGACCATTTATGTCCAAGAAAACATTGAATCAAGAACTGAACTAATTCTTCTAAGTATTCACAACAATATTGTCTGCATACATACATATATAATTTGTCATTACAACCCTTTAGTCAAGATGACAATCTAGCTTCTCAGACCACCCATATCGTGTATGTTATTTGTATGCATGTTTAGCAGTATGTACAATTTTAAGTGGCACTTTCATTTTACTCTCCGAGTTTTTACCAGAAATCTGCTGAGAAGACTCCGCCCAAGGAATATTTTCTTCTCGTACTTCATTTTGTTGGTAATGTCTGACCTGTGGTTTGAACCGAGGCCTTATGTACAATAAGCCAACACACTACCTACTAGTCTATGGCAGCAATATTGGATATCCCTAAGTGATTGGATTGCGCCACTTTCGAACTGTTCTTACAGTAACATCTGAAGAACGCTTTCAATCTACAATCTAATAGGCTACTGTCCCGGAATAAGCCGAAAGACTCTGTTTTATTTCTCTCGGTGCTAAAAATGAGTTTGAGAAGGAAGTGATTTTCGCTCACCTCATGCTGGAATCACTACTATGGACATGATAAAACGGATATTTTAAGCCTTTATTTCTTTATATTTTTAATTGAACTCTTCAAACAATTTTGAGGCCAGAATGGTTACCTATAAGGCCTATTTGATCTTCTAATACCAAGGCACTGTTCAAAACTGCTTTATTTATTTACTTAATTGGTCGTTACAACCCTTTAATAGAGATTACGACCTAGCTTCTTACACCACCCATGTTGTGTGTGTTAATTTTTTAACCATGATTGTTGGGGTCTATTGTTTAAAGTCGACTCTGAATGACAGATTTTTGAGAAACTTTTCATGGCATTTTTTACACTCTGATTTTTTGCCGAGCCTAAAGGAAGCCGCCTAACCACGGTGCTCTCGTCCTATAAGCATAGTGTGTTGTTTACTAGACTAAAGGGTCTTCCAAACCGCATCAGTCTTAATTATTTCAATAATTCAAGAATTTTTTTGATTAACTTCCGCCTCAGTTTTTTACCAATAGAGACGATGCTTACCAGGTCCCAAAAATTGCGGCAATCTAGTCAAATAAAACTGTGGATATGCAACCTTTTAATTTGAATAAAAGGAAAGGATTTCTTGTTACTATCTATCCTTATCTAATGTAAAAAATTTCATGCAAACATTTTTTAAATGCCCTCATCTATGCATACTAATGTTATCTCATCATTCATAAGTTGTTGTATAACATTTTGAGCAGTTGGATTAAATCAATTTTCATTTTCATTTTCCATTTCCTATGGCTCATAAATATACAAATACAATAACAACAACAACAATTACAATAAAGTGTATGCACAATTATACAATATTTGAATTGATATTTAAATGATTTTCATAAAATAATTTGTGTTAATGTGTTCATCTGCATTTGTACTACGTATCTGTGTGTGTATGTGTTTGTATTTTGTAAAAATTTAAATGGAATATAATCCAATGAATTTATGAATTCATAATGAAACAGTTAAAGAGACTTCATATTTAGTTTCTCACTTTTTTTTTTAATAAACATCAGTTATTAGGCGTTTTAAAATCATAAAATACAACTAAATATGCAAAGAAAAGAGTTGCCAGATTACCGTTTTAAATAAATAGATTGTGTGATTGGGAATTTAAGGATTTTAGAATGTTCAATAAATACAGCTCAGGACAGCATAATTAATTTAGTTTCTAAAAAGTAATTTAAATTTTTAAGAGGCAAAACAGCAAAGTCGCTGAAGTCTAGTAGGTAGTGTGTTGTTGGTTTATTAGAAGTGAGCCATGGTTCAAATCCTAGGTTAGTAACCTCCAGCAAAATGAAATATAAGAAAAAAAATTTTCCCCGGTGACTTCCTCTTAGCAGATTTTTGAAAAAAAAACTGAAAGTATAATAAAATTGCTGTGAAGAGCTTCTCAAGAAATACGTCATTCGGAGTCAATCGTATGTACCGCCACTCATGATAAAATGAACACAAACAACATAAGTGGTGTGAGAAGAAAAATCATAATCCGGTCTAAAGGGTTATAATGACCAATTATGTATAAAGCAGTGAAGTAAAAGAGTTTTGTTCGTTTAATTGAGAAAGAGCTGTTGAAACACACCGATGGGTCACGAAAACTTATGCTAAGTATGCTGTACCTATTCTAATGTGTTGTAAAGTTTAGAAGTAGAAAATTTGACATGAAATGTAAACGCATTGAATGAATTACTTACTGAAGATTAACGTCGAACTTGCGCAGAACTTCTCGAAATATTAAAAGCCAAGGACTAGGATTCATTCAAAATTAATGAAGTCTACAATAAAATTTGAAGATGGAAAACGTTGCGAGCTGATCTTGAATAAATGAACGGTTGTCCTTGGATGTTATAAGGAGAAAATCAATTTCGAAATGCCTAGGCACTAAAGTGAGCCTAGTAGAGTCTAGATATTATAATTAAAGGGCACCAGTCTTAAACGCAATTGATTTGTTTGTACCGAGTATTGGTCATAAATTGTTTGCAAGATTCGATAAAACGTGAAGTCGCAATATTCGAAATTGTTTCTCAGACGTCTTATAGTCTAGATCTAGCACCCACAGGATTTCATTTTTTTCGTTCGATGCACATCTGAACAGAATCCAAAATTTGAACGCGAAATCCTATCCCGCCAGAAAAAAGATCACACGACGAATCTGTGATGTGCTCATTTGGTGCACTTTTTCTTGGTAGTTTATCGTTAATATGATATGATATCGATCACATAATTAATTATTCGGCTTGATTGTTTGTTTTAAAGATTGATTAATCATGATTTGCCAGCTTTGGGGAAGGGCTTCAAAAGATAACACAACGGCCATGTAAATTTTATTCTTTCCTTTCCAAATCTCCAAAGTTGTGCTTTAATTTATTTATCAGAGGCGCAACATATATTTTAATTTCTTAATCAGTATCTTTCATCGCTTTGATAACTTCAAAACCATGTTGATAAACTCCCAATCTATTAAATGTTATGTTATCTGTTATCTGGCTGTTAACTCTTTTTCAAAATTTTAATGTAATTTCATCACTCAAGTTGTTGTTGTTGTTTGTTTTTTACGATAAATTATTCAAATGTTTCCATTATCATAATTAACAGGTAAATATTTAGAGTAATATTGACCAAATTTAACTGGAAATGCAAATACAAATTCAAATACATCTAAATAAACGCACACAAACACACTCTTAAATATTAAAAGGAAATCTTAAACGTTCAAAACTGATTGAATTCATGAAACAAAATTCAGATTGAATGGTTACTATATTACATCTCTATCCATACATTCATATAATCTTTCATTTCTTCATTCATTTACACGTTAACTTTGAATTGGTCAATCAATTCGTCTGTCCATCAGTCAGTCATTTATTTAAATCATAATTAATGATTAAAAATATTATTAAAGTTATCGATAGTAATGATGTTGGCTTGGTATGGCAAGCAACTTTACTAATCATCATCATAATGATGCATTTGATTGCAGTAATGAAGTCCTGAATTCTAGAAATGATGGATAATCTCTGCAAAATTCTTGAGTTTCATTTTGAAATTGTTTTTCCCCATACACGCTGCTTCTATGGCATTATGCTGTATTTGGTTATTAACAAGAAATGTTCACAAATTAAATACTATTGTGTGCATGTGTACTTGGATGCCATCCATGGTCGAAATGCAATAATTATAGTAATTATTCTAATAAACATTTTCGATACGAAGATAAAAGCAGAAGTTGGCCTACCTTATCGTCAGAGATGTATTAAATTTGTATGAGCAAAACTGAGACCATTGGGAATTTTATTTGCAAATGAAGTATATTCGTCAATACTTGTAAAATAAGTGCATTTAATGCTTGACTACAATTACATACATATTTTAAACGTTTTTAAAATGTAAAAACTTAGCTTAGTTTGTGTTTAGTTTTAATAAAAACTTCTTCGTTCAATTCTGTGTGCCACTGTTCGTAACTTGATGTAACAATAACAATTTGGTGTGCTTGTTATTATACTGTTTACACCCTTTACATAAACAATAATAATTACTAAACAATTGTTCGACAGATCTTCAAAAGCACCGCGTTTTCACGCAAACTTGCCTGCTTTGTCTTGCCTTTTATATGGCAACGTAAACAGTCTGATGAATGTTTTTGAAGGAGAATGTTAGTGACTTCGCCTTCTCTATAAATGTAAAATTCGTTGTTTCATAATTGTTGTTTGTGTACGTTTTTACATTTATCCTTGTAGTGTTTGTTGGTATACACGTATTGATCATTACAACCCTTCATTTAGGAATAGAACCTAGCTTATCACACCATGTACGTTGCTTGTGTTAATCAGAGATCAGCAACGAGCGTTTAAAACAATGAGTAAATTCGCGTCATACTTATAATTTCTGATACTTATACGCATTCATACTTATTTTAATACGATACACATACTACTCATACTCAAAGTTGAAAGTACGCGTCGTACTCATACTTAACAATACGCATGATGTTATTGACTTCGACTCGTCTCGACTTAACATTTACACGAAGCACAAAATAAGTATGATTCGCGTACGAGCACTGTAATACTCACAGGAAGATTGTGTGTATGCTTTGCTTGTTGTCTTTGTCTTTCCTTTCTTCTTTGTTTGTATATGCAACAACAACAAAGGCTTTAATATTGAAGAATGATTCGAATCACTCGAATCACTTATAAGTATTATAAGTATTTTTCTAAATTTATGAATCAAAATAAGTAGGCGTATGAATCAAACATATTTCGAATGTTGTGAGTTTGATGTCAACGTTGTACTCATACTCGTTGTAACCTGTACTTATAAATCAATGTTGCAGCGAGTACGAATGAATCAGGGTAGTTGAATTTCAGTCCTGTTAATTTACTCATACTCATTGCTGATTTCGGGTGTTAATGTTACCCGAACGACAGATATTAGAGAAACTTTTCATAGTAATTTTTACTTTCAGATTTTTTTCTAGAAGACTGAGAGCACGTCGTCGAAGAAATATTTTTTGTTATTTCACTTTGATACGGATACCATGACTTGCAGTTTTTGATCGATAATTTACATTTTTTGCTCCATGACTTTCATTTTTGTTTCAGTCGATCACTGAGCACCTTTTTGGACGATGAAGTGCACTTTTTGGCCGATGATTTGCACTTTATTAGGCCGGTGACTTGAATTTTTTTGGACTATGACTTGTTATTTTGGTTGGTGACTGAATTTTTTAGGTCGATAACTTGCATTTTTGGTTTGGTCGATAACTTGAATTTTTTTGGTTAATGACTATTTTATCCATCCATGATATGGTAATTTTATTTACTCTTAGAGAAATTTGCTGAGTCGCCGAAAAAATATTTTTCTATATTTTGTTGAGAAGTCTAGCCTAGAATTTGAATCTTGGCCACATAGCTAATAAGATAATCAATTACAAGCAGAAGATATACAATTGTTGGGATTTTTAATATAAAGAAGGTTCATTCCGCGCCTTAATCTATTCAAAACCATCCTGATAGCTCGGCGGATATACAAGATATGAAGCATATAACATAACGAGGTTTCTTACTACTTGACCCAAGCCATTCAACCAGTTCTTAGAAAAGTTTTGTTTTTTTAGCGTTGTTGGAAGGCGACAATATCCGTCTAGGATCTGGATATAGTAGAACATTCACCAAGTTTTGGAAAAAGAAACGATTCTGTTCAGTGGGATTTTTAGTCACATCGTACATCTACAGCGGCTCTACTGGTATGTCATCGTTTAGCCTGACCTTGATTGACAGAAGAGTTATATATGTATGTACAGAGTACTGGCCCCTTTTCATAATGTAAGGTATATCTCTCCGGACTATCCGTTTTCTGCTTGTTTGTGGTTTTAATCAAGCAATTGTTTGGTATCCATAAAGCTACATTGTACTGAGAATAATAGTAATAATAGACTCTGGTTCTATATATTCGGAAATAGTTTTACAAACACATATACAAACACAGATGCAAACACGTAAACCAGAATAGGAAGTAAATGTTGTTTGCAACGCTTGTATACAATTTGCATTTACAATAAAGATGAGCAGAGCAGAGTTAAATCAAGAAATTTTAATAAAATATTTGAATTGTTTGTTACAAATATCTCTGGATATACTCGATGCAAGAATATCTGTTTGTATGTATGCAGTTTGTATGATGCATTTAATTGTATTCCATCTACAATATGTATGGTATGTAAACATGTATGCGTACAAGTAGTATGTGTTAAAGAAGTTGCATATAAAGAAGTAAGTGAGTGAGTGCATCAACAACAATTTCAATCTTGTATTCAAATTCAAATTTCATTAATTTTATATTTCAGATAAACGGACAGACAGATAGACAGACAGACAGATGATTATAACGCCAAGACAAAGCAAAAAGCAGATGCATTAAAAACAGTTGCAATAAATATTCTTGGCAATTATTTATTAAATATTGTTTCATATTCTATTCTATTCCATTCTATTCTATTCCAATCTAATCTATTCTCATGCCTCTGTTGTGAAATCAGATGAAGGCAAAAAAAATTTTATTGTCTTTAGGGGGAAACCGAAGTTACCGATGCATGCACAAAGAGAGTTTCAAGTGTTGGTTGTGCTCAGCTTTGAAATTTAATGTGTTAATTTGGTTTCTAAGACAATATTATTGTTAATTAAATTTTCTAATTTATTTTCAAACCAATCAACAGTCATAAAATATAAGAAATTGAACTGTGTATGCCACATAGGCAATGAAGAATTATTAACTTGGCCATCATATGGAATGATGATTCAAATTAAATTACCATGCTTGATTGGTCGTGTATGAATTGAAAATTTAGCAAAAAGAAAAAAAATAAAATAGTTAAAATTATTTAACATTTAGATGAAGATCTTTCGTGTGACATATCTCAGTCCACAGGTAGTAGTAACCTTATCACTGGTATGACAGCTCCCCTACTCCCAAGCTCTTCTGTCTGATCGTAGTTATGAAGGTGAATGTATTTTATTCAGAAATCAAATATTACAAGATTGTGGGCTCCACTTATGTTTTGTTGTTCAATCTTGTTGTGACCCTTTTCCAAAATCATAGAGTTTAGAAGTTCTGTCAAGGACCAGTTAGAAGAGTGTTGCAAATCACTCGATCAGATAACAATGTTGTGTGGTGTTTTCTCTGCCATTAGTCTCACTATAGTCCCCACAGCCTAGTGGTTAGTGTGTTGGCTTATTAGACGTAAAGCAGCAGTTTAAATCCGATGTCAAACTACTCGAACTACTTTTCTAGAGAATTTTTAGTTGAGCTATCCCATTACCACAGTTGGAAAGAACACCTTCTGGATTACCATTTGCATATAGGCTGTATGGTGTACTATTTCTTATATGTTACAAAATGGCTACTGATCTTCTAAAGAATTTTCATATAATTTTTGGACAAAAATCGATTTTTTTAAAATATCAAATTGAAAATCTCAACTTTCAAAATTAGTTCAGCTGTCCTACTACCACGGTTGGAAACAGCACCTTCTGTACTACCATTTGCATATAGACTGTATGGTGTACTATTTCGTATATGCTCCAAAACAGCCATTGATCTGCTAAAGGTTCTCAATGTGCATGTAGCACTAACACATGCTAGTCCCTGTTACAAGAACATTAGTCCCACTGGGCTTTATTGGCCTGATCGTCATGCTTTAGATTTAGTACATAACCCTAGAAAAGCGCCTCAAAGATTTCTCTTCAAGTTTTCTGCTTAATTTTGTGGCATAAACTGTAATGTGTTTGTCGCAAGAACTGACCTTTGTTACCACTTTTTGAGTTCGTAGCATTGATTGTATCCTCTAATCCATAACTGTATACCTATTATACCTTGTCCTCAATGATATCACTATTTCTGGTACGTTCCTCAAACTTTACTCACAGAAGTGAATGAAGTTTTCACGTTTAGACTACTTTGTTACTTACTTAATTGGCCATTAACAACCCGATTAACGGATTTCAGCCTGCTTCTTAGGCCCCTACCCCAGTTGCTCACATCAATCGATGACAGGGCTTCCTCGATTTGGTCCTTCCAACGCAAACAAGATAGTCCTCTACGCCGACATGGACGAAATTGACGAGCCAGCGCAGCCGCTGGATATTAATACGCTGCACGATATCTATGCCGTTGAGGAGCTCATGCAGCTCACTGTTTGATCGGATGCGGATCATTGCCAACTAGTACTGGACCGAAGATTTTGCGCCATAGAGAAAGACGGAGAGGAGGAGCATCTAGTAGAGTACGAGAGAGGTCTCTGCTACTCAATTGCCTATTAAGACTACCTTCATTCCAGCTTATTTCATGGGAGAAATTCATACCATCCATGGAGACTATGGAGACAGTTTTAACGAATTTGCTAAGGTTCATCCATTCATTAACTTAAAATTTTGCAACGTTGTTAACAAATTTAAAACTTTTATGGCCAAAAAGAAAATCTGCGAAATTCCTTTTAAAAACATTTCCATAAAATATCGCGTGTACTGCTGCATTGTATGTCTATTGTGGGCGCAGGTAATTGGAAATTTATCCCCGACTGGTGAATTTTTTTTTTTTATATGTTTTAATACTTTTTCTTTCTATTTTTATTAAATCCCACAACCCATAACAAAAAAACAAAAACAAGAAAAGTACAGAAAAGAATGGTAATAAAAAGAAAAGAAAGAAAAAAATTTGTTGAATTTCAGTTAATTTGTTGTGACAGTTGCTGTTGTTTTTGTTGTGTGATCCGATTGTGATGTGATAACCATGACTTCAACTTTTACTCCTGCCGCTCAAAATTACCAAAAAATTCAGTTATTTTAGCAGCAAATATCGCGTGCATCAATTTATACCGAAAATGTCAAAAAAAAAAAAAAAAAAATTACAAAAAAAAGGACGAGACTAAGAGAAAATCAAATTGTTACAAACAAATAAAAATACAAACGAATGGTTATGGAAAAAACTTAAAATCTTTTCGTTCTTATTTTTTTTTTTGTTGAACATTATCAAGTTTTTGTACCCTATAATCAAAGGAACTACGAGGGAATTGTGCTAACAAATCAAACGAATATTTCTCTCAAAATGTTCACATGATTTTGGCTCAATACAGAAGTGATGTTGAATTCGATATACTTGAAATCTTGAAAAATATTCCCATTAGTTTTCAAAATCTGTCTGGCTTAATCATCATATTGGATGCGAGTTTTTATCGTTTACAAGCTGATTTTACTGGAATCATTCTGTTATGATTTAAAATCTTAGATTGTGGTTTATGCGTAGTTTTTTTTTGTTATTATTTATTATTATTTTGTTATTGTTATTAATGCCGTACAAAAATTCTGCGAACGTACTCTGACGTTAAGTCGAACTTTTAACCTGCGTCTCCAGTTCAGTATGATTCAGAGGGCCACAGTATGGTGCACACAAGAATGTTGTGATTGGAAATCTGCCTGTTGGTTCGGGAGTGTGGTTCCAATTTATCGGCTCTTAGCACCTGTGCAAAATATTTACACTCAGAGCCTTTAGTGATTGGAATTCTGTTTGTTGGCTCTGGGATGTGGCTTCCAATTTATCGGCTCTTAGGGCCTGCGCAAAATATGTACGCACAGGCTTAGTGTCGCACCAACGAGCATGATTTTCTCCAGTTGTTACAGTACGTTGGCAAGCCCTTTTATGGGTTCTCTACCAAAAATCCTTGCATCTATTGTGGCAGAAAGGATTCGTTCTCCAAAATGTTTTTAAATAGAGGGTGGAGAACCAGTACATTCACAGAACAGAACAGCCTTGAACACTTTCGAGGCCTTACTGTGTATTGCGACAGCCTTATCCGTTTTATACATATAAGTGGTCACAACAACTCTTCAGTTAAGATTACAACCCTCTAGTCAGGATCACAACCTTGTTTCTTATATCATTTATGGCTGTGTGTGTTAATTTACAACATGAGTGCTAGGACCTAGAGTTCAAAATCGACTTCGGACGACAGATTTTTTTATTTACTCTGAAAAGTAATCGCTGCAGAAATATTTTTTCGTATTACGTTTTGATGTCTGAACTAAGGTTTGAACCCAGCCTAGACGTCTAATAAGCCAACGCACTACCTATGAAATCTTGAGTGTATTTGGGATTGTCACTGGCATCTCATTGTTGCTGTTATAGTCGTCGTGTGTACCTAAACGAATGCTATGAAGTATTCCTTCCATCTCTGTAGATGTTTAGCTTCCCACTTAGGTCTTTAACAGGCACGAGAAGATGCTTTAAGTTTCTATGACTCAGTCGTAGTGTATTTTAGAATTCTTCTAAGACTTGCCTTGCCTTCCTTTTGAAAAGTTTTTTGTTTTGTTTGTTTTTATTGCAATTTTTTGAACGAAAATGTTTTTACCCACACTCCACTACCGTTAAAATAAACTCTATTTTGTTGTTAAACTCTCAATTTAAACTTTTTTTCTATTGGCAGTTATTTTCAGTTGCGTTTTTCCTTTTTTTTTTTTTGATTTTCTTTTTGCGATTTTTTCTTTCTTTCATTTTAAATTTGCCAAAATGAACTCAGCGCGCACACAATACAACACAACACATTTGCAATGTTTTTTATTTCTTTCAGTTGTTGTTTCGATTGTTATTTTCGAATGTCAAAAACAAATGGCAGGTTTGTTGTTATTTTTATGGTATTGAATGTGAAAGCCAAAATTAGATTTTTTTGTTGTTGTTGTTGTTGCAAATATGGCCATTAGATTTGGTTGAAATGATTAACAAGGATTTGCTATAAATTTTTGTTGTTGTTATTGTTGTTTGTAATACAATAAAAATAAGAGAAAAATTGCTCAAATGTTAGAATTAAAAAGCCAGTGATGACAAGTTTTTGATATACTTACACGTGCATATATACATCCATCCATACAATTCAAAGGATGACTTTTATTGTGTAATTTGGTTTGATTTTATTTTTTCGCGGTGTTTGGTGACAACTGAATATGAAAATAGTGACAAATCTAGGAGACATACAACTGTGCAAAGACAAACTTGATGATTTCATCGTCATGCTTTGATCAGTTTTATGGGTTAGCAGAGAGAAAAGTGTTAATTGAGATGATAAATGCTTTGAAAAGTACTCTATAGATGGTATTTTTCATTACATGCAGCTGACTATCACGATAAGTAATATCACACCTGAAAATATACGAATGAAAATAGTTATACAAAAAATGTGAAAGCACAGAAGCTGTGATCGTGGTAAAATACTTAAGTACTTTTGATCCCTGCTAAGCAATTCTGGTTAGACGTTAAATCGGGAGAATATATTCACATTTGGCTTATTATGATATCACAGTCTTTCATTTATCAAACTCTCCCATATTCAACATTCATTCTCAATCCTTTTTCTCCTACTAACATAATGCTGTATATATACGTAATAGGTAAAGAATATTTTCTTCCTTGAGTTCGGCTCTGTAGCACCCATGAGTCATATGGCCATGACAAAAAGCCTGACTTGAGTGACTTGAATGCAACGGTCATCAATGGCTTTACGCTACTACATATCACTCCTTTATTGCAACATAGTCATATCTCAAAAAATTAAAAATTTGTAGTTACTTAAGCAAAACTGCTCTTTTAGACCTTCTGTACATGTTGAAAAAAAAAATCAGTTTTATATCCCAAGCTGAACCGAAGTTATAGCAAAAAGTGTTGGAGGCACTTAGTTCATATGACTTATGTCTTGAAAACTTAAATCGCATTTTGCCAAGTTCAAGTTTTTTTGAGATATGACTATGTTGCAATAAAGGAGCGATATGGTATAGTCCTTTGGCTTCTGAGTAGCCTTTCATGTCCTTTTTGTCTAGTATAGGCCAGAGTTGCTATGCTAACTCACTCTCATCCGAAGCTGCCTATGTGACACTGTCAATTTTAAGGCTGCAGGACCCCAATCTGATATCACATTTAGAGAACTTGCATGAAAGTTCGATGGTAGTACTATATCAGGCTACAGTTTCCGGAAATATCAAGGTGGCTGATAGACATCTGGTGTGAATATTGTACCACTTTACCAGCTTATTAAAAAAAACCCACGGCAATCGTCGTCATAAATAGTAGCTATTATATGAGAACCCTGTGCTCTGGCAGCAGCTTGGCTATGAAAGTTTGGTAATATACTTCTCAGAGAAATTTTTATTCCTAATAACAATTATCCCCACCATTAAGAGAAAATTTAAAAAGAGAATATCGATTCTTTTAATATGAGATAAACTTTAGATTGCCGTTTAAACTAACAGAGGATTTAAGTATAATTCTAGTTGAATTACTGGCTATAAAGACAGATGAGAAGAAACTTTATCGAGACATATTGTTCAGGAGTATATACATATTTCCTATCTCTAGAGCATATGACACTATACCTATCCATGAAGGACTGTGGAAAATATTCAATGATTATACAAATATGCATGTATTCCTGGAAGTGGTGACATTGATGGCTGGTACAATACAGCCGATGCACCTGCAAAAGCTGGTACAATTAGAACTTTCAACGGATCTAGATGTGAAATTGGCATTCCTATCTTGAGGATATTTAAGTCTTATATGGATATAGGCAGAAAACGAGTTGCAATTAATTCTGTAATAACAGGCCACTGGGCACATTGTCGTACTTACGTACTTAATTGGTTAGCATAACCCTTTAGTCAAGATTACGGCTTATTTTTTTACACCCCCCCCACATGTCGTTTTAAGTTACAAATCTTTCGTCAGGATTACGATATAGTTTCTCATAACACCCATACAGTAAGTGGTAATTTCATGGCGAACCCCACAGTTTAAAGTTAACTCCGACTGACTGATTTTTAAGAATATTTTCATGGCAATTTTATTTTGCTTTCGGAATTTTCCATGAAGACTGCTGCAAGGAAAGTCGCCGAAGAAACCTTTTTATATATTTCGTTGCGTTTGATTGGCAGGCTCTAATAAGCCAACACACAACCTACAAGACTACGCGTCCATCATTGGCTGTGTGAATAAATCAAGACGCAGCTCTCAAAAGCAATCCATGTTCTCTGTTGCTTTTTTTTAATCAATTTTTGTGATTTAGATGTTAGCATGTTTCTCTGGGGATATTTTCATCAGATAACGATTGCTACTAAGTATAGCAGAAGAGTAATACATAACTTATTATGTGAATATAGGTCATACAAACTAATGTGCACCCATAAAAATTATTGTTATTTTTAATTTAATTACAAATGAAAGCTAAACACAAATAAGCAACATTATAAAAATGTCAACAACATTTAAAGTATTAAAGAATTATTAATAAAACTTAAGAAATCAAACAAAACGCAAAAAAAAGGAAACAAAAACCAAAGAATAATAAATAATCGACAAAGAATTCGGCATAACCCAACACTCCCATAATACCCATAAAGAACAACAAATGTACGTATACGGCAACTAATTTCATTTACAAAGTAAAGCGAATTCTAGGGAAATACTCAACTAATGTTTACACGCTGTAACACAAAAAAAAACACACACACACACAAACACACACGTAAACAATGACAAAAGAATGAGCAAAACTAAGTAAACGAGTATGAGTGGTTGTATTTCATTATGTTAAGTGTTGTCACCACTACTAATGCCACGACTACTTGTGCAATACAAACACAAAACATAAGAGAAAAAGCATGACAACAATAACAAAAAAAATTTTCTGCAAATACCCACTCATATCTAAACAAACGAAACATAACACTAACACACTTGCATACTACGTACACACCTACTTAAAAATAAATACTAGACTGTAAATAAGAAGGCTCACACACACACATACACATGTATGTTTACATACTGACATACTGCTAAAGTTACATTCATTCATACATTTATGCATACAAAAGTGTAAAGAACCATTTTTGACACAGAGAACACAAACACATACATTCAAATATCTAACTGGCACATATAAGAGACTATCTCTCTCATTTTTTTTTGTGGTGCCCTTGTTATTGTTGTTTGTTGTTGCATATTTATATGCACTGTAAAGGTGTGGAGTGTGGAGTATACACACAATATTCTCTCCCTTTGAGTGGTTCTAATTCGTAGCAGAGTGTATATGAGTTTCTGAATACACTTGACATCAAAATACGGTGTTCTCTATAGGAGCACACACATACAGATACAGATAGAGATACTCTTACCCATTAACGTAATAATAATAATGTTGTTGTCGATGATGAGTACAATAGGAAAAAAGGGTGACCAACTTTAAAAAAAAAAGTTTTTCTAGAGAAAAGTCCTACGAAAGATCTTCGGTCCAGTGCGAGTTGGCGTTGATTTTCGCATCCGATTCAACAGTGAGCTGTACGAGCTCCTCAACGACATAGAGGTTGTACAACGTATTAATATCCAGTGGCTCCGCTGGCTCGGCCATGTCGAGACGAGCATTTGATACGGGGATTTGGGAAAGTTGGCTAAGAGGACGACCTTGTATCCGTTGGAAGGACCAAATCGAGGAAACCCTGTCATTGATTGGTGTCACCAACTGGCGTAGGCGTGCAAGAAGCAGAGCCGCCTGGAAGGATGTGTTGCGGCAGGCCGGATTCCGTTCATCGGCTTGTAATGGCCAATTAAGAAGAAGTCTGTATTTTATATATTTCATTATACAAACAAATATTTTTGCTATCAAATGAAACGTGATGAAAATTATTTGCATTACGACAATTCTACACAAAGAAAACGTGTTTTTAAAGTCCATTAAACCAGCAGAATTAACGTTAACATTGAATATTGAAATATTGTTAAGACAATAGTCTGTATGCAGGGCGAGAAGTAATCGCAACATTTTTGAATGATGAAATCTAATCAGATGTAGAGATGAATTGATTCATTTGAAACGAAAATTTTTAGAAAGAGTGTGATTTAAAACCATTAACGTTAATTACAGCGTTAGTTCTGCTTAAAGTATTTACAAAAATATGCTGATATTGTTCCATTTGATGGAATACTTTATCTCTGAAATATGTTTGACTTCAGAGCAGATTAGTAGAAATAATCTTGTACAGTTCTGTTAAAAGGCTGAAAGAAAAATACTAAGCCCAGCTTTTGATGGGTCTGATATACCAGTTCACCTGCATAATGAGGCTATCATTTCTTTTATTGTAATGTAATGTATTGTTGTAATACCTGTGTTGGAAAGAATTCTGCTTATCACACTCGTGTGAGATGAGATGGCTTTGTAAGACCTATGACCTATGACGCTTGTTACATAATTCATACATAATTGGTCATTACAACCCTTCAGTCAGGATTATTAATCTAGTTTCTCACACTACTTATATTGTGTGTGTTAATTTTATACGTAAGTGGCGGGACCAACAATTTTAAGTTGACTTCGAACAACAGATTTTTGAATAACTTTTCATGACAATTTTATTTATTCTCAGAGTTTTTGCCAGAAATCTGTTTTCCTATTTTTTGTATTTTATTTTGATGTCTGGCCTGGAACGTGAACCTTGGCTTTACGTCCAATAAACCAGCACACTACCTACTAGACCACGGCGGCCTTTACATTTGTTGTTTGCGTTAATTGATCAAAAGGCTTGTATTGTATCATATAGAAGGGGATTGAAGCATCTTAGATATTAAAATGTGAAGAAACTGTGTAGAGATTTTTTTCTTTTCTAAATTCGCATTTAAAACGCTTTGATACTGAATTATCCTACTTACGAACTGATTTTCCACTGATTCGTTCTAAAAACATGAAGCACCTGACGAAACATCTATATATTGCAAGAAATATGGGAAGCATTATAGCGAGCAAAACCGACATAGACAAGGTTCAAACCCCAGGTCAAACATCTCCAACAAAACGAAATCTGAAGAAGGATTTCTTCGACAACAGGAGATTTTTAGCAAATACTTTGAGAGCAAAAAATAAAATTGTCATGAAAAGTTTCTTAAAAATCTGTCGTTCGAAGTCGACTTTAAACTGTAGATGCCGCCAAACTACATCAGTAGTATGAGAAACTAAGTTGTAATCCTGACTGAAGGGTTGTTTGTATTATTGCGAGTGATGGTCAATAATTTCATGCTTATTTTGGCCGTAATATTTGCTATCGAATTTTGATTTCTTTCTTGTTTTTTTCTTGATTTTAATTACAATCAAACCAGGATTTATCATTAATCTAAGCAATATTTAGCTATACAAAATATATCGAATACAGCATGATTATCTACTGGCCGCCCTAATATCAAAACATATTTGGTTTATGTTCACATTTGTTTGTCCATTTGTGTTATTGTTAAATATTTGAACTCTTCATATAAATAAATACTTGCACTCATTTGAGAAAATATTTTCATTCTTCCATTACTCTTCTTTCCGTTTCTGTTCACACACACATGCATACATAAATACATACGTACTCTCTCTCTCTCTCTCTCTTGTTTTCCTGTTTTCTGTTTTTTTTATGTTTGGTTTTGGCTTTTGTTTTATTCATAAACAAATGTAAACAAAGAATCATTGAAATGTAAATGCTCTCATGCATTTTTTGCGGTTGTTATACACACAGACACACAGCCACGCACTCATATACATATGCAAACACTCAATCATGAAAGAGTCATACTTATGCAGCCCAAATGTATGCAAATAATTTTAATATGAAACTGCAATTTACCTTAAAAAAAAGAAAAAAATGAAGAAAAAAGAAAGAAAGAAAAAATAATTAATAAAAGGAAAACAATTTTTTTTTGTGTTTAAATGCCATGTTCATTAAAAGCATGAATGAAAATGCAATTTCCATATTTCTGCAGAGAATAAAATATTTCTAGATCAGGTTTATTGAAGTTTATCAATGTGATTGAACTGTAAAAAAAGGATGCAGGTTAATATTGATCATAGTTTTCATATTCCCTACACAGGACCCTTTTATTTCGCTTAACTGGTTTGTATCTGGAATATTTGACAGCCGATATATGGCACTTGTCGCCATGCTTTTTCACGTTTTCATTCTTATTATATCTTCTGAATATTCATATTCGGGTAGTTCCATATTCTGAGTGAAATTGATAACACCACGTCTGCATCTAGTTTCGATAGAAGTTTTTGCACTGGAATTCCAAATAGGAAAGACTGATTCTCTGACAAGTTCTGTTCTGGGTTCTTTAGTAGGCCACACTGACCGTTCTAATATATTGAGGCTGACTTATTTTCTCTAAAGGCTTTCCACTTAGGACTATCTTTTCTCTTCCTGACACTTGCAGTGAATTTTAGTGAGTTTCTGAGTAAGAAATCATCAACTATTCACTCTTATAGTGGAGACAGGCAGTTCTAAATTGGCGTGCAGTATGCCGTGATCTCTTGAAAAATTTTCAAGGCATTTTGGTGTCAATTTAACATGAGTTGCCCCAGTCGCAGGAATATTTCAGATAACTGTGTAGTTGATCTATTTGCTAGAAAAGTCATTCTCCTAGACAATATCAATAATCTGCATTTCAAAGTGATGTAAAAATAATTTCTAGCTGGCAACCTTGCCAAACAAAGATGTTTTCAATACCTTTCAATAGGAATTGCATAGAAATGTCCACTGTTTCATGAAGTGTTATTATCACGGAATTTGGTGTTTCGTTTGTTATTTGTCGCCCGTGTATAGCATACAACAAAATCAAGAGGATTCATTTAAAATCGTGTTGTTTCATCAGGATTTTGTTAGGTTTTCCGTAAATTTTTTTGTGTCCAAAAGTCATTTGACCCTCTTTTCCAATGATGATGCTTCTGTCTCTCTATGTTGTAAAATTTATGCATGTGAGTTGGTTTTCGGTTGTTACAGAATTTATGCAATTCTGCAAACCAACTCGTGTTAATTTTAATGTAACATTGGCCAGTTTGGCGTTGGTGTTAATGGAACACTTTTTTTTTCTTCTTTACAGCACGTCCTCATTTCGTATCGTTTACTTTGCTTGCTAAAAGCTAACTTTGACTGTTTTGGAGTCTGTTTCTTTAGAGAAATTTAAAATCATCATTAGCATTGGAAGGGAAGGGATAGATTGCAAGCAATTTGTGTTAGCAAATTATGCCTAAAGCAGGTGAGTATTGAAAGTGAGACACACAATTTCAATGTGTGTGTTAAATTCATAAAATGTATGTTTTTAGTGTGAACTGTTAGCCAGGTTGGGGTTTAGTCCCCTATTTTTAAGCATTTTCGCTTTTAACTGGGAATGCTGTAGGAAGTGCAACAAATACAAGTTAAATTAAAGGCAATTAAGATTGTTTTTTAAATTCAGTTTTAAATTAGATTTTTTCATGAACTTGGAAATTAAAATTTCCGAAGCGGATAAGTCTTTTCTTTAGCAATTCTTTTACATTAAAAGTGTCAATCTTTCCTTCCTGCTTTCATGGTCATATTAAATCAATGTCCTGGGCATTTAAAAATTCATTAATTTTTATCGCGTTTTATGTAGAACCTTTGAATGCCAATGTGTTCACGATCTTGTTGAATGAAATATTACTCTGTGATATGGTTATGTTACAGACATGTTTGAATCCCAGCTACTTTGGTGTCCAAAACGATCAATCAAATTCGAAATACGATTGGATATCGAATGTAAGCAAGATTGCGCTGTAAATCGTCTCCAAGCTAGATAAGGATATCACGAAAAGCTTGATCAAACAGCCAGGAGTATATTCATCATCGAACTCATAACTGGACATTGTGTTCTAGGTACTCAAGAGAAACACATTGGTTTTGGTCGCACTGTGAATGAATTTTGCGAAAGTTGTAGGTTCTATGAAGTTACTGGAAACATCCCGAGCTTACCTGGGGTTCCTCCTTCTAGTTAAACTCGGCAATAATACCAGTAGCTGTGGATGAATGCAGAATTACGGGAAGTAAACTATAGTGCTAGAAGTCGCCGTAGTCTAGTAGATAGTGTGTTGGTTTATTAGACATGAGGCCTTGCTTCAAACGCTAGAAATATTTCTTCGGCCACCTTTCTCTCAACAAATTTCTAGCAAAAACTTTGAGAGTAAAAAAAAATTTCTGTGAAAAGTTTTTCAAAAGTTGCCATTCGAAATCGAAAATTAATACATACAAGACTTTAGATAAGATTACGACTTAGCTTCTTACACCACCCATGTTGTGTATGTTAATTTTATCCTTGGGTGATGGGACCTAAAGCCAACTTTGGAATCATGGGTTTTTGAGTAACTTTTCATGGTAATTTTATTTGCTTTCAGAATTTTTTTACAGATATCTACTGAGAGCATGACGCCGAAGATTTATTTTTTTTTTGGTTTTTGTCTAAGATATCTGGGCTAGGGTTTGAACCACAAGCTTTCGCCTAATAAGATAACATTCTACTTGCTAAACTACTACGACTTCGTCAACGTAGCTTGTCGTTCAGGTTTAATCTTCTTTCTTACTTGCTTAGCTTAAATTATTGCTTGCTTTTGCTTTAAAGTTTTACTTTTGAAATATTGTTTTTAATATGCTTCTTTAAGTGTTTTTCGCCTCTTTGCTGTGTAGTTTTTGTCCATTTTGCTCACCAAAAAAGAGAAAAAAAACACAAGAAACTGCAAAAGAAAAATGAACCTCCAACCACAAAAACCGAAATTATTAATCATCCGTTAAGTTTTTTGTTGGTTTTCCAACATTTTTCGCCACATTTCAGTTTGTTGTAGTTGTTGTTGGTAACGGTTAAATGCCTTTTGAATTTCAGCATTTAACATGAAACTCGTAGATCACACAAGTGACCCAAACAGAAAAACGAAACCGAAAAACACAAAAATATTGTAAAAGACTTGCAAAGAAGAAGAAAAAGAAGAAGAAGAAATACACAGAAATAGAAAGGAATAGAGAGAGAGAGAGAGTAAAAGTTTATTATTTTCTTTCTTTTGTTGTTGTTATTATTACTGTTGCCTGGTGTGTGGTAATTTTTTGGGTAATGTATCCTTTTTGTTGCTATTTTTTGTTTTTTTTTTTTTATTTTTCTTGTTTGTTTTGTTGTGTTGTTTTTCTCTGCTGGTTTTTCATAAAAACTCTTACATGACGACGACATTAAGAAATTGAATAATTTATGTTCTCATATGACTCTTTGAATATTTGTGAATGTGTGAAAATTATTGACCGGAAACATGTTTTCCTCTCTCTCTCTCTCTCACTGTCTCATTCTCTTTGTTTGTTTTTCTAATATTCCAGCCACAATTGTTTTTCTTATGCCTGTGTGTGCGTATTTTTGTGCTTTTTTTTTGGGCTGCAAAAGCAAAAGAGTAGAACAAATTAGATTGTAAATGTGAAAATATTAGACAATTTAATTGTGGCAATAATTCAAATACAGATATTGGCCAAAACAAAACAACAAAAAACCCAAAAAAGAAAGTGGAAAAATGGAAAAATGAAAATAAAAGTTTCGTTATGTTGTTTGCACTCCATCAATTTGAAATTGTTGTTGGAATTTATTATTCAAAATTTATTTTCACCAAATCGTTATGATTTCATAATAAATTTTCTCATGTTTAATGACACAAAATTTCCTGCTGATGTCCAGAACTGGACTGGAACAACATTAAATAGTCGCATATAATGTTATTATTCGAGTGGTATTAAACCACAAGTCTAACAACTCTGTCAGCATGTAAATATCATTCATTTGAAATATCATTTCATATGAATTGTTTAATAAGCGAAGAATTAATTGTAAAGAAAATACCGAAAATATCGAGAAAGTGTGGCAGGTAATCCGAATTTGTTGATTCCAAAGCATTTTCTGACCAACAATGATATCTATTTGACCATTCACAACCCTGTTGATATGCTGATTGGATGCTAGCTAGAGCAACTCTTTTAATGCTGATATTTTGAACAAAAATTTTCATCTACAATGAAGCAGATTTCTGATAGCGATTCTGTCTTAAACTAAAAATTCTATTGTATAAGACTCAAGAAACCCTGAAATGATTGCAGAGAAACTATTGTATTACAAGTTGCAATAATTCGGTGATTTAATTTCAACAGTTTTCTGGGAAAAGCAATGAGAGTAAATAAAATTGTCATGAAATATTTTTCAATCGGCTGTTTGCTGTTGATTTTTAAATGTAGGTCCCGATACTCATTAATACATATCAGAGAACAGCATAAATCCATTTTCCGCTACTCATAAGCATTCATGCAATTTTGAGTATGAGTTAATCAACAGAATTGAAATTCAACTACTCTGATTAATTCGTACTATCTACATACATACATAATTGGCCATTACAACCCTTCAGTCAGGATTACGACCTAGCTTCTCACATCACTTATGTTGTGTGCGTTAATTTTATACATGATTGGCGTGATCTACAGTTTAAAGTCGACTCCGAACGACAGATTTTTTGAGAAGATTTTCATGGCAATTTTTTACTCTCAGAGTTTTTGGCAGAAATCTGCTGAAAGGAAGTCGCCGAAGAAATATATTTCGTTTTGATGTTTGACCTGGGATTCGAACCCGCGCCTTTTATCTAATAAGCCAACACACTACCCATTAGACCACGGCGACTTCTACAACATTGATTTATAAGTACAGGTTACAATGAGTATGAGTACAACTTACAACATTAGAAATATATTTGATTCATACGCCTACTCATTCTGATTCATAAATTTAAAAAAAAAAAATTATAATACTTATAAGTGATTCGACTGATTCGAATCATTCATTAAAATTTAAAGCCTTTGTTGTTGTTGCATATACAAATAAACATGAAAGGAAAGGACAAAGATAACAAGCAAAGTATACACCCAATGTTCTTACGAGCATAGTAGTGTTCGTACGCGCATCATACTTATTTTCTGCTTCGTGTAAATGTTAAGTAGAGACGAGTCGAAGTCAATAACATCATGTGTATTGTTAAGTATGAATACGATGAGTACTGCCAACTTTGAGTATGAGTAGTGTGAGTATCATATTAAAATAAGTATGAATGCGTATAAGTATCAAAAATCATAAGTATGACTCGAATCTACTCATCGTTTTGAATACTTGTTGCTGATCTCTGATACATATTACGTGGGTGGTGTGAGAAGTTAGGCCATATTGCTGGCTGGCTAAACAATTGTATAGATAACAGAGAAATCAACAAGTGGTAATTACAAGTTTCCGTTCCATTTTAATGAGCTTCTCTCTTTAACTTCTAATTCTATAGATATTAGCCATATTCTTTGCCATTGAGGTGTAAAGTCTAAATATGAATGGCTAGAACATATCTTCGGTTCATAAGGTTCTTTAGATTTTGAAAGATTGCCTAGTGGTTAGCACCAAATAATGCAGGGAGGTATTGGTTTTTATTGGTATTTTTTTAGAGACAAATTCTGATCTTATCTTCATATCCAATTACGTTAGTTAGAACACAGTGTTTGACCATGAAACAAAATGATTTTAAAAGGGATTTTCTTTTTAATTATTGAAGGATTTCTTTCCTTTTTTGTTTTTTTTGTAACCTAAAAGCATTTAATCTGAGTATTTGTGGTTTTTTAAATTTGTAAATTTAATCGCAAATAACTTTGTGCCGATAACAGTTTGTTTGTTGTTGCTTCTTTCGATTTCAATAACATTTCCGAATACCAATTTCACTTTAGCCCTCTTAATCAATAAAGTTGGCATTTTAACAATTCATGATAAAAACGAACGAAAAACTGAAAATTTTCACAAGAAATACAACAAAAAAACCAAGGAAAAACCAAAGGAAAAGAAAAAGAAACGAAATCTTAAATGTTGGTTAAAACTTTCAAGTTTTTCCATTTTTCCATTTCCATTCCTCTTCTCCAATAGGAAACTTTTTCATTAAAACAAAAAAAACAACGAAGAAAAATAGAATGTATTGTATTGGAGCATAAATTTGTTGTTAAAACTTTTTTAAATTTCTTCAAATAATTTTTATTCTCAGTATTCTTGTTATTTTCTGGCGTCTCGTCTAATCTTTTAAGCTGGGAATATGCTCAAGCTATTCTTGTTACGATATTTTTGCCATTCTTTCTGGTTAAATTGTAAAAATTTTCAAATTTTTTCACATTTATTTTTGTTGTTGTTGTTATTATTATTATTTAAACAATTTTCTAGACTGTTGCTGCCTTTACCACCCGGCGTAGTGTATTAAATGTGTTTTTTGCTGTGAGGCTTATGGGCTACAGCCAACCATAGACTGCCTGTGTGTTGCATCAAAAAAAGAAAAAAGAAAAATAGTTTATTTGTCTTTAAAGTTTTAAAGGATTCGTAGAGTCTAGTTGGATTGTAGTTTGTTGCTTTTTTTATTATTGCCAGATTGATGTGTCTGCCAGTGCAGTTGTCCCAGTGACAAGATACTTTGTTTTTGTTTTTACTTTTCTCTTTTTGCCTTTTTAATTTTCATAGAGTGCGTGAGCGCCATTTTGTTTTAACTGAGACTTTGTCTTGCGGAAAATGTGTCTGCCAATGACATTTGTAACAACATTTGTCAGAGAGTCCAGGCAGGAGGTTATATGCAAGAGGCAATACTCCAAGAGTATATTCGCGTTTTATTGTTTATTATTGAAGTCAACAAATTGAGGCCAAGTTTATAAATTTTTCTGGTAATACTTTCTGTTTTCTTTTTATTATTGTTGTTGTTGTTGCCTATTTATACAATAGTTAAGGAGAGAAAATCCCGCCAACTTTCATCAAAAAATAATTAATTTATGTAGAGCAATATAAAATATTGGTTGTATTAGTCGAGACGATGGTGTATTTGCTTATCAGCCGAGTGTTGTAGAGTTCAAACTTCAGTTCTAAAATGTTACAACAAAGAAAGGTCTCTTTTGGGATCCGCTCTCAACAAGTCAATACATTTTATTTAAAAGACAATTTTTCTACATAAGGAAAGATGACAACCATATCATTCCAGAAGCAATTTTTACTTGCTTTCGCCGAGCAAAATACTCCTTAAACTTGTGCCTAAAGTTTTTTTCACCCCATGATTATTTCCTAAGTAACCGCTAAAAATTATTGTATAAAGCTAGTAGTCTTCTTAAGCTCTCTCTGATACTCCTTGTCTATATTAATGCATGTGTAGGTAAACGCCAAAAAGCTTCCTCTCTTATAGGCTGCTTGAACTCTGCAGTGTTTTTCAGCAGAAATTCACGGTCATTTTGAAACGTTGTTGGTGGGAGACATGCTTGTTTGAAGGTGGGAAAAATTTGGGTAATTCAAATGTAACTTTAAATGGGTTCCAGGAGACTTGGTGAGAAATTGCATTGCTGATGAACTGATCAGGATTCTAGAAGAGCTCACAATCTCATTTAAATTAGGTATTATCCGGACGTTTAACAGGACGTCCTAGCTTTGAGGACCAAGGATCTTAAATCGTATGGTAATCCATCTCACAGACCACTGACCCATTGGATGGCATGACGATGGTCTTGGCATTTTCTCTAGATACCATAATATCTTTGACAACTTGCCATAAGGACAGGTAGGCACTTAATTTCTCATTTTATGTTATCTTTTACTAAACACTTGCCATTTCAGCAAACTTTACTTTGGAGTAAAATTGATTTCAGATAGCGATTGTATTAATTGCGCTGTCGCTGTAAATAGTGTGTTGTGTTGGCTGAAGCCGTGTTTTAAACCCCAGATTAGACATCTTCAACAAACCGATATATGAAAAAATATTTCAACGGCAATTTCCTCTCAGCAGATTTCTGCCAAAAACTCTAAGAGTAAGTAGAACTTTCATGAAAGACTTTCTCAAAAATTCTGTCCTTCGAAGTTGACTTTGAAATGTATGTCCAGTCAGCATACTCCTGCGGATCAATTGAATTCCTACAAAAGTCATAATGACGCTCAATCTTCTCACATCGGCTTGTATTAGAGAATGTTTGTTTTACAACCCTGCTTCAATATGTTCCTCCAGGAACGCCTTTACCAGTTGGTAACATCATTAAAATGAACACACACAATAGAAGTAGTGTGAGAAGCTAGATCGTAATCCTGACTGAAGGGTTGCAATGGCCAATTGTGTATCATAATGGAACAAAATGGTTCCATAAAAATTTCCTATACAGAAAAAAATAAAATGGAAAATCATTGCTATTAACGATGCAAGTTTATTACTGCATATATTTTGTAAAAAGGGAACTTAAATTGAATGAAAACGAAAAAAGGAAATTACAAGAATCAAGTACTTTTACTCTTCCAAGTGTAATTAAATTGAATTTTCACGATAAAATAAAGGAAAGACTACGACAACAAATAGGGTTAAACAAAAGAGGGTTATGCATTCGATTGATTTACTTTATATTTCCATGTAAAATTCATGTGCAAATTGTTGTAAGCTACGGAATCAATGGCATTTTTCTCTTTTAAATAGGAAAATTTTTATAAATAAGGTTAAAAAGGGGGAAAAATGAAAAAATTAACCGGATGTGTGGACATCTATATTTTATGAAAAGGGGAAAATAAATCTACAATTTCAGGAATATATTACAGGAATGTTTTAAACGTAACGTTAAAAATCTAAAAGAAATTTAATTTTTGTTTTAATTTAAGCCTTCACATCAAAGAAAATTCACTACTGTTCGGCCCACCCTATTATTTTTCGTAACAGAAGTCAAACTATCAGCAATCACATGTACACGCAAGTATGAGTTTCTGCATACATGTTGGTATCCTTGCATGTGTATGCGTGTGCATGCATGTACAATTGTTACCATTTCCTAGTAATTGTAAACTGCTTTCATTCAATTCTTTTGTGTTCTCTTTAGCTTGATTTTTTTCTCTTATTTCGTTTTGTTTTGTTTTCTTAATTCATTGTTGTTGATGTTATTGAAGTTGTTGTATGTACTTGTAGTGGCATTATAATTATAGCAAAGAGCATCAACAGGAGAGCAAAACAACAAAACAGCAGCACAACTTCATAAATGTATTAAAAAAGAATATAAACAACGAAAACAACAACAACAACAATATAAGAGGAAAAACTTAAGGATTTAAATGCTCTTTTTGTTTGGAAAACAGCGAACAAAACAACAACAACAATGAAAATAACTAACGGAACAATGTATAAATTTAATGTTATACTTTTTAAACAATTATCCGTGTGTAGGTGTGCATGTATAAATGTATATGCACATGTATATGTGTGTATAGGAATATTAATACACTGAGAAAAGGCAAACATGATTGAAAAAAAATGAATCATCAATACACTATGCAATCGTAAGTATAATTTTACAATGTTAAATACATTGCTTTTCTTATTTCATAGTATTTTCCAATAAAATTTAATTTAAAAATTTTATGTTCTTTTATTTCAATTTTACCTTATTTTTCCAGTTAGATGCTTATCTAACTTGACTCTTTAAGTAAGTAATTGTAAGCATATAAACTCAACAGAAAAAAAGGGGAGTCTTTACAATTATACCCTGTTATGGCAACAACTGCCAGAGTAATGATTGCAAGACGTCGAAAAGAAACAAACTTAAGAAATGAAAATGAAATATAAAGGGAGAGCAGTAATGGAGACTAAAATGATTATATTTTCTCAATTGTTTAACAATGGCAGCTATTTTCTGTAATTTTCATTGAATAAAACAACATTAAAAAGTAAGGTTTAAATACTTGTGTTTCATTTATTTACCAATATTACCTTTAATTTGTACATTTCAAACGATCCAGCAAGGAATTTAAAAGATAATAAGCTTTGCGTTCATGCTGCTCCAAAAAAAAAAAAATATTATTTTACTCGATTATTATAGATGTTCGTTACAAGGATACAGTGAAGGGTGATGTGATTGATTTTGTATACATACAGACGAACTCTAATAATTTGAACTTCTATTACTTGAATTTTCTATAAGTTGAAGTACAGAAACAGCATCTTGGAGAGACATTCTCTCAGGTTTTGTTTCTTTATCTTAAAGTTTCTAGAAGTTGAAGGTTTTTTTCTGGATAATCGTGTTTCAATTTATAGAAGATCTACTGTATTTCATTATGACAATTTTATTTTCGAGTGCCATGGTTAGGGGTTAAAGTGCTCGACCATAAACTCCAGCAATCCAGCTGCAAACTTTGAATGAATCCTTTGAAAGTTTCGATTTCGATTAATTTAGCCTACTCCTGCACATCATTTGAATCCCTACAAAAATCAATAATGATGCTAAATCTTCGCGCATCAGCTTGTATTAGAATGGCCATTAACAACCCTGTTTCAATATGTCCTTCCAGGTTCCTCTGGCTCGCCTTTGTCAGTTGATTACACCAATTGCTGACACCACTTTCTCAATTTGGTTATTTCAATGTAGACAAGGTTGTCATCTTAGCCGACTTCCGCTAATCGCCGCATCGTAAACATGTCTTCTCAGAACATCCTCTTCCATACGAACTACATGTTAATGTGCTGCACAACGTCCATGTTGTTGGGGGCTCATATGGTTCATTATTAGACTGAAGGCAGAAATCATCGGCACCTCGCACTGGACCGAAGGTCTTAAGTAATGTCTTATTTTTCATGCATTTTTCAATCGTTTAAAGATAATATTTGCCTGGTTTTACAGACGATTGACCTACTGTAGCAGCTACTGGGATAAGATTACCATCTTTTAATTTTTAAAAACTTTTAAAATATGTGCTCGTAGATTGCAAATAAAATAAAAATTAATTTCTGTTTAGTTTTAATTAACATTCTCTATTATTCCCACAATTCTGTGTGCCACTATTCACAACTTGATGTAAACAACGACAATTGTTTTTGTTTGTTATTCCTCTGTTTATACCCCTTTGCATAAACGATGACAATTACTAGACAATTATTCGACAGATTTTTGTAACTGAGATCTTCAAACCACGATTACTTCCTTCAAACACACCGCGTCTTTACACAAAACTGACTGAACTAAATTTTTTTGATTCAGAGTAATCAATCGGAGCTGTATTGTGAAATATAAGCGCTACTTTGTATCACATTCTTCTAACATTAGAAACAGAATAAAGGATTTCTGTGTGCTATACCTTAAACCATGTACTACACGTATGGTGATGTAGGGTACAAATTTATGATGCCCAGGATGATAGTTTTTGTGTTTTTTTTTTGTGATGTTTTGGTAAAACATACTTAAGAAGCCCTTGAATCAGTAATTATTCACGTTCATATGTCTAGACATAAAGAGTCTTAAATGTAAGTATTTAGACTATTCTCGCTCTACTATTATTTTTTTCTATCTACAAACAATAACAAAAACAATTTGTTTATTTTTTATTTTCCTTTAGATAATGGCATAAAAAGTTATGGGGAATGGTTTGTCTATAGAGGCCAGAAAAAACGTACGTATCATAACCTGAACTGTTGTAGGAAACTTTACACATTTGGGATTCGTAAATAAAACTGAACAAGGAACCAGGAAATACATTTAAGTGTGTATGTGTGCACCCGTATGCTTACAGAAGCATATAAATTATCAAAAAAACAAAAAAAAGAAGAAAAGAGTAGTAGAACCAGGAAAAATATATTGAAAAATAAAATAACGAGCAACATGGGTTTCTATCAACAATAGCGTCTTCTTAACTGTTCAGGGTTTGTGATATTGCCAGACAGACAGTCCAACAAATGTTTTTATATACACACATACATAGGCACACATACACTTACATCGTACATATGTACGATACAATATGCGGAAAGATGCAATTTCCCAAATGAACTGTAATGAAATGTTTCATAAACAAAAATTTGTCTTCAATGTCGTCGGCAACTGTTAGAATTGCTTGCAAAAAAAGGAAAACAGAAAACAAAAAAGAACAGGGAAACTCTTGTTATTATCATGGCTGATGATGCCGTCGCGTTCATAAATATTAAAAATAACGAAATGCTGTTGCATAAAAAGTTTTACTTGCTTTGCCCATTTCAAAATTCAACACCAAATGCTGCATCAGACTCATTGTAAAAGGAGAGAAATGCTACACCTGCGGTTAAAATATTTGACAGGACTTGATAAATTGTACAATAGAATTGTTGTTTTTGTTGGCTATTATTTAAATACATGTATACGAATTAAAAACAATGAAAATATTTTGTAATGGTTGTTATGGAGGGGCTCTCTATCAGCCAAGACCAGTAGAAACCAAATTGTCCTTCAAATAGAAGAATTTTGCATTGACAATTACAATTGCAAGATGAAGCATTATAGAGGACCGTGAATCATTTTCGTATTATTTAACCTACCCTTTTAAAAACGTTTAAAATAAAAGTTCGAAGATTGCAAATAAAATAATAAAATAAATTTGTGTTTAGTTTTAAATAAATTCTTTATTGTTCGCACAATTCTGTGGGCCACTGTTCACAACTTGATGTAAACACCAACAATTTACTTTGTTTGTTATTCATCTTTACACTATTTTGCGTAAACACTAACAGTTGTTCAGCAACTCTTTCTAACAAAGATTTTCAAGCCACGATTATTCCCTTCACACACAACGCATCTTTACATAAGACCGACTGAATTTTTACTGACTCCGTTGCCTGCTTTGTCTTGGCGTTTTATATTGCAGGCTTAACAGTCTGACGAATGCTCTTGAAGGAGAATGATTTCGCCTTTCTGAAATCTCTACAAATGTCGACATGTTGTTTACGTTGTTGTTGTTTGTGTATTTTGTTTACATTTATCCTTTCAGTGTTGTTGTTGTCTTTTTGTTAACTTGTTTATACCTTTTTATGCTGTTTTTTTGTTGGTATATTTTTGTTTACTTGATTATCAGGTAAGCAAGTTTATTGTTTTTGTTTTGTAGCTTTTGTTTACAATTTAAACCATTTTCATTTTCGTAACAATATGTTATGTTCTGCTTCGTAGTTTCAAGAATATCTGTGTATATCGAAATGTGATATTAAATTATTAGCATGTGAATGTTTGCATACACTTGAGGTTTGTAAAATTGTGTATGTCGGCTGAAATTATTTGTCGATTTTTTGTAATTTATTGCAGAACATTCTTTCTTTTTTTGAATTCATCTATTTCCTCTGGCAGTTGTTTGGTCCTACCCTCTTAACGGCTTTAATGAGGGTTCTAATGAAAAGTTTGTTAATAAAGGTTAGGTTAATTTAGTGGATAGCTTGCCGTTCACAGGCAAGTTTTGTAGCCTTTATAGGCCATTGTGTTAGCCAGTGTATTTGTCAACAAAACTCTGTAAGATCTTTTAATGCGGCGTGGTTTCGTCAACCCCATTTTCTTTATTTTTCAAGTTTGCCGTCTTTATATAGACCAACTTTACTGAGAGTATTTTGCTACCAAAGAATGGACTTAGGTGTGCTGTCAATATTCAGGTTACGCAAAAATGGAGCAGTGCAAGTATTATTTACTTCCTTAATTGGTTATTACAACCCTTTAGTGGGGATTACAACCTAGTTGTGTGTGTGTGTTGATTATATCCATGAGTGGCAAGGTCAACAGTTAAAGTTGACTTTAAATTATAGATTTGTTTAAAGTAGGTTTTTGTCATTTAAAGTCGACTTTAAGAGCAGGCTTTATGGATAAAATTAACACACACAATAGAGGTGATGTGAAAAGCTAGGTTGTAAGCTTGACTAAGAGCTAAAAGTGACCAATTAAGTAAGTACCAACTTCTCTTCCACACAATAGTTAAGCAGCAGTTGTTTACCACTTTATAGCAGATTAAAGCTGATTTTAAGGTCGTTTATTTTATTATTTTGTACTTTTTTTTTCTCATAAAATCGTAAATAATATATTTATTTATAGAGAAACCGCATTCAAGTCTTAATAAGACGTATGAAATTATTTCATTGCGGTCAGTTTAAAAATATAAATTAGAGACGCACACTGATTTTATGATTCATTATTATACGGCACACTAATGTATTCGTATTTCAATAGAATTGTGGTTTCCCAAGCATGAGTTTTTATGCGTTTAATTGAATTGAATATTAAATTTTATTTAATTTAATTTCTGCTATTTAATAATTTACAAGCTAAAGAGAAAAGAAAAGAAGGGAAATATTTTAAAATTCATTTCGAAACACTCAATTAGAAACGTTAATGCGTCATTATTGCCATTATTTTTTAAATGCGACTCAATTGAAGGTGAAACACGAAACAATAAAAATAAAAAACGGAAAAAAGTTAAATAAACTGACGATGAAACTTCATAAACATAACGTTTCTGTTTTTTTTTCTCTGTCCTCTTGTATTGTTGTTGCTGTTATTTTCATACATATGAGGTGCTATGCACGTAAGTACCTTAGGTTGACACAGACAAACACCACTTAAAAATTGTGGACTTGAACGTTTGAGGACATAAAGCAACACTCACTAGAGCTTAAATATGGTACAGAGAGACATACACAGAGAGTAAAGATCCATACAAATTAACGCTACAATATGGAGCCAAACAAACCGAAAAACAACAGCAACGAGCAACCAAATAACAACCAGACTTGGTAACATCACAAATCTCTTTGGGACGTTTTTATTTTTAATGCCACTTAATTATGTTCTTCTTGCTGGCATTTGTTTAAATGGTGCGCTATATTTGTAATGCAGTGTGAAGAGTAGTTTAAACTGTAGGGTACATGGCATTTCAATTAAACATAAATAAGGAATTTTGTTTGGTTTGGATTGTAATCTGAAACGCTTGAAACGGGTTTTGTCAGTTCCTAAGTTATTAATTACCACGATCTGTTATAAATAATGATCATTCATTCTCTAACCTCTGCAGAAACGTATTACAAATTCGGTGCCAGCCTTATAAGCTGCCATCACTTGCAGTAAATATTCTGAAAGACATGCACGCACCATATGTTGTTGGCTGGTATTCAACAGTGTACAGCAGTACAGCAGTGAAAATGACAGCAAAATGGTGAGTGTCGTCAACGTGTCGGGTATATGAAAAGTCCTTCTTTTTACCATTTCAACAACAACAAAAAGGACTCATCTATTTATGTTGCCTTTTTTTCTTCTTGTTTATTTTACTTTCCATCTTCAACCGGGAAATTGTGGTAAACGATATACAAACACACACTTTCAAAAAGAAGGCAAAAACAAAAAAAAGAAGAAAGAAAAACGTCGTTATAACATTGTCTGCTTATTGTGCTGTAGCTGCAACAAGAAGCATGATGAACCTGGTTAAAGGATTTTTTTTCCTTTTATGCTTCGTTTCCGTTCATTTGGTCGTTTAGATGGCAACAATTTGTTTGTTTGCCTGTGCCCATGTGGCTTATATTTATTAAGCCAACTATGTTAACCGTATACGAGTATTTGGCTGGCCTTATTCGCTGTCTTTTTTGGCTTTTCATTTCATTTTTTAACTATATTTTGAGTATTTTATGTTGTGTACTTTTATCCCTGTGCATGTGATGTCCTTTTCATGATTTGTAAAGGGGTTTTGTTGCGCGGATAATTATTAGTTGGCTAAAGAACGATTAAAGTATTAATGATTTGTCGAGGATATTGTTGTTGGTTTATATCCAATGAATATACTTGGTTTGAAAGAACTTTAAGAAAGTTTTTGTTTTTGTTATTATTGTCTGTATTCTAACGCAATCTAAATTAATTTTATCATTACACTGCTCCTATCAACAGTAGTTTAGGTGAATTCTGTTTAATATTTCGTTTAAAATGATTTTAATCTGATCCATTTTTCTCACTCACTAATACTCACCTCATATATATGTATGTATACCTGTGTATTATAAATATTTCGTCAGACGTGTGGCCTAGCTTTTTACTGTCATCTTAACTGCCTGTATAATGGGAGGTCGAAAACTTTAAATACAAATTGCCAATGAATGGCTGTAAAATGTAATATTTCATGTCTAAAGTCCTCGTGCTCTAGTAGATAGCCTTTTTAGACATAAGGTCTGAATTTAAAGCCCAGGTCAGACAGAAATATTTCTTCGGCGACTTCTTCTTAGCATATTTCTGGCAAAAACTCTGAGAGTAAATGATTTTGCCAGGAAAAGCCCCACCGCTTATGTATAAAATAAAGTTTTAAAATTAGCACACTACAACGTGGCTGATATGTATTGCAACCAACTTCAGGTTGCTATCAACCGCTCGTTTGACAGATTTATTCCAGTGACAGTTCATTTTATTATTTACCAGGTTTCAAAAGCATTTTGATCTATTGCATTCAGAAAAATAGTTATTCGTGATGGAATTCAAGCATGATAGTGTAATTGTTTTACATTTGGCTGGAAAACCAGAGCAGGCTATCGTGAAGCCCTCCAGCATTTAAATATGAATAAATGATTTGTTTCTCGTACCATTGCTCGTTATCGTGATACTGGCAGTGTGGCATCGCGTCTAAAAGGTGGACGAATAAATACGGTATCAACACCAGAAATGATTCGAAAAGTGAAGGCCAGATTTGATCGAAATCCACGCCTCAATGGTAGAAAATTTGCTCGTGAGATGATTCCAATAAGTGCAAGAGCACACCGATGGACAAAATAAAAGTTAGACTGGAAAGAGCCAAGGAGTTACTTCGCTTGCACGAAAGTGGCCATGAGAAGCCATTCCAAATAGAGCAGTTTGTGAACAAACAAAATGATCGGGTTTACTTGCCAAAGAGGTCAGTTGAAAATTTACACCTGCTATTGGCCACCAAAACTCAAGCACCGCCGATGGTAATGGTGTCGGCCTCCGTAACGGCCGATGGTCGCTCCCCGCTCGTATTCATCGACCGTGGGGTCAAAATGAATGCCGAATATTATCGGGAAAATGTTTTAAAAACAGTATTGAAGCCCAGGCCAGGCAAACATTTCGGCCGCAGACTTTGGACTTTGCAATAGTACCCAGCAAAAAAGCAGGTTCCTTGCTTCATTTCTATCACATAATGGCCACCAATTTCTCCGGATCTCAATTCGTTGGACTTGTGCGCCTGGGGCATTTTGGAGAGTAAGGTTCTTTAAACATTTAAAAAAAAAATTTAAAAACTTTTATGTTAATTAGAAACAAATAGACACGATTGCGATTTATTTTAAAAGCTTTATTAACATGTATATTCACTCATTTTCCAAATAAACAAAATACAATTGCTTGCCAGGAACTTTATTTTATAGAAATGAATTATAATTTTTGATAATTTTATAATTTATCTTCCATACAGTGGCGATGAATAGCGAATGAACTGTGGCCGATAATGATTATAAGAGCTGTTAACGGGTACCGATTGTGTGACTCTTGTTGCACAAAGTATGATCAGTGCGATCCAGTAGAGGAATAAATAAATGAAATTCATTTTGCTAACTCAGAACAATACTCGGAGATATTTATTAATTGACAACTAGAAATAAACTGAAACAACTTTTGCCATTGTGGCCGAGCTATGACTTATAAATATGAATTATATTTTAAAGATTAATTATAGAATTGCTCTTGTTAGTACATTGTTGTGAGTCTTACCATATGGACATTCTATTTTAATAAAGATTACACAATATATAATAAATACTCATATAAATAGATATGTAAAATCAGTAACTGTTTGTTTGTATGTTTGTTTGAAACCTATAAGGAGAATAACAATTTTCAGAATGTTGAGTATCGGTCAGGGACGTTGAGTAACTCCTTGCAAATTTGCCAATTTTTATATTCCCTATAGGTTAAACCATGTTAGACAGGTATGACTGATAGCACACACTCATATGGTTTAACGAGAAAATAATTAAGGAGCTTAAAAAATTAAGTGATTTTTGTGTGATATTTTTGGTTGTGCAGTGTTAGAAACAGGTAAACATTTTGAGCAATCAGTTGAGGGGTCTCTACACCTGATAAGAGATATGGGCCTTGGATATGGATTAATGATTTCAGTACTTGGGTATGAGAAATCTTTCCGTAACATGAGTGCAGTGGAAAACAAATTTAATTTTATCATTTTGTAATCGTTTGTTAAAAAAACTAAAAAGTAACGAAGAACATTGGGTACGGAACAGTGATGTGGTAAATAATTATTTGCTGTTGAATATAATTATAAGCACAGAGTGTTTTTTCCTTTTTCGTTAATGATTAACATTTTACTAATAGTACTCGTTTTCAATAAGATATATTAATCATAAATATACGAGGGCTCACTCAAATCAGTCGAACTAACAGAGGAAATACAACAAATTTGGCAAATGTTTTCTTCTTTCCTAATAAAATCTTGTTTTATCGCGCTACATCAACACGATTATTTTTGAAAACAGAAATCAATCGATTATTCCTCTTCATTGGTAGCAAATTTTCTCAGTTCGAAAAAATAACCCGAAGAAACTTAATTCTAATTTAATTATAAAGACGCCGTAGTATAGTAGGCAGTACATACATACTTACATAGTTGGTCATTATAACACTTCAGTCAGGATTATTGACCTAGTTTCTCACACTACTTATGTTGTGTTTGTTAATTTTATACAAAAGTGGCGGGACCTACAGTTTAAAGTCGACTCCAAGCGACAGATTTTTGAGAAACTTTTCATGGCAATTATATTTACTCTCAGAGTTTTTGCCAGAAATCTGCTGAGAGGAAGTCGCCGAAGAAATATTTTCATAATTTTTAAACTCGGGCCTTCAGCCAACACACTACTAGATCACGGCGACTTCAATAAGATATATTATATAAATATACGAGGGCTTACTAAAATTAGATGAACTAACAGAAACAAATTTGACAAATGTTTTCTTCTTTCCTAATAAAATCTTGTTTTATCACGCAACAATTTTCGACGCGATTATTTTTTTTAAACAGAAATCAATCGATTATAGCTCCTCATTGGTAGCAAACTTTCTCAGATCGAGAACATAACCCGAAGAAACTTAATTCTAATTTAATTATAAACACGCCGGAATTTAATAGGTAGTGAGTAGGCTTATTAGATATGAGCTTGTGAAAAATAAAAAATATTTCTTTCGGCGACTTCCTCTCAGCGGTCTTCCCGAAAATCTTTAAGAGTAGATAAAATCTGTCATACGAAATCGACATTAAACTGTAGGTTCCGCCACCTAAACATAATCTAAGTGGTGTAAGAAGCTACACTGTAATCCTGGCTAAAGAGTTGTAATGACCAATTTAGTAGGTAAGTAACGACTCTGGGTGCATTAGGTCCTATAAACTCTATATAGTTAATATATAATGACTCATTACCATTGTTAAGAAGTGGTATTATCTCACAGGTTAGGTAAGATGGGCAGGAGTGGGACACAAATAAATTTTCAAGCCTACTTGGGTTTTAAGACATTATTCCACTACGTTCGCACAATAATGGTACAAGAACGCTGTCGCAAAGACGTATGTATTACCGTCTAGCCCTGAATCGTAATTGACTAGATATCAGGTCATCTTTGACTCTTCCGGACGTTTAATGAAATGTTTCAACTTCCGATGACCAGTCTTGTTGAGGCCCCAGTCAAAGAGATTTTGGGGAAGTGTTATTAACGAACTTTGGGATTGAATAATAGGAGGTTATTATTTGTCAAACAGTACAGAATTTGAATTTCTTGTTAAATACTTTATGAGCTTACAGAGAGGTGCTAAATTAAAATAATAAATAAAAATAGTAATTTTATGAGATTTTGATTTAGATTTGCCTTTTCTAACCTTTGCGATCTAACGTTTTTCCAAGGTGCTCCATCAGAAAACGTGCTTTAAAGTTTACTAAACTAAGTTACTCCCCTTCCTATATTGACTAAAGATATCGAAATGTGTTAAGTAAAGAGCAATTCCTCCTATTCATATTCAAATTTTATTCACTTTAATATGCTCATCATTGATTATATGGTCTAGAAAGAAAGAAAGAAAGAAAAAAAATGAAAAGAAATTCAAAATCAATGTACTTTGTAGTGCAAATCAGAGCCATAAAAAACACAATTTTTTATTCTGCTGATGTTGGCTAAAAAGCATAAAATATCAAAAGGAAAAAGAACAAGAGTGATGAAGAGGAAGAGAGAGGAATAGAGTGATAGAATATAGAAGGGGAGAGGGAATAGAGAAACCATATCTATAATTTTAACATTCATTTATCTTGTGTTGGCAATTTCCTTTGTTGTGCTCTGTTGCTGCTGTACATTTTCACTAAAACGGATGAGTTTCCTCGAATACATGTTTGTGTGTATGTGTATGTGTATGTGTATGTTTAAGTATAAGTTTTCTAGTTTGAAAATTTCGCAAAAAAAAAAAGCTCCCAATCGACTGATGAATAACTTGACTTTATACTTGAGCATACATACATAAATGCACTAATGTGCCTTTCAAAGATTGTGAATTTTTTTCTAAATTTCATACACAGAATAACAAAAAAAAAAACAACAAAGATGAGAAAAAAGTGAAATAAATGAAGCATTCTTGTCATCAACTGAATTGAGTGCTATAAATTTGAAATAGAAAAATATTTGAAAATGTGACAAGTGAACTAAAAAAAAAAAAGAGAGCGAGCAATAGAACGAGAAAAAAGTGGAAAATATTGCTGTCACTCGTAAATTCGTGATGATGTTCAATATCGTGAATACGTAAATGAGTTTCAAAGCAAATAGAGCGCGATGTGTGTGTAAATTTATGTTCATCGACGATATTATAATCAATTTTTATATGGAAAATTTCTATGCAGATCAGCCATCATGTGTGTATATGCAGATTTTTCTATTTCTATCTTGATTTTATACGGCAAGACTTGGTGAATGTATTTTTACGGCTTTAAAGTTTAGCAAGCAATGGAGAGAGAGACTTTTTAACTGGAAATCTAACAAAACTTAGGTTGCTTAAATGAAATATGAATTGTTTTTAATTCAAAATCGAGTAACAAGTGGCCGAGTAACACGTCAAACGAAATCGTACAGTAAAGTTAAAGTAGTCCTATCGTTTACAAAAATAATAAATTAAGCTTACTGTTACTGCCATTCAATCGTAAAAGGTTGACAACACTGGAAACAATTATTACAATAAGCTTAACTGAAAATCGTAAAAGGGTCTTTTTCATTTATACTTCGGTACACTTCAAAAAACTCATTCATTTAAAATTGTCCTTGAGAAGTAACTCACTTCTGATTGCATGAAAATAATCTCTCCATTTCAATCTTTATGTCTCTTTCCTTGCAAAGACCCCGACAAAGACACTGCGTGCTGTCCTTTGGAATTTAAGTGCTCTCTCGTGTGCTCTCTTTTTGACTCTAGCGAGTAGTACTAAGATATTGTGTCCACATGCGAAGCCTCTCATCTTTTGTTGAAGAAATCGTCCCCCACATTGTAAATTATAAGCTTGTAGGCTTACAGTTAAATTCCTAAAGTCAAGAATTCATCACAGAGTTCCATTGTTGTGGCGCGTCTAGCTAATTCATCCGCTCAGTTGTAACATGAAATGCCTCTGTGTCCTGGTATTCTTATGATATGGACATTATGTCGTTCTGTTATCGCATAGAGATACCTGCGATGGTTATGTACACCGTTTTAGAGTTCATCGTGTTAAAATGCAGAGCCAGGCTAAAGGCATGTTTGGAAATATTTCCCAAAATGTATGGACATCATATCGATAGCTGTACTCCGTTTTGGAGTTCATTACGTAGGAATTTAGAGCTTCGAAAGCTGCTTGGATAATGTCCCCTTTCGGAATATTTCCCAAAATATAATGTAGAAATTCAGTGCCGTTTTAGAATATTTTCATTCCCAATAATATATTACTAACATCAACACCGGAAGCATGCCAAGGTGATTCGGCCATGGGTGTAAATTTTCATGAAGACATTTTCCTAGATCTTCTTGTCCGTAATAGATGTCCTGAATCTCTCTGAGAAATCGTATGCTCATGTAGTGACTGCTCTTGACAGTACCAACATCTTTCAGGGTTCTTGCGTGACCCGTGTTTAATTGATGCCGCTGTTCTGTCGTCCAGAGGCGCCTACCAATCTTACCCTCAAATTAACTTACAATAAAGAAGAGAAAAATGGCTGATGTAGATGTAGTGCACAAGGCACCACGAATAGTTATGCAAGCAGACATTTGCAACCTGCGTATCAGGTGTATTAAAGAAATTTTTCTTCATACCTCTAACTATACATGGATGTACGCTTTAAATATTTCTACCTTAAGCCGTATAAAATAAATCAATGAGAGTTGTTTTGACCCCCTTTTTTTTGGTTGTTTTACTATTGAAAAGTTAAGTTTCATGGTTCAGATAGCTTTAAAGTGAATCCCATTTCCAAGTATAGTTGAATTGATTTCGTTGTTCAGCAAGTAAAAGTATTTTACAACGCCATTCAACAAATGAAGCAGACCGTAATGATATTTAAAACTCTTTTTCAATTGGATTGTGCTGTGGTTTCTCATTTACTTGCCAAAATACGAATGGCAATACCAATCAAACATAATCGTATAGAATTTCACTGAATCTCTTTTGGTCTTTGGGGAGATTAAACGCTTACATGAAAAGCAGAAGTTGGGAATTTAATCGATTTTATTTTAGTCATCGCTGTTGGATTTGTATAATTGATATGAAGAAATAATGAATTTTGTATTCAAAATTTAAATTTAAATAATTTAACTATCACTAGATTATGTGTAATTCCATTTGGGTGTTTGTTGTGGAGTGTTTTGTTATAAGTTTTCCTTAAGAAATATGGGAGGCAATTCGTTTTCTTATTTCTCTACGCTTTTTTTTGTAGTCCTGTTTCATAGCAACTATGGTTCGGTATTTATTTTTGGGTGATATTTCTTTGTCTTGGATTTAAAGTTTTGATATTTTAATTTTTTTTTACCGTATACGACCATAGAATATGAGATATATTGCGTTTATCTTCAGGTAAGTAACATAAATTAGTTACTGTACAGAACACAAATCTGCAGTTAATTCATATAAAATGTGGAAAATTGTTTGACTGAACACTAGACCTCTTTCATATTTCAAAGCTGGAGAGATATAAATTCATTTGGTTCTTGAGCTTCTCTCAATTCAATCCATCCATTGAAATCTGCTACAAAAAATTTGGTTTCCAGTTAGGAAAAGACTCACAAATCATAGCTTAATGACTTCTACTTTAAATTTAAATTAAAACTAAAAATGTGTAGGGGTAGAGCATAACGTGCTTGGCGGTCTATAACTTTCTTACACAATTTTTTGTTATTTTTCTTCCTTTTGTGTTGGCTGTAGGAATCTATAAAAACTTGCATAATACTTTTAAGGAAATAAATATACATTCGATAGCAAATAAAAAATATATTGTAATCTATAATAAAAATTATTTGATAACACACAGAGGCGTAGCCAAACTAAGTAAGTATGCAAAAGGGTACAATAAGTTATGTCTGTTTGCACTGTTAGCGATTGAAGCCGTATTATCTTCTGTAATTGAGGATTAAATGAACGACTGTGGTGCAGTCTAGAGGTATGTAATAGTAAAAGAATTCTATTCCCTACACCGAATTCTTAAAAAACCTTCAAATTAGGTTGTAAAATATATTCATGGTGTTATTAGCACCTGTCTTGTTGAAAGTGGAGTCTCTGAATTGTCAAAGTAGATCACAAATTAGCAGGCAAGTGACAGCGAAAGCCGAATGAGAAAGAAAATCTGACTTTGTTACAAGATTACAAGATTTGTTACAGATTTGATTAATACGGAATAATATTTATCCTTACTCTATTCAGATTTCTGGCAAAAATTATTGCCATGGCTAGGCCGAAAACCTGACTGGAGGGTTCCTACATGAGATGTCTTCTGCAGAGAGTTAAACGAATTGTCTCACACAAACTTCATTCAGGCTAAGTAACCTACTTAGCTTGACATGAATATATGAGAACAGAATTTGCATTGAGTTTATCAAGATTACACCTAGGGAATATCGTAGCAGTTACAGTCGAACACTGGCCTCTAGATGCCACGAGGTGCCTGGGAAATCTTCTTAATGCCTCTTTCGCAAAAGCTGCAACGATGAATAAAAAGAGGAGACTACAGAACATGCTTGCAGAGAATCCAAGCATATTTGGCTTGACATAAATGTATAAGAACAAAATTTGCATTGAGTCTACCAAGATTACATCTAAGGAATCTCATAGTAGTTACAATAGAACACTGGCCTTTAGGTGCCACGAGGTGCCTTCTTAATGGCTCTTTCGCAAAACGCAACGATGAACAAAACGAGGAGACTACAAAAAATATTCTCTGTTTGGTGCATGGGAACCTATGAAGAAGAATTCTTGTGATAAACCATGTGTAGTCAAAGCCGATTTGAGAAAAATTCACACCTTCAAAAGACCCTAGAGATGGTTGATAGCTGCCTGGTCGTATTCCTGATTGAAGAGTTATAATGCCAAGTACGATTGTATGTAGAGAACGAAAGGAAATGTAATTTTCTTTCTCTAGAGCGTCTGCAAAATCTAAATCGGAATATTAGTCATAATACTGCATGAATTATGATCATGATTGAATATCCATTGAAGTTTTATTAGATGAGCGTTATGAATTTCACTTCAGTGCTTATTGGTCCCTAAGCCCGAGGACTTATTCACTTCTATTTGAATGTTAGAAACACCAAATGCAGCCAAAGGTTACTGTGAAAATCAATTAAAATTCTACAGATATACTATGTACGTACCAGAGATCAGCAATGAATCGTTTTACCGCTACTCATAAGCATTCATGCATTTTTGAGTGAATCGACAGAATCGAAATTCTACTCTGATTTATTCGTAATCGCTACAACATTAATTTATAAGTATAAGTAGCAAGGAGTATGAGTACAACGTTGACTTTAAACTCACAACATTCGAAATGTGTTTGATTCATACGTCTACTCATTCTGATTCATAAATTTAGAAAAATACTTATAATACTTATAAGTCATTCGATTGATTCGAATCATTCATTAAAATTTACAGTCTTTGTTGTTGTTGTTGCATATAAAAACAAGGAAGAAAGGAAAGACAAATGTAAATGTAATGTAAATGTTAAGTAGAGACGAGTCGAAGTCAATAACATCATGCGTATTGTTAAGTATGAATACGACGAGTACTTCCAAATTTAAGTATGAGTAGTGTGACTATCATATTAAAATAAGTATGAAAGCGTATAAGTATCAGAAATTATAAGTATGACGTGAATCTACTCATCGTTTTGAATATTATTGAATATTATTGCTGATCTCTGGTGCGTCCATGAATAATAGCTTTCCCTTTTTGCCCATTCGAGAGACGCCCTTATTTTCAGCTGTGTTACACGTTATTCAACTTGAAATTGAAGTTGTAAAGTACGAATAAAATAAAAATCTAAGAAAAGCTGTAAAACTTTTACGTTGATTCGATTTGTTGCATTTGTGATTTATTTTGCATGTGTTGCTAAAGTTTTTCTTAAAAATAAAAACAACAGAAACAAAAAAAGAAGCAAATATTTGTTTTAAAGATAAAAATGTTTTTCCTACAGCTTCCCAAAAATTTTATACAATTTGGTACCCAACGAGACCTGGCGTGTCTGAATATTCCAAAAAATTTTTTAGGTTGTTGGGTTTTCCTTTTTCTTGTTTTTATTGTTGTTGTTGTCTATGCTTTTTTTGAAGCTATTTTTGCATAGAAATGATAACACCAAGTAACAGTTGTACAAATAAACTTAAGAAAAACTTTCTACTTAAACTATCAATACAAACGATAGAAAAAGAAAAGAACAGAAAGAAAACGGAGAGAAAATGAGAAAAAATAATGAAAAACTATCGAAAAGAATTGTTAACAATTTGATAAATTTCTGTGTGGCTGTCTCGTTGTCTTGGTTGTATTCTTAAAATTGTATTTGATTTTGGTCAAAAAGATTTTTTCTTTTTTTGGGGTAAATACTTAAAAAAATGCACACATTGGAGGAAAAGTTTTAAGTTTTAATAAATTTGAAAGATACGTTTGATTATTTGTTATAACCTAGGCCACAGTAAATGGATGAAATATATTGGGTTTGTGAAAAAGTTTCTAACATCAGTATAAGAGCAGAAGGTCAATACATATTTAGTCATTGCAATCCTTCAGCCAGGATAATGACCTATTTTCTCACACCACTTATGTTGTGTGCATTAAGTTTGTAATGAATGGTGGGACATAAAGTTTTAAAGTTGATTTGGAATGACAGATTTTTTGAGAGATTTTTGATGGCAATTTTATTTAGTCTCAGAGTTTTTGCCAGAAACCTCCTGACAGACCGTCGCCGTAGAAATTTTTTTTATTTTTTGTTTGTGGACTATGTCTGACCTGTAGTTTGAATCGTGACCTCACGTCTAATAAGACAACACACTACCTACTAGACTACTGTAACTACGAATATAAAAAAGGAAGTTTCCATCGTATTTTTTGATATTTAGGTATTAAAGAAGTACTTGCTTGGAGTATCAATTGCTAAAAAAAACGCTCCAGGAATCATAGAAAAATTTACGTAAAGACACATAACCAGCGTGAGCATTCTTAGGAATCTAAACATTCATCACCTAACCTATTGTCAATCATTTGAAGAAAGGTAGGGCCACATGAGGAATGGAATCACTTGTATTTTCCTTTGCGTTTCATTGACAAAACGTAGTGAAATCGAACCATTTCTGAAGTGAATAATACCGAACGTAAATAATTGAATCGTTTGCGGATAAAGTCATGAACTAAGCATTTTTAAGTTTCGCAGTATAATGCCATGAATACTCTGTGTCTGGGGGGACTAATGATACTGATTCTTATTACTAACAATTGATGAAAATAAGCAAGTAATTCAATTATAGTCAATCTTGATCACACCAAACCACATGTATTTTTTGGTGTTCCGCCTAATTCGCAAGTGAACTTGGGTAAGAAACCTTAATCATCTCAGACTTGAACCTTCATATTATCCACTGGTTTCAATCTTTACATAACGCTCTTAACGATGTAAATTTAAATTCCGTAGTGAATAGTTTGTGGCCTTATTAGACAAGGACCCTAGAGTTCAAATCCCAGCCCTGATGTATTTAAAATGAAAGTAATATGAAAAAATTACTTTTCTGGTTGACATTGTCTCGATAGTCCTCGTCAATTTTGAAGCATGGCGTTCAGATTCGACGTTAAACTGATAAATTTAGGGTTCGTGAATGAAATTAGCGCACGTAACTTCGTTAAGGAACTAATTAAAATCGCCATAGTCTAGTAGGGAGTAGGGATGTCAATCGAAAAATCCTGAATCCCGAATTCCCAAGTCAGAAAACTTCGACAAAACGAAGTATGAAAAATATTTATTCGGCCACTTCATCTCTACAGTTTTCTGACCTGGCATAAACACTGAGAGTAAATATAATTGCCATGAAAAGTTTATCAAAAATCTATAGTTCGGAATCGGCTTTAAAACTGTAAAACATGCACAAGTGGTGTCAGAAGATAGGTTATAATCCTGACTAAAGGTTTGTAATGATCAACTATGATGAATTTGAATGAGTAAGATCAACAAGTTGTGGGTTGGTGTCTTCGGGAGTTTACAGTGAAACTATTCTTTTTGAAGCTAACATTTCATTGTCTTGTAGATGGTTGTGAATCGATAAACGTAAAATGAACGAACAATAATTGTACGAATTGCTTGCTAATAGCGAATGATGTTATTCGGGCGTACAGCTCCACAGTTCGAAAAAATCTCAAATATCGGTTTTACGCAATATTCACGTCCTCACATTTCGGTTTCATTCAGGATTTGCTTTTACTTTTTTCCATTCTTCTTCATTTCATTCAAATCCTTTTTGTATCTTTTTCTATTTCACATTTCTAAGGACATTTAACATTAAATTTGAAGAAATAAAATCTTGTATGCTATTCCATCCGCTTTGGTTTTCTTAAAGTCTATCTTAAAGATGTTAGTGTGCCTGGTGCCTATGCCTATGAGTTTGGGTATTTAAGTTAAATTTGCTGACCTACGATTTATTTTTTCTTTTCCTCTGTTTTAGGGTCGAAAAGATTTAGAATAAAATAAAAAAACAAACAAATAAACTTGAATTATTGTATTTGTGCTGGAAACATATATTTCTACTTAAAGTTGAAACTTTTAACAAGAATTACTTGATGAAAAAGCTTGTACTTGAATTGTGGCATTAGGGGTGCTGACTGGCAAAATAAAACAAAAAAACTGTCGAAAGTTTACCATATAAATCAGAATTTTAATTAATTTTGACATGGATTTTTCTATAAAAATACTCGTGGTTACTAACTACTGCTGTTGATGCTGCTGCCGCTGCTGTTATTGCAAAAGGAAAAAAAAATTAGTGCGAATAAAAAAATAAGCAAAAAACTTATATTTTCTCAAGTAGACTTTTGACCAATGAAGATGAAGAAGCTGAAAAACTTTTCTTTACTTTTGCATAAGAAGGCAGTTTTTTTTATAATCCACAATCGTAAGTTTAAAGATGGAAAAAATTTACTGAAGATTGAGATGAAATACTAAGACAGAAATAGAGTCAGTCAAAATCGACTATTGAAGGTCCTACAAATGTAACTTTGCTTGAAAAATATGATTTTGAAGACTATTATAGAATATCCATTAAAGGGATAACTTTGCTGCGCTTCTACGTAGTACGTCCTCTAAACAATTACGATATAAATCTTAGGAAAAATCAAACATCTTTTGGTTACATGAGGTGTTTATATGATTAGCAACATGAAACTATCTACAACTATGGTTTGAGAGATAAGAATGCCATCTGTGATTAGCTTTCTGTTCGGTAAGGTTTGGCGAATCATTATGTATCATTTAATCTTTGAATAATGCTTCTAAATTGTGAAAAAAATTCTGAAAAAAAATAAATTTTTTATGCGAAGTTCTTAGGGCACATCGTTTATTTTATGGTCATCATAATATTCCCTTCTGAGCAAGGACAGTTACTGAGTGTTTTCGTTGTAAAAAGCAGTAAAAAGCAGTCAAAATTTAATTGTTGAATGTACCAAGTAATTTCTAGCAGAGGCGAGCGTGTCGTTGAAACAATATTTAAGAAATAAAATATCAATTTCTGTCGTATCATCAGAGATTTGTGTGATGTGGCGTAGTTATAATGTTAATCAAGTATGGGCGTTTTAAGGGAATTGGATGAGTCCATCTTTAATTTTAACAGTAAAGGTCAAAATCAATTGTTGGACAAAGTTATAAAAGCTCAAGAACAGCAATTTCTCAGCAACACCTCCACTACTCGTCTGCGAAGCTGCAGCTTGGTTGGTTTATAAACATTTTCTCGCGTTGCCATCCATAAATCGCATTGCCATCCATTGTACTATTGCGATTCTTACCGGCCACGTAAACATACCAAAATACTCGGCAATCTGATAATGTCTTTTGCAGGAGCTGTGGGTCTGAAGAGAAGGAATAGACTGTCTTTCAGCTCATGTGCTAGAGTCCTGCTCTTGTCGTTAAGGGACGGAGGATTTGGTTTTCTCACTTTCTGCAATCCTTCAAAGGAACTCTCTTATATAAGGTTGTTCTAAAAGCAAAATTTATTTTGGTCTGGAGTTGGATTTCTATAGGCAATGTTTGATCTCCGGGTAGAATTGGTTGTGGTATCACAATGGGCCTAAATGCTATCTCTTTAACACTGAAATTATGAGATCGGAAACTAGAAAATCATTTACCTAGTATTGTTCTAGAATCGTCTTTGTGGATTCTAAAAATTTTTTCAATAGCTTACAACACCTTCTTAATTTAGTTATTTTATGTGCCAGTGCAGATAGCCCTTTTGTGTGAAATGCGCCTTAGCTATTGTGTTGCTTAATGCGTTTTATTGAGAATCGAACTTTCTCGGGAAAATTATTATGGAAAGGAATAGAATACAAGATGTTACAAAAACTATCTTAAACACACTCAATCCGTATGCACCTATATAGGTGCAGGTTATAAAAATTAAAAAAAAAGAAAGAAGAAAACATGATGGATATTTGCTTTGTGTGGATTTTTCTCCACTATGGACTTTTAGTTTTAAAATTGTTATGAAATCCTAAAAAGAAAATGAAGTATAAAGTGAAGACGAATAAAGCTTTAATTGCTGGTATGTTGCAAAAAATCTACAGGGCCCCATATAAAGGCCTTTGAGAGCTTCCATTAGGTACAAGCATGAGATTCATTGTGTTTAGCAAACCAAGCTAAGATTAAAAATTTTCTACAGCGTAGAACATTTTTGAATTTCTATCACACAGTATACATCTGTATGCCTTAAATCTTGTGTAATCCCAAATTAATATTGAATTTTAAGAAGGCCTTCTCCCATACCATTGACTGTTTATAATTTCACTTTAAATCCATCGCTGGCCTTGCCTTGCCTTGCAAATAAATAAATGAATAAAGTTTTATGGTTCTGCAGTTGTTGTTTTCCTTTTAATCTCCAGCAATATGCGTAAAATATTGTATAAACAAATACAAATACAAGTTAAGTACAAACTTTTTTATGCAATTTTTTAACGGAAAATACTGAGAAGGGAAAAAATAAAGGAGAAAACTTCATTTATTTCTGGCACAGATAAAAGTGAAAGGCATAACATACTGACTTGTTGTAAATAAACTTTGTTTTTAAATCCATCTCCGCATAATTCCATTACTTTCTGTGTAATCTTAAAATAAAAAAGTAAAAGAAAGAGTGATGAATTTATGCTTAAAATAAACAAAAATCAAAAACAAACACATGTAAATGATGACCATTTGGTTTTGAAATTTTTAATGAAAAAAACATTTCTGCACACACAAAAAAATCAAATTTCAAAACAAAAACCAAATAAATTGGATTGAGTTTTTATGTTGTATATTAAAAATGTTACAAATACCCTACATCAAGCGGTTTGTTAACAACAGAAAGCTGAGTTGTACTAAAAATTAATCATTTGTAACATAAAGTAAGCCTTCAATCATGGCAAACCTAGGGATGTCAATTAGAAGGCAGATCAATACGTTTGTGACGGTGCGAATTTTCTGTTCACAAGTCTTTGCTAGTTAACTCCAGTGAAAATTTAAAAAATCTGTGTATTTAGTTTGTATAGAAGCGGGTAAAAAGTAAATTTCACGTCTTCAAGCAGCGGTCAAGCATGATTGATATACTTATGATATGGAATACCTACATAATTACTTTCAATGATAAAAATGTGGTTAAAGAAAATACGTTATGACGATACTGGTGCATAGGATTTTGGAAAAAAATCCGATGCCTAGCTGAGATCTCAGCTCTAAAACAAAGTCAAGGAAAATTATTGATTGAAAGGTGATGATTGAAAGTGCCAATGATAATGTTGGCAAGTCTCGTGACTTAGTGATTTCAATTTTGTAAAGATGAGCAACTTTACAGACACGTTCGGCATTGTTTAATTGCAATAACGATGGTCAAACTTAGTTCAAATAAGGTCAAATAATCTCAAGAGACTATTTACAAATTTAAAAAATAGTCTCAGGTCCACGAGATTTGCCTACAATAATCCTACAATACTAACAAAGTGCTTAGAATCCGAAAGGGGTTTACATTGATAAAATAAAAGGATTCTTTTTATCAAAGATCCGTATTTGAATTAAAAATTTAAGGATTTTGATAGATGATAATCCGTTTTTTATTAGCCTACGCTAGCTTTACGAAAAAGGCTCTAAGGGTATCTTAAAAATTGTGGCAATGACTTCTACAGTACTTGAGGGTCTGATGAGAAGGAAGTGTCTGTCTATAATCTCATGTTTCAGTATCCTAGTCTTGTCATAAATAGACAGAAGTTTTCGATCTCCTATTTTTCGACATCTTTATTAGGTTGCTTTAAAAGTAAAATTTATTTTGTTCTCAGGTTGGATTTCTCTAGGCAATGTTCGAACCAAGGCTGGAATTGATTGTGGCATAACAGTGGGTCTAAATACTAGGTCTAAGTGGCATCTATTCTGCCACCTTATCTAAACTAACCTTAGCAGTGAATCAATCAAATATTAAGTTTTTATGTGTATCCTGTATTCTATATTTTAAACACCGAAATTGACAAAAGTATTGATATTACATGCCCGCGAGTGAATGTTATCAACGTGTAAACGTATTCATAGCTGGCAAAATTCTTAATTATTGTAAGTAATTTTCATCTGATGTTAAAAATTTGAACAAAGAATTTGGTGCCGATAGATATCACAAGACAACGGACTAATGCCCTTAGGCCATCACAAGCAGTAAGTCTGATTTTATTCAAAGCATCGGTTAAAGCGATAGCAAACATTTGAATGAAATTATATTCTACATATAATTGTCCATAATTTCATAATTTCCTGCTGTTAATTTACAAATCAAATATTACTGGGTTTGTTACCAAAACCATGTCCATTCGAATAAACTTAACTGACACGTTTTGTTAAAATAGTAACGCAAAAAAAAAGCAAATCTTTTTTTATATTAAAATCCCTCGTCCACTTCTGACTGACCATTTCAACAAAATAATGAACTCATATTTTACATGATCCACAACAAATTGTAACAACATTTGCTGTTGAAAATAAAAAAATTGAAACTTTTATGTATTCATACTCATGCATTTCAGACGTCATTGTCACTAATTTTGATTGATGAGTCTCGGTATAAAGTAGCAGCATTTGTTCAAAGGTTTTTTTTTACTTTATTTTTGGTAACAATAATAAAATGTTTTAGCACCACAACCGAAAAAAAATTGGCAATGAGATGAAAACATGAAAAATTCCATTTAATTACAAATATGGTAACATTTTAATCTGACAGTTAAAAAGAAGCCTGAAAATAAACAAAAACAATTCTTTTATGCATTCATTGTGATACCAAATATTATAGGGAATGGGTTCCTTAGCGATTATTTTTATTTTTTACTTTACACTACACGACTATAATTAAGTGGACAGTTTCGGTATTCTTTAGACTTATAAGTCCATTATAAAACTAAGTAATCTTTGGCACATTCTGCATGAGAAATATGAAAACGATATTTTCGGCGACTTTCTAGCAAAAACTCTGCGAATAAAACAAAATTGTTATGAAGTTACTCAAAAATATCTCATTCGAAGTCAACTTATAAATATAGGACCTGCTACTCAATGATAAAATTAACTCCTTACTGTATGGGTGGTGTGCGAATCTAGGTTGTAAACCCGGTCAAAGTATTGTAATAACCATTTTAAGTAGTTGACTTATTTTTTTTTTTCTGGCAGACCGGGGTTCTTAATCATTTCTGAGGATTTCGAAATGCGATCGTTTTGTGTTGTATCATGTTTTTGAACCTCCACACGATTCAGGAACTTTACAATAAAATTTTGCATTTCCAGACCGTAGCCGTGCAAATAGAAAGGTTTCTTACTATTGCCGGTAAAAACCACTTTTAATATATCAAAAAAATTCCCCATTTCAACCTACTTTCGGCATTCTTCCGGCAAAAGTTCTAAGAGTAAATAATTATCTTTGAAATTAGTCGTTAAGAGCCGACTTAGATTGCAAGCAACTAGACCAGGATCATTCCTAAAGGGATGTAATGGTTAATTAAACTATCACTGTTTCTGAATGCAATGGCTTTTCTACAATTCTGTGATCTCTAAGCAACATGGTCCACAATTCTGTTTACTGGCATAACTAACTACCGAGTGAGTTTCATTGCTAAGGAAAATTTGTTTGAAAATTAAATTTTAAATGGAAGATTAAGGAATTGGTGGCGTTGGAAAACCAGTGTTTTTTACAGGACAAGTGTTTTTTACGTCTAACAAGCCAGCTTACTATCTACTAGACCACGGAGACCTCATAATATGTGCATGCATATATAATTGGTCATTATAACCCTTCAGTCAGGTTTTCAATCGAGTTTCTCACATCAATTATGCTGTGTGTGATAATTTTATCCATGAGTGACGGAACCTTAAGTTGAAAGTTGACAGTGAACAACAGCTTTTTAATACACTTATTCATGGCAATTTATTTTGTTTACGCTCTGGGTTTATGCCAGAAATCTGCTGAGAGCAAGACGTCGAAGAAATATTTTTCATATTTCGTTTTATTGATTGATTGATAGATATCTGACCTGTAGCTTGATCCGGGCTCTAACGGCTAATAAGTCAACACACTACAAACCTGACTACGGTGACTATAAACTTTGCTTTGCAACTTACAAATCTATTAATAATAAAACACGAATGGAAAGTTGCGAAAGCGTTGTTTAAACCCAGGGAAATATTATTTTTCGATTTTAATTTTACGCATGTATTCTTATAGCTAGAAAGGTTGTTTGACAGAACAATAGGTGAAGAATTTGGGAAATCATTATAAAATAAAATTGATGTGAAATGAACGCTTGAACTGGTAATAAGATGGGAGAAATCTAGTTTCATGCTTATTTTTTGCTGCTGTTTACTCAAAACTTGTCTTTAGAAAACTGTATATAAATTGGCTTAAAATGCACAAAAACTACTAAACATTTTAACAACTCTTCATTTACTAATTGCATTTTATTATTGCCATCTTTTTATTCAATTCATAAGAAAAAAAAACCAAGTCAAAATGAAAGGGGAGGTCAAAAAAAAGAAACGCAAGAAACTGCATACAAATGAATATAAATTTTGTGGTAATTGAGAAACTTTTTTAAGAGACTAAATAGTTATTCTTTTTCCTGAGTTTCTTTTCAATACGATGAAGAAGAAGAAGCAAAAAAAACAAAATTCAAGTATCCTCCCATTCTATTTATTTGTTGAAATGTAACTCCTTAACATCTGGGCTAACAATTTTAACACTTAATTGAAGAAAACGACAAAAAAAAAAACGAATTTTCCGGTGCTTTTTTTAATGCTCATAAGAGCTGTTTTAAATTGCCATTAAAAAACAGAAAAAAAAAACAAGACACAAAAATAATATTATTTTTCAAAAACGATGTCTTTACAATGAATATAAACGAGTGCCAGAGAGTAGATGAGAGTATCGACAAGGCGGGGTAACAACATCTTAAGGTTTATTTTAAAATTTAATTAGTTTCAGTTTTTTTTCCAAAAAGCATTCAAGTAACCTTCCACCACACTCACACTATACCAATTCACCACCTACCCACCATATTAAGTGCTCAATTCTTTTACTTCTCAATCTCAATAGCTAAAGTCCCTCTCCAAAGCTAAGTGAGTGTACGTATGTAACTGTAGCTGTAAGTGTTTCTTACATCTGAAAATGTGTCAGTGTTAAAAAGAGTTAAAGAAAAGAGTTTCAAGTGTGTAGGTGTATGTGAGAGTGTATGTGTTTGTGTTCTTCTGTTTCTGAAAGTGCTTATTTTGTACGAAAATTGCTTTGGGGTTTACGAAAAACGACCACATTGTAGAAGTAATGGAATAAAATGTTCAAAAAACAACTCATGCTCTCGCTCTCTCTCAAATGCACAAACACTTGCTCACACATACATATGCATATGCATGTGTATTGATATGTTTGTATATGTGTATGTGAAATACTTTAAAAAACATTTGAATTGAGCTTACATAAGCATTTTTATTCGTTTTTTATTTTGTTGGATTTGGAAAATAAACATTTTAAGAATTCAAAAACAAAAAAGAAAAGTGAAAAGGAAAATGTCAGGTAGTTGCTGCATAGTGGTTACTAAAGGTAAGTTTTATAATTTAAATCGTTCAGAAAATGCGGAAAATTGTTGGGTTTTATGCAAAGATCTAGTGAGTTAGCAGGGTCACAGCAAGACAATAGTAACCTGGGTAAGAATATAGAGGAGTTGTATTATAAATGCCTTGAATCTGGAATTTACGCCACGTTCTCCAAAAGCTAGAATTCTATTAACCACTTTAACGCCAGTATATTAAAGCTTAATGAGTTTAAATTAGTTTCTTGATTACTTACAAGTAATGTGTTTAACAGTGCTTTCCGTAATCCTAGAATTTGAAGAATAAATATTAACTGGACGTTGAAGCAATTAAAAAACTTTTCGCATAAAAGATATTGTAAAGGTTAACCAAGAGCACCCCTTTGGGACAAGTTGAGTCATAATATTGAGGCAAAAGGAATTGTTTATTTTAGAAACCCTTGCAAAACTAGGAATTTCAAGAGGCCGTAGTCTAGCAGGTAGACAAGGCTACGGTTCAAATCCCAATCAGATCATATTTCAGAACTAAATATGAAAAAATATTTCTTCGGCTATTACATCGCATTCGATGTCTAGCAAAAATTCTGAATTTGCTATGAAGAACTTTCTCAAAAATCTGTCGTTCGGAGTCGATTTTAAACTATAGGTTCCGCCACTTATGTATAAAAGATACAAACACGTAAAATAAGTGTTGTAAGAAGCTAGATTGTAATCCTGACTGAAGGATTGTAATGACCAAATGGTTTGTAATCACCCATTTCCTATGATATGAAATCCTCCACCGAAATATAGAGGTCTTTGTTGCCAGTTCGTATATGTATTTCGTTATGCAATCTAGAGTATTGTACATTGAAATGTAAAGTAAGACGACTGCCTTGGAGAGCAAATTGTTAGTCTCTTGATTTTGAAATATTAAATGATATTGAAAAGGTTAGCTATTCTGAGAGCATCGCTTCTGGACACTCAGCTAAGGCTATTTATTTATTTAAAAACCAGAAGGACTCTACTATGAGGGCTCATTGAAATGTATCGAACGTATTTATCGAAATCCTATTGGGTATAATTGGTGTACTGATGACATAGTTTTCAGCTAGTAAAACAGACAAAAGACCTATCAAGTAAAGCAGTAACATTAAGATGCTGTTCTTGTCGAGCCGAGTAAAATTTGTTGAAATTCAAATGATTTTTCAATTGTTTTACAGTGAACCACTGTTTTATGTTCTTAAGACATTGTGTGGGTATTACTGTGTGTATCCATTTATTAAGTTTGTATTCAATACCCCGATGCATAGGGTTTATTTGCCAGTAATTCTTAACAAATACACTTGCATCACACCTGTAAATTTATTTAAGGTTTTACACAAACAAATCCAATAGCAATAATAACAAAATAAAAAAAAAAACATACGAATACAAATGCAAACATCACAGAACTACTTAAGAAAGAACTTTAAAAACGAAGAAAAAAAAAATATCTTCACAAGTACTTGGTAATCTAGAGAGTTTGGACGTTATTTCTTCTCCTTTATCTTTATATGTGTTAACTTGCATATTGTGTGTGAGTGTGTGTAAAAAAAGGATGACCACAAAAATATTCTCTCCATGGGGCAGTTTCTATCAGACCTGTTATTTGCCCTGTAGGTACACTATGCAAACGTGATTGTATTGCTTTTATTATCCTTGTTTGTATGCATTTGTATTACTTTCCTCTTCATCTTCTACTTCCACTTATTTTTTAACGTACTTTGTCTACTTTGTTGTTGGTTTATTGTATTTTGTATAGAATGTTTTTGTTGTTGTTTGAAAAGCACATATGAAAAGTGCCTTATTTGCAGGTTTTTTTTTCTTCTTATTGTTGATTTTGCTCAGAACTTTTTATCTCTCTTACACTCATACTCTTACACATTCTGTTTTATTTTTACTGCTTATTTTTTGCTTTTGTAGTTGTTATTATATTTTATTAGGTTTGCTGTATAGTTGTAATCATGTATTGAATATGGATTATATTGTGTATGGGCTTGAGTAATATGGTCCATGGGTAAATAGTCAATATTCATGTCACACATCCACTTCCACTTTCGAACGTTATTGTACTCTTTATCACTTTAGGTGAGGAGTTGTGGGATATTTAGTGTCAGTGATTTACCCTTATTTTCATTGAAATTTTGTTTAAATGTTGACTGAAATCGAAAAGGTTCAATTATCACCAGAGACTCCAGTCTATTACACTGCCCCGATCAAAAGAAGATCCCTATTTAGGACAATATTTCATCAGAAATTTCTTTAAATTCCAGTTGCTTTTGTTGTAAGTTTAAAAACCTCTTCAAATACGAATTACTTTTCCCCCTTCAAATATTTAAATATTTCGTTGTTTTCTTTTTTCTTTTCGTTGATTATATTCCCCAACTTTTTGCATTCTTTATCACCGACGTTTTGCTAAATGCAACAACAAAGGCCATAGCATTCGTTTTTATTGGATTTTATTGAGAAAACATTTGTAATATTCCGTTTCCATTTCCCTTATTTTTTCATTTTTATTACACTACTTACAATATTATCAATATATATATACATATGTATGTATGTGTTCGTGTTCATTTTGGAAAATTTGCATGAAAATATAAAAACATGCCTTAAGTGTTTTAATATCCGTTAAAGAAACGAGTATGATTGCAGTGGAAGAGAGGAAAAATGCATTTATTTTTTACGCTTTCGAAGACATAATGTTAGGGGGACATGAATATTAAAAATATTTTTATTTTGGGAAAATTTTATAGGTTCAGCGAAATGATTTCGTATTATTTTTGTATTGCTTATAATAAGAAAAATTTTCTTGAGCACATAAAGGACAACAGTACGTATGGTACACAACGAAATTTTACACGCTTCAACGCTTGTTATAAACTTGAATATTCCAGCACCATACAATTTAAATCCTTTTAACAGATTTTCCAATCTTTTATTATCGGCAAAGAAAGATTTTATATTTTTATAGCAATCCGTACATATGCTAGCCACAGTCTAATGCCTTTTTGGATGTGATTTTCTATTCAAGCACACTAAATCTGTTACTTTGGGTCCTAAGCAGAGAAATAGCTCTGTGTGAGATACTTTTTATTACTAAATCCAATTTCCCTACTTCAGGATTCGTGTATGTCATTAATATAAAACGCAGGATTAATGCTAAATTGATTCTAAGTCATTATGTTAACTAGTCCACTAGAAAATAAAAATAGAAATATAAACTCCTCTTATTAGTCCCAATTTCTAGTCAAATTTGTCATTCAGAGTTGATGGAATTAAATAAGTCTCAGTACTTATGCAACTACGCACAATATGGATGGTGTGAGAAGTTTTTGTCACGGGGCAAATAGCAAAAACGTAAATTGATGAGTTGTACAAATAAGTCTTGCTCGTTCGGTGTATACCGGGTACTGTACTTGTTAGAATTTGACAAGTACTCGTCCTCTAACCTAAGTCTTGCTCGTCAAAAAACAACCAACTGCTGTCTGGTTCAAATATTAAGATAAAAAAGTTCCTTTGATTAGACAGTACAAGGTCAATATTATTTGACTCTCCATAACTAATCACACTGTGATGGCAAATAACTTTCTCTCTATAAAATCGAAACCCAACAAGTTTTTACAGAAAGCATTAGGACGAAAAATTAAATTTTTAAGTAGCGACCACTATTTTCGTACTTCATCTTCCAAGCAGCCATGTTTTGTATTAGAATTTTATTCAAGTGGTGGAACATACACTTTTAAGTCGATTTTGAACGAAAGATTTTAAGAAGTTCTTTAATGCAATTTTTTATACTCTCAGGATTTTAAACAGAACACTCTTGAGAGAAAATAGTCGAAGGAATATTTCTTCACATTTCGTTCTGTTCGAGATGACTGAGCTGGAGTTTAAATTACGGGCATTCGTTTAAGGTCTACTCCGAACGACAGATCTTTGAGAAGCTTCTCATGGCAATTTTTATTTCCAGTGTTTTTCCCAAAAACCTCAGTGGTAGAAGGAAGGGGAAGTCGTTGAAGAAATATTTCATATTTCGTTTGATGTCTAACCTGGGTTTCGATCGGGCCTTTCGTTAATAAGCCAACACTACCTAGTAGACCTTATAATTGGAAATTTTCGGTGATTTCCTATCAGCAGATTTCTAGTAAACACTCTGAGGGTAAATAAAATTGCCATGAAAAGTTTCTCACACATCTGTCGTTTGAAATCGGCTTTAAACTGTAGGTCCTGGCACACAATATCAGTGTAATGAGAAACTAGGTTTCAATCCTGACTAAAGGATTGTAATGATCAATTATGGAAATTAAATTTCCATAAATTGGAAATATGTCCGTTGTCTGAAATTTGATGTTCATTTTATAGTTACTATTGAATTGATACAACACAGATATTTGATGTGTTGGATTTAAAAAGCTGCTCAGACATCAATATACTTACCTCACAGCCAATATTGAAATTTTCGATACATTCGCATTAAATTTGGCATTTTAATAAAGGAACAATTAGTACAATTTTAAATTTTTAATGAATATTTACGGAATTTATTTTGTCTTGTTATTGGAATAGAATTAATAGACTTGGATTTGTATATGCAAACTTTTCATATGTAATGTTCTGTATATACTCTCTAAAAATAAATGCAAAAAGAAAAAAGTTGCCTAAAAACTTCTAAATTAAATTCAAAATGCATAACTCATACTGCTAGTGTTGGTGCCATGGAGGTAATAACGACAACGATGATCGCTTAGATGATAAAGAAGTTACTGGTGGAGTTGGTGGTGATTTTTATCGAAAACACATTTATCATCCAGATGCTGGTCGTAAAGACATTTTGTCGTCTTGAAATTTTTCTGCTTTTTATAAAGGAAAATTTACTTTTTTATTGTGATGTACTATAGAGAATGTCTTGAATGCTATGCATTCATAAAAAACAAAAAAAAAAAATGAAATATTTTGCACTAAATTGCAAAATAATTTTTATTGTCTTGCCACTCGGTTTCTCTCTTTTTTTTCATTCTTTTTTGAATTTGTGGCATTAGTTTTTTACAATACCCTACACAAACCTTGGCTGGCCTCGTTAGTGACCGGCAAATCTAGATGCTTTGTTCCTAAATAGATCCTAGATTCTTAAGAAAATTAATAGAAATATTTAGGTTGTAGGTAAATAGCCTAGGCCTAGCTATAACTTTAGATGTGAAATATTTATTCCAGTGTCATAGGGTAAAATATTTGCCAGCTAGTCCTTAAAGTTTGTAATTTTTTTTTGTTTGTTTTTTGTCAAACGATTTTTCTTTTTTTTTCTTAAACGAACACATTTTTGTAGTTCAGTAGTTCATAAAACAGAGCAAGTGTAACATATAAAAGTAAATTTTCTTCTTCTCCTCCTCTAATTTCTTATTTTTTTACTGTAAGATTAAGTTATACGAACACAAATAATTTTTTATATCTTTTTTATATCTTTACATCTGTCAAAGTTTAGTTTTTTTTTTGTTCTTTCTTATGCAAGAGTTAACTGTCTCTCCTCCATTATCTTTCCAAATGTCATAGTGACTGTCATGCTGCAAGTAAAGTAAGAATATAAAATTCTACATGACAAATTTATTGTAAAAATACATCACATGTCAAAGGTTAAGAAACAGCATATCTATCTTGTACATTGGCAATCGATTAAGAAGTGTAAGAGAAACCATTTTATGGGTTACTGACTGCTAAATTTTAACGTAATGCAGTAGAAATAAATTAAAAAATATTGCAGAATGAAGTTGTAATTTTTACAATCATGCATCACTGTTTAAGTGTAAACATTTTGTTACGAAATTTAATTACTACGGCTTGTTAACTGGATGCCGTTGAAGTAAAAATTGGCACCTAGAAATGTATAAGAAGAAGCATGTCTACGTTATTTAATTTACAATTTACGTAAAATTTGTATTCAAATTCCCGGCTAAAAATTCAAAATAATCGCAGCTTTTTGTATAGTCTGCCCACTAAAAGTCTTTGTGGACAGTTCCTGCATGTGGGCTAGATACGAATAGCAGACCTGTACATCGTTGCGAACTAATCCTCAAAATAAGTGAATAGCATGTAAAGTATTCTTCGTAAAATGAGATTAACAGCTACAAAGATGGGTATGTTGAAGGAGATAAGTAAGGTGATAAAGTCTCTTGCTCATAAGATTAGAATCTAGTGCTTACGAAATCGTTCTATCGTATCGATATGTTCACCACATGCTATGCATTCCTTATCATCTACCGCTCTTTTATAGGCCAAGCGATTATGTAAGGTGAATTGTATCCTAAGAATGCTCATTAGTGTACTAATTTGCCTTACTTTATGGTTTTCCCCTTATCATAACCGACCCAGAATATATACGCAATCTTTGTTAGTAAGTCGTATTAATTTTATTTAATACATTGACTCTCCTACATAGGTTATTGGCTTCCTCCTATCCGATCGCTTTCTGATAATTAGATATCAATTTCTTAATCTACTTTTATTTTCCAAGAATGGTCTAAGTCTCCCACATACTTACTTACTTAATTAGTCATTGCAGCCCTTTAGCCAGGATTATGTGAAAAACTTTCTCACGCCACTTATGTTAAGTGTCCTAATTTTTATACATGTGTGGTGGGACCTAAAGTTTAAAGCCGACTTCGAATAACCGATTTTTTGAGTAACTTTTCAAAGGAATTTTAATTTTTCTTAAAAATTTTTCTTAAAGTTTTTGCCAGAAATCTGCTGAGAGGAAGTCGCCGAAGGTACATTTTTTTTATTGCCTTTATTTGAAGGTGACTGACCTGGGTTTAAAACCTAGGCCACACGTCTGCTAGACTACGGTAACTAGTTGATAGTGTGTTAACTTAGTATTTCAACCCCCCAGACTCAGCCATTTTGAACAAAAATGAAAAATTAATTCTCTCGGCAACTTTTATTTTCTTCTGGCAAGTACACTGAGTGTAAAATAAAATTGCCATTAAAATTTTCATAAATCTGTCGTACGAATTCGACATTAAACAGTAAATCCCACTAGTCATGGATAAACTTTAAACGCACAACCTAAATGCTGTGAGATGCTAGGTTGTTATCCTGGCTAAAGGTTGTTATGTAAGCTCTGAACTAGTTTAAGGGGTATGGGTTACTTTTTTGCATGACCTTCGATAATATCAATCGGTCCACGTGAAGCAGAACATTCAAGTAATTTTTGCTTTCGTTTGTAAGAAAGTGTTGAAGAATTTTGTAAGAAATATTTTCGCACAACTTAAGTTTAAAGATAAAATTTTTCAAATTGAATTCTAATTGCTAATAACAATAATTATATTTGAATTCCTTTCATTCACTATTTTAACTGATTTAATGCAATACCTCTTTAACACCAAAGAATTATCCCTTCTAAGTGTAACAATTTGATTTGGTATTTTGTAATTATAAAACACCGTATTGGACAGTAATGATGTTTCAGAAATGTTTAATAAAATCTAAAATCATAGCAATACCCTTGGCTATGCTATGCTGCAATTTTGGTATTGTACAAATATTTTACATCACGTTGATATTTTATTATTAAATTTGATTGTCAAGTGGAACACTATGTACATTTCATTACATTAAATTCAACCTAAAAATGTATTGGCTTTCTATGAATATTTTTTAGGTCCCCATCCATAGAGTCCCATAGACGTGAGCGTGTTGTGTTTGGTATGACTATGTAACATTAAAACTGACATTTTGATTAATTTTCTAAATAAGCTGTCAGTTGGTCAGTACAACATTTTACAACATTTTAAAATTAACTGAACAAGAGTACAAACATGTACATACTATTACTCAGGCGCATTTACACACACACACATATGAATATTTATGTAGCATTCAACCCAATATTTTCTATTTTAAAACAACATGCCATACCATACCATACCATACTACCAGCGCCATCCTTTTTGCTATCTGCGATTCTTAATGTTTTTATTTCATAAATACATTGAAAATAATAAGATGCCATGCAATGGTTGGCTGTTAGGATACGCTAAAGCATATCGTAAAGGTACTCTTTATAATAATAATAATATACTTGTAATTGGTCTTTCATTAAGAGCTTCCTATCTTTAAATTTAAATAAAAGAAAGTGGCTCTGAGATATCACCATAACTTTTTTTTCGCTTGAAAGACCTGTTGATACGATTATTGGTGGCACATAACATTGTTCAAATAAGCGACACAGGTTTTTCTGTATAGAGAGTTCATGAGTCTGATACATAAATCTGACTAGATATGACCGATAATATGAGTTATGTTGGCTTTAAAAACTTTTGCAGTTTATAGCTTCAGGAAACCAAACAAGAAATAGACCAACGAGATCACATTGTACGATATCGTTAGCCAGTCGGCAATACCTCCTCATTAGATGACCATGCCTTCAACTTGCTTGTGCGGAATATCCAATACTGGTGTCCACATTATCTAATACTGACCAAAAGAAGTTGATAACCAATGAAGCTATTGCGTTCGCCTTTGATAGCAATGAAGTGCCTGCGACATTCTAAAAAGGAAAATATGAATTGGTGAAGTCGTCAGCTTCAATTTCTAACCAAGTTGTGACATTTTTGAAGGCATTGAACATTTTTGAATCTCAAGTGTATGCATTTCATCCCAAATTCGCCAATCGTTAATCATTATAACCTTTTAATCAGGACTACAAATTAACTTTTCACACCACTTAAATTGTGTGTTAATTTTATATGTACATGAGTGGCAGAATCTACTGCCAAGTTTCAGTTCTTGGTGCATTTTAGTTTTACGAACAGGAAAATGTTTCAGGGTACCATTTCTGTATTCATTTGAATTGGTTCCACGTTGCTATAGTCGCTATAGCCTAGCTGGTAGTACACATATGTACATACATAATTGTTCATTACAACCCTTTAGTCAGGATTACCTCCTGGTTTTTAACACCACTTATGTTGTGTGTGATAATTCTTTATATAGTCTAAGTGGCGTTACCAACAATTTAAAATCGATTCAGAACGACAGATATTTGAGGCACTTTCCAAGCAATTTTATTTACTCTCAGAGTTTTTGTCAGAAATCTGCAGAGGGGAAGTCACTGAGGAAATATTTTTAATATTTTATTTTGTTGGAGATGTCAGACCTGGAGTTTGAACCATGGCCTTACGTCTTATAAGCCACCACCGTACTTATTATACTATAGCGACTACTACTTTCTCTTGAAAACGTAGTTTTGAATCGTTCGATATTACGGCTCTCTGATCATCACACCATTAGTACAATATAAACCCCCATTTATGTTTGCGTAGGGTACGGTAGCAGCAGAACAACAATATGAGTAAATACATTGAGTACATGATGGAACATGCAACATTAGTGGTGCAAGTTGTAAATTTCTATGCGGTTTTAAGCGTTTTACACGTCAGATTATGCTGTTGCCATGCAATTAAACATAGACTGACATACACACATACATTCAAACATATTTTGTAATGTATTTACTAATCATGAAAAGTACATGAATATTTACAAAAAATAGAGAAAAACAGAAAAAAAAAAACGGAATAGAAGGAAAGGACGAAATATTCTTTTCATACATGAATTATTTATACGTTTACCATACATGTGTATGAATAAAAAAAAGAAGAAGAAGAAATAAAATTTTAGTGCATCAACTAAAATATGAAATCATTAATCATAATTACATTAGAAATTGTTCACTGCACAGCAAATAGGGCACAAAGAATAGGTGTACTGGTCTAAAAGGTAATGAATTGTTAAAATGGGTTGGTTTTGCGACTGCAACACAGAGGAACGTAGAACGTAATTTATTAGATTCAATTTGAATGGAGTCAGGGGAAGCAGGAAAATAGAAAATAGAAAAAAAAAATGAAAAACTATTATTAATAAACGTTACAAAATAAAGTGACAGTAGCTGGTGTTTAATTATAAATTTGAAGAAAAAATAAACAGTTTGACTGTGGTTTAGTTTTATGGATTCTATAAGAAAACAAACGATGTTTGAAACATAAAATGTTTGTGTTTATTACGTATGGAAGTTGGAAATTAATGAAGGTAACTAACTCCCTTAGCTTTTAAGAGACTTTATATGACGGATTTTTTTTATTACTACCCAAAAATAAATCTTCCTGTTGCAACTATTTTTACATTCCAGAGTTCTGTTAAGGATGACGCAAAATGAGTATTTATGAACCTTTGAATTTTTATGAAAGGAGTAACTGAACTCTGAATCGTTCTTGCTCGCTTTGTCTTACTTTTTATACCACTGGATCATTAGTGTGATGAATGCCCTCGAAGGATTATGACGGCCTTCGGGAACATTCTAATAATGTAAATAATGTCTTTTCATTTTTGTTGTTTCTTGTTTACATTTATCCAGGTAGGTTTATTTGTCTATCCGCTATTTTATACTGCACATCGTTGTTGCTTGTTTACTTCTTTGTTCCCTTCATTTTGTAGTTGGTTATTTAGGTCTTTCATCTCTTATTCTTGTTTATTCATCGATCTTGTAAACAAACGCTTTATTTTTGTTGCTATATTTTTTTTACTCATTCAGTGATCACGTGAACAGTGCGCTGTTTTGCATAGGATTATGAAGTAGTTTCTCACAAAACTTATTTTGTGTATATAAATTTGGTACATGAGTGGCAGGACCAACAGTTTAAAGTCGACTCCAAATTACAGATTTTTGAGAAAGTTTTCATGGCAATTTTACTTACTATCAGAGATTTTTGCCAGAAATCTGCTGAGAAGAAGTCGGCGAAGAAATATTCTTTCATATTTACGTTTTGACGTTCGACCTGGGACCCGTGGCCTTAGATTTAATAAGCTTCTACTAAACTACGACTTCCTTAGGCTCAGAGCTCCCGGAAGAGTCGCTAGAGGAAACGTCATATCAAAGTAGACGGTGCTCGATGACGGTTCGCTGGATGGTAATGCAAGTTAAAAAAGCTAACAATGACTAGTCATAAAATCTTGTAAAATTTAGAAATATTGTATGCAACATAGTGCTGGACAGTGAAATTGTGCATCCGTAGTGAATAATCCCTTGTCCTGTAACATGTAGGAAGTTGTAAGCTTCGTCCTGGTTCCTCAAAAGTTCATCATGCAATGCAATTTCGAACGCAGAAGATTTTCTTCGTTATACGTAGGCTTTACCTGGTTTCAGCTTACTCGGATATTAAGGATATTCGAAAATATGCTCCGATTTTGAGATTTTGAGGACATAGTTTCTAGGCAACAATAAATAATAACTCTAATGTCTTAACGCCTGTTACTCTAGATCAATAAATATTGTATTCCGTCATAAATTCTGCTAAATTGTAGTCGATGTCTATAGAATTTAATATTATTATTCTGTATAAATCTATGATAAGTTCGCAGGTACACTGATCATTTGCGCAGATTTTTTTTTTAATATTTTCTGCTCCTTTTCAGCAGGCCCTTGTTTCGAGTATATTTCTTATCTGATAAGTTATAAGACAGTTTGTTTGCTGTTTTATGTATATAAGTATGTAGCAATAGTTCCGCGTACTGCAATAGGCAATTTAAATAATTTTTCTTAATTAAAATCACCAACGGAAGCCCTTCATTAAGGGTCTTTTATTCTCAATTTCTCCAAACTCATATTCCAATTTCTTGTGTCTTTAAATTATACTTAGAAAATTATGTAATTTCCAATTAACAGTTAAATTTCTAAATCGTATTTTCATATTTAAAATAACCTTTCTGTCTACCGTATTATTTATTAAGATTGTTTGCTTGTTCCACTAAAATTATTGGCCCAAAATTCAAAACACAAAATTAATTCCATTTTTTCGAAGGAAGCCTCTTACGATAATGCCAGATAAGAGTATCTAATCACTCAACAATAGCGCAACAATAATGATGGCTTAAATTTTCATTTGCATAATTTCCTTGACAACAACAGCACACACACATTCATAGTTACTCTGTACGAGTATGCATGAGTATCTTTTTGTTCTAAACGAATAACCGTTAAAATTTATTGTAACGATTGTGTCTACTTCAACTACAATCTCGGGTTAAAAACAAATTTCAATTTGGCTCACGAAAACAACAAAAAAAAAACAAAAAATAACGATAAATAGAGTTAAGAAAACTAAAGAAAATATTCTTTAAAAAGCTATTCCCTCTAATATCGTATCTTGTTGACAAGCTATTTAAGACAAAAGCGAAAAAAATGTGTGTTAAACTCTACACCTCTGCTCGGTTGCTTGTTTTCATCCTGGGTGTGTGTGTGTGGGCTAATGTGTGTTCTTATGTTAAATAAACAAAATATTAAGTGAAGCATGCTTTTAGGCAAAACAAACATGTATGCATGAATACATGAATGCCTGTGTGTGTACATACATTTATGTGCGATTATGGCGTTTTTTTCTTTCGGTTACATAATCCTTAAAATAACTTGCTTTTTGAGACAACACACCACCGCCACCACCACCACCACCATTATTATTATTAAGATAAAAATCTTATTATCAACCTGTGGCTGTTTGCTACAACCAAATATTCCATATTTGTTTCATGTTAAAAGACTTTTATGGTGTAGTGTAGTTCAAAAACACACTCACACAAACTTACACAAACACTTGTGTTAAGATGAGTACTATGTACATACGTACGTACGTCCGTCTACAGTGTATTCAAATTATCAAATTTCAACGACATGATGTTACTTACAGGGACATTATATTACTACTACTATAGTGGGTGTTGTTAAATTTAATAGTAATTTGGTTTATTATAGGGTTGCCATAGGCTAATTTTTTTTGTAATATATTTTAGTGGCTGCAAGGAAAATTTTTTGAATTCCAATTTCATATTGAAGAATGCAAATAACTGTAGAGATCTGTTCTCATTGCTTAAGCAAAAGTACGGGTCCCTGACAGAAATAAACTAACAGCACAGCGGTATAATGTATCGCCAAGTCACTTTACTTTAAGACGTGTTCAGTGTCTAGATTGTCATTCCCATTTTTTCCTTGTAATGCCTTGCAGTTTCTTAAACAGACGACTTCCAGTCCTCAATAGGGCACAATATTTCATACTTTGGACTCCATGAATTACAATTTTATTAACAAATACCGGAATTTCGAATGTTGGCACCACAAAATGTTCCTCCATGTTTTCATTGACGAAATATGCTTAGAATTTGTTGAGACAAATCAACGAAAACCAAAGATCTAAAGAGCTATGATACATAGTGAACACTTCGGATGCAAAATCGAAAAGGCAACAAATTTTATAACGGACTTAAACAACGAAAGGCTTTATTTTATCTATTAGAAAACGATGCTGTCTAGTAAATACAGTGCAATTAATTACGAATTGAGACCTCAAGACTTCAAACTTCAGCTTCCACATCTTGAAAGAAGAAATGTGAAAAAAATACTTCATTTCCTGTCCTGTCTTCAACAGTATTTTGGTAAATGCTCTGAGAATAACCAGTTTTTATGAAAAGGCTTCTCAAGTCTGTTAAACTTTAGGTTGCATGGTTGTAAGCCTAGGTAGGTATTTAGGTAGAGGTGGCCACCTATCCAAGAAAAATCCTTAGATGGACTCACTTAGGCCGCATTGGGCCCATTGTGCTGGTTTTAATCCTAACTACGTTGTAATCCTGACTGAAAGGGTTGTAATGACCAATTTAGTAAGTAAGTTTACAAGGAAAATATATTTTTCTTTGTCAATAATTCTCTGTATATTTTACAAAGGCTAACGAATTTTAGAAGGCTGCGCAAAGTTACTTCTACTTTTTAGACGAATATCCTACATTGAATGCAATAAGGAGCGATGTTTTCTCTAAGCTAAAGTTGTCGTACTGCGTTGATTTATTAGACGTAAGGCAGTTCAAACTTCGGGGCAAATAACTTCAACAACGATATATAAAAAAAAAATAATTCTTCTCTGAGAATAAAATAAAATTCACATGAAAATCTATCGTTCAGAGTCGACATTGAATTGTAGGTTCCGCCACTCACGTATAAAATTATAGCACTCAACATGAGTGGTGTGAGAAGCTAGGCCGTAATCCTGACTAAAGCTTTGTATTTATGTATGTATTGAAGCTCTTCTTGGACGGCTTACACAAAGCATTTTTCTTTTACACTGTTTGTTGATGTGTTTTTGTCTTTGTTTTATTGCCATAGTTTTTATGGTGCAGTGTGACTTCAAATGAGCTCTGAGCATTCCACCCCAGGGCTATCTTAGTAATACTATTTGATTTTTTCTTGGTCTATCTCCATCCTTAAAATTTAATACGTTTCAGTACAGGTTATTAGTTACAGAGATCTAGTTTTGGAGAGTCTTGAACCAAAACATTCGGAATGTAGCTTTGAATACGTGATTTTGTTTGAAACTAGAAATACACTTCCGTACAACAAATTGGACTTTACTGAGTACTCTTCTGTTGGTTCTTCCGGATATTAATAAGCTTTGCTGAGTTGATTTTCCAAGTAATATTCTCACTTTGCTGAGAATGCCTTTAGCGTATTGCTATTACAAGCTATCAACTGATTTGGAGTCTTGGAAGTTTTCTCAAAATTCTGTCGTTCGAAGTCGATTTTAAACTGTAGATCTTGCTACTCATGTATAGAAATAAGACACAGAACTAAGTGGTATGAGAAACTAGGTCGCATTCCAGAGTAAAGGGTTGTAATGATCAATATGTATGTATGTTACGTTAGTATGTTGCCTTAGGAAGATCATCACCTCCTTGAAAACAGAGCTCTTAATTTGGTAGTATTTTGTTCATTGCTTTTTTTCCAATATGTGACATAAAGTTTTGCTTATTAAGGGGAGTAAAATTGTATTTCTTAAGAAAATATCCCTTCCTTTGCAACGGCAGATTCATTTGTTTTTTAATGGACTAGAGTAACATTTCATAAGAAAACATTCTATTTTGTATGGCAACTTGATTGAATTTTCAAAATATTCATACAACACATTTTTTTGATATCCTTCCTAATGGTAGCTGTTGCGAGTGCTATGATCACCATGCATGCTTAAGAAATGCTCAGTACAAAGACATTTATGAGGAGCGCTTGTTAAAACAAATTTCTATGAAATTTTTAAACATAAAACTTTATTAATATTAACAATAAAAAAAATTAACATAAAATATAAATTTAAAACAACTAAAAAATGGGAGTCATCATCGTTTTCATTGAAACGAATTGCCTGATATAAGATGGAGGTATTTGGTCATTGTGGAATTTATTGCACGATTTAATGAATTCGTTTTCTATTCCATTGTTGTTTATAACCAAAGGAAATGAAAGCTTTTCATAAAACATCAACCATAACCATACAAAAAGACGTTTAAGTTAGAGGTATTCGTCAAATAACTAAAACTATAGAGAATTTTCATTGTAGTCTTATCAGTTCGGTTGCACTTTGTTGTCAAATGGAAAGGACGACAACAATGGCTTTTATTGAAATTTCATTGTTTTCATTTAATTAATATTTTAGACGACTGTTACGACTATTATTACCTGGAAACCTTTTAACAAGACAAGACATCATATTGCTTTCAAAGGTTTTTTGTTTTTCTTCTTTTTTGTATTAAATTGAGTATAATATTATGAAATATTTTCTTTTTTTTTAATTTTTTTAACTCTGTTTTGCAGTAGCAAGGAAGTTATTTAAAATTTTTTTGCTACTGGTAGAGGAAAGGGGACAATACGGAATAATTTTGTTATATAAACTGGCAAACATTTATCGAAATGTTCAACGCATTATAATGCAACAGTCTGTAGAATGATGTACTATTCCGAATCTCTTTGATTCATGAATATCTTGAAAACCACTATTGAATTTGCTTTTCAAACGGAAACATTAATTATCCATTATTTAAAGTCAATCCGTAGCTCATTTATATCCAGAAGAACCAAAAGAAGAATACTCAATAAAATCCAATTTCTTATACGGAAGTGTGTTTGTAGTTTCGTAGCCATATTCCGAATATTTTGATACAACACACTCAAAAATACAATATCTGGAACTAAATAAACCTGTACTGAAGCATAAGATCAGGAAGAAATCAAATAGTATTACTAAAATAGCCCTGGAATGGAACGCTCAAAGCTCAACTGTAGTCACTCCTCACCAGAAGTACTAGGACAGTGAAACAATGAGAAAAATAAACACTAGCAAACTGTGTAAGAGGGAAATCCTTTGTGTAAGCCATTAAAAAAAGGGGTTCAATACATACATAATTGCTTATTACATAACTTTAGTCAGGATTATGGCCTAGCTTTTCACACCACTCATCTTGTTTGCGTTAATTTTATATGCGAATGGCGGGACCTACAGTTTAAAGTTGACTCCGAACTACATTTCAGTAGCTCTCATGGCAATTTTATTTACTTTCGGAGTTTATGACGGAAATCTGCTGCGAGGAAATCACCGAAGAAATATTTTGTTTGGGATACCAACCCGATCTTTATGTGTAATAAGCCAACACACTACTTACTAGACTACGGCTATGTCATAAGTGTTAACTTAGTAAACCTGCAATGAGGTACATCAAATGTGGAAAATGGATACAGATCAGGAAGGAGTCAATCTAAACTTGGGTAGAGTGATCAAAGCTTCATAAGCCGATATCGAGCAAAGAACACTGTGAGGCACTCTAATCGAAAGCTAGGACAGTGAAACAAGAAGAATAAAATACACCAGCAAACTGTGCAAAAGGGAAATGCTTTGTGTAAGGCATCCCAGAAGAGATTCAATAGAAAAAATTAAAGCACCAGCTGTCTGGCGGAGGCAGATTGACTGTTTTTTATTGTCCCATTTAACTTGCTTAAAAGTGGTGGTTAAATACGTGCTTCTAACGAGATATTAAACCGAATAATATTCGGGATCTATGTATACTTGTCATGGTCGTTTTGATGCTTTTCTGATTGGATAAGGTCCTCCAGCCACTTGGTTAAGTTTTGACCATAACTTTAGTGTTCCACTTAACTTGCTGAAAGTAGATGCATAAGATTTTTGCAACAGTCACGTATTGTGTCCTCAAAAGAAAAAAATCGATTCTTCGATAAACGAAATTTTATTGTTATTGATTTGCATAAATTTTAAAATTTCAAATTGATGTCTCGCAATACAAATGTCATAACCACCATCTGTTTGTTAAACATCACTTCTGGTGACATTGTCGAACAAAAATAGAAAAAAAAAGAAAATAAAAATTGTCTCTTAACAACCGTAACTATTCGCTTATAATGATTGTGATGCTACAGCTAAACGAAATAAATTCCTGCAATTCACCTAAAAGTTGAAAGTGATAGAATTGGCATTTCACTTGTGCAATGAATATAAAGGAGAGAGAGAGAGAGAGTGTAAGCAGTAACTATGCTTGTTTGTTTTGTGTAGAAAAACAAAAATGTTTTGGTTGCATGCAACAAATGCCATCAAAGTTAAATTGCGCTGATAAATGTCAACCAACATTTGCATATTCAGCAATACAGAAATATAACGGAAACAGGATTTTATGAATTGGAATTTGGTAAAGAAATGACAATCGAAATAAAAATAAAAAAATCTTATTTACTGTGGTTTCAATTGTAGTTCCTCACGGATATTTAAAGAAAAGATATCGGAATAAAAAACATTCCTTTACTGTGAAACAAATTCGGCTTGTTTTTGTTGGAGTAATTACATTCACTATACATTTATTACTTGTAATTTTTATATGTAGATATTATAAATTGTATTTAAGTTATCACCCTGTTGTAAAAATTCTATATTTTACTTATGAATTTTCACAACTTGATTTTTTCTTTGTAAAATGTTCATTCCAATAAAATCATTCGAACTAGAACGTTCTCGGCATATCTCTAAACTTCAATAGTTTTATACGATAAAGTCATGGAAAATACATTTAGAAAGCAGTATACAATCAGAGAAGTCGTCGAACGATGTTACGTTCGATATATTATTACCCAAATGAAAAATCAAGATACTGTCCTATTGCTTTTACATCGTTAACCTTAAAAATTAGAAACAAAAGCTACAAAAGCAAAACAATGCTGTAAACAAACCTGTTTACAAATTATAGTATTGCTTAATATAACAACAAAAACGAGCATAAAAATAATGGTAAACAAGTAAACAAAAATACAACAATAAATACCAAGATAAAAAATGGTAAACAAATTAACAAAAATACAAATACAACACCACGAGAATAAATGAAAACAACGAAGTTTACATTTATGGAGATTGCGAGAAGGCGATGCATGAACATTCATCGAACTCTTTACATACATAATTGGTCATTATAACCATTCAATCAGAGTTATGGACGTCGTTTCTCACACCACATATATTGTGTGTGTTTATTTTATACATAAGTGGCGGGACCTAGAGTTTAAAACCGACTCCGAGCGACAGATTTTTGAGAAACAATATTATGGCAATAATATTTACTCTCAGAGTTTTTGCCATTTGCCTGGGATTCGAACCGCAGGCTTTACGTTTAATAAGCCAACATACTACCTACTAGACTACGGCCACTGTTTTTCCTGCCATATAAACGGCAAAGCAGGCGAGTTAGTTAGTGACTAAAGTCAGTTGCGGTGCGTTTGAACAGAGGAATGGTGGTTTCAAGATCTCTGTTGCAAAGATCTGTCGAATAATTGTTTAGTGATTGTTATTGTATAAGCAAAGGGCATAAACAGAGGAATAACATGGAATTATGAGAATAATAAGGAATTTTAATTTACTTTTATTTTATTTGCAATCTATGAGCTCATTAAACGTTTTTAAAAGATAGAAACGTAAGAATATATAGGCATCAATAGACCTTTCAAACGTTTAAAAAACTTTCTATGATTTATCAGGCCCCTTTCTTTTATTTAAGTTTAAAAATACAAAGCACTTAATATAAGATCCTTTATAATGCCAATAAAAAAATCTTTCTTTGTAGGAAACTTTAAAAGTTAAATTTAATTTCTTGAAAATATTTCTTGGCCACAAAACCAATTTTTATCGATATCGGCATTAGAACGTTTTAATCGTATTTCAAAACATCTGCCCAAAAAAAATTTATTGTCTTACGGTTTTCGTTTCCACATTTTTTCCCTCATTTCTTTCATTTTCCTGCCATTTTCAGCTCCATATGTTTCGTATTCAATATTCTCATGCTCTGTTTGCCTGTGGCTATTATAATATAACTTTCCTTTCCTTTTCTGCTTTTTTTTTTTTGTTTTTTTGGTTTACTCTACCTAAGTGTGGGTTATAATGTGCTATGATCCTCCACTTCCTGCTTTAACCAGTATCATTTATCCTTGTACCACTTATTGGTGTTGTTTTTGCTGTTGTTTTAATATAATTTTTATCAGGCTTCAAAATTTCCAAGAAACTTTTCTGCCATTATGGTTTGGCCATAAGGAAGGCGAAAAAACATGCTTAAGTATGGTAAGGATGCTGCGGAGATGAGGATGAGAGGCAACAAAAGGTGGCTGGGTAGAGAGAAAGAGAGAGTAAAAGTTTTACTTTTTGATGTGATGTTTTGGATGTGGGTGCTGCAACGCATTGGTGTGGTGGTCATGTTTTTGGCGCTTAAAATGCGTTAAGCGAACATGATTTAAAGAAAATCACGAACAGGAACATTTACTCAATTAGTATGGACCGCATATAAAAGCTCTTCAAATATTTTATACAACAGCCGCAACAACAACAACAACAACAACATTTATATGCTTAACAACAATTTGTGTTGAAAAGTTTTCGATAACACGGAAATTTGTTTTTGTTGTCTGTTTATTTGTGTGTATTTTTCTTCATTCTTCTTTGTTTGTGTTGTTGTTGTTTTGTTTGTGTTGAACAACTGAAAGTCTGTTTATTTTTGCAAAACTTTTAACAACATTTTGTTGTTGTTGTTGTTATTGCTGGCATTGTTGGCTTTTTGTTCATCTTGTTTGTTGTTTTGTTTTTTTTTTTTGGCCAAATATTTATCTGAGGCAGGAGGAAAATTTACTAAAAGTGTTGTTTATTAGTTTTCCAAATGAACATTAAACACACATACAAGCACACACATATACACACGAATGAAACACATTCATATGCTGGCGTTTTATTTAAAATCTTTACCTGAAACGTTTTCGTTGTTCTTTTTCATTCCCCTCGCCCTCTTTTTACAAAATATTATAAAGTTTGACAGGAGAATATTACAAGCAATTATGAAAAGTTGAAACAAAAGATGAATTTTGTATTTTCTGAAACTGAAAGGGAACCCTATTTTCGTTGCCCCCTAAAAGAGATGAACTTTAATTCGCTTCGATTCTACAAAAAACTGCCATATATTGATGTAAAAAATAAGGGAGTCGATGATAGTATTGTAAACTATTGTGGGATGAATTTAAGACAAAAAAGTGTCGAATTTATGAGGAATTTCCCTACTGTTCTGGTGGCATATGGATTTCGCTTTAAAAGAAGCGTTAATTTTGGTGAGCCGATAACAATGCAATTTCGAAGTGGTGTCATTTAGACATGTGCATACGAATAGTATATCTTGGCTGAATTTCTGGATATTAAGGAGGCCCTAAATAATATGAAAAATAAGCACAAAATTAGTATATCTTCGCTACTCTCCTTGATATTGAAGAGGCCTATCGTAAAGTGGAAGAAAGTATTCGAGAATACAGACAAAAATTTGGATTCTGAAAATAATGGTGAACTGGATATTGAACCTATTATATGAAAGAAAAATCTACTAGACTCTTCCTTCCAGTGGAATCTCATGATGAACGACCTTCTACAGACGTTGGAACAGGTCGAATGCAGCCTCCGCCGATGACCAATTTCACAGAGACTTGTAGATACTACAAGGATGCAACTTCCTTTGAGGAAAGTTAGCGAAGTGGTATATTTTACTAGCAGGTAAAACTCGCCGACTTTTCGTGGATTTAAATTGTATGAAACAGACCTCATTTTTATGAATGCGGTTAAATTTTTAAAGCTTTTTGTGGATAGAAAGATGTTCTGAAAACCGAATATTCTTGTAAGGGATGAAAATGCCCTCTACAATCTTGAAACAATTTAGTATGGCAGAAAGCTCCTGATAAAAAAATTGATTTGAACCTAATACTGCAGATATAAATATGGCTGCCTACTCGGCGCTGTAGATAATTCAATGTCCCTATCTGCTTGGCCATTGTTGTAAACACTTAGACGGTAAAACAATCAGCCCCCTAATATAAAATTACTTCTTAAGGAAGTTCAGAACTTCTGGTCAGAAAAGAGAGATTTTGGAAAGCACCGTATTAATGGTTACATTTAGAGTTTTTTTAAAACTACATCAAATTGTAGGTGGCGGAATTCTTTTAATGTTGGTGTGCTTAATAAAGGATAAAATATTTCTGGAGGGGTATTAACATACACCCTGATAGCCAAGCGGCTTTTTGTCTTCTCAGACTCTAGAAACGTATGCTAAACAATTACTGGACATGGTAATATGTTAGGTTAGGTTATATTCTTATGGTAGCTTAATACCAAAAGGTGAATGTACTGATAAAGTTCCTCCGAACCAAGGAGAAAGTAGTTGGTCAGCGCAAGGCCTGCACATTCAAAAAAGCATGACTACCCCACGCTGGAAAACCAGTCAGAAAGTTTGATGAACGAGACTATATCCTTGACATCAATGGTCGATAGCTCCGTCAAGCTGACAAGGGTTGGAGAGCTAAATAACCTATATCTGCACCTCGCAAGAGATAGACACTAACAGAGGAAGCTGATAACAGTCTCCTCTTCTCTCACTGTGTTCGAGATGATGTTATAACCAAGTCCAAGTAACTGTTTGGTACACATTTTATCCATATTGCAATATGTGCTCTCAAGCTATCTGTCTTCGACGATAAGCAAATGACTTCTGATGAGAATGAGAACATGCCCGACACTCATTTGGAGAAGGAAAATGCAAATTGAACTTTATTATGTAGGCACTGATCTATCAGTAACGGACATTAAGAGTCAAAAGCGTTCCAAACTATGTGAAATTGATGGCTGTGGTAACAAATTTTCATTGTAATATCTAGAAGTGTGCACTCTAACTTCATGAGTGGACAGCCGCCTCTACCTACATACTATACTTAATCCCTAATTACTAGGAAGAAATTTTTCAAACTTTAAATGCCTCAGTATTTGATTTTAATTAAAACTGAATTTCTCATGTATTTGTGTGTGTTTCGCTACAAAATAAAATATTGTGAGAAATCCAAAGGAAGCAAACAAAAAAGTTATAAAATTTGAAGTTTTCTGCTTTAATAATGTAGAAAAAACTAAACACCAATAAGAGTAAAAAAGAGCAATTAAGCTTAAGCCGGCACTTTTAAAATGACAAGTAATACATTGTTTGAAATGAAATGGTAAAGCTTTTATTATTATGGTCACCCTATAATTTTAAAAATGTATTTACAATTAATCAGATAATATGACAGGAAGTAGAATACAATTGGGAGAGTTTAATCTTTATATAGAAGGACCTGCAAATTCGAAACGAACGCATTGCTATTACAAGAACAGCATTGGGCTATAATCCTTGATGTGATCAAGGACTTAGTGGGTCAAAATCACATTACTAAGTGAATAGATGTATTAAAAGAACTGTCTTTAATTCTTATTTACGTTTTTAAAAATCACTGCGTAGCTTTCACTTTAGTCACATTGATTGTATGTTTCTAATCGTTCTTAATACCTGCCTTCCCTTCTGTTTGTTACGACAATTAAGAAGTAGAAGGCAAAAGTAATGAAAATATAAAATACACAGCAAGACAAATAAAATTTTATGCCATCTAAGCGAAAAAAAACAAGAAAAAAAATAACGAATTTATTTAACGATGAGTACTAAAATGTTGAACATTGAATTGTTTGTTTTAACTTCATTCATTCGTTCATTCATTCTTTCATTCACTTGTTCATTCGTTGTTCAACTAAAACATCAACTCACTAAATACTCGCAATAACAATAGCAACAATTCCCGTGGCTGCTGATGCTGCAGCTACAGCCAGCAACAACAATGAAACCCTACATTGTAATATCCTTTCACTAATACTACCTGGTCCGTTTACAACCACTGCGACTAAATGTAATTATGATTTGCAAAGAAAGAAAGAAAGAGGTGAAGGCATTGTTGCCTCCAATGTTAAACGTTAACATTAAATTTATAGTGGGAGTCTGTAGAGGGATTAGTCCAAAATACATTTGTAACGTTTTGCTTATGTAAACAACATCAGTAAATAAGTAAATAGAGTTGGAGCAGCAGTAGCAACAGCAGCAGGAGTAGCATTATTATCATCATAATCATCATTATGGCAGTTGTTTTCAAAATGTGACTATTTCTGTTGCCTGCTGTTGTTTCAAGACGACTTGTATTCCTTTTCTTTCTTTCTTGTTTCTTTTTTTAATTCATTTCTTTTCCATTCGGTCGGTCTCCGCCATCATTTTGTTGGTGTGTTGTTGTTGCCTGTTTTTAAAATTGTTTTCATTACCTTCTCGTTAAGTTTGTTTCTTTATTTAGCACTTTAGTTTTTAGTGCGGTTGAATAAAGTAATGACGCAGCAAGAGTAACCGCCAATTCAAAGCACCCCAGCAATAGTTAACACTAGCAATAGCTGCAACACAAACACACTCCCACTCACACACACACACACACATTTATACTTAAAGAGCTAATACAACATAAAAAAGTTTTTAATCCCGGCTTACCGCGTCTATGCCGCAACTTGTGTGAAATAGTGTGAGGATAAATACTGGCTGTGAGTAAAAATTTGCTGATGCTTGAAACTGTATAGACAGCTGTGTTAACAAAAATTGTGTGTTGTGGAGTAATTAAGTCGAGTTGTGGAAGCAAATGATTTCAGCTGGTAGGGAATTCAATATTGAAATCAGTATTTGAATAATTGGGGTTGTAAACTTCCAAATTATCCATGACTGGCCGAGGGAGGATAAAATCAACAACTTATCCTTAGAAGGTTAATCGCAAATCAATGAGAAATGTTACCCACTACTTTACTGAATATATTTTCAAAGAAATCATTGTTCCTAAGCCGCAATTGATGGCAACACTTTTGTCGTAGAACTTGCTATAACTGTTGTTTGTTCTAAGTGCCTGGCGTACTAAAATTGTGACTAAATGAGCAATGCACCCCAGCACTGTTCTAAGTATATTTTCAAAGAAAGCTTTATTTCCAAGCAACAACAGTTGGCAACCCTATTACCCCAGAACTTGTTGCAGCTGTTGTTTGTTGGAAGATCATTTACTTTAGCTAAGAATTAGGACTACGACTGCACTATGCTACACTAGAAGAATTTTAATTTGTTTTTATTATAATTGATTTACAAATTCTACGCCAGAAACTTAAATAAACTTAAACTCCACGGAAAGGCAGTACGTAACTTTTAATTTACCAAACGATATATCGGTTACACATTCTGGTCCTAACCAGAAGAATTTTAATTATTTTTATTGTAATTTACATTTTCAAACGATTTATCGGTTTTCCATTAGCAGTAAGGCATTGTGCTATCTGAGATTCATGGTCAGAGCTGTAGTAACGGCAAACCAGTTATATTTCCGACTAAAAATCAATTGGTGAATGAATTACCTCGGAATGAACCAGTTTTGGGTGTGGCTCCTGCTTTGACTGTTTCGGCTATGTATTCATTACAGGTATAAAAGTGTTTCCGCGTACTCGTAAGATACGTTCGAATCTGCTGCAGCAATTTAAAATCAGTGCCTCTTCAGAAGACAATATAACATAATTAACTTTGAGCGTTGGTGTGTGGTCGACCCTTTTAAATTGAATTTGATTATGCTTTTAAAAGTCCATCGTTCATAGTGGCTCCGACTGAAATTCTTTCAGTCTGTGGAAGGTTTCTCAAAAATAATTTTAATAAATTGATAGTAAAATCATTCCATTTTCTTTCTGCTTCACTGCGAAATTCTGCTATAATATTTTCCTCAACTGTAATTATATATTGACGCCTAAAAAGTTATAATTACCACTTAGTTTGTGTTTGTATTTGAGTTTAGTTTTCTTTTTATTTTAGATTTTTAACAATTTATTTTAAAAACAAAATAAAAATAATGGAAAAAAATTCTTTTTATATCTAAAGCTCAGTAAAAAGAAGGATTATATTTAGTGTTAATTCGACTTGTTGGTTGGAATAATTTTTTTTTGATGATTTTTAAATGTAAGGCATTAAGATATCGGATTTTAATAGTAGTGGTTTTATTGTAAAGAACTACGTCGTACAATATGTAAAAGGGATGCCATGCCTTTTCCGGCTGACAAATCCATTTCCACGTTTTTGAGTCGATTTTTCTCGAAAAAACTCCCACTGTTATAACATCCGCTTGGTTTGAGGTGAGTTGTGGTGAATTCATGTTGGAATTGTTTATAGTTCTTGAATACCGTTGCGAAAAGCACTGCCAGACATTAAAATTTTCTTTCATTTTCATTCTCTGATCTACATCGATCAAAAACTTTCTTATCTAACAGTAGTATACAAGTTCTAATGGCTTCAATTCGATAAGGCAGGCATTGCTTTATGCTCCTGAAAAGAACTTAAGCTGCAATTATAGATAAAAATATTAGCTCTATTAGCAGAAAGTTTTTATTCCCAATCGGATTTTTGGTAATTCAAGTTCGTAATGATCGCCCCCCTGCTTCTCCGATCACGGCAGAAACGGGTCCAAAGAGGCAAAGATCTACCGAGCTAAACGCTCCTCTCCAGCCTCCGAAGCGCTCCAAGGTGGCCAATCCCAATATCCCCCCGCCTATAAGACCGCGCTCGGCGCAACCCAGACGCCCTGTCCCCAACAAGCCTTCTAAGCCTCTTAGTGAGGTGTTAAAGGAAGGTCTGACCTGGGCAATTGTTGACCGGAGCCACCCCGACGGTTCCATTGCCCCCACTAAGTGGAGACTGGTGGAACACGCGCTCCTAGACGTCTTCCTTGGAGTAATGGACTCCAACCCTGGCCCTTCACCTGGCTGCACTGATGCGGGGTGGTATCAGGGGCACATTAAACTGGTGGCGTGCTCCGACCTCCGTTCTATGGAGCTTTATAAGGAGGCCATCAGCAGGATTGGGGAAGTCTGGCCGGGAGCTAAGCTTGCTGCTGTCCCTCCAGACCAGATTGTTAACCGCCCCCGATCCAAGGCGAGAATTCCTACTGGACCATCGGACCCAGAAACCATTTTGAGGATCCTCAAGGCCAGTAACACCGACCTGCCTACCCATAACTGGAGGGTAGCTAAAGTGTCTGATCAGTGGGGTGATTACCGCGAGGTGGTGATCATCCTGAATGAGGAGTCACTTCCATTTATTACTGCCCGTGGGGGCGTGATAAAATATGGTTTTAGTTCAATCGAACTAAGGGTCTACAAGTCGGATTCTCGCGCTGCTGCTCATCCACCAACAGACCTCAACCCAGTAAACACTGACCCACCCCAACCCCTCCTACAGCACCCTATCCCATCTGACCCTACCCCATCCGACCCTACCCCTGGACCCATTGAATCCGCCGAAGACGTCGAATGTAGGAGTGTGAGCAGCCACTCTTCTCGACGCTCCTCTTCCAGCAAGAAGTCCAATTCTGAGCTGGTGGGGGAATTCTTCGACGGCATCGATATTGACGCAGGCGTTACCTCCCCGTTGTCGGACGAGGAGGACGCTGATGTGACAATGGTTGATTCTCGAGTCAATGCTGAGAGTCATCCAAATTAACCTACAACACTCTAAAACCGCCTCCGCCGCTCTGCTCCTCCGACTAGCAACTGAGGATGTAGAGCTCATTCTGATCCAAGAACCCTGGGTCGTAGACGGCAGGGTTTGTGGACTCAACACCAAAGGATATCGCGTAGCGTATATCCAGAATTCAGGTAAGCCTCGGGCTTGTGTTATGATTAAGAATAGTATTAACGCTCTTCTCCTCCACAGGTTCAGTGATAAGGACACCGTTACCATGGTCGTCGAAATTAACTCGATGACCTTCTGGATCACGTCATCCTATATGGCTCATGACTATGGGCTCTCTCCCCCTCAGGATCCCATTGGTCGACTGGTAGCGGATGCTAGGCTGCGCGGTGTTCCGGTCATAATCGGAGCAGATGCTAACTCCCACCACACGATGTGGGGTAGTTCCGGTACCAACGAACGGGGTGAGTGCCTCCTTGATTTTATTATAAGTAATAACCTAGCTATAGCTAATCGGGGTGATGAGCCAACCTTCCTGACTTCTATTAGGATGGAGGTGCTGGACATCACTCTGGTTAGCTCCGATTTCTCTACTAACCTTAAGAACTGGTTTGTATCTCATGAATGCTCCTTTTCGGACCATAGATACATTACCTTCACTATTGACACGAACGCGTGTCCTCCTTTCGTGACCCCTCCGGTCAACAGGAGGAACACGAATTGGACCGTTTTTAGAGAGAAACTGCGTTGCAGCCTTCCCTCTACCCCCCCGACTATAACGACCCGTCTCGACGTGGATAGGGCTGCTGACACACTGTCAACCGCTATTAGGGCGGCAGCCACATCCTCCGTCAGACCCTCTGCCCATAGGGGCAAGCGTAAACCGCCCTGGTGGAACCAAGAGATCGTTGATCTACACCGATCTTGTGGTAGGCTCTTTAACAGGGCGAAGACGACAGGTGAATGGTCTACCTACAAGGCCAAAAAGAGGGAACTTAAATACGCTGTGAGGCGAGCGAAGAGGGCCTCGTGGAGGAACTATTGCGCGAGCATAGAATCCTCTTCCGAAACGGGCCGTCTTCGTAAAATTCTAAGTTCCACTCATAAATCACTTGACTGTATCCGACGACTTGACGGACGTTGGACTACGTCCAGCTTGGAGACACTTGAACTCCTCCTTGACACTCACTTTCCAGGAAGTGTCACATTTGGTGGTCAGGCCTTTTATCAGGTTAATGAACCACCGTCTGGGAACTATTCTCCCCTGTCCCTTACCCTTGGCCAAGTGCAATGGGCTGTGAGGTCTTTCAAACCATTCAAGTCACCAGGACCGGATGGTATTATTCCAGGTGACATTCAACATGGAGAGGAGATAATCCTGCCCTGGTTGCTTGCCATCTATAACGCTAGTCTCAGGCTCCTCTACATCCCTTGGAGCTGGAGAATATCTAGGGTGATTTTCATTCCCAAGGCTGGGAAACCGTCCCATACTGGGGCAAATGATTATAGACCCATAAGTCTGTGTTCCTTTCTTCTGAAGACACTGGAAAGAGTCCTCGATGTTCATATTAGGGCCTCGATTGATTCAGCGCTTCTGTCCACTTCACAACATGCATATACGAGAGGTAAATCAGTGGAAACAGCACTTCACTCGCTTATCTCTCGGGTGGAGAAGTCCTTGCACGTTAAAGAATACACTTTGTCCATTTTTTTGGACATTGAGGGTGCATTCAATAACGTCAACCCGGACGCCATAGTTAGGGCTCTCAGTTCTCTGAACCTGGGACAGGATCTGGTCAGGTTCATCGAGCTTCTCCTCAAATCGAGGATAGTGACCTCCACAGTGGGGGCCTCGAATTGTCAGAGAATGGTTTGTAAGGGTACTCCGCAGGGCGGTGTTCTATCACCTCTTCTCTGGAATCTTGCAGTCAACTCACTCCTGAGGGGGCTGGAACAATCTGGCAATGAGGTCATAGCATACGCTGACGACATTGCCATTGCAGCGTCGGGAATTTGTCCGCAGACACTGTCGGACAAGCTGAACTTGGCGCTGTCAATCGTGTTGGACTGGTGTAAGGATTTTGGACTGTCTATTAACCCCTCTAAGACCGATACGATTCTTTTTACGAGGAAATATAAAATTCCGACCTTCTCCCTTCCCAGCATAGGGGGGACCAGACTCACGTTGAGTCCCGAGGTTAAATATCTGGGCCTGATCCTTGATCCCAAACTGAACTGGAGGGCGAATCTGGCTGCTAGAGCACGTAAGGCGGCATGTGCAGCCTACTGCTGCAATAGGGCGGTCGGAACCAGGTGGGGTCTTCGCCCAAGGATCATGCGTTGGATATATTCCATGGTCATCGAACCCAACCTCTTATACGGTGCTGTGTTCTGGTGGACTGCTCTGGACAGACAATACAACGTCAGACTTCTTGACAAGGTCAGAAGGTCTGCCGCCATTCATATAACTGGTGCTCTACGCACCACCCCCACGAAAGCCTTGTTCACAATGCTAAACTGGCTACCTACTGTGCTTCTCGCAAAGCAGGTGGCCAAGTTTGCTGCGACTAGACTTAATGCTCTCTCTCGTTGGCACATTGTACCTTCTGGTCACTCCACAATTCTGGAGATTGACCCGGTGGTCCCTGGTAACATGGACTTTTTCCCTGCTGAACATTGTCTTGATAGATGTTTCCACTTTCTGATTCCGAGTAGGGATGACTGGAATCCTGATACGATCGTCCCCCCGGATATCCTGGATATATATACTGACGGCTCTAAACTCGAGGTTGGGGTCGGAAGCGGCGTCTATTCTAGGAAACTGGACCTGAATATTTCACTCCGTCTGCCGGACTACTGCAGTGTGTTTCAGGCGGAGGTGATGGCAATTTACCGGGCCGCGCAATGGATCCTCGTTAACGATGCTCCTTTCAGTCGTGTCTCGATCTTTTCGGACAGTCAGGCTGCGATAAGATCTCTATCAGGGTTCGTGATCAACTCTAGGATCGTTAGGGAATGTCGTCGCTGTCTCGACCTAGTCTCAGGGCGCTTCACCAGGGTCTCTCTGGTGTGGGTCCCTGGGCACAGTGATATTCCGGGAAACTGTAGGGCCGACGAGCTCGCCAGAGCTGGTGCGCTCCTTCCGGAATCCTCTTCTATTGAGATGGGTATGCCACTTGCCTCGGTCAAGTTTACCATTGCGCAGAGGTTCCTTCGGGACGCCAACCTATCCTGGGTAAATGAGGAGTCCTGCTCCACCGCTAGACTTACCTGGCCCAGGATGAATGGAAGGCGTACCAACCAACTACTTAGTCTCGGTCGTGATGTCATCTCGACTGTAGTGGCCGTGCTTACGGGTCATTGCATCATGGGTAGGCACGCCGAGAGAATGAGGCTCCCTTTTAACGACTTCTGCCGTGGATGTAGGTCCACTGAGGAAGAGGAGAGCGTCGTTCACTTTCTTTGCCAGTGCCCGTCTCTCGCTAGGAGTAGATATAGGTTATTTGGCTCCCCATTCCTTGCTAGCTTAACGGAGCTATCATCTATTGATATCAAGGATATAGCTTCGTTCATCAAATTTTCTGGCTGGTTTTCCAGTGTGGGGTAGTCGTGCTTTTATTGTGCAGCCCTTGCGCTGACCAACTTCTTCCTTTCCCCGATTTGGCGGAACTTGGTTAGTACAGGGACTGCGTTTCACCCGTGGCATCACAACGGGCCGCCATGCGTGCTCAAGTGAGCTTTGTGATATCAGAGCTACCACTACGACCTAAGACCTAAGAAGTGCACGCATAGTTGATCATTACATCACTTCAGGTCGGATTACTACTTAGATTCTCACACCACTTATGTTGTGTGCATTAATTTTATACATGAGTGGTGGGACCTACAGTTTAAACTGTGACCTCATATCTAATAAGCCAACGCACTACCCACTAGACTACAGCGACTAGATTAATTACAATCCACGAAATTATAGAAAAAAACCCTTTAAAATTTTGATTTGCATACAACTTGACTTAAAGCATTCTGACTTTAAAGCGATTTTATTACACATACATACGTATGTATATAGTATTTATTTTATTTTTTGTAAATATTTAATATCTGTAATAGTGTTGTGGAAAATTTTACTAATTAATATTTAATTGCCATCATTATGTATTGAATGCTAAGTTTTTTTTAGTTGTTATCGTGTATGTTTTTTTTCTAGCAATTCCAACCAACCATTACATGTAATTGAATTGAATGCTGACAACTGGTAATTAAATACTAAAATTTTGTTAATTGTCGATATTTTTTCCGCTGCTTTAGTTCTTTTTTTTGTGTTTTGTTTTTGTTAAATCACAGACAACATTTAATATCTGTCTATTAATTTTGAAATATAATTACAGATGCATTCATTTCAAACAACAATATTTTGTGTAAATGTATAGAAGAATATAATATTTCATCCAAAAAAAAATACAGGAAAATATGTTTAATTAATAATAATAATTTAAATTTATATGAAATATTTAAAATAAAAAAAGTAAATGAAATTGGAAAATATCCAATAGTGGATTATTTACTGCATTGCAGAACAATTTAATGCAATAGAATCGTTCAAAAATCATGAATTGTTGAATGGTTTCTACACCCTACTTGGTGGTGGTTGGTATGACATAAAAGCTAAGTCTTTGGTTTTTATGATAGTAAATTAAATACACTTAAGATTCCCACAAATATTACAGAATTGCTTGCTTTCCAAACTACCATGGATGCTGCAGTGACCACTGAAGAAAATTATGTTATGCAACATGCTCCAAGTTTATGCATCAATACATACATACATACATACGTCAATACAACCCTTCAATCAGGACTACGAACTTGCTTCTCCCACCACCCATGCTGTGTGCATTAATTTTATTCATAAGTGGTGGAACCCATAGTTTTAAGTCTCCGAACGACAGATATTTGAGAAGCTTTTCGTGGCATTTTGTTTTTTAGAGAAGGAAATCGCTGAAATGTTTTTTTATATTTCATTACATACATACATAATTGGCCATTACAACCCTTCAGTCAGGATTACGACCTAGCTTCTCACACCACTTATGTTGTGTGCGTTAATTTTATACATGAGTGGCGGGACCTACAGTTTAAAGTCGACTCCGAACGACAGATTTTTGAGAAGCTTTTAATGGCAATTTTTACTCTCAGAGTCTTTGCCAGAAATCTGCTGAGAGGAAGTCGCCGAAGAAATATTTTTCGTTTTGATGTCTGACCTGGGATTCGAACCCGGGCCTTTCGTCTAATAAGCCAACACACTACCCACTAGACCACGGCGACTTTTCATTATCTTCGAGATATCTGGACCATAACCTCTTGTCTTTTATACAAATACTCTGGGCAGACACAACTCCTAAAGTAAGAACTTTATTGGCAGCGAAACCATTTTGAGATAGTGTTACCGACAACGGATACCCCTGGCGTTTGGGAAAAGATGTTCGGTAGAACTGGAATGGTATCACCTTGTTGAGCTACCTATCTTCTTACTGCAAAAACTATAATCTATAGCCGATGTTACGGAGTCGATGTTATGATGTTTTCTCCACTGCTCTCTCTTTTTTTCTTTCTCTTTTTTTTTTAAGAGCGACATTCAGAAGATGACTCCCTTCATGTAGTGCTTTGTATTGAAATACAGGAAAGATAATTTATAGGGGAATAAAAAAGCCACATTGTTTTCGAGAATTGCTGTTCAGTGATAATTCTCATTTTCTTTTTTTTATTGTGAGTAAAAATATGCAATGTCAGAGAATCCCAAACACCAAGACTCTCTGGTGGGAATCAAACCCATTTGAAGTTTAGCACACTACCAACTAGGCCATCGGGGCCCAGCGGAGTCATCAACACTGATTCTGATGCATTCAGAAGCAGTGATGCCGGAAACAGTGAAGCATCAATATAAACACGGCGTCTACTATTTTGTTGGAGGGTTTATAGGATAACGATTGGCGGTTTTAACCAATAATACGCTGAACGCAGTGTACTCGCATTATGGGGTCTTAATTCTATTTATCATTTTAGTGGCATAAAATGTTTTTACTTGAAGAAGGGCATATTGAAAGTCAACCTTAAAATGCTTAGAAAATATTAAAATTTTCTTATTCTTCTAAACCGAAAACTAAAAAAACTTTCTTTGATAACAATGAGCACAATAAAACTGACAAAAAAGATAAAGAAAAAACAAAGAAGTGAACCAAGCTCCTTGAAAAGTAGGCAAAAATAAAGTAGATTTTCAACGAACAATTTCACTTTTTATATTGGACGGGATATTAAATTATTCTTCATAAAAGTGACTCAAAAGTCTCATTCTTATGTCTTATGAATTTTTGTGACAAAGAAAAAACCAAAAAAAAAAAAGAAGAAAGAATGAATTTTTGTTTTTGTTTAGAAGCCAAAAAAGACAATGTAGATGACATGCCAAAATTATTAAAAGAAAAAAACAAAAAATCATCACCACTTCAAAGTATGGTACTCTAGAAAAAAAATTCGTTTAAAAAGTATCTGGCAAAAGAGGAGGTAAAAAGAAAAAAAAAAGACGGTCATGCACATGAACGGCGGCAGTAAAGATTTTACAAATCAAAAGTGTAGCACAGGCTCTGAATTGACTTCAAGTTGTCCAACTTTTCTTTTATACTTATCCTCTATAGATTTTGTTTTCTTCTTATTCATTGTTTTTTTTTTTTTGTCTCCTTCAAGTAAGTACTTGAGAAAATTTCATAATAAAAGGGGAAAAAATAGGAACAATAATGGTGGGATTTTATAAATTGCTTGATTTTGTTTTTTTTTTTCATTTCATACAATTTCATTACATAAAAGCAAATATTGTTAGATTGGTTGCGACAATTCAATTCATTTTATTCATCAATTGTTCACAAAAAGAGTTGAAAACAGAGAAAAAAAGTGTCCCACTTTCTTACAAAAGATCTCAAGGTATTGTTGTGTTTTATAAGCCATTAGGCATACCTTTTCCGTTTCCTCTTGAAAACTGGATTGTTTGTTACTTTAGAAGGTGGTGGTGGCTGTAGATAACTTAAAGGGGGAAACATTTATGTAGAGTAAAGGATTTAAGGATTAAAGATATGGGGAAATTTATACGAGGAATATTGTAAGAAGACAGGCCTTAGTAAAAACTTACGCAGATAGGACATATAAACACAGAATTTCAATAACAAAACTATACACGAATATCATTATAAAGAAAATAAAGTAAGTAAAATTGCATTATAAAATTATATTTTAATTCAGTAACAAAACCTTGGCTTTCGTATTCTCATTTAGGTTGTTGAAATGTTTTGCCAGAGTCCAGTAGGAGTTTCTTTAACAGTCGAGATTTATTCCGCAGTTTTATATGACTAATAATGTGTACTAAGCAGGTGCCACACACATACATATGTACATAATTGGCCAATTCAGACAGAATTATGACCTAGTTTCTCATACCACTTATGTTATGTGCAATTTTATACATGAACGGCGGGACCTAGAGTTTAAAGTCGACTCCGAATGACAGTTTATTTTGAGAAACTTTTTCATGGCAATTTTATTTACTCTCACAGTTTTTCCCAGAAATCTACTGACGGCAACTACTACGCCGTAGTTGCCTCAGCTGGGGTTTGAAATGTGGCCTTTACGCCTATTAAGCCAACATACTACCTACTAGATTACGTCGCTTTCTAGTAAATCGTTAATTATTTGTAAGTTCCTAATTATTAACTTATGATAGTCAATTTTGATTTCACTTTGAACTAGATTAAGTCTTAAGACTGATTATTTGATAACAGCAGAATTTTTTCTATTGAAAGCATTTTGGCTGTAGATGCCTTATAAACGAAAATTTTTCCAAAAGAATACTCGGTTAGAAGTCCCTGTTCTCTTGTATAACCAGGTTACAAAAATAAAGAAAATGAAAAAAATTAACTTTTTAAATTCAAAATCTAGCTGCGATCTATTGGAAGTAAAATTGACAAAAATAAAGGCTTTGTTTTCCGTTCAGAAAATAGTACGTTAAGATGGCTATTTTTGAAAGTGTTTTAAGGCGAAAAGCTATCTATATGATATGCTAAGCATGTTTAAAAAAACTACCCCTATTTAATTTTTTTTATTTTGCAAAATCAATAAAGTTTTCCTATTGTTTACACTGTAATAAAATGATTATTTGAAATATTCAATAATGAAAATCAATTGCCTACGGCTTTAAATGACAGCCGTATATACTTTATATTCTATAAGAAGAAGTATTCTGAAATAATAATGATGTCATAGACATTTAAGAAATACAAAATTCAATGCCTGTAAACAGTTAAAGAAATTTTATTTAAAATTTCAAGCTTTCTATGAAATTATAGATGGTGGCAATATAGAACACATTTAGAATTTAAGCTTGAAAACTTTATTAAATTTTTTTTTTAATTATTTTTTCATTTTTTTGTATTCAAAACATTTTCTCAGTGTATTCATTGGCTTTTCCGATACTAGTACAGTTAGAGTAGAGTGCCACTTAAAGTGTATTCAGTTTTGTTTTTGTTGATTTTTGGACATTTTACAGCGTTTAGTTTATGAAGTACATGTCCTCGTACACCATTATTCCATTGTATTGTTTTCTATGTAGACCCTTGAGGCTGCTACACACTATTAAGAATCGTTAAACAGCAACATCGCTGATGACGACGTCGTAGTCAGCACAGCATCATCATTATAATTATGAGAGCGAGTATTGTTTTATTCTATGGCAGCTGAAGCAGCAATAGAGTATTACTGTTAGTTAAAAAGCTTGTCATCGTCCATCTTTGCTATCCTTTGGCATCAATAGACAAGCAGCGAAACAACAACATGAACAACAACAACGACACAATGGCCACTAAATCAACAACAAAAGCGTTAATGAAATTGAAATCAATTGTTAAACAAAGCATGAATACATGACAATTCACTCTTTCTACATCTCTCACTCTTACTCCCTCTCTCTTTCCCTTTCATTTCTTTGTTTCTCTTTTGTATGTAATTCACCTCTTGTCCTAAACACTTGAGAGCTCCTTAATGTAAGCAGTTGTTGTCATTATAATAGTTTGGGGATGTACATCTCCAAGGGTGCTTTGTGCTTTAGAGCTATAAAATGTTCGGCTGTATTTGAAAAGCATAACGAAGCGATGGTATACGTGAAATGAAAAACCAGAGAATTTTCATATTTTATTTACTCTCGTTGGCCAATACAATACACGGGAAAAGTGGTTGGTTAAACGGGGAGTGATCGTTTCTTTAGTTTGCCATTTTTCCTGAAAGGTACGTCAATTAATATGAAATTAAGAAACTAATTAAACTTGATATTGAATTCTTTCTTTTGCCTTACTTTCAGTCTACATAAGTATAGAAGGCGTATTAAGAAAAAAAAAAATTAAAATTTTTCTGACGTAAAATAAGCAAGGTTTTCTGTTTTAAATGTTTTTATTAAAACAGTTTACCTTCTTTTAATAAAATTTGCTTTCAATTGAAAATTTATCCCACATACCCGCCACGTAACTTAACGGCTCCAGGAAGCTGTAAACAATCTGAACATTTTATTGTCAGCCAAGCTTGTTAAATTAAAACAATTCTTCCACACTTTGTTGTGTTAATGGCGGATATGTTAACTGAAAATCTACGTTGTTTTTTTTTTATTGGCTCGTAAGTTTAATTGATTAACGGAAAACAATTTTGGCAAGTGCATAAATAACTTCTGCAGATTATTGCAGTTTAATTGTTCTTAATTTTCACTGACAACAGTAAAAATATTAAATGCTTGGGCATAATGAAATAGACTTCATCAACGTAAAAGAATTTTTCTTAACAGCAAGTAAATATTGTGATCGATTAAAAACGAGTTAAGAAATGTAAAAAAAAAGATAAGAACTGCAACCATATAGCTGGCAGCCTGTGTATAAGGATGGTCCAACCAAAGCACACGGTTTTAATTGTAAATAAAATTGTAAGTTTTCACAGAATTATCTGAATTATGAGTAGATGCCACGAATTCAGTGGCATATTTTCAAAGACACTGAAAGAAAATTCAGTTTCAATGTCCTTAATATGCCGAATGATCTCACCCCTTTGCTTCTGGAATACTTCTTGGCTTATTGACTTACATTTCTTCTTTTAAATCCCCTCAAAGTAAGGAGTTCAACGGTGTCAAATCACATCGATTGTGAGGGAAAATTAACTCTGTCACGATGTGAGATATCACGGCCATTTAATTTCTCGTGCAAAAGAGCCATTACTTTGTTGGCTAAGTGATAAGTGGCACTATCCTGTTGGAGTTACATATCAACCTCAATTTCTAGTCATAAAAAATTCGTTTTCATCTTGCGATTGCGAGCACTACTCACGGCCCTAGGCTATATACCACATCATCATACACAAGTGAACACTTTGGAATTGTATTGGCTTTTCTGTTTGTTAACAAAACTGGTGAGGTTAAAGTGAGGCTCGTCGCTGAAGATGATTTTGTTTGAAAAGTTACCATTCATATTTGTCAGTTTTGTCAAACATTCGATGCATAGATGGCGCTTGAAATGATCGGTAGATCATAGATATTTAGTCAATTGAATGTTATAAGGATGTAAAGTGAAACCTTTATTCAAAATTTCCGTCAGCGTAGATGTTTTTACATTTTCAACAGATCCAGTTTGTTAAAATTTCAGGACAATTCCCTCGATTCAGGATACATAGATTTTGGCTGCAGCGAGTCATTCAACAAAACGACAGAAAATTACAGTATTTACTTCATATGGGTATCAGTATACTACAAATTTACCTGGGCTTCGCCATTAGCACAAAAAATGGTGTCAGTCTGAAAATCAAACGCAGTTTCAGTATTGCCAATAGGTGATACTATGATCTCAATAAGAAAATGGGTAGCAGAGGCATTTGTCGTGCGTCAAATATAATACTTTACAAGACTTCTTTATCGCGTAGAAGCCTGGACACTGTTAGGCAGTGATGCAGCATCCTTGAAAGTATTCGAGAAAAATATCCTACATAAGATCTTCGGTACAATAAGAGTTGGCGATGATTTCCGCATGCGACCCAACAGCGAGATATAAGAACTCCTCGACGACATGGACGTTGTGCAGCGTATTAACATTCAGCAGTTGCGTTGGCTCGGCAATGTCATTCGAATGGAGGAGGATGCTCCGTTGAGATGGGTATTTAATGCGAGGATCTGCGGAAGTTGGCAAAGTGGATAAACTTGTTTACGTTGGAAAGATCAGATTGTTGCGACCAACAACCAAAGCAGAGACGCCTAGAAGGATGCTTTAAGGCAGGCTAAAATCTGTCACTCGGGTTGTCAATAGCCAATTAGGTAAGAATTCAAAAGACGAAAAGGAAGATGGCAAAGCGTTTATTTATTGCATATATGTCTGTCGTTGGTTCATTGGAGAAGGAAGACTTCTACACGCAATAAATATGGTTTCACAGTTGACCCGATGGGAGATCAAAAGTTTTTCTAAGAGCTGAAAATGGTTCCAGGATAAGGCGAAAAGAATAATTGTGATATCATAATGTGATATATTTGGTTCAAGTTTATATGGACTGTATCTACCAACAGGTTCTATTGGGTAATCAATGCGAAAAAAGCTATAATACGACCCATAGAGTGACCTACATGGAGACTAATTATGGAAATAAATTCTATTGAGGTTCTACAAAATGAAAAAGATTTTCTTCTCGAATAATAATCAGTTTTGTGGATTAATTCGTGTTTCCATAATTTACTGATAAAAACTCATCGAATATTAAACGCTTCTTAACAATAATTTCGTATAAATTCTCCAATTGCTTTCGTTTCTGTTCGACCATAACCACTTAAAAGTTTAATAATTTTCGTTTCCTTTCATTTCAGTCTGGCATTTATGTTTGCTTTAATATTTTTTGCACGTTTGTGGTTTGAGGAAAAATTAAAAACTTTTCATCATTTTTTCTTACACCGCACACGACTCTTATATTTTTCGTTTTTTTTTTTTTGTTTGTTTGCTTTTCTTCAAAGATTGTTTTCCGTATAAACGAATAAAAACATAAATTTTCTGCAATACTTTTTAATCACAATTGCTACCCAAAACCAATAATCGCAAAACAGGAATAAAATAAAAAAAAAGAAAGAAAACTTTTACTTCATCTACATACTTGATAACAAACAATAAAAAAATTTGGAAGAAGGAAAATTTACGAATAAGAAGAAGAAGAACAAGCAAAGGAACTAATGATTTTATGGAAATCTCACAAGTAACGTTATTTATATCCACATTGATTTAGTATCAAAAAACAAAAACAAAAGAAATAAATTGGACTTTAAAATAACAAAATCATCTTATACAAGCATACATATTGAGATGTCCTTAAAAGAATACATTCATTTAAAGCCCTTACTTGAGTATAAGATTGCTAACTGTTACTATTACGCATTGTAGAAACTTTACAATCGTAAAACTTGCACTCTAACAAAATTGTTGCAATTTCTTTGAAATACAATAGAAAATAAAAAAAAGAATAAGAAGAAGAATAAGAATTAAAAAAAGAAAAAAAGTCTTCTAACGTCTTTTCTTTTACTCTCTATGCACAATTGTACAATAAGTTATGCAAACTTTATATGCTTTTTTAAGAATAATTTTGCATACGTTTACCAACAAATAAATACAAGTATGCGTATGGATATACTAATACATATACATATGTATGTAAGTATGTGTACAAAATATCACAAACAGAGTAACTTAAAATATAAGAAACAAACATACATATATATGGGTTATCCCTCCATTGTATAGTGGATAATAGTTCAGAAAATCAAATGAATAAGGAAGGTAAGTGTGCTAAAACAATGACTGCTTAGCCACTTAAGGATCAGCCTTATGGCTACAAGACAATGTTTTCTATTTTACTGAGAAAATTATGCCATTACACCCTGTTACACCCACGATGTGTATGCTAAATTGCATGGAGGCACAACGAATAGGGTTTTATGTAAAAACCTCAGACTTGAGGTTCACTTATGGTTAGATGACGACTATAGTGCCTTGCAGGTAAATATTTTTGCTGCCTTGTAAACTATTGAGGCTATAGTTGATATGCCCACTTCAAATTTGGAATTTTTTATGATTTTTGTTGACAGTCAAGTTGCTTTAAGGGCCAGTACGTTTTTCTTATGTAAAAAATTTGTAAATACCTTTGGACCACATCCAATCCTTCAACGGTTCTGGAACCTAGTTGTTGGTTCACTTTCTGAGAATGATTTCTTTTTAGAAACAAATTTCCCAATTTACAATTCTACGGATTTATAATTAAATGGGCCAAAGAGAAGGAGCAGATGTGTTTGGGGAATGGATCACGTTGTCAAGAAGTCTATGGCTTTTCTATAGATAGTGCTCGAAGACATTTGCTGATTGATTTTGTAGTAAGCTATAGGCTAAGAACCTGGAACAGATCCCAACTCTACTACAACAACAGGCCAATAATATTTGACGAGGAGGAGTTGCTGATTATCAAACACCTTATCTGCAACAGTCTAACTCTAAGCGTTTCACTGAGCGTTTAAGGTTCTTGAAATATTTATGGTTAGTTTGAGCTGGGACTTCAAGGCTCTTGACTGTTTGTGCTCGTCTTTTTCATCTTTTTCCCATCTTTTGCCTTTCCTGTTCTTTTGTCTCTTTCTAACTTATTCCTTGTTCCATATTCCGCTTTTCTATAGGACGTATTTACACGTCCTATCCTAACCAGTAGCACTATATACATACATAATTGGTCATTACAACTCTTCAGTCATGATTATTGACCTAGTTTCTCACACTACTTATGTTGTGTGTGCTATTTTATAAATGATCAGCGGGACCTACAGTTTAAAGTAGACTTCGAATGATATATTTTTGAGAAACTTTTCATGGCAATTTTATTTAAATGAAAAATAACTTTTTGTATTTGATTACTACCTCTATCTTAATATCGACTCTGAACGAAAAACTTGAGAAGCTTTTTGATGGCAATTGTTTACTCCTGGATCTTTTGCCAGAAAACTGCTGAGAGAAAGTTTAAAGGAGAAATATTTCAACCAGGACGTCTGACATCTCGAAGAAAATCTATACTGAGAGTTAGAGAAACTGGCGGTTTGCTGAACAATCTGGGTTGGATACTAACGAATGTACGCATGTAAATGGAAAGTAGGAGGCTTATGGGAAATATATCGCATTTTTGGTGAAACTATAAGGTTCTTAAGATGTGTAGACAAAAATATTTCGTCTGGGATTTGAAATTTAACTCAAAAGTTGTTATCAAATGGTTTGGAAATCAATGCCTAAGTTGTTGAACTGTTCTGCAGTAAATGTGTTCTCATATATTCTCGATCTTTTTATAATTTACAATCTGGTATCTACATACATAATTGGCCATTACAACCCTTCAGTCAGGATTACGACCTAGCTTCTCACACCACTTATGTTGTGTGCGTTAATTTTATACATGAGTGGCGGGACCTACAGTTTAAAGTCGACTCCGAACGACAGATTTTTGAGAAGCTTTTCATGGCAATTTTTACTCTCAGAGTCTTTGCCAGAAATCTGCTGAGAGGAAGTCGACGAAGAAATATTTTTTCGTTTTGATGTCTGACCTGGGATACGAACCCGGGCCTTTTGTCTAATAAGCCAACACACTACCCACTAGACCACGGCGACTTCGGTAATTCAGAGAGACGAAGTTTCTTATAAATCTATTAGCTATTAGTTTCAATAAACAAAATTTTTATGTCTTCTTAAGCTGTAATTCCAATATTTCTATGCACTGCCCTATCGACGGTTGCATTGTAAAATGATATTTATAATGATTGTAAAATTTTCCCATCTATTTTATTGTACAACATTATACGCTTTCCATGGAACAAAACTCACTTGTGTTACGAGTTTGTTTTATTTTACCTACACATGGAAAAAACGTCCTGTGTGTGTCATACTTTTCTTTATATTTTGATTTTGTATTTCGAATTGGAATTGGAAAAGAAAAACGAAATAAAAAGGCAATGAGATTGAAATAAGAAGTGTATTTAAATAAAGTATTTATGGGAAATTGTTATTTACGATTCTAATCCAATCTAACGATTGCTTATGATCTATTATTTTTAATTTCCACTACGGAATAAATACTAAGTACACGGATTTGTATCGTTTGTCTTTATTACAAATAGAGGAGCGGTTTTAGAAAATAATTGGAAATATTGGAAGAATTTTTAAAATACAAAAATACATGCACATACATACACACATAATTGATCATTATAACCCTACCTTCTTATACCACTTATGTTACGTGCGTTAATTGTATCTATAAGTGGCGGAACCTATATTTTAAAGTCGGCCCCGGAAGACAGATTTTAGAGAAACTTCTCCGGCCAATTTTATTTTCTCTCAGAGTTTTTGGCAGAAATCTGCTGCCATATAGAAATATTTCTATATTTTCGTTTTGTTGCCTGACCTGGGATTTGTACCGTAGCCTGAAGGCTAATAAGCCAACATACTACCTACTAGACTATAGCGTCCTAAAAATAACGTACTTTTCGGCTAATTCCTTTAAGAAGAGTGATTGGATAGGCAAAGCGCTTGGAGTAAAGAATTAAACTGTGGTTATCAAGTGCAATGTGTTTATTGTTTCACCTTTTCACCTGCATTTTTGAAAGACTCAAATGAGTATAATGGTATAATGTTCTAAATTTAACCTGAGCTGTCATATCTGGCATGTCTGTAGTGAGGTGGCGATTTTACGTAACTTTAGTAGCATAGAGTCGACCCCAGTTTCCCCTTTATTAAGGTTTTTTGTCAAATTTCTCTTCTTTTCTTTCACGCCCGAATTGATTTTTGGTAGACAAACAAGCATCTTAAGGTCACATAAGATAGGCAAAGGATAACAAAGGTATGTCACGAACTGACTGTCTGACAATTATTTTTGTTTTTTTTTTACATTTCATGTGGCTGACACATTATGTGGTTGAACATTTAACACATTTTATGATTGCTCATCCCATATAAAATCCTTTTCTTTTTTAATATACGTTCACATATGAAAAGGATTTTTCCTTTTAAGGACAATAGGAATTATAAGCATACAAAGGCGAAGAATACAATAAAAAATAAAGGAGGTGCAGAGCCATTAATTTTCAAATGTTTAGCTGTTTAATGGCTTCCTGAAAGAATTTATGATTCCACATTTATTGCTTTCAATTCTTTATTTTTTTTTCTTTTCTTATCTTCAAATACTTAGAGAATGAGAATATTATGAGCGAAATATGCAAATAAGTTGAATATGTTGCCACAAGAATTTTTATTATCGGCTCAAATATGCTGCCTTTCATTATGATGACAAATATTTTTTATATTTTATTTTTTATTGTCATAAAAAGGGTTCGAGAATATAAGAAATATTGTTGTTGTTTGTTGTTGCTGTCATTAAATAAGATGAATAAAATCGACAATCAAAAAAATTTTATTTGAAAATCGAAAACAACGGACAAAATTTAATGACATTAATATGGTAGAACATAATAAAACCATAATTATCGATAAATTGACAAGTTAAAGTTGCTCTTCGTATGGGTTTGTTGGTTAAAGGCTTTGAAGCCAAGAGAAACATCAATTCGAAATTTGTTGTCTTTAATCTTTAGACTTTATATTTTATAGTAAAAAAGTTAGCGGATGTATAGGGAGGGCCATTTAAAAGTATAAATTTAAAAATGCAATGAAACAAAGACAATTGTTCTGCTTAGAAATGAAATATTATTTTATTCATATGGCTACTCTCTACTTAATTGGTCATTATTTGGTAATGATGTAATACCATGGAAATCAGTAAAGTTTAGTGGTATAGAGAACCATAAGGTCAGTATGTTTACTGTTCAAATATATGACCTGGGTTTTACCCACTGTGGTAGGTTTATACATCAGATACGTTTTCTTAGTGATGCCTTTGACCTCCTTTAAATTTTTTAATTTTTTCGGTATCTTTATCCTAAGAGTAGAATTAAACATACATAATTGGCCATTACAACCCTTTAGTCAGGATTATTGATATAGTTTCTCACACTACTTATATTATGTATGTTATTTTATACATAAGTAGCGGGACCTACAGTTTAAAGTCGACTCCGAACGACAGATTTTTGAGAAACTTTTCATCAATCTCAAAATCCCAGAAATCTGGTAGAAGGAAGTCACCCAGGAAATATTTTTATATTTTCTTTTTGATGTCTGACCTGGGATTTGACCTAACGTCTAATTAACCAACACACTACCTACTAGACTACGGCGACTTTAGTACCTCAATCAATTGAACTAATTTTTGCGCACTTAAGCGTATGGGGTCGTACCACGGCATTGGCATCATAAACATTAGCCTTTAAATGATCAATAGTCTCTGGTGTGTCGGCATAACATTTTTCTTTTTACAACGCCTCACAGAAAATATTATTCAACGGCCATTAAACGAACATTCAGCATTCTTCCATTTAAGGTTTTTCTTGTTTTTTTTTTTTGTAAAAGGTACTATATTGTCTTGCATGGCCTTGTCCTCAGGCTCACAATCATGCTCCAACGACTTACAATTGTCAATTTCAATTTGCCTCAAGCCATCAAGGCTATGTCAATGCCTGCATTAGATAGTTCATCCGCAGTCCATATTAGAGGTGAAAGACACCATACCACCTAGATGTGTTGATACTCATTATCTCTTTTCGTAGATCGAGTGCATGGTACCTCTGCCATCAATCTGGATTCCATAGGTCCTATAACTCTTCAGACTGCGTCTGCATGCAAAACAGATATCGGTGATGCCCCCATATGATGTCGTGGCCGCTTTCTTCTATTCCAAAATAAGGAGGAAGTCCGCTAAATTTTTTGCCATCCTCTTGTAGCAAGTTGCTTGATCCTGTTGGAACCAAACATCGTTCACATCAATACCAAAAAAAAAAAAAATAGGTTATTATAGTGCGATAGGTGTCTCTATTGACCATAATGGTTGTGCCGTCCTCATTTTCCAAGAAATGTGAGCCAATGATGCCTCCGCTACCCAAGTTGTACCAAACAATCCTCGTATGGGTGTATTGGCTTCTGTAAGACCAGTGTGGGTTTTCTAAGTTGCAAATACGGCAATTTAATTTATTACGTACCCTGACCTTAATCCGAAAAGAAAATTTTTGTTCTAAATCAAGGTCATTCTACAGTTTCTCGTTGACCAAATAAATCCCAACGTTGTTCAAGCGTAAATCGATTCTGATGGTTCAACTTTAAGCCGATAAATGAGAATTTTCTTAAAGAGGTTTTGTAAACAAGCTTTGAGATAGGATGATTAGCAATGGAATAGGATGCCTAGTAAAGCTATTTATATTTTGCAATACAAAATAATTTAACAAAATAAATAATAATAATTTAATTAAATTATGGAATTTCTCTTAAATTCATTCTTTCATTCATTAAAACTTTAAATAATTTCTGCTGAATAATCTAAAAACACATGCAATGCATGTTTTCTGGCATTTCTTTGAAATGTGATATTAATTTAATACGAATGTCAGAAAAACTTAAATATTCATCATAAATTTATTACTCATAACTACAGAACATGTTTGAAAATATAAAAAGAACAAATAGAAGAAGCATGTCAATATTAAGTTACCAAAATTTATATGAAAATTTGAATTTGAAATCTATTAAATGAGTATCTATTTACAATGTTTCAATATAAAGTTTATGTATTTATGCTTTTTGCAATAAATATTTTGTATTTCTATGTATTTTGGATTGCATTTAATATTTGCAATGTTTAATTAAATACTACTCATATGTACATACATATGTAACCTAGGCAACCATTGTTAAATAAAATCTGTTTCATTTCATTTCTTTTGTTTTACAAAAATTTATTTTTATTTTTATTTTTAAAATTCATACATGCTATGTACATATGAACGTATGATTCTACATATTAGTTGTAAGAAATATAAACATAAAGATTCCAAAGTGAATAATGATAAACTGCATTGCAATCAATTCGCTACAGTAATAAAAGCATCAAGGTATAGGAGAAATTGTTTGCACTGAAAAAATTTAGCGGCTTTACTCCTAAATTTGGAATAGAAGAAGGAGGCCTCAAAAAAGAGTGTTTAAAGTATATAAAATCTACATATACAGCAAATTTGGTTCGTCATATGTTTTCTTAGACGACTTTGTTCCGTTGGACTATGTTATTATTTTCGCCATAAAATTACAAGGAAAGTACTTTAAGATCTTAAGGCATCAAACACTTCTAAACTATTCACACTTTTATCTATCCAAACTGTTGATACTACCTGTGTATATAATCAAATTCAATCCGGTGTAATTTTCTTTTTGTTTTTCTGTTTTTATCATTTCGATTTAAATAACTATCTCTATGTGTGTATCCCTTTTATGTCGTAATATTTAATTAAAATATCAACAAGTAGCCGGACAACATGAAATCATAGAATGTATGTGTGCCAAGCCATGTCATTTAATTTTATTAAAATTTAAAAACATTTTCAAATAATTTTACAATGAAGTTTCTTTCTACTGATTATTATTTTATATTCTAGTTTTACAGCAAATTGAAGCAACAAAAAAAGTACAAAAAACAACAACAACAAAAATAATAATAATAAAACAAAATATCCTTCAGGGCATACAAGAATAATTACACGCACAGCTTGTTTAACTATTTATGGTACTTGCTTGTGGACCAACAATTATTTTTATATATCTACTCTCTCTCTCTCTCTCTCTCTCTCTCTCTCCCCTCACTGATCCCAAAAGTGAAAGAAAAAAACTGTTATTGTGCACTGTGTAACAATTGCTTAGAGAAATGAAGCAATTGAGAATAGCTTTCGCACGGTACAGTGTAGGTGATAATTATTATCGTAGACTTAGTAATATATTTTGAGTTAAAAGTTTTAATTACGAACATATATTCTCTTCACCGCTTAGGGTCGTTGGAAACAATTTTTTATTCCAGGGAATTTAATTAAAATTATCTTGAACCACAAACTTTTTTAGATTATTGGCCCTTATTTGATCTAATTTGCCTATCTGTCTGAAACTAAGAAGGAAAGTCAGACAGCATAGGAAAGAATAAAGAAATAATAGGGCACAGTTAGCAAAGTTCCTTACCAGAACACCTAATATAACAACCCATTGGGTGGGTCCTCAGATTAGCACTGCTTGACCTTTCTATGGTGGTTGTTGCTAAAGTTAAAGTCTCAGGCAGATCTGGGATTAGTGAATGATTAAATAAATTGCTTGGCAATATCGCCTGTACTGAAATGGAGCAAGCTCAAGGTGACAGACCCCAAGCACGAGCGATTGGAAGAATATGTTGTTGTATGCTTAAATACATGATCACAAAATGTTTTGATAGGCTAAAGTATTAAATAGTCAAACTTGAAATAACTCTTCAATTACTAACTACTTACATACTTACCTGTATTAAAACCTAGCTTCTCACACCACCCATTGTATTTATTGTTGTATTATATGTTAGTTGCGGAAGATTTCGGGATTTCTGCGAATTGAGATTTGAATCATTGGCTTAAGTCTAATAAGCCAGCAGCATATGTACTAGACTGCTTATTTAATTGATTTTTACAACCTAGCTTCAAGCTTCATTTTTATACAACAGTGACGCGACCTACATTTGTACGGTTTTATTTTTTATTATTTATATTTCCTCTCCATGTTTTTGCCAGTAGGTTAGGTTAGGTTAGAGGACGTGTACTTGTCAATTCTGATAAATACAGTACTTGGTGGTCGAAGTGACCTATTGTACTATGTCCTAGCTTCTCATACCACTTATGTTGTGTGTGTTAATTTTATACATGAGTGGCGGAACCTACAGTTTAAAGTCGACTACGAAGGAAGGTTTTTTTTGAGAAGCTTTTCCATGGCAATATTTTACTCTCAGAGTTGTTTGCCAGAAATCTGCTGAGAGGAAGTGACCGAAAAATTATTTTCAAATTTTCGTTTTTATGTCTGACCTGGGATTCGAACTCGGGTCTTTCATCTAATAAGCCAACACACTACCTACTAGACAACGGCGACCAGTAGCCTGCTAAGGGCATGGCAACTTCATTTATTTACTAATTTACTTACTTAATTGGCCATTAACAATCCGATTAATGGATTTCGGCCTGCCATAACACATCCATCCAGGCGCCTCTGTTTTTTGCACACCTACGCCAGTTGGTCATACCAATCGAAGGCAGGCCTTCCAACGCAAACGAGACGTCCTCTTCGCCGATTTCCGTAGATTCCAGTATTAAAAACACGTCTCGCCGGAGCATGCTCTTCCATTCGAACGAAATGGCCGAGCCAGCGCAACCGGTGGTTGTTAATAACGCTGCATAACGTCCATGCAGTTGAGGAGTTCATATAGCGCACTACCGGATCGATAGCAGAAATCATCGCCAACTCGCACTGGAGCGAAGATCTAACGTAGGGCTTTTCTATCGAATACTCTCAAGGCTGTTGCATCGGAACTTAGTATGGTCCATGCCTCAGCGTCACAAAGAAGCACGGGTAGGATGAGCGTTTCATAGAGTATTAGTTTTGTTGTACTCGAGGTTTCTGCAACTCCATTGCCTTTTGAGTCCTTAGAATCACCTGTTGGTGTTCTGCGCTTGATCTCGAGATTGCTATCATTTTTTGTAATAACTTCAATTATTTACTAAAATTTTATTGCCGCCTATAGGGTTCATAGTATACTTGATAACTAAATTTAGTATAATACTATTATTGTCTGCCATTGTTATTTTATGGTATTTTTGTAGGTCATCGGTATTTTTTTTTGCTTTTGGTCGGTCATATACAAACAACTACAACAATAATAACAATAAAACCCACAAAAAAGGAGAGAAAGAAAAAAAATGTGTTGCACACAACAATAAAAGGCAACAAGCTTGTTAACATAATTCAACATGTATTATGCCACAGGTCATTCATTAAAAATGTGTCATCCACACAAAAGTTACCAGCAAAAAAACCCAAAAAAATACAATTCGTTGCCAATCTTTTTTTGCTGTTGTTTGCAACACAACAATTGTTTGACGATACTCATGCAAATAATTGTAATCAGTTTGTAATGTTTGTTTGCAGTTATGCGTGTATATGCGTGTATAGTCGATGTATGTATGTATGTATGTTCTACGAAAAGTCGCATTTTATTAAAGGATAATGTTGTATTAATATGTAGTGCAGCTTTTTTGTCAGTTGTAAGATTTCTTCTTATTTAATGCGGAAAAATAAATTTAATTGAATTATTTGAGTAGAAAATGAAGAAAATAGCGAAATAAGAAGGCTCGTGAAATCATAAAACCTTTCAAAGTGCATAGGGCAGTGACATTAGGACAGGGATATTCGGACAGCTTTGAAGAAAGCCTACTTGACATGGTTATTACATCCTTTTAGTCAGGATCACGATGTAATTTCTCACACCATCCTTGTTGTGAGTGTTAATTTTATCCATGAGTAAAAAAGTAATTTTATTTTACTTTAAGAGTTTTTGTCAGAAGACAACTGATAGGTAATCGATGAAAGCAATATTTTTTCCCATACTTCGTTATGAACAGAGATTTGAACCACGGGCTTATGTCTAATAATCCAACACTATCTGTATCAGAGATCAGCAACGATGAGTAGATTCTAATCATACTTGTAATTTCAGATTCTTATACTCATTCATACTTATTTTGATATCATACTTATACTACTCATACCCAAAGTTGGAAGTACTCGTCGTATTCATACTTAACAATACGCATGATGTTATTGACTTCGACTCGTCTCTACTTAACATTTACACGAAGCAGAAAATAAGTATGATGCGCGTACGAACACTACTATGCTCGCAAGAACATTGGGTGTATACTTTGCTTGTTGTCTTTCTCCTTCCTTTCTTGTTTATTTGTATATGCAACAACAAAAAAGGCTTTAAATTTTAATAAATGATTCGAACTACTCGAATGACTTATAAGTATTATAAGTATTTTTCTAAACTTATGAATCAGAATGAGTAGACGTATGAATCAAACATATTCCGAATGTTGTGAGTTTGATATCAACATTGTACTCATATTCATTGCTACTTATACTTATAAATCAATGTTGTAGCGAGTACGAATGAAGCAGAGAAGTTGAATTTCAATTCTGTTGATTCACTCATATTCAAAATTGCATGAGTGCGTATGAGTAGCGGAAAAATGATTCACTGCTGATCTCTGATCTGTATCAGGATGACGTATTCCATTTTTATTTTACAGTCCCGTTAAATTGCTGAATGTATTTTAATTACCTTCCACTTGCGTGGTTAATTCATGTGCACTTTCAACTTTTGTTCTAAAAAAAACTCAAGAATCCTTAAGAATTAAATTTTATTTCTTCAACGAAATAAATAATAATAAAACTCCTTTACCATCCTTCAGCATACATACGACAGTAACAATATATGTACACATTACACACAATAGAAATGAACAATGGCAGTATTAATAGAGAAAGAGAGACACAGAAAGAGAGAGAGAGTATGTGTATGACAAAAGTAGAACAGAATGCTGAGAAAGAAAAATAATTTGTAATACAATATGAGTATGAGTGTACAACAGTTTTTGATTTCCCTATGGAAATCAATTGATCAGACGTATCGAAATGTTTATTTTGCGACATTTTCTACGGCAATACGCAATAACAACAGTTTCTATGCTTGGTAAACAATAACTTAAGGACCCATACGTAATGAACACACATGGAGAGAGAGAGAGAGAGAGTGGCAAAGTGTAAGATGGAAAATAAAATTTACTGTTGGGTATGAGAGATATGGAAGCATTTGCTATTCATACATTACTCTACAGTGTAGAGTCTACACTCAACATGTTGTTTCATCTCGTTAGTATTTGAGTCCTTTTTGCTGGTTGCATGTGTATGTGGATGGGAGTGTGATTTTTTTTATTTAAAATTTAAATTTAATTTTTTTTTTTTTGGTATTTTATTGATGAGAATTTTTTATATTGTCGTATATATTTTATGACATATTTTTTTTTTGATATTAATTTTAATGCCATTGGTTTACAATTTTCCATTTGAAAAGTGAAAAATTTGTGGTAATTTTGATTATTAACATTTCAGTCAACTTGCTACAATTTGGATATGAATAAAGGTTTTATGAAATATTAAATTTAAATCATAATAACCTGTAACTTATACAACCATATTTGCATATAAAACATTTTAGATTGTCTATGTAATTTTATCATACAGTGTGTTTGCCTTATTGGATGTAAGATCACAGTTCAATCCCGAGGTTAGACATCTCCAACAAAATGAAATATGAAAAAATTCAATTCATTCCATTCAACAGATTTCTGGCAAATAAAATTGCTATGTAAAGTTTCTTAAAAATCTGTCGTTCGAAGTCGGTATTAAACTGTAGGTCCTGCCACTTATGTATAAAATTAGCACACACAACATAAGCGGTGTGAGAAGCAAGTTTGTAATCCTGACTAAAGGTTTGTAGTGACTTGTGTGAATAGATTCCTAAACCATTAAACTGATTAATATTTATATTTAGTACAGTACTGATATTCACAAAAATACAGGCATTTTTTGATAGTGATCAGTGCACCTTCAGCTAATCTTTGTCTTCAGTAGAAACCAATTTGTAATATTTAAGCCGCCACTTATACAATCCGTTTTTTTTTGTATATTTAAACATTTGCGCAACTGGACAAGGATATCAAGACCTAGGCGTAAGGAGGCGTAACTAAAACTAGTCTAATGCAGCAGATACTAGGATGGTAAAGTTGCATATCTGTAGGTACCAAGAGTTTTTTTTGTAATTGTGGGGAACGTTGTTGAATTAATTGTAATCAGTGGTGATCCTAGGTCTAGTAGGTAGTGTGCCGTGGTCTGGTGGGTAGTGTGCTGACTTATTAGACGTAAAGCCAGGGTTCGAGTCCGAGGCCAGAGTGAATAAAATTGCCATGAAATGTTTTTCAAAAATCTATCGTTCGGAGTCGACTTTAAACTGTAGGTCCCACCACTTATGTATAAAATTAATACACACAACATAAGTAGTGTCAGAAACTAGGTCAATAATTCTGACTGAAGGGTTGTGATTATTATAATTATGTACGTATATGGTGGCCCTATACTACTAACGTATGCCGAACAAAACAAAATAAAATATGAAAAAAAAAACATACTATTCCCATAAATTTTTTGTTCGAAACCGATTAAATAAATCAATGTTATGATATAATCTCGTAGTCAACTTTGAAGTCCAAACGTCTTAAAACTTTTTGCCAGAATTTGAAAAGATATATTTACAGGAAGCGATGCAAAACAAAAACCACAGCTGTTATACACATAATTGGTCATTAAAACCTTGCTTCTCACACCACTTATGTTGTATCAGTTAATTTTATATATGAATTCAGAACTTTCAAAGTGTACTCAAGTCAGAGTGACAGAATTTTGGGAAACTGAAATTTGCAATTTTATTCTATTCTCAGAATTTTTGCTAAAAATATGCTAAGAAATATTCTTTCGTGTTTTAGTTTTGTTGCATGTTGTTACACATGCCGGCACATTGTCTTACAACTAAAATTGTAAGAGAGCTTAAAAAAGCGGTTATAAATACGATGATCAAGAAGTCCATACGTGGGGATAGTAGTTATTTGGATCAACTTTTGCTAAATCATTTGGAATATTTGAAGTTTTTCTTTGCAATAAGAGATTCAATTTATTTTATTTTCTATTTAGGCTGAGCCATTGCTTAATTAACTCCTTTCTTCTTTATTTTATTGCAAACTTTTATATTCGATTTTAATATTCTTTTATACAAAAAAAAATTTTTTTTTTATCAACATGGGCATATCCATTCAATGTACAAGTATCTCCATAATGCAAATGGAAAAGAAATAATATTTCATATTCAATATTCTCCTCTCTTTGTATGAATTAATTTAAATTACTGACTGGCTGTACTGTACGATTTATTCCCTTTATAAGCATGTCTTTGAAATGAAATTCAAATTGTAGAGAAATGCTTCGAAAATTTAAATTTTATGCAACAACTTATTTATGTAACCAACCAACAACTACAACGCCAACAACTAATTGAAATTGTTATTGTCGAAGAAAGAAAGAGAAAAATTCACAACTCTTCAGCCACAGAAATGTTAAATGTGGATATAAACTCTTGACATATTCATTTCTATTCAAATCTTGCTGTGTGGTACTTTAGGGTCCGAATTCGAATCCGAATCCCATTGAATACAAATCAAAGCAGCAACAACAACAACAACAAACAAAAATATGAATAATAAATTTGCATTCAGGAAAATGCTTCATAAAATAAGAAATAAAACAGCCACTCTGCCATACATACCACAACGATTCTTCAAATAATGAATGCATTTCTAATGAATTTTTAAATAATTTTTTTTTGTCTATTTTAAATGGTTTTTTTCTTCCTTTTCTTTTCTAATTTCAGTTACACAATTATGGTTTGATTCAGATTGCAAATGTCTTTCGTTTTAGTTTTTTTTTTGGATATCATTTTGACATTTTTGCCTCGTTGCAAAATAACTGTGACATCTTGTTGTGGCCATGTTGAACACATGTAATGCGAGCATATTCATGCTGTACTGATTAAAGAAATTCTAATTAAATTTAATTGAACATACTACAGAATAAACTAATGAAGAGAGAGAAATGAGAAATAAATTATTTTTTTCTTTAATTAGGTTAACAATTTTTCGATTTGAAAAGTATTATCCATGGAGGTTGCCGTAGTCTAATAGGCATTATGTTTGTCTTATTAGACGTAAATCTAGGGTTCCAAACCCAGTTTAGACATCAAAACAAAATGCAAGAAAATATTCCTTCGGCGACTTTCTACCAGCAGATCTTTGACAAAAACTCTGACAGTAAATAAAAACTTGTCATGAAAAGTTTCTTAAAAAATCTGTCATTCGGAGTCGATGTTAAACAGTAGATGCCGCCAGTCATGCTTAAAATTCACACACAAAATTAGTGGTGTAAGAAGCTAAGTTGTAATCCTTACTGAAAGATTGTAATTGCCAATTATGTATGTATAGTAAGCGTCAAAAGAAACTGTACATTAAAAAATTTACATTAGTAAATTACAATTATTTTTATTTTAAAATTGTTTCACTGCCAGTTTTTAAAATTAAAACAAAAAAAAAAAAATTACAAAAAATTTCAAAATATTGTCAAATTTTTCGAGAACTCTCCTTAAGTCGTAAAACTTGAGTTTGGTGATTATTAGAATTTTATCCACAGTGTACAGTTTCTTTTGACGCTTACCGTGAGATTAATTGTGGTCATTGGTATAAAACCTATGTACATGGTTTTTGAAACTTTTCTTTGTCTAAAAAAACTTCAAGTTTCACAGAAATTCTGTCCTTCATATTAACATTCCTAAGGTCTCATGTGTGCCTTTGGAAGCACTTACTGTTCGACCACTGTTAGCATTTGATACAACCCGATAAAACAAAAATCAACAGAATTTAATCAAATGATACCCCACAGTATGCTGTTAACCGAAATCATTTTTTTTTTATTTTATTGTTTAAGAGCCTCTAACTATACCAAATTGTATAGAAAATACCACAAAATTTTTTGTAATTTTTATTACAAAAATACCAATAAATCCGGCATCATATAATTTTACTTATTAAAACTCCAGAGAAATATACTTTCACTCATATTCGTATTGTACTTAACTTTTATTACAACAAAATGTGCCAATAAAAATCTCTTTCCACTTATATTTCAATAAAATTTTATTGTAAAAAATATAAAAACTGAAAAGAAAAGAGAAAGAAAGGCAAAAAGAGAGAGAGGTAGAGAGAAAATATTCTTAATGATTATTTCTTCCGCTACTCGTAAGCATATATTGTAATACACAACATCATGAAGAACATTTTTATCTGGTTTATGGATTTTACCTTAATTTTTGGTATATGAATGGCAACAGAGAGATAAAATATTGTGTTACGACATATAGAATGTATTCATAAAGATTTGATGGCATCCTGTAATAATGCTTTTGAGTTATTAAGCAGATGAGCATTAAACCCCGGTGCAAGTTATAGAAACTATAATCGCTAAAGTATTCCTATATGTAATGAAATCATTGTGTTTAATAAACTAATCGTTCATGCACACCAATTATCATACGAAATACGAAACAATTCTAATATAATCTAGAAATCTATTCCAAATAATATTAACAAAAAGCCTGATTATTTTGTTTTCTTTTCTTTCAACGTATTTTTCTTCTTAGCGCTTATACTGGTACATATTAGGAAATTCTATGGTCATCTACTATACTCTTGAAGTCGCCATAGCCTAGTAGGTAGTCTATTGGCTTACTTGAAGTAAGGCCACGATTCATACCCTAGGGCAGACATCTCCAACAAAACGAAATAAAAAATATTTTTCTACGGCGACTTCCGCTCAGCAGATTTCTGGTTAAAACTGTGGGAGTTAATTAAAAACTGCCTTGAAAAAGTTTTTTTTTTAAACCTGTCGTGACATTAAACTGTAGATGCCGCTATATATACATACATAATCGGTCATTACAACCCTTCAGTCAGGATTATTGAGCTAGTTTCTCACACCACTTATGTTGTGTGTATTAATTTTATACATATGTGGGGGGATGTACAGTTCAAAGTCGACTCCGAACGACAGATTTATGAGAAATTTTTCATGGCAATTTTATTTACTCTCAGAATTTTTGCCAGAAATCTGCTGAGAGGAAGTCGCCGAAGATATACTTTTTGTATTTGGTTTTGATCTCCAGCCTTGGGCTCGTAACCTGGCTATACATCTAATAAGCCAACACACTGCATACTAGACTACGGCGACTTCCGATCCCGCCATTTATGCATAAAATTAACGCCCACAACATACATAAGTGGTATGAGAAGCTAGGTACTTAAGCCTTACTAAAGGGTTGTAATGTCCAATTATGTGTGTATGGCTACTTTTATTTATATACCTCGATGTGAAAAATCGTTTTCAATCTGAGCTTTCCATCTTGGTTGGGAAATTTTATTTCTACTTCTATTCTATTACATACATAATTGGTCATTAGAACCCATCAGTCAGGATTATTGACCTAGTTTCTCACAAGTGGCAGGACCTACAGTTTAAAGTCGACTCCGAATGACAGATTTTATGAGAAACTTTTCATGGCAATTTTATTTACTCTCAGAATTTTTGCCAGAAATCTGCTAAGAGGAAATCGCCGAAGATATACTTTTTGTATTTTGTTTTGATATATGGCCTGATACTCGGACCCTGGCTTTTACATCTAATAAGCCAACACACTACCTACTAGACCACGGCGACTTGACTTCTACTCTATTATTTTCTTTTAATTCTTCTTCTTACACATTGTATGTGACTATTCCCATATATTTTTGAAACGAAATTATTACTCTCTTAAAGTAATTAAAAATAATATTCATGTGTACGAACATAACTGGCATGCACTGTATAATAGTTTACGAAATAAAAATAAACTAATTAAACCATATAAGTATGAGTATGTATATGTGAGTGTATAAATATAAATACATACACAACAATTGTGTATTAAATTGTATTTATATTTTGTGTGTATTAAGCCAATTAAATAAAACGGAAATAATACACTTTAATGGTAAATATTATTAAGTGTGTATGAGTGTGCGAAGTGTGTGCGTATGTGTGTGTTTAATAACAATTAATGATGGTGGCAATATAAAATGCACTTTTGATTTATAACCATAATTCTAACACACATACACACAAACACAAACACATATTCAGACACACATACACAGATACGCATATATTTATTCAATTTCATAATACAGTACATACAACTCATAAAATATCATATGAAATCAATTATAAAGGATATCGTGGTATTATTCTATTGTATTGTACTCTATTTTATTATATTTTACTACAATTCATACACATACACATACGCATACATACGTATGTACTTATTGTGTATTGTTTTCTTGGTATTTACTTTTTGCGCTACACGTATTCATTGGCAAATAGACACATGTGCACATAGACAGCAGTATTTGCTTAATTAGAAACAAGAGAAACAAGAAATCCGCTACCCACTGCCTCTGGTAAAAAGAATACAATACATTACATAATATACGCATAGACAATTTACGTTTAATAATAACCTGGAGGAGGTTAGAAGCGTAAGCAAAGCAAAGAGATATTAATTAAGCACAACTATTTAATTGATCAGTGATAACTTTATCACACTCGAATATCATTTATTGGTTGCATTGTGTTTGTGTTTGGCTTTGTTTTTATTTATATTTGTTATTCACTTAAGTCAGCATGTGTACAAGTGAGTGTATTTATAGTACTTTTCTGTGTGTATTTTGTGGTTCACTTTTTAGTATTGTCATCTACGTTGGCATCTATATGGGGCATCAGTATGTATGTGTACCTTGGCAAAAGCAACACCACATTCATATAAAACAATCATAAAATGTTCATAAACGATTGCAATACATATACATACATACGTACTTAAAATATTTTATGTACATACATCAAGTGTGTTATAAATTTGATTTGTTTTTCTTATATGCGCTCATATAAATTGACTTTAGAATCGGTTAAAAAGCCATTCTGTTGTAATAACAAAATAACTGTAAAGATTTCATAAAAATTATTTCAAAATTACAGAAATTTTATGGTCTTTTTTCTTAGTATTTCAGAATAAATTAAAGGAATGAAATACACTTACATATGGCTGATATGTATTGCAACCAACTTCAGGTTGTTATCATTTGTAAACCGCTCGTCTGACAGCCAAGAAATTTATTCCAGTGACAGTTCATTTTATTATTTACAAGCTTACAAAAGCATTTTGATCTATTGTATTCAGAAAAAAGTTATTCATGATGGAATTCAAGCGTGATAGAGTGATTGCTTTATATCGTTAGAGCCTTCCAGCATTTAAATGTGAATAAATCTTTTGATTCTCGTAAAATTGCTCGTTACCGTCATACTGGCAGTGTTGCATTGTGTTCTAAAAGTGGAGGAAAAAAAATGGTAACAACACCAGAAATGATCTAAAAAGTGAAGGCCAGATTTGATCGAAATCCACGCCGCAGTGGTGGAAAAATTGCTTGATCATATCGCGAGAACGGATGTAACACATATTGAAAAATGAGCTTGGACTAAAGCCATTGAAGCCATTGTCCACCGATGGACAAAAGTTAGAGTGGAAAGAGCCAAGGAGTTATTTCGCTTGCACGAAAGTGGCCAGTTACCGAATTTGGTTTTCACCGATGAGAAGCCATTCTAAATTGAGCAGTTTGTGAACAAATAAAATGATCGGGTTTACTTGCCAAAAAGGTCAGTTGAAAATTTAAACTTGCGATTAGCCACCAGAGCTCAACGGCCGCCGATGGTAATGGTGTGGGCCGCCGTAACGGCCGATGGTTGCTCCCCGCTCGTATTCATAGACCGTCGAGTCGAAATAAATGCTGAATATTATCGGGAAAATGTCTTAAAGACAGTATTGATGCCCTAGGCAGACAAATATTTCGGCCGAAGACCTTTTTTGCTTTTGAACAATAAAATTAAAAAAATATAGCGCTTTACTTTGTTGCATTATATATCATACATTAAGACATGACAGTAAAATTGCAACAATCGACGCAGTCTAGTAGGTTGTATGTTGACGTAATGCCATGTCAGGTTAGACATTACCAACAAAAGAAATTTCGGGCAAAAACACTTAAAAAGAAATTGCCTTGAAAAAGTTTGTTAAAAATCTGTCGTTCAGAGTGGACTTTAAACTGTAGGTCTTGTCACTTGTTCATAAAATTAACACACTCAACATTAGAAGTGTGAGAAACTGCGGGCTTCTTGGGGACGATTGCTGAAGACGATTGTATACACGACATTAGTAGTGTGGGAAGCTAGGTTATAATCCTGACTAAAGGATTGTAATAAACAAGTTCAAGTTTTGTTAGAGTGAAATGAAGCTGATATCAATGGATTGCAGGAGAATTTAAAAATCTTCTTTGACATTTAATTATTTCTATTCTAGAGACATGCTTGGTGTGCTGTAACTCTCTTATTTGTTTCATTTGATAGCAACGATTATTGCTATTTAATAGCAATGTAATCTAAATTTGGAAAATCATTTTCATGTCTTTGAATGAAAAATAAAAATGCAAACAACTCTACAATTAAAACGCTTATTAATATACACGCATATACACACTGACACATGCTTTCATTTTGAATTCCATTAAATGCATATTTTATATGGTGGTTGCACAACGGCACAGTTTTCCAATTTTTCATGTTGTTTTGTTTGAGTTGCTTTATGTGGCACAGACATGAACTAAAAACAGTGAAACGAAAATGTGTAATCATTTCATTGAAATTTATTTAATATTTGTACGATAGCCTAGAATAGGATGGGATGGGATAAGAAAATGAAATAAAAATTAAAAGCTTTAATACACTGATTTTCAATTAATACTCTGGCATGCATTCATTTACACAATGCAATGCACTGGAATGCAATACAATAATCAGATCGAATACATGTTGTGGTGTTTGAAATACATGAAACCCAGTCAGCCGCCATAACTATTTGGCTATGAATTATGAAATTATTGTATGATATAATGAAACATTTTACAACAAATCAAATAGTAAATAATAATAATAAAAACATAAAATGGCTTTTAAAAACCTACGTTCGAAAACAACAATCATGCCACAACAAATTAAATAAAATGTAGAACAAAAACAAACAAAATGATTTTCATTTTCAATTAGGCGCAACAGGAAACGAAATATTTTAAAGTAAATGAAACAAATTTTTTTTTTTCAAAAATAAATAGTAAGAATACAAAACATGCATTACATTAAGTAAAATAAATAATTGTTGAATATACAGTGGCTAGAAACTATGTATATTGCAGAAAGTTTATGTAAGTTTGATCTTCGGAGGATAAACATGGAAATATGCAAAATCATAGGAAATATGCTAAAGCATATGTGTACATATGCAAGAAATTGCAACTAGAATTATTGTTTTTTCACGACTCTTACTGTAGGCTTATTCGTTTCCATAATCCATAATCCTAGTTACGGTCAGACAGCTTCTACAGAGATTTCAATTTTACGTGGCTACTTTTGTAGTTGCCTATTTAGTTCTGGTAGTATCCTTGTGATACTTTTAAGTTTTCTGTGTAGTTGATCAGACCATAGTTTTTATGCCTAATAGGCTTAAGTAGGTGATGCTCGTTTGTTAAGTTCCATGGATCTAGGTTCGTCTGAATATCGTGATATGTCTCTGAGGTCCTTGTTGATGAAAGCCTGTATATTTTGCTTGATTATACGCGAATCTTGTCAGGTTTATCATTCACACATGAAAGTAAACTTTATAGAGTCATTGAATACACGGAGTTTGTTTCTCGTTGAACTGAACACAATCGTTCTTGTGTATTTTCAGTTTGTTGAGCTTTCAACAGACATTTACTTCTACATATTAAGTTTAGTACCTAAATATCGGAAGCAATCTAGCAATTTAAGTATCTGTCGTTCGGAGTCGACTTTGAACTGTAGGTCCCGCCACTTCTGCATAAAATTAACACACTCATTATTAGAAGTGTGAGAAACTGCGGGCTTCTTGGGGACGATTGCTGAAGACTGTCTAATGGTGAAAGTATGGTACTGGCCATTTTATACATAGTCACCTAGCTGCATCCCCTGAGTGCTGGTTTTATAAAAAAAAAAATTTTAATTGTCTAGCCTTGTGGCACAACGTTATCTAAGCTCACATTGGTTCAAATTTTCGTGATATTCCTCTCGAATTCAACATTAAAACCTTAATCAGTGTATTCTTGTTTTATTGGCATGTTGACCAGGGCAGGCAAATATCATCCACATGCTTTAAATCCTTGTATTAGGATTAGAGATTCCATGTAATTCCTATTGTTTTTGATCAGATTTGTTTTCGTGATTCATCCGGCACGATGGTAAATAACTGAGGTGATCAATAATGCCCTTGTTTACCTCAACTATATAAAGGATTAACGGCTGGTCACAGAACTAAGAGTTTGTTAGAGTTTCTACAAAAGTATTTGAAGAAAAAATGAAATGGAAGTGTCGGACTACAAATGTGAGTATGTCATGTTGAAATTCGAAGAAAACAAATGAACTTTCAGTAAAAATTAAAAAGCCTGTTCCCCTAGAGAGGATAACATCTAAAATTAAGGAAGAAAGGTCAGGCAGCACCAACTCTTGTGAAAGAGCAGAGTTCAATCATCAAAACGGTCCTGTTTTCTAGGCTGTGAAACATGGTTCTGTTGTCGTCCTAGGATCTGCTACATTGGCTAACTTGTTAAGTTTATTAATAGCACTCATGGAAAGAGGAAAATAAATATGGGGCATCTGATCATGGTATAGAGAAACTGGTATGCGAATTAACCGCCAATTGTTTGTTAACAGAATTTACCCATTCTGCTTGGGTAAATAAAGGAAATACAGTAGTAAACAATTCTATTTCCGATTAGAAATTCTAATGCAAGCTCATTTAAAATTCATGACATTTTTTTTTTTAACATTTTCTTTCAATTTGTCTATTTCGAACAAATTTAAAACACAATTAATCGTCATGGCAATTTACAAACTGCAACGATAATCAGTCAGTCAACCATTACATTTTCATGTCAATCATTTATTGAAACAATATCGTTCGTTTATTCAGTTATGCCGAAGGCCAAAAAGTAAAATTTCCAAATTGAATAATATTGTGTTGCAGTTTCTGACAAAAAAAAAAAAAAAAACAAAAACTCCATTGCTTACCATTATCTGACGTTTGCATCATGTCATCTGACATCATTTAATATTAATCAAATTTGCAGCAAAACACACCAAAAACCTGACAATTAAATTTTCTACAAAATACTCTCTCTTTCTCTCTCTCTCTCTCTCTCTCTCTCTCGTATTTATATATGAGAATGAATGTGTTATACAGGCAGCACATGAAAATCATGGATAATGTTTTTTATATAAATTACCATTAATTTAATATAGAATAAAAGTATAAAATTATCAAGGATTTTAATTTATTTTTTTTTATTATTTTTGAAGTAAAAAGGAAATCTCTTTATACATTTCAAAAAATAATGCACTGCATTAGGCGAGGGCAATCTGTAAATTCGTCATCATCAATATCATTATATAAATGACTGCAAATGCATTTACACACACACACACATATGTACATATATTCGTATATAGAATAACACTCACACATGAAGGATGCCAATAACGGTATATGTATATATCAGTTACGTGATTAATTACTGCAAAACTTGCTGTGACAGCATAAAAAAATATTAATTGGCGTTATACAATATTTATATGCGATATATGACTATGACTATGAATATACACGTACCATATATTAGCATATATAAGCATGTGTATACACACGGTTACGTGTAAACTACTAGAGTTTCCAGTTTCGTTGAAAAATTGTTAAAAGATGAGGCTCAAAAAATGCTGGGTAAACTGAAACTATTATTGAAGGGTCTGTCCCTTGGCAACTGTGGACAAAAAGTTTGCATTGAAGCATCAAATATATTGCATAGAAGCATAACAAAGCAACATAGCTATCAGTGAAATTTTATGGGTACGTGGCTCGCAAGTTTATAGTGAAAATATAGCCGTCAAAGTCGCCGTAGTCTAGTAGTATTTATATATATATATATAGTATTTCTTCGAGCGATTTTCCTCTCAGCAGATTCCTGGCAAAAACTCTGGGAGTAAAAATAAAATTGCCATGAAAAGTTTCGCAGAAAATCTGTCGTCCGGAGGCGACTTTAAACTGTAGGTCACGCCAATCATGCATAAAACTAAAATTCACAACATATGTGGTGTTTAACAAAGTCCATAATCCTTAGCGATTATTGGTATTGACCAATTATGTATGTAGTCGCCGCAGTCTAGTAGGTAGTGTATTGAGTTATTAGACGTGAGGTCAGGGTTTAAACTCCAGGCATCTGCAATAAAACGAAATATAAAGAATACATTTTTCGGCGACTGTCCATTAGGAAATTTTTCCAAAAGTCTGCCATTCGGAATCGACTTTAAACTATAGGTCTCGTCACTGAAGTGAAAAATTAAAACACACAACATAAGTCGTGCGAGAAACTGGGTCGTAATCTTGGAATGACCAGTTACGTACGTAGGTAGGTGGATAGGAAAATATAAATTTTGTGTATAATACTTGGAATAACTTTTCTAACCAGGACTAGGCAACGAATTCTTTTAATTAAAAAGCATGCAGCAGCAGGAATCCATGCCTACGTAGTGCATAGAAGGCGATCAATTATTAGTTAGAATACCTGTAGTACTCAATAATTTAATATCGAACCCTTAATATCGAAACCCCTAAAAATAGTGTTTTTAGCAATTTTTGAAAAATTGTGGAGCTAAACACTGATGTGTTAAAGCTATCGCTATTCTCAGAAATTGACAATTGATCATTGCTTTATAAAATGAGTCCAAAGTAAATTTGATTGCATGCACCCTTACAGTAGGGGATGGGCTTATATCAAGGGGTGTAAGAGAAAAAGAAACATATTATGGAGGTCCTTAAATTATTACTCACGGGTTTTTGGGCTCGCTGATTACAGATCTTTATTCAGATTTAAAAAATTCAAAATGGTGGATCGAATATGACGGTAATAATTTTTATGTAAATCCGATTATTTTTTTTAAACCACGATCAGGCTTTAAACTATAAAATCAGTTTCGAACGACAGATTTTTGAGGAACTATTTTTACTTACTCTTAGAGTTTTAGCCAGAAATCTTTTTAATGAAAATATCTGGCCAGATCTAATAAGCCAACGCACCACCTACTCGACTACGTCGACTTCATTGAAACGTTTTAAGAACTTTTTTGTATCACTTTTAAAGATTTTTTTTCAGCCTATAAATTGTACTATGTCTTCCGGATTTGGATTTATCGTCAACTGTCAAGCACTGTAGATTTACAATCCCACGATAGTGGATTAAATAGTTTTCAACTTGTAAGGGGGTTATTTTACTTTTCTAGGCATACAACCTGTTCTGTTCGAAAACCCTACTTACTGTCGTCCTATTTCCTCTTAAGTAAACTGAATAATAAAAAAAAAATAACAAACAAAAACCAGTCGTTATATGTACTTATCTAGTATATTGATGAGATGTATACAATTCTCGTGGAACATGATTTAAATGAGCGGAAATTTGACATAAATTGCCTTGAAGTACTTATAAAATACAAATACTTACTAGAACATACATGCAAAACTAGACAAATATTTAGACAAAATAAGCACATATACACTTGCATATCGTATATGTGTATGTATGAGTAAACAATAGTAGTAGTAGTTAACAAATATTTACCATGTAAATTCTGTAGCAAAGTTTGTTTTTCCTTTATTATTCATCGACTGTAGTCAGTCTATCCACATATCCTGCTCATTGATGGTGGCAAAAGTGGCAACTTAAAATGGCAAATCACAGTCATGTGCCATCATTTAGAAAATGATAAAACGAAGGTTTTTTTATAGTCTTTTCTTCTCTATATTATTGACAAAAATCAACATAAAAATATTAAAACGTAACCGTCAATCACTGTTTTCTACTCTACTCTAGTTGGTTAGGGGACCATGGCAATAGTATAGTTAGTGGGTGTTTTGCAATTGCCAGTTCAAATAGCAGACTTTATTTAGTTTCTCTGTGTGTTTGTTTTTTTTCCATTTCTTTTCATTTTGTTTAATAAGGGAAAGCATGTAGCAGCTCTAATTAAAACCAAACAGAAATTGAACATTTTCGATTTCGATTTTTTTTCCTGATTTTCATTTTCTATTTTCTTTGTGGAAATTTGTGCAGCTCTCAAATGACACGGTTTAGTGCATAACTTAAAACCACCTTCAAGTAATGGCACCTCATGGTGATGATTACAATACTGTTGCAAGGCAATGCAGTCAGCCAGCCAGCCAGCCAGCCTTACTACCATCCCACAAATTCATTTTCATTTTTCCTGAAAACAACATTTCATTTTATTTTTTTTTCACTTGACGCGAATAATCAGAAAATTTTTAATCAAACCCGGGTGTCTGTATGTTTGGTTTGTTTTGTGTTGTAAAGTAGTTGCAGGAAACTTATACCTGGCATTGCTTATTGGTTTGAGCGTAAAATAATTCAACAGTCAGCCAACAATAGTTGATCAGGCAAAAAAAAAAACAGCACGATTTAATATTTTTCTAGGGAAAATGAAAAATATTCACAAATCAAGTTGAGTTTTTTTTCTTCTTCTATAATAGAAAATTCTGTTATATTCCGTAGTCAAAGCATAAAGATTTAACCGAGATGGTAAACATTCAGCCCTTGAACAGAATACAATAGGGCTCCAACACACAAATCTGTATTTTTTATCATAAAAAATGAGCCATAAAATCCAATTTTTAAGTGAAAATCTTGAGGACCTGTTGGTAGGTACTTTAAAGGAAAGTAAGCCAACCAAGGCTCTCATGCTCATTGGCTTATTGTGCATTTACATACATACATAAAAACCCTTCAGCCAAGGTTACGACCTAGCTTCTAACACCACCCATGTTGTGTGTTTTAATTTTATACATGAGTGGTGGGATCTACAGTTTAAAGTAGATTCCGAACGACAAATTTTTGGAGAAACCTTTCATGACAATTTTTATGAAGTCGCTGTGGTCTAGTAAATAGTGTGTTGGCTTATTAGACGAAAGGCGCGTGTTCGAATCCCAGGTCTGGCATCAAAACGAAAATATGAAAATATTTCTTCGGCGATTTCCTCTTCACAGATTTCTGGCAAAAACTCTGAGAGTAAAAAATTGCCTTGAAAAGCTTCTCAGAAAAAAATCTGTCGTTCGGTGTCGACTTTAAACTGTAGGTCCTGCTACTTATGTATAAAAATTAACGCACACAACACGAGTGGTGTGAGATGCTAGGACTTATCACAGTTGACAAGTACATGTCCTCTGATATAAGCTAACCTTCATGACAATTTTGTTTTACGCTCAGAATTTTTGCCAGAAATCTGCTGAGAGGAAGTCGCTGAAGAAATGGTTTTTCATATTTCGTTTTGTTGGACATATTTCATCTGGGGTTTGAAACAAGGCCTCATGCCTAATAAGCCAACACACTACCTGCCAGACTACTGCAGAACATAGCGTTTACCAATAGGAAAACGACCTTACTTTCTGTAGGCATTTTATATTTTTTCAGTCTACTTCTCTGAGACAGGTCTTGTACAGTGCCATTCCTAAAATGCTGAGACCTCGAGCTTACGAAAACTGGGTAATGACACAAAAAGGGATTCATCGTTTCGAAGTTTATGAAATGCATTACTTATAACCCTCCTCTAAGGAAGGTTTATAGAAAAATTAAGTTAAAAACTCATTATAATACTCCTCTCCACGGAAATCTTTAGTAAAAGGCGAAAGATTTATTCGACAATTGAAGAGAAGCCAGAGTACCTTCACAACATTTTTTCCTTCAACATTAATTCAAAAGTTTACATGAATTAAACGAGAATTATAAGAAAAACTAAGGGTAGCTAAAGAATATTTTCCCTTTAGAATAAGAATTTAATGAATGAGAAATATAAGTGCTTGCACAAGCTGTTTTGTACATTCCTGAATATAAAGTTTCTTGAGTGTAATTTTTAATATTCGAAATATTTTGCATTCCTTTTGCGATATCCTTCGTAAATCGTATGAATATTGCTAAAATAAGAATCTTGAATGAAACAACAACAAAAAAATTTCTAATGAACAACTGATTTTTGCCTTGAAACGTTTTTTTTTTTGTTTTCTTTAAAGAACCAAAAAGTAAATGAAACTACAAGATATTTTGCGAATGTAAAAAACGTTTTCAAAACACTCTACACAAATTAAGAAGATTGAAAATATCCATACAAAAAACATTTTAAAGTTTTGTTTCACAGAGTAAATTTTGTAAACTCATATTGTTGATGTAAGAAACTCAAATCGAAATGAAATTGGAAAAAATTATTATTGCAGCAATAGCCTTATTACACTTGTATGAAATCCTCTTTTGTGGTAGTAGAAAAAGAAAATGCTCATTGAGAAATAAATCCACTTTTCATTACAAACAAAACTTCTCTGGAACTTTAGAAGAAAAACAACAAACCAACCACTTGCTGTTGTATTAACAACCAACCGCCAATTGCATTATAGTTTGTATAGCTACAGAACGTAGATTGCAGGAGAAGTCTTCGAAACAAACATGAAGTAATTAATTAATTAAATTCTTTAGTTTCTAATTTTGTAAATGTGACCCATACTGAGGATTTGTATAATCTTGTGGAAGAAGAGGCATGAAGGAAATAGTGATTGAAATAGCATCTTAATGCTAAGACCAACATTAACTAAGCTTGTAGGAAGGAAATAGTTTTTGCAAATGCATGCATACATACATAATTACATACATACATACATAATTGGCCATTACAACCCTTCAGTCAGGATTACGACCTAGCTTCTCACACCACTTATGCTGTGTGCGTTAATTTTATACATGAGTGGCGGGACCTATAGTTTAAAGTCGACTTCGAACGACTGATTTTTGAGAAGCTTTTCATGGCAATTTTTACTCACAGAGTTTTTGCCAGAAATCTGCTGAGAGGAAGTCGCCGAAGAAATATTTTTTCGTTTTGATGTCTGACCTGGGATTCGAACCCGGGCCTTTTGTCTAATAAGCCAACACACTACCCACTACACCACGGCGACTTCTTACATAATACATAATTGGTCTTTAAAAACCTTTAGTCAGGTTCACGATCCAGCTTCTCACGCCAATTATGTTGTTCGTGATAGATTTTTGAGAAATTTTTCATGGTAATATTATTTTTTACTTATATTTGGAGTTTGCGATTTGAACCGTGTCTTCACATCTTATAAGCCAACACACCACCTACTAGACTACGACGACTTCAAATATCAACACTATTTGCAATTATGGTAGCCCTTGCATTGAGATTTCAGGCGACTAAAGGTTTAACGCTGTCAAGTGTAACTGACTCCTTTCTTCAAATTGTATACGTCACCAGTTCGGAATAGAGGCTTGTTTGTGATTTCCCTAAATGTGGCATGTGCCATGTACTCTGCTGCTCTTAAATAGCTGGACAAACACCAAGCGTAGTCCAAAGAGTCTCATGTTGATAAGAAAGATGTCTGTAATGCCTAGGAATTAAAGCTTTAGTCGTTTTTCATTGGTGGGCTACTTGAACATAACCCTCGGCATGCCTTTACCTATTGGGGACAATTGCATTTTACTGTGTCCCTTCCTTTCATAGGGAAGATGTGGTGGGTGATCATGCGGCTTATCATTCATGATAAAAGTACGATACGAAATACATTTTATATCACTGCGTTCGGTAAACTTCTGTATGTAATCGTAACAATGATATTAAATGACCAAAAATCTGTCATACTTACTAGCATCTCGGGTCTCTACAAGATATCCACCTCTTATAGCGTGGAAAAGAAAAAAAAAGAAAGCCACGTTGTCGTTAATTGCATAAGTCTGAAACAATTGACAACACTTACTATAAAAAAAATTCAAGTATCTTAGCGTCTTTACTATAACATGGACTGAATCCTGCCCTTAAAAAGAAATATTAACGTGTTGTTGACTATGTGGTCTATTCTGAATCCTTATCAGGATTTAATTCAAATACGTGAGCATTATTTACGTTAAGTTTTAATGTTTTGGTTGTCTCCTGTAGTTAAAAATTTTTAATAACATGTGTTCAGTAAAAGGCATACAGGATTTCTACCCCTAATCCTTATAAATATTCTTTTCTTTAAGAAATCTCTTTTAAATTTTGAGCATAATTCTCATTTAGTTGAGGCTATATTTTAATTTAAGATAAGAAGTATTTGGTGTTTCAAATTACTCTTGTTTCCCTTCAATTGTCGAATAAATCTTTCGCCTTTTACTAAAGATTTCCGTGGAGAGGAGCATTCTAAAGAGATTAGAATTGAATTTTTTGTAGACTTTTCTGAACAGAAGAGTCATAAGTAATGAATTTCAGGTTAATAAGGTTATGATTTGTGTAATTAAAAATATTTCGAAGATTCGAAATCAAGAAAAACGAAGATAAAAACGTTATTATGACGATATTTTTTAAGGATTTAGACATGGAAGGTGTTGTAAGGTTATCTAACATGGAACTTAATTACCAAAGGTATGTATTAAAATTTTTAGATTTCTCACCCTTGCCCCGGGTTCTTTCTTCATAATACGTTTGCAGTTATACAGCTTAACTGATGAAACTTCCAATTGCTATTGCCACTGTTGATTGTTTTCATTTCTTTTTGCTTACACTACTCGTTGATGTATTTGTGCAAGTCGTATTATGACTTTTGTGTGAATTTCCTTTTCCCAATTCCTTTTTTAAAACAACATTTCGCAGGTTATTTTTGATTTCTTTTTTTTTTTTTAATTTTTCATTAGAACTCGCTGCCAGAGCTGACTGATGATAAATGAAAAGTAGTATTCAAGTGTAAAGTGTACAAAGATTAATTTGCACCTGAGGCGAAAATAAGTCAAAAACTTTTTCTTCCTTTTTTGTTTTCTATTTGTTTGTTATTTTCAGTTTATTTTTTCAAGCATTACGAAATAAGTGCTGATCCTTTAGTAAATGCTTGATAATAAAGAGAAGGAACTATAAGAAAAAAACAAATACAATAAGACTTGCAAGATGATGATGATTAAGGACGGGTATAGTGCGAAAGGAGAAAATGAAACAAAGAATGCAAACACCTCTTTGAAATGGAAAATATTACGAGAAAGAAAGCAAAACAACTAAGGAATTATGGGGGCGGTAAAGTTTAACTAATTGATTTCCTTTATCACTAGCTCTACTTATACGTGCAGCATGCAGGAGAAATTTTTTTTTAATATTGCATCTGAAATATCGATTAAAGATTCTTTGAAATTCAATAAATAACTGCTTTAGTAGGCTTTCATGTTTAAGGTCTTAAATTTGATGGCCATTAAAATTGGTTCCGAAATTTTTAATCCACTACATTGCAACTGCTACAAATCTCTGTCCATCGTTCTATTTATAGAATAACATTGACATTCAATTTATATTTTAGTCAACTTTATGGTTTAAATCATCACTACCAATAAGTTTTCGTTTTATTATTATAATCCCGGCAAACAATAGGCCCCATATGTCTTTTTAATACTGCTGGTCAATTATCTCGGCAATAAAATAACTTACAGGACATACAAGGACAACATGTTTGATGTCGACCACATTTTATTGGTTTTTATTAAGTCTATAACAATAAAAACAACAAAAAATATGAATGTTATTGCATTCTTAATACTCATACATACACATCCTTATACAAATGTCAACATTTTTAAAAGTATTAGTGCCTATATGTGTGTGTGTGTGAATATGTTTCCTATACGTATACAAAAAAATATTGCTAAACAAACAATATTTCATTATAATAAGACCACTTGTGGTAATCGTAAATTACCAATTGTGGTAATCGTAAATTGTACGGCCATAGTTTTTAAAGGAAAGCAAACGAACGAACGAACCATTTTAACTGTAGCTGGTATAGGATGTAACTCCGGTTTTTTTTCCATACAAATGCACAAAATGGTTAAAAGAAATCGTATTGAAGACATAAAAAACATGAAGGATAAATATATCAATAAATTCAAATTGTGGTCTTAACAAAATCAAATAAGTTTTTCTTTTGTTTTGTAACCCAACGAACATTTTTGGTGAAATTTACTTTTATTGAGCTACTTAATTAACTAATCGTTTAGTCAGTATTACGCTATAATCGCTCACAGCTCCCAGCCATGAAAGGCGGGACCTACAGTTTAAAATCGACAAACTTTTCATGGCAATTTTTCATTTACACTGTGAGCTATAAATACATTTACACGTGTATATATTAGCAATACTTCCTTCCTACATACATACAGTAAGACTCCGCTTAACGCGGGGGATACGTTCCAATAAGTTTCAGCGCGAAACGAAACAGCGTTAAACGAGGCTACTTAACACATCCATACGTATACCCCTAGTAACGTTAATGACAACTAATAAATCAACAGTGATACAGAAAATTTGCGTTTTTACTGTGATTTCGACTTCGGAAAATACATTTGGAATCTTTATTCTGGACAGACTAAGAAAAGAGCGTTGAAAAAGATACATAGTACAGACCGTAGCTTATAGTGCACTGCTTTTAGTAGGTGCATGACCATGTCATTTGTCACCACATAACACTGCAACAGCGTAAAGCGCAACAGCGTTAAACTGGATCTTACTGTAATTAATTGGTTATTATAGGCCTTCAGTCAGGATTACGATCTATCTTCTCACTTGAAATAAGTTGCGTCTGTCAGATTTTATACACGAATAGAGGCTCCGACAACTTGAAGTTGCTTAAACAGTTTTACTTTGAAAGACTTTTCATGGCAATTTTATTTACTGTCAGAGTTTTTGCCAGAAGGCTGTTGAGAGGATGACGCCAACAATGAAAACGATGTTTTAAATACACCCATGTGGTGTAATGTTTATCCTAATGGCAGTATTTAGCACTTGGCTTGTTCAGTTTCAACACAGAGCTTTACTGTGATCGATTGCTTAGGTCAAAGATAGGCAAGTATTACGAGAAGTATTCTATTTTTATTGTGTGAAAAGGAATACCTCATTCATGCGTACACTGTTGGCCACTACAACTATCTATTCAATCGGGATTATAGCCCAGCTTGTATATATTTGGAAACTTGGTCTTTCTGATGTTATTCATCGTGTCATCATATCATGTCTCATCAAACCAACATCGTAAAAATTTGTTCCAAGAAGAAGATTTGGAGAAACTGGAAATTTTAGTACAATTGTCTGTTAGGCAGTGTGCTGGCTTTTCAACCTCTAGTTCAAACATCTGTACCAAACCGAACAATGAAAAACATTTTTTACTGCGACTTTAGCTCTTTCTTTGGTAAAAACTCTGAAAGGAAATAAAATTGCTATTAAATCCGAATCGATTTTAAACTGTACGTTCCGCTACTCAAGCATAAAATTATTATAAACAACATGGGGTGATGTGAGACGCTAGGTTGCAATCTTGACTAAAGGATTATAATAATATACTAAGTATGTCTAGTAGGTAGTGTGTTGCTAAGTAGGAGCTTCGTGTTAAATTTGAAGGCGGACATTTTGGACGCAAAAATAGTTAAAAATATTTTTCTTTCTGTGTGGCCTCTTTGGTCAATTGGTCAGATTCATGTTGCTTTTTATATTAGAGCAGAGTGTGAGTGGCTTACTTAACGAGGTGTAGGCTTCATCATAGTTTTATTGATTTCCGCTGTTTTCTATTACAGAACATACAGTGATTATAAATAAAAAAAGTTGTTGGGTTTTATTCCATTTCACTGGTATAATCTTATTGCAATACTTTTGCATGTACATTGTCTCCGTTTAAATCTAAATCAATGACGAAGACTAACATAGAAAATCCTTACGATAAATTTACGAATATTTTAACTTTTCTTTTTTTTATGTCATTTTCTATCTTTATTGTCGAACAGTGAAGCCTGCCATTTTGCATTACAACGAGTTTCGTTGAATTTTTGCAGTAGCACAACAGCAACAGGGAAGACACCAACCCCAGCCATAGAGATACAAAATCTCAGATAAACATTTCGTCTACACGGATTTGATATTGTGTGGGACAAAAAAAAAACTCTTAAAAAATAATCGAATAAATTCAAGTGCATGCGACAAGATTTTTTCATTCCGCAGAAGAGTAAGAAGGGTTTGCAATATATTCGAACAATAAAATCTAAGTCAGTAGTCATCGATACTCATGACACTTCTTGTACTCGTTACACATGTGTTAAATTTATTGTGGTGTATACATATATATATATGTGTAGGTGTGTGTGTGTTATTGGTTTTTTATTTTAAAATCCTTATACAGCCAATATAGAATTTAAAAGGTCGTATAAAAAACCAATACGAATAAAGCAGTTACTTCTTCAGCTGCTTCTTTTTCCAATTGCAATTGCTACTCTTATACTCAACCTAGAACAGAACTCATAGAACCCAATAAACCGCAATTGGTATTCTTTGTTATATGGAGGATGCCACTACCTAAAGACACTTAAATAAAGAAAAATACGGTACGTATTACATAAAAGATAATTTAATGCAATGGAATGTCCAAACAAGAATACATAGGGCGTGCATGATGTTAGTTTTATAGAGATTACGATATCCAATTAGGTGAAATACTTGGTTGTTAAACTGAAATGGAGACAGCATCTGGATGATACGGCAACAAAGGCCCACAGAAGCCACAGATTCTAAATGGAATAATGGGTCTACAGAAGCATATCTTATGCTTCAGCAGTGTGATGGAAATCGATGAAGAGGAAATGCAATATTAGAATAATTTAAAGGGTTCAACGAATGTCACCGTTTCATTAACTTTTGGGTGTCTTGAACAACATTTTTTTCAAGGCAAAAATCAGTTGCTCATTCGAATTTTGATGTTGTTGCTGTTGCATCCAAGGCCATATTCATACGATAAGCGAAGAAAACCACAAAAGGAATGCAAAATATTTCGAATATTAAAAATTACGCTCAAGAAACTTTCTATTCAGGGATGTGCAAAACAGCTTGTGCAAGCACTTATAATTCTATCTGGTTTTCTCATTCATAAAATTCTTATTCTAAAGTGCAAACATTCTTCAGTTACCCTTAGTTTTTCTTATAATTCTCGTTTAATTCATGTAAAATTTTGAATTAATCTTGAAGGAAAAAATGTTGTGAAGGTACTCTGGCTTCTCTTCAATTGTCGAATAAATCTTTCGCCTTTTACTAAAGATTTCCGTGGAGAGGAGTATTATAATGAGTCTTTGACACAATTTTTCTATAAACCTTCCATAGAGGAGGGTTATAAGTAATGAATTTCATAAACTTCGAAAACGATGAATCACTTTTTGTGGCATTACCCAGCTTTCGTAAGCTCAAGGTTGCGGCATTTTAGGAATGGAACCAGGGATGGGAAATTGGTCTTAACAAATTGTACTAACGTTCATAAAAAATTGTACTTTTTTCAGATCGATTGTACTAAATTCACTTTTTTCTTTTTTAAACTTTTTTATTATAAATTAATAAAAATTATAAATGATAATTCATTTCATTGTGTGTAGAATTAATGTAAAAGAACAAATCTCACAGTAAATTTTTCAAATTGTTAGCGCAGTTTTGACTTCAATATAAAAATTAAGGTTTTTAGTCTTTGCAAAATTATAGCCCGAGTCACATTTTTGTTCAATAAGAAGCTTTATTTACCAAAAATATTTATACTTAAAACTTAGTAAACCCCCCTATTAAAGTAAATATTCGGTCCTTGATATTCTTATAAAGATTATTTAATATTTCTCCATCTGTTTTCACCCACTTTTCGATCATTTTTAATTTAAAATTTTCAGCACTAGTAAATTACCTGTTATTTTAAATATAATATTCGGACAAGAATGGGGAATTCGTTTGTGGAAACGTTTTCAATAATATTCATATCAGGAGAGCAACCTGACTACGATAAAACCTCAATAGATTGTTTACGGAACCATTCCATCCTCTGTCTGCTGACATGAATTCTGCAAATGTCCTGTTGTAAAATATATTTTTTCATTATTTTCTCTCAAGAAAGGCATCTGTAGATGGAAACTGATATTCGAGGCAACCACTTAAAGAAATAACGCCCCAGCAATAAACTACATCCCCAAACTTTGAATTTCTAAGGTCACGACAGTAGTATCGATAGCCATCTGGTCTATCTAAATTCCATTTTTTTTTTCATCAGAGACTATGACCTGAAGACAATTTATTGTTTGTTATTATTGAAATGCTGGTGGTGCTATAATTATGAAAAGCACTATTATGAACTTTATATTTTAAACTTAGCTATAAAGAAATGAAAAAGATGATGAGATCTTAATTTTAAATCACTATTTGTGATAAATTTTGTACCAGCAAACTATTTGTTACTTTAAAATTGTAGCAACACAAATTAAATGACTTCAATAAATCGCTTGTTTGGATTAAATTAGAGACAGTCAAAGGAAACAGTCCATTTGTCCCTTTGATTTTTATTAAATTTTGGTATGAAAATATCCTTTCAACATTTGCAGATGAATGTGAAACGGATAATATCCCTTCTATAACTCTTGATACGTCAAGTTAGCAACGAGTTGCCATATGCAAATGAAACGAAAAAATAACTTATACACTGATAAGACAGAATATTTGTGTGATGTAATAAAGTAGAGAACATTTTTCAATAGTGCTAAATAAGTCATTGAGGTGCTACGGTGTTTTTGACTTCCAAAAAGTGCTAAAAAAAGTACAATTGTACCAACTTTTCCATCCCTGAATGGCACTTTACCAGACATAACCTGTCTCAGAGAAGTGGACTGAGAGAACTGAACGAAACTTACTAAAGATATAGATTTCCTGTAGGAAGTAAGGTGGTATTCCTTATGGTAAACACAAGGTTTCGCTGTAGTCTGGTAGATAGTGTGTTGGCTTATTAGACGTGATGCCACGATTCAAACTCCTGTCCAGGTATTTCCAACAAAACGTAATACGAAATATTATTTCTTCAACGACTTCTTCTTAGTAGATTTCTGGCAATAAATCGGAGAGTAAATAAATTAGCCATGAAAAATATTTTCTGTCATTCAGAGTCGACCTTAAACTGGAAGTTTCACCTACTCTCATGTATAAAATTAACACACACAATATAAGTGGTGTGACAAACTAGGTTATAGTCCTGACTAAAGGGTTATAATGGCCACTTTTGTTATGTTACATACGTTCAACGAATGCTTCATTTAGGGACCAACAACTATACTCTTCAGACAATCGAAACCTATTCAATATGAGTTGCCTTTTACGAAGATTATCCAGGATTTGGGGATATAGGATAATCAGAGCTACAAATCGTATCACCAGAGTTTAAATAGGACACTGGAGGCTCTCGCAGATATCTTATATAACAGTAGCAAGCAATTGCATCGGTCTAATATCAACTCGACTTTCCTGGTCAAAGGAATTCGTGGACTTTCTCAAAGATTGGAGCTTCCTGCCTGGGAAAAATACATTTTATAAGCAGCAAAAAGAGTGGTTAATAAAAAATGAATAAAAATAGGAAAAAGAGGAAGAGAAACTAAATCTCCTATAATCTCATAAAACAGCTAAAGACTAACCAATATGTTGAGAATGAAAAATCGTCTGTTTATGCTGCAATACAATCGAAAACAATGTGCACCAGCAGTAACAATGCACTGTAGTGGGCGATATAAAAGAGCTTTACAACCACACACACACACACACATTCCCTCACTAATACATCCGCACGTTGGCACACTCTAATCTTGAGAGCATAAAGTTATAAATTTCAATTTCCGTTCCATTTAGTGGGTGGCAAATGAAATAACATTTTCATTTAACCTCTGTGGCTTGAAAACATTTGTTTTCTTCGATATTTAACAAAAACAAAAACAAGCGACTGGCATTACTTAGTTGCTGAAAAAGCAAAAAATTTAAAATAAAAAAACCAAAACGAAAATCTTTAAAATCAAAAGGAACGCCGCAAAATTGCTAACATACAGCTAGAGATTAAACGTATAACGAATCGAGAAGATTTCTATCAAATAGTTGCCTTTATTTTTCGCTTGCATGGCCGGCCTGCTGGCTGCTTAAGCTCAACAACATCCGGCATAAACAACTCAAATCCATGTGACCCATGTTGTTGTCACAATGTTTGTTGCAGATTTTCTCAATATTGTCTCTCTAAATTATTGAGTTCTTATGCCTTACAGTTTAAGAGTAGTAGTCGTACGGGTTTTATGGTTTTCATTGTATTGAGGATTAAATTTTTAAAATTCTTTTTAAATCTTCTCTATTTCTTTCTTTTACTTGTCTTTGTATAGATTGACCTAATTTTCGATGCAGTGTCAATAAGAAAAGCATAAACACACACCCACAAGGCGGAAATCATAAATTATAATCACAAAAAGGCAGGAAATGACCTGAATACGTTTGATTGTAATTGAAGAGAAGATTTTTTACTTGGAAAGATTTTCAATCAATAAAAAGACATTCAATTTCATTTGGTAGAGCCTTACATTATGAGAATAATTAGTTTTTATATGGCATTTTGCCGATTTTATACGTAATAATTGCCAAATTTATATCAAAGTCGGTTGGAAAATAAATGGCAGAATATGCTGGAAAGTGGAAAGTAAGCTACAAAAAGGAAGAGATAAAGGTGGCAATTTTTTGAAGACCTTTTCAGGACTTGTGTAAGTTACGCAAACTAGCTAACTCTCTATCGAGATACACCAATATCCCTTTTATTTCCGTTTCATAAAATATAGCAAGACATACCATAAAGCATTCCACACACCAACTAAAAGGGCATTTTAATGGCGACTCTTTCCTCCTTTTCGCATCACTCTTGCATTAAAATAAATGATGAAACATATTAGGGAGCGATGTAGATCACATGTTAGCAGTACAAGTTTATCGAGTTTTCAGAGTTAACGCTAAGCATTAGCCGAAAGGTTGAAGAAAGAAAAGACAAACATGTGTAACTTTTAAATCATTACTACATGTAAATAACGATTCATTTTGTCGTCTTACTTACTTACTGAACTTGTCATTACAACCGTTTAGTCTGGTTTACAACGAAGATTCAAGACACCACTCACGTTGTGTGTTCAATGCAATTTTATTTCACAATCAGAGTTTTTTTTCAGATGATTGCTGAAAGAAAGCCGCCAAACAAATACATATTTAAGTTCATATTCGTTATGTTCGTGATGACTGAGCCAGGTGATGAACCAGAGACTCGCAACCAATAAGCCAACTTACTCATACTACAGCGACTTCTTCTGTAGTCGCCCGTAAACTAATTTATAAAAAAAGATTTAAGGCTAGTTCCGATTAGCTTACAACAAAGACAAATTGCATAAACAGCTCCATAAGATCGTAACAATAACTAGTAATCTGGTCATTACAACTCTGCAGTCAGGATTACAACCTAGCTTCTTACGTCACTTGTGTAAGTGTGTCTTAATTTTATACAGGAGTGGCGGGACCTACATACATATATTTGAAAAACATATTTCTGGCATTTAGATATTATTTACTTAGAGTTTTTGCAAGAAATCGGCTGACAGATTGTAGCCTAAGATATATTTTTCTCATGTTTCGTTTTGTTGGAGATGTCTGACCTAAGGTTTCAACCATGACCTCACGTCAAATAAGCCTACGGTGACTTCCTGATAGCTTTGGCATCGTTTAAATTAAATGTTCAAGGAAATAATACGTTTGTCTACGAATGGGCATGAGTAGGAACGGTTTTCGTTATAATGAATGTACAATTCGTCTCTTATATCCTCACAAATCGCAGATGATCGGTCGATTGGCTGTTCGTATTTAAATTTCCCATCATCCAGGATGAAGGACAGAAGACAACTATTATCCGTAATAATATAGAGCTGACTCAAGCCTGGCGGATAAAGGAATTTCATTTGAAATAGATGGAAATATGTGGTAGGTTATATGGCTCAAGGCCTCGACTGTACCTGGAAACATAGTTTTTTATGGCGTAATCGGATATCTGAGTAGAACCCATTAAATAATTAATTTGAGCGGGTTCAGTTAGATATAGTTGTAAGGGTTGCTGGCAAATTAAGTGAGTCCACTGGAAGACAATATAGCTTATTATGGTACGCTGACAGCTTCGGACAGTATTAACATCGATCATACACGATAGATTTTGTTTTTATAGTACAAAGCACTCAGTTACTCTCTAATTGTAAAGGGGGAGTCCTCATGGAATGCTTTTCACAATATTATATCCATGATTTCAACTCTACCATGTCAACTAAACTGTGCCAACAACTAAAATGACTACATCAAGATAATATTCTCTTGGGATAGCAAATGCTATCTTAAAGAGCCGACCAAGTTTTATAAGTTTTCTCTAAGTAAAGCTCTTCATTTTATATTGCAATGATCCTTATTTCATTACTTAATTACTTCAGTTTAAACCAGAAATTGCCCATCTTTAAGCAAAATCTCCCTGTAAAAGTAATCATTTTTACTTTGTTTCCTTACTTTTACTTTTCATTATCATATCGAAACTTGCAGGTAATTTCAAACCTTTGCAAAAGTAACAAAACTTTGAAATTATTTTCATTGGTTTTTTCTTCTCCTTATGGCCTATTCACAAAAAAATAAAAAATAAACGAGTAGAAGAGCAGAAGAAAAATATCAACTTTCCTTTCCTGCACTTTATGTACTTGGGGCAGTAGTAGTAGTAGAAGTAGTAGTACGACTAGTAGAAGAAGATGCATAGAAACTTAAATGAAATCTGTTTAATTAATTAGTCAAAGTCTTGGCAAAAACACAATCTCAACAACCAGAGTCCCAGTTGTTTCTTTTTAAGTTTCTGTTGCCGCAATCTGATTAGGGAGCAGGTCTGCAAAACAGAGAAATTTGAAACTTTTTATGTATTCATGTGCTTATGTTTTTATTACATGAACGTTGTGTGTGTGTTTATAGGAATTTATTTTTCAATTTGAATTTTTTATATTTAAAGTGAATTTAAAAGAAACTGTAAATTATGAATCTGTTGTGAAGACTACTTATGTTTTAAATGGTAATTTTATAATCTAATCGGACTTGGTAAGTTCTAGACTACAAAACGGATAGTCTGACCACCAAACCACTATTTTTTAAATACTTTTTAACTAATTTTGCGACATAGGGCAGAATGTTGACGTCATGGAACCCTTTTTCAACATGTTTGAAAACACATACATACAGTGAACGTTAAAAGAAACTGTACATTAAAGAAAAATATTCATTAATATAATTACATTAATGTACTTTACCTTTATTTTTAATTTAAAACTGTTTTATTGCCAGTTTTTAATATTGAAACAAAAAAAAAAAATTCGAAATTTTTTCAAATTTTAAGCAGTAAAAGTTGAATTTGGTGTTTATTAAAATATTGTCCATAGTGTGGAGTTTCTTTTAATGTTCACTGTACATACAGTGACGAGCAGAAGTGAGTGCATGTTCACAATACTGAGTTTCGTCATTCACAAAAACAAAACCATGCAAGCAAATACCAAAAATAAAATTAATTTTAATTCTTCATTTTGTTCTTAACAAATAGCAGTAAAAAAAGAGTAATTAATGAAATGAATTCAATGAGTTTGAATGAAAAAACGAAAATAACCCACATAAACTCAATTTTGCACGTTTCAAGAAAATTCAAGAAACTAGCCCAATTTCAATATTTGGTCCTTAGACCCATATTAGAAATGGCTTGATTTATGCAGTTTGAGATGCTTCCTATCAAATGATCAATAACATCTTTCGGAATTCGATGCCATTCCGCATTTATACGATCCTAAAGTTTGACAATGCCTGTTGAGGCTGTTTCATGCTGTCCGAGCCGGATTTTCACGAATGGCCAAAAATTTTTAATCGGATTGAGGTCGGGACTTTGCGTTGCTATTCCAGCAATTGAAAATTTTGTTTCCCATCCCATATCTTTACAATTTTTGCTGTGTGCTTCGCATCACCATCCTGTTGGAAAATAATTTCTTATTCGGGATAAGCACATTTGTCCATAAAATTCGGAAGATGGGTTTGCAGAATCTTTAGATAGTCTTTTTCACATGATACCATCTACTAAATGTAGAGTGCCAACATGCCACCATATTAAGCATCCCCAAACCAAAATATTTTCATCGCTGTTTTTAACAGTTTGCTTCACATGGTTTCTTTGAACACGTTCCCTGGATCTGCGCTAGCAGAACTGTTTTCCATCTTACTGAAAGTGGTTACATTTGGACTCATCAGACTAGATAACACGTTTCCAATCACATGGAAAGCAGTACTGCTAGCGCAGATCCAGGGAACGTGTTCAAAGAAACCATGTGAAGCAAACTGTTAAAAACAGCGATGAAAATATTTTGGTTTGGGGATGCTTAATATGGTGGCATGTTGGCACTCTACATTTAGTAGATGGTATCATGTGAAAAAGACTATCTAAAGATTCTGCAAACCCATCTTCCGAATTTTATGGACAAATGTGCTTATCCCGAATAAGAAATTATTTTCCAACAGGATGGTGATGCGAAGCACACAGCAAAAATTGTAAAGATATGGGATGGGAAACAAAATTTTCAATTGCTGGAATAGCAACGCAAAGTCCCGACCTCAATCCGATTAAAAATTTTTAGCCATTCGTGAAAATCCGGCTCCGACAGTACGAAACAGCCTCAACAGACATTGTCAAACTTTGGGATCGTATAAATGCGAAATGGCATCGAATTCCGAAAGATGTTATTGATCATTTGATAGGAAGCATCTCAAACTGCATAAATCAAGCCATTTCTAATATGGGTCTATGGACCAAATATTGAATTTGGGCTAGTTTCTTGAATTTTCTTGAAACGTGCAAAATTGAGTTTATGTGGGTTATTTTCGTTTTTTCATTCAAACTCATTGAATTCATTTCATTAATTATTGTTTTTTTCTGCTATTTGTTAAGAATAAAATGAAGAATTAAAATTAATTTTTTTTTTTTTTGTATTTGCTTGCATGGTTTTGTTTTTGTGAATGACGAAACTCAGTATTGTGAACATGCACTCACTTCTGCTCGTCACTGTACATACATAATTGGTTATTACAACCATCCAGTTAGGATTCCGACATACTGGCCTTCAGCTTAAAGTCGACTCCGAATGTAAGATTTTTAAGAAACTTTTCATAGCAATTTTATTTACTCTCAACAGTTTTTTGTTCGCAGATATCTAAGGAAATCACTGAAGAAATATTTTTTTGTTATTCCATTTTGTTGGAAATGTTTCACCTGGATTTTCCCCGGACTTGTTTCAAAGTAATATATCCGATACACTTTGGTTGCCTAGTTTATTTTCAGCAACCCAACTCCTTAATACAGACTGTTGGAATTCAAACAATTTCAGACAATTTAATTGTCGTGCTACAGCTAAACATTTAAAGTGAAATATTTATACCCTCCCTGTGAAGAATTTCTGTGAAGGCAGTCAATGAATTTTATGTGCGTTTTTTTCCATTGTTTGCTTTTAATGTTTTCAGTAATTTTTCTATTTTTTTTCACATTGTCTTTGTAATTTTTTGTATTGTTAAAAACAATTTTCACCTCAATTTATTCGCTGTTTGAAAATAAAGAAGAACAGAAAGGCAAAATAAAAAACGCATTCTTTTGTTTGATTTCCAGTAAATAAAAACGATTGTTATTTGCATTTTTTATAACAAAAAAAATACCATAAATTAATATAAAAAAATTACTTTTTATACACATACATATGTATGCATGTATGTATGTGTGTATGTATGGCGTATGAATTCATAAATTATTAAAATACGATATAAAGGAAAGAAAGGAAGAAAATAAATGAATTTCAAAAATATATGTCAGTAGTGGTTAATGTCAGTGTGAGATGCATGCAGAAAAATATTTTTTTTTACAGAAATTGGCATAAAATTTACAGTTTTTTGTTGCCTTAACATTTCATTTTCTGTGTTTTTTGTTTTTGTTTTGTTTTCTTACAACAAATTTGATTGCATTGCAAAATGAACAACGAAAAGAAAATGGCAGCGTGAACATAGTGTCATAAAAACAATTTTGTTGTTGTTGTTATAACCAAATAAGTCATATTACAGAAAAATGACATTTTCATACGAGCACAATGAAATTAAAATAATATTGACATAAAACATAAAATATAACATTTAATATGAGGTATACATACATACCATACACATGGATACATAGTGTGTGCAAAGGACACATGCCTACACGTAGCAATAGTGGTAAGTGGTATTGTATAGTTGCAAGTTTCATGCTGATTTTACCACTACAAATGTTGTTGTTTATGTTTATTGTTGTTGTTGCCTGTTGGTGTTAAAAGTCAGTTAATGTTGTAATATTGATATGTTAAATACAATTTCCAGTTACTTACACATACACTAACTAACACACACACACACACACACTCACATTAACATGGATCTTTAATTTTTATATTTTAAACACTTCAATAAATATTTTATTAAAATCTATGGGGGATAATGGGAAACACACGATGCGATCTTCAAGCATAATTGGATAGAGTTGTATGGAGCTCAATACGATTTGAGTGTGAATATGAAATAAAGCCTGTTGCGATAAGATGTTCTCAATGGACATAATTCAAGTTAATGCCTTTACAGATTCTGATATTATTATTATTACCGTCGACCAGAGCTATCTCAGAACTGCGACCGTGCCTTACAAAGCCTTCTCAAAATCTAATACCTTGACAAACTTCAGGATATTGGGTGTCATTAACCATAATTCTCCATACAGCACCTGATATGAATCTGAGTGATTTTTTTCTGTGAATGTGTATTCTGATTCATTCATTCATTCACTTTTGCAAATTATCTACATATTGGGTTCGAGGCTACCCCCTGTATAAACAAGAGTTTTTCGAGTCTACCGAGGTCTTTTAAAGGCTTGTTAATCACCTATTTTTGGACAAAGTGATACATGACTTAATCGTCCCATACTAGAATTACCCAACAAAAGCTTAACTTACCTCAAACCTCAATTTGGTTTGAGAAGATCCTAAGCCTTTCCATTTTTTTCTCCTCAGCTGAGCATACCCTTCTAAACTTCTTCTCTCATACACAAGTGAGGTTCCTATATACAAGTTCCCTTCTTGGAAGTTTGTATAACTGCTCATAGCCTTGAATGACCACCTGTTTCCTCTATCTGCCTGATTCAGTTTTGCTCAGACAGCCCCATACTTAATCTTATAAAAGCCAAGTACTTGGCTGGAGATCTAGTAGTTTGATGGTATTGCTGTGTCCTGTTTTTTGTACTTTCTATACAAATTGTGTTCGTCTAGGAAAATATCCACGAATTTTCCAGTTTATCCTTAGAACAAAAAATCCCGCTTCTGTCCTAATATCTGTACACCACAGAATGGTCTTGCTTTTAAAAGTATCTCCACTAGGTTACATCTAATTTTGCTCATATGGCTCATTGCAGAGCATGTATTAAAATAATAGACTACGCTCGTTCTGTCTAAGGGTGAATTAAGGAGGCAGCTGTCATCTTCTCGATTTCAACAAATTATTTAACAAACTTGTCTCTCAGTACCATGTGGAACAAACTTAAATATGTTAGTCTTGGGTGACGCTGTAAGATAGGCTGTCATTATTACAATTATGCCACGATTATCTCTGTGTCTTGCTCAAATTCATTTTTTTTTTTTAGATTGCATGGAATACAATTGACTTACAGACATACACAATTGGTCATTACAACTCATCAGTCTGGATTATTGCCCTAGTTTCTCACACTACTTATTTTGTGTGTGTTAATTTTATATGTACATGAGTGACGGGACCTACAGTTTAAAATCGACTCCGAACGACAGATTTTTTGATAAACTTTTCATGGCAGAGTTTTTGCCAGAAATCTGGTGAGAGGAAGTCGCCGAAGGAATATTTTTTGTATTTTGTTTTGATGTCTGGCCTGGGACTCGAACCCTGGTTTTATGTCTAACAAGTCAACACACTATCTACTAGACTATGGCTATTTCATATTAGACTTCATTGACTTACAATTTCATAAACTCTTTGAATGAATGTCAGAAAGAGTTTTTTAAAGTTTTAATTAAGTCATCAGGACTCCTGGAAGCCTGGTTGAAACCAGGTAAAAGAGAAGCAGGGTTTCAACTAAGTTTATCTCTCACTAAAGCCAATAAGAGTTCTGTTAGCGATTTATTTTTAAGTAACTCCAGATGACAAAACCTATATTTTATTTAGAAGAGTTTGTTTTATACGAGTTAAACATTTTAGTCCATTGTTTATAATTATTGCAAGAAAGTACAATGTTTTTCATTTCCCCCAATAACTTTTGATGTTTGACACCAAAAAGACATTTAAGAACATACAAGTTGAACTGCAGCTGAATTTTGCATGAATGTCTGCCATCGTACAGCAATGGTTAACTAGCAGTAGCTGGCGTGGCAGTAGTAAATGAATTGCTTTACACACTTGTTAAACTGTATGACAGATGAGGTTGTTATTTTAAATAGTCAACACTTAAATAAAACAATAACAAATAAACGTAAAAGAGCGGATGAAAAGAGACAGGCAGTTCAGTATTCTTTTACAAACATTTGCTTAACGCATAAGGGGCATTTTCTTATTGAAAAACGTTTCGAAAAAATAAAATTTTACTTCAGAAATAACTGTGAGAGAGGTTTTACTAACAACAGCTTACTTTTAAGTTTTCGAGCATGGTGAGATAAATCCTTACATGTTTACTTTTCATTGTTTAAAACTGAAGAAAAAAAAAATGAATTTAGAATGACCCACAAACCATTTTTATTCTTGCATAAAATTATTCACACATAAATGTGATACAATTTACACGTATTTTTAATGCATATTTATTTATGCACAAGTGTTAATGGCTATGGGTGTGTGTATATGTATGTGTATGAGTGCGTATGCATATATTTATATTTGTAGTTGTAAATTTGCTTTTATGAGAGTGTAAATGAGAAAGTGTAAATATATGCGTGTGTGTATATATTTATGCATGTATGTGTTTAATTTTCTGGCAATTTTAAGATATGCTCGTACATACATGAGCATGTTTATATGCAACAGTAAAACCCGTCATGATTCGTTGCATCCTTTATAGAATACCACTATTCATGAGAGAAACTAACCTGGTTACCTCTGTACGTATCAGAGATCAGCACTGAACCATTTTTCCGCTACTCATAAGCAGTCATGCAATTTTGAGTATGAATGAATCAACAGAATTGAAATTCAACTACTCTGATTCATTCGTACTCGCTACAACATTGATTTGTAAGTATGAAGTAGCAATGAGTATGATTACAACGTTGACATCAAACTCACAACATTCGAAATGTGTTTGATTCGTACGCCTACTCTTTCTGATACATAAATTTAGAAAAATACTTATAATACTTATAAGTGATTCGAGTGGCTCGAATCATCCATTCATTGTTGTTGTTATATATACAAACAAAGAAGAAAGGAAAGACAAAGACAACAAGTAGAAGTAGTGAGCTTCGTAGTGTTCGTACGCGAATCATGCTTATTTCGTGCTTCGTGTAAATGTTAAGTAGAAACGAGTCGAAGTCAATAATATCATGCGTATAGTTAAGTATGAATACGACGAGTACTTCCAACTTTGAGCATGAGTAGTATGAGTATGACATCAAAACTAAAAATATTTCTTCTGCGACTTCCTCTTAGCAGATTTCTGGCAAAGACTCTAAGAGTAAAAATTGCCATGAAAAGCTTCTCAAAAATCTGTCATTCAGAGACGACATTAAAAACGGTAGGTCCCGCTACTGATGTATAAAATTAACACACACAACATAAGTGGTGTGAGAAGCTAGGTCGTAATCCTGACTGAAGGATTGTAATGGCTAATTATGTACGTATGTAGTATGAGTATGATATCAAAATAAGTATGAATACGTATAAGAATCTGAAATTATAAGTATGACTCGAATCTACTCATCGTTTTGAATATTTCTTGTTGATCTCTGGTACGTCTGTCTTACGTAAAGGAAATTTATTTAATCTATTATTCCTTCCACTTTGACGGCAATATTGGGATATTTGGTTGACTAATGTGAGCAAGTAAAGTTTTCAAACAAACAAACAAACACCGTAGTAAACGGCCATTTAAATGGATGTGAATTTACATTAAACATGCAAAATACATGCAAAAAATTTCTCCACTTACATTCATGTTTATTATTTAAATACAATACATGTATGTGCATATGTATGTATGTATGAATATGTAAATATATTTGTACGTATGTATGTATTTTGTATTGTGTGTGTATTATTTCATAAATGTTATATTTTACAGTCAAATTAAAATAAAATTTAATTTTTATTTTTTATTCATCGTTCTTTCATTTTCGTTTTCATTTTCGAAAAAATAAAATTTTATGCATTAAATATTAATAAAAATTTTCGTTTATAAATTTTGTTAAATTGAGTGAAAATTGCTTGCCAGAAAAATAAAGAATAAAGAAGATAAGGAAATAAAGAAAATGATCTGATAATACAACATAATAGAATACAATATTGTATTCTTTTTTAAATGATATGAGTTGTCATGGAAATTATAAGATTGAAAATAAAGATTTCAAATAATGGAAATGAAATTAAACAGCATTCTAAGCAGTATTTCAGAATATGAGCTGCGGATGTTTTCTTAATTTTTTAAAATCTGTCTGTCTGACATTTTACTGCTTTAGTTAATTTTAGAATTCAATTAGAATACACGTCTGTTATTTAACAATTACCAATGAATTGAAGTTACCGTAGTCTAATAGGTATGAGACTGGGGGTTTAAACCTGAGAACTGGCATCTCTAGCTAAATGAAACATGAAAAAATATTTTTTTGGCCACTATCTCTCAGTAGATTTATGGTCAACACTCAAAGAGTAAATAAAATCACAATGAAAAGATTCTCAAAAATCTGGCGACTTCAAACTGCAGGGTATATAATTAATACACACAACATAAGTGGTGTGAGAAGCTAGATCATAACCCTGACTGATTTCATACATACATAATTGGCTATTCCAATCATTCAGTCTTGATTATGAGCTAGCTTATGCTGTGTGTCTCAATTTGTATACAAGATTGTTGGCAATTTTATTTACTGTCAGGGTTTATATCGGAATCATTTACCGAAGAAATATTTTTTAAAACGTTTTTTTTTGGAGATCTCTGAACTGGGTTTTGAACCGTGGCCTTAAGTCTAATAAGCCAACACACTAGCTACTAGACTAATGCAATTTCTTATTTGCTTTTGATTCTAGTAATTAAATAAGAAAAGCTAAGAAAATACTATAAAGACAGTGCAAAGTGTTAGCATACAGGGTGGCTGATATGTATTGCAACCAACTTCAGATTGGTATCATTTGTAAACCGCTCGTCTACGAGCTGACAGATTTATTCCAGTGGCAGTTCATTTTATTATTTACAAGCTTACAAAAACATTTTGATCTATTGCATTCAGAAAAAAGTTATTCGTGATGAAATTCAAGCGTGATTGCTTTATATTTGCCTGGAAAACCACAGGTGGCTATCGTTAGAGCTCTCTAACATTTAAATGTGAATAAATCTTTTGTTTCTCGTAACACTGCTTGTCACCGTGATACTGAGAGTGTTGCATTGCGTCCTAAAAGTGAACGAAAAAAACGGTAACAACACCAGAAATGTTCTGAAAAGTGAACGCCAGATTTGATCGAAATCCACGCCGCAGTGGTAGAAAAATTGCTCGTGAGCTGAACATATCGCGAGAACGAATGCAATACATATTGAAAAATGACCTTGGACTAAAGCCATTGAAGTTCCAGAAAGTGCAAGAGCTCACCGATTGACAAAAAAAAAGTTAGACTGGAAAGAGCCAAGGAGTTACTTCGCTTGCACGAAAGTGGCCAGTTACCGAATTTGGTCATTCCAAATTGAGCAGTCGCCGTGGTCTAGTGGGTAGTGTGTTGGCTTATTAGACGAAAGGCCCGGGTTCGTATCCCAGGTCAGACATCAAAAAACGAAAAATATTTCTTCGGCGACTTCCTCTCAGCAGATTTCTGGCAAAGACTCTGAGAGTAAAAAATTGCCATGAAAAGCTTCTCAAAAATCTGTCGTTCGGAGTCGACTTTAAACTGTAGGTCCCGCCACTTATGTATAAAATTAACGCACACAACATAGGTGGTGTGAGAAACTAGGTCGTAATCCTGTCTGAAGGGTTGTAATGGCCAATTATGTATGTATGTATGTAAATTGAGCAGTTTGTGAACAAACAAAATGATTGGATTTACTTGCCAAAGAGGTCAGCTGAAAATTTACAGCTGCGATTGGCCATCACCGCCGTAACGGCCGTTTGTAGCTCCCAGCTCGTATTCATCGACCGTGGAGAGAAAATAAATGCCGAATATTATCGAAAAAATGTCTTAAAGACAGTATTGACGCCCAAGAGAGTCAAACATTTCGGCCGCAGACCGTGGACATTCCAACAGGACTCAGCACCACCGGCCTTAGATGTTATTTCCAACATTTTATGCTTAGTCTCTCTTCATAGTTTACTAGATCAGTATTGATCAGACAGCGAGTCAAAAGCTTGATCACATTGTAAACACCATAGTCATTATCCATGTACTTGATGATTAAGAATTGATTTTGTCGCAGTTCTGAATTTATTTCCCAATTATTTTGTATCCCATTGATTAGCATTCCCCGTGATTCCAGACATTCTTAAATGGTTTTGGTTCTAGGACTGCAATATAAAGGCCGATTTTGTCCTTAATAGGGTAATACCAACAGATGTCCAGTTTAATGGTGATCGTTTAATGGTGGAATACTTACTTACTTACTTAATTGACCATAACAACCCGATTAACGGATTTCGGCCTGCTGCAACACATCCTTCCAGGCGTCTTTGCTTCTTGCACGCCTACGCCAGTTGGTCACACCAATCGTTCTGCTATACGTATTGTTTAATTTTAGACAGTAGTTTGAGTTTCGTCGTTGTTAAAGTCAATTCTTGATTCTATAATATTGTTTTGAAAAATATCAAACACTAGACATTGTTCACGCCTCAGTATTCCGATTTCTTTGATATTTTTTTTAATGCAAATAAACACAAAGGAATCAAAATTCAATTTTAAGCTTTAATTATTTTAAATTTCATATTCATTCCAAAAATTTAAAATAAAATCACCACGATTCACTTCAAAGTCAATCAGCTCCTTCAAGATTTGCTTCGTCTTCAAAGTCACTCAAAGCAATACCTCGTTAAACAAACGTAACCCTTGAATATTTTCTGTAAATTTAAATGTGATTTCAACAGTGTTTGGCTGATACGAGTACAATGTCGCAATTACTTTGCCTTTAGCTTCCTATTGCAAAAAATTCAATTTGTTTTGCTTCCTTTTTTCTCTCGCTCTTGTTCAAATCCAAATATGCGCATGGAATATGGATAAAACTCTGCCAACAAAACAAAACAAAAACCAAACAAAAAAAAGAAAAAAATCATGTCTCCAGATATTATGTTAGCCTAAAACCCGAGACAAAACCACTTCAGGCCTTTGTTAGGAATACTATTGCACTTGAACAAATATTCAATCGAACATTTTGCCTTCATGTACTGAACATGGCAATACAATACGATGCGTTGTCATGCCCTGCCGATGATGATATATTTCGTGGCTAATGACCAAAAAACATAAACAACAAACAAAACAGGGTGGCTGATATGTATTGCAACCAACTTCAGATTGGTATCATTTGTAAACCGCTCGTCTACGAGCTGACAGATTTATTCCAGTGGCAGTTCATTTTATTATTTACAAGCTTACAAAAACATTTTGATCTATTGCATTCAGAAAAAAGTTATTCGTGATGAAATTCAAGCGTGATTGCTTTATATTTGCCTGGAAAACCACAGGTGGCTATCGTTAGAGCTCTCTAACATTTAAATGTGAATAAATCTTTTGTTTCTCGTAACACTGCTTGTCACCGTGATACTGAGAGTGTTGCATTGCGTCCTAAAAGTGAACGAAAAAAACGGAAACAACACCAGAAATGTTCTGAAAAGTGAACGCCAGATTTGATCGAAATCCACGCCGCAGTGGTAGAAAAATTGCTCGTGAGCTGAACATATCGCGAGAACGAATGCAATACATATTGAAAAATGACCTTGGACTAAAGCCATTGAAGTTCCAGAAAGTGCAAGAGCTCACCGATTGACAAAAAAAAAGTTAGACTGGAAAGAGCCAAGGAGTTACTTCGCTTGCACGAAAGTGGCCAGTTACCGAATTTGGTCATTCCAAATTGAGCAGTCGCCGTGGTCTAGTGGGTAGTGTGTTGGCTTATTAGACGAAAGGCCCGGGTTCGTATCCCAGGTCAGACATCAAAAAACGAAAAATATTTCTTCGGCGACTTCCTCTCAGCAGATTTCTGGCAAAGACTCTGAGAGTAAAAATTGCCATGAAAAGCTTCTCAAAAATCTGTCGTTCGGAGTCGACTTTAAACTGTAGGTCCCGCCACTCATGTATAAAATTAACGCACACAACATAGGTGGTGTGAGAAACTAGGTCGTAATCCTGACTGAAGGGTTGTAATGGCCAATTATGTATGTATGTATGTAAATTGAGCAGTTTGTGAACAAACAAAATGATTGGATTTACTTGCCAAAGAGGTCAGCTGAAAATTTGCAGCTGCGATTGGCCATCACCGCCGTAACGGCCGTTGGTAGCTCCCAGCTCGTATTCATCGACCGTGGAGAGAAAATAAATGCCGAATATTATCGAAAAAATGTCTTAAAGACAGTATTGACGCCCAAGAGAGTCAAACATTTCGGCCGCAGACCGTGGACATTCCAACAGGACTCAGCACCACCGGCCTTAGATGTTATTTCCAACATTTTATGCTTAGTCTCTCTTCATAGTTTACTAGATCAGTATTGATCAGACAGCGAGTCAAAAGCTTGATCACATTGTAAACACCATAGTCATTATCCATGTACTTGATGATTAAGAATTGATTTTGTCGCAGTTCTGAATTTATTTCCCAATTATTTTGTATCCCATTGATTAGCATTCCCCGTGATTCCAGACATTCTTAAATGGTTTTGGTTCTAGGACTGCAATATAAAGGCCGATTTTGTCCTTAATAGGGTAATACCAACAGATGTCCAGTTTAATGGTGATCGTTTAATGGTGGAATACTTACTTACTTACTTAATTGACCATAACAACCCGATTAACGGATTTCGGCCTACCGCAACACATCCTTCGCCATCCAGGCGTCTTTGCTTCTTGCACGCCTACGCCAGTTGGTCACACCAATCGTTCTGCTATACGTATTGTTTAATTTTAGAGACAGTTTGAGTTTCGTCGTTGTTAAAGTCAATTCTTGATTCTATAATATTGCTTTGAAAAATATCAAACACTAGACATTGTTCACGCCTCAGTATTCCGATTTCTTTGATATTTTTTTTAATGCAAATAAACACAAAGGAATCAAAATTCAATTTTAAGCTTTAATTATTTTAAATTTCATATTCATTCCAAAAATTTAAAATAAAATCACCACGATTCACTTCAAAGTCAATCAGCTCCTTCAAGATTTGCTTCGTCTTCAAAGTCACTCAAAGCAATACCTCGTTAAACAAACGTAACCCTTGAATATTTTCTGTAAATTTAAATGTGATTTCAACAGTGTTTGGCTGATACGAGTACAATGTCGCAATTACTTTCTCTGCAACAAATAAGTGTCCATTTTATTATCGTTAGCCTAAAACCCGAGACAAAACCACTCTTTGTAGAATGCACTTGAACCAAATTAATCCCATTTCCTTCATGTATGTAAAATGGCAATAACAATAACGATGGCGTTGTCAGTGCCCTGCCGATGATGATGATGATTTCGATGGCGGTAACGTTGACCGTAAGCATAAAGACAACACAACAAAACAAAATAAAACGTTAAGTGCTTGTTGACAATGACATATTCAAACTAAAAACTAAAAAAAAGAAATGGAAGAAAAGGATAACAACTGCGGAGAGATATTTTAGATCAGGTTCGTCTTTATAATACAGCACCTAACAGTGAATTGTTTGGAATCACGATAGGAGAGTAATAATTTACGATTGAAAAAGTTAGCTTAGTTAACTAAATTTCTAAATTAAAAGTCATCTGCCAATTGTAGACCACAATGATTTAGGGATTATAACAAATGAGGAAGTCGCCGTGGTCTAGTTGGTAGTGTGTTGGCTTATTAGACAAAAGGCCCGGGTTCGAATCCCAGATCAGACATCAAAACGAAAAAATATTTCTTCGACGACTTCCTCTCAGCAGATTTCTGGCAAACACTCTGAGAGTAAAAATTGCCATGAAAAGCTTCTCAAAAATCTGTCGTTCGGAGTCGACTTTAAACTGTAGGTCCCGCCACTCATGTATAAAATTAACGCACGCAACACACACACAAGTGGTGTGAGAAGCTAGGTCGTAATCCTGACTGAAGGGTTGGTTGTAATGGCCAATTATGTATGTAAATACCTAAATTATTAAAATGCTTAAATCATACAATAAATACAATATAATTTGAATACATATAAGGAGTGCGCACAAAAAAAAAAACTGGACTTACACTTTTCGTTATAGAAATAAAACTAAGTGGCGGATTATTTTTGTTTTATATTTCAATTAAAGTAAATAATATTTGAATTCCTTTTGTGTATAAAAATATTTTCTGACAAAGGTCTCAGAGCATGCAACTTTTTGCAACTCTCTTCCAGAGAGTTTAGGGTGTTTTAGAAAAATACGTATTATTTTACTTGCTTTGTTTTGGTCGGAAAAACCTTTTTTCACTTCCACGCTTTCTCTCAATACTCAAATACTCTTTAAATTGTTTTATTCTTACCTTAGAAACTGTTTTTTGGTTAACACCTGCGACCCTTGCAATCATTTTTTTATTGAAAATTTCAATTATTTTTTTACGACATTCTTGTTGGGTGGCCATTTTAAAAGAATTATTTTTGTTATTGCAATGACATTTAGCACGTGGATTTTGAAACAGATGACTAACAAAATTAATGTAACGGTATTAATTTTTTTCAATTATGATAAAAGTTATAAGCTTAAAAGTAGGCCCATTTTTTTTTTGTGCGCACTCCTTACTAGGGTAGGGTATGCTATAAACAAACACAAGGTAATGTAGCTGAAATGGCAAATACATGCAGGGCAGATATGCAAACGGAAATTGTAGGATGAATTGAATTTTCAGTAATTCAATCGAAAGGAATTTAAATATAAGAAAAGAATACGATTTAACACTAAAAATTAGAAAGCCTGATCGTCAAGTAAGATGAGATGATTTTATTTTGCGTTTTACTGCTAAAATAGAATGGAAATGAACTGTTAAGAATAATTATTGGCAATAAAAAGTGTATCACATAAGAAAAGTATCAGATACGAAGCTAGGTAGAGCTTTAATAAGAGTTGTTTGGTGGGAAAAGAACGAAATAATTTATTATGGGCTTCTGCAATCATATTAAACGTTTAAATACGAAACTCAACTGGGAACAATTGAAAATATAAAACAAATCATTATGACAATAGTTGATCTAAAGATGTGTGTGGGATCCTTGTTGGCCTAACTGAAACTAAGTGAGTTTGGTTGATAAGTAATTATTTTATCCACAGTAAAGCCCGGGCCTTAAAGCTTTAGATTACTTTTTATTAAATTTTCACTAAATGGTGTGCTCTTAAATTTCGTAGAGACTTTGATTAGTTATACAGTAGAAGTTCACAAATTAGAACCACCAGTAATTGGAAATTCCAGGAATTAGAATTAGTGTAGAATTATTCGTTCTAAAATTCGAATATAAAATTCTAATTTTTTTGCTTTTTACTATTTTAACCTAAAAAATCCCCAAATTCTTTTTATTCTGTAAAACTAAAAAGGGAAATCACCAAATTATATACGTTTTTTCGTATTTTATGTCATTTTTTTTTGTATTTTGTGAATAGTTATGAATTGTTTTCATGTTTTTATTAAGCAAAATTGAATCAAAAAAATTTAAATGTGTTTTATTTTAATTTTTGAAAGGAAATCTGTTTAATTTTTTATTTTTCATTCGAAAAAAAAAACCTTCAGAAATTAGAATTGGTTCAAATACAATAGTTTTGGAAACCTTGAATGAAATAAACCTAGTGATGATGTATAAGCTTTACTTCAAAATAAGAAAGTATATACAGCCATACATAAAAATATCGTTAAAAGCTTTCTTCTCATATCACTCATTTTGTTCATGTATGGTGGGACCTACAGCTTAACGCCGGATTTTTGTAAAATTTTTCATGGAAATTTTTTTTTCTCCTAAAATTTTTAGACAGAAATTTGCTGAGAGGAAGTCCTCAGACTTGGGGTTTTGAACTATGGCCTCACGTATAATAAGCCAAAATACTATCTACTAGGCTACAACAACTTCAATAAGAATATATTGTGGATTAAAGAATCAGTTTTTACCAGGCACTTCCCTTGCAATATAATCGGCTAATAGTACGCCCTCATGAAACAACGTCAATGATATCCTCTTCCTTTATGTTTGCAACACTTATTGTACGTTATTGAATACAATTCTTGTTTACTGTTGCCGTATACCCATACATGCTTACGTCAATTAAAACATGCAAAACTTTTTTTTTAAATTCAACTCATAGAGTGTATGACGTTTTTAGATTGTCATTATTTATTAAAAAATTAACTGGATATGGGTAGTTTTACAACGGAACGAATACTTTTAATTTTATTGATTATTGGTTCTAATTTGGTTTTTCCTTTGTTATCTCAAGCAATGCTAATATTACATATTTGCTTGGCTTCATGGAAAATTTGCTTTGAAGTGATAAAAATGATACGAATATTTTCTATTTAATTTGCAAGTCATAGAAATAAGTTTTGCCGGATCTGCCTTTATCGAATTTCTAGTTATAAAATTACTGCCGTTAAAAAGCAGGTAGTGTGTTGACTTATTGGACTTAAATCCATGATTCAAACAAATCAAATACCTTTATGGCACAAGCTCTTGAGTAAATAAAATACTCATGAAGAAGATTCGTATAAAATCTGTCGTTCGAAGGCAACTTTAAAGTGGCGGTCTGCCACCTTTGCACAAAATTATAACACACAACATTAGGTGTGTAAGCTAGGTCGTAATGCTTACTAAAGGGTTGTAATGATCAATTATGTTATGTATGTAAACAAGTGCTCACATTCTGATATATTAAGGACACTGTTCATTTCCATGTAAAATAACCCTAAGATAGAATCAATACAGCATGCAAAGCAACAAAAAAACAGTGAACCAATTTGAAAAATATTATGAAGCAGCAAATTGAACTGCATAGAACATTATAAAACACAGTATAATAGAATAGAATGGAAAAAGAGGAAATAATTAATAAATATTAAACTTAAACATGAGCACGAGCATGAACATGAACAGGAAATAGGAAATGTCTGTAATGTTCCGTTTGAGTTTGTTTAACTCTTCTGCAACAATGTACGACAAGTTGAAAGTGTGTGAGTGTGCACTGGTAGTAACAATAATTACAGTCATCTATTGAATAAAATTTATACTCAAACGTTAAATTTACTTTCATATGCCACCCACCTTGTATGCAATAGTACTCGTACTATTTATTGTATGCACGACCATGGTTTCTTCTTTTGATCTATTCAATAGCCAGCCAGTTAACCATGCAGCCCAAAGACTCATACATTGTCTCACCAACAACCAGCAAAACTGGCTATGCCAACCCGCCAGGCATTCAAGTCTAACCAACCAACCAACCAACGGAATGTAGGAGCAAACAGGCAGCCAACCAACCAATGTACCAACCTACCTACCTACCTACCTACCTACAGATGTCTAACAACAAAGAAACAAGCCCGCAACAAATTTCGTTAAACTTTTGCTCATAAATTTCCATTGAATGCAACATTAATTAATGGATTACTTGACTCGCACTACACCAGCACATTGGAACAACATAAAACGCGAACCCATTCCATCACTCAACAACTCACAGAGGAAGTACATCTTTTACCCTCGTTTTACTTGTGTTCTGGTTTTTTTCGTTTCCTCGCACTCATTTTTATTTCCATTTCATTCATTCATCTTTTGTTTCACAAGTTTGGGTTGTTAATGAAAATTCAATACAATATTGTGTTCAATTCTCAGTCTCTCTGTCTCCCTCTCTCTCTCTCTCTCTCTCTGTTCATTTCGATTTGAAAAGAATACTTTTCTGTCTGTTTGAAAGTGTGAGTATGTGTTTGAGTGTGTTGTGTGCCGAAAGAAGGTTAAAATTTATACTCATTTTTCATTTTTCCGTTAATATTTTTCCCTCTTTTCTTTATTTTGTTTTTGAATAGTTGAATTGATGTGTTGTAAAGTTTTTAATTGCATACGAAAAACAAACTGCAAAATTTATATTCACGTACAAAAGGAAAACCCCACCGAATTTTGTTTTTATTGCCAAAAACAAGAAAAGAAAAAAAAATCATTAAAAAGTTAAGATTCTTATGAAGAGCATGGGAAGGATTTCATTTCGTGTAATACTCATTATCCTTAAAAGAATTACTACAAAAAGAAAAGTTTCACTTGTATGTGCCCATAAATAAAAGTGAATTAAATTTTTAAAGCGAATATTCAGGTAATATTTGTTTAAAAGTTTAAGCCGGATTAAGTTCAATGCAATAACAAAATTTAATTACTTCTACTTTAATTATCTTCTCCAGAGCAATAAGAATATGATTTTAATTGAATATGAAGGACCAGAAAAGATCAAAAGATTGTACAAAATTGTTGTCTATTGTGGAATTATTATCACTTTTATGAGTAACACATGCCATTCATGTTCTGCGTGTTAATTTTAACCATTAGGGGCGGAATCTTCTGTTTAATATCTATTCAGAACGGTAAATTTGAGAAACTTTGAATCCGCCGGTAGAAACAGTTTCCGTATTTCGTTTCGAGTTGTCTGAATCCCGAGCTCTCGTCTTATAAGCCAAAACACTACCTACTTGACTACAGTTGCAAATTATTGAAATTTATTACTAAATTCACGGTGTGTAAGAAATTATGGCTCATAATTGTCTCGAATTTATTATAAATAGCAGAGACAGTGTCAAGACCTGCAGATACAATTTGAAAATTGAACTGTTTGAAGCGGCTCATTAGGCGGCGCGTCATTGGACCTTACTTCTTCAGGAAAGATGATTATTGTCTTTTTAATCACCAAAAAATAGGGAAAAGAGTTCGATTTGATGGGTTTTAACAAGACGATTTTGTTAGCAATAAATCTCATGTTTTGGAGAAATTTATTAGCCTTCAAGGTCATGCTTTTTGACCGCACTGAACTATTTTTTGTAATAATAAGTGGAGTATAGCCAAAATGCCGAATATATGCATCTACTGAGGTCTAATGTCTGAAATGCTGAAATATGTGCAGTCTTAAGCTGATCCAGAATGCCATTCTAGTTTTTCGTTTTTAAAGAAAATGTCAGGTAATGGCGACTACATACGTAATTGGTCATTACAACCCGTCAGTCAGGATTACGACCTAGCTTGTCATATCACTTATGTTCCGTGCGTTAATTTAGACATATTAGACAGATTTTTTGCCAGAAATCAGATGAGAGGAAGAAATATTTTTTCATATTTTGGTTTTGATATCTGACCTGGAATTTGAACACGGGCCTTTAGTTTAATAAGCCAACAAAGGACCTAATAGACTACGGCGACTTTCACTAGCATAGAAAAGATCGATGAACTGTTAATGAAATTCATATATGGGTTTAAGCACTTACATACTTAATTGACCATGCGGATCGAATGCGGAAATCATTGCCCTGAACTGAAGATCTTGCATAGGACTCTCTCGAACATTTTCAGTGCCTGCTGCATCTGACCTTAATAGCGACCATGCTGGTTTAGCGAATCATGAGGGTTTAATTAAGTACTTTAGACAAACATTTGATAATCAAACAATAGTGGATAACCAATGAGATCCCTTAGATCAACACTGAGAGTAACAATTGTCAATTTCATTTTTAGAAGCACGTAATCGTTAAGGAATATTCGCTTGAGCGTTTAAACAATTGTTTGAAATCTGATATCTTCTGATGAAAAGGTGGTTTTTATTTCTTGATAGCTTATGGAACCTGAGTATGACATATTTAGTGGTATCTACTGTAGAAGACACGTGAAATATACGGTTTATATCTACTGTAACCTTCTGTTTTATCAACTGTTGCATACCTATTGATTAGAATAATGTTGATGAAAGAGGCAAGACTAAAAATTCCAAAATTTGCCAGAAGATTTCGATCATATATTTAAAGTTACAAGATGAAGTGTTAACGTACAGTAGAAAAACAGGCTCAAAGGTCTTTCGTATCGATATAATACGTTCCTTAGTCATATCTGTCTTTTGCTATTTTCTCTTGATTATTTAATCACCTAAAGAATGACGCCTGATAATCCTTTTACTCTTTCTAGGTATAAGTTGGAAAGTTTTACTTCTTTTTCTTTTAACAGTTTTAAATAAATTTTGAAAGAAGTTCTAATCCCCAATTTTTACAATACTTCCCCTGTGTATCATTAAAATCTATTCAGCGTTGAGTTCAATCTACACTTTTTCTTGAAAACCTCTTGCCTTTAACAATACTTTCAATACATTGTGTAGTCCAAAAACCGCATGGTCGTATTAATTTCTTTCCTTTCTTTTACTTTAGTTTTCCAAACTTCATTAGCAAAAGGAGTACGTTCAAGAAAATAAAAAAGGTTTGTTTTTAAGAAAAACAATAACAACCAAATGGTACCAAATTTAAGAAGTTATTTTCAACAATCCTTTTCCTTTTTTTATTTTTAATTTTTTAACTTTTTTTCTTATTGTGGTTGTAGTTAAGAGAGTGACTTGAGGCTTTTCAAAACTTCTTATTTTTAACTCCATTTACTTGTGTTGCTGTTTTTTTTTTGTTCAGTTTGGGGCGAAGATTTTTGTTGACTTAAGCAAACAAATTTTCCAAGCTTAACAACTTTTTAAGTAGATTTTTGAACCCCCTTCCCATGCGGGCTGTAAATTTATCGTCTTTAAAACAATTTGATTCTGTGTTCGTTCCTAAGCACATATTGAGAAAGTGTTGAAATGTTAAAATGATTCCCTGTACAAAGATTTTCAATTATAGTTTGAGTTCAGGTGCAAAGAGTGAGTGAAACCCCCATAAACAATTTACTTGCGCAAATTCATTTCATACGAATAATTAAACACAAACACAACTCCAACTGCTATAAGCAAAAGTGATGTGATTAATACACATGCCACGTATCATATATTTTGCTTAAGGATGCTTAAGAAAACAGTTTTTGCCTTTAGTTTTAAAGGCATTTGGTTGAGGGGCTGTCATTAGCAGATGTGGGAAATATTTGTAAGCCTATGTGTAACTCAAATCAAATTATGGCTGAAGAACATCAGCTCAGTTGTTCGAATAGATTTCTGATAAAAATTCTGGGAGTAAAATAAAATCGCCATAGGAAAGTTACTCAAAAATCTGTCCCTATAATCTTGGATACAATTAACCAACACAAAATGGGTGGTGTGAGAGGTTAAATCATAATCCAAACTAAAGAGTTGTAGTGGCTAATTATGTATGTACCCATGTGTTCGATTAAGCCCATAGCTAAACAATTGCGTCTCTGATAAGTTGTTAAAGGGAACCTCATTTACTTATCTAATTTAACCATGTCTTCCAAACTAATCATTTGCCGCTAAACAAAACTTATCCTGTATATATTAAACTCCATATTAAATTTAATGTAATGGCTAATAGCTGATTTGTATCGTTCGTTATCATTTCATCAGTCTATTTACAAGTTAACAACATTTCTAACGAATATTTTCGTCAAAGTCATAAAAAATAAAAATAAATAAAGTGAAATGAATAAAATAGACAGACAGACAGACAGTCAGTTAGACTAAAGTAAACTAATTTCTTACTTATTTTTATCGTCCTTAAAGGAAAAACTTAATTTTTATTTCCTTTGAAAGCAAATGATCCTTAAACATGCCACCAATATTTCCTTTCAACCAACAACAACAACAAATAAATGGAATCAATAAAAGTCGAAAAAGCAACAAAACAAAAGAAAATTTGCTGAAAGTCTTGGCTGTTTCCCCCCTGGAAAGGATAATTAATAGAATTATTGCTGAAATCGATTCTGGCATTTGCGGTTATTACAACTTTTAATCTTTTTTTGTTATTATTTTTAAGAATCATGCGATTTTAACCAAACCGTTTTGGTTTAATTAATTAACCATGGATTTATTGACTTTTGAAGAGAGTAAGTATATCAATATCAATACCAATAAATGAATACTTACATACACACTTAAACATAGGTCGAAATACGTTAATGAAAAGGTGGAGGCTTTTAAGGAGGTTGCATTGTTAATTACTTAAAAATATTCATTTAATATATGTGAGAAGCTAGGTCGTAATCCTGACTGAAGGATTACATTCAACATTAATAACCTGGGCAAGAGAGAGTAGGAATCAGACGAAGAAGTAATGATCCTATTAGAATACCTAAAAAAAATTGGTAAAATAATCTGGGATGGTCAAAGAAAACACAGGCTTCCCATAAAGCAATAACCTTGTTCCACTTCATTATTTAGAAAGAAATGACAAAGAAAGTACTTAAGGACAGTAACATTTTATTTTTGCCATTGCGGGTGTCTTTTTAATGGAAGCTGCTTACGCGATATCTTTGATAGTAAGTGTTATCGTATTAGATGTGGAACTAAGCCGCATGAGAAAGGAGCAAATGGTTTTAGTAGAAATCATAAAGACGTGGCGGATAAAACTTCAACGGGTCGCTAAATTTTTTCAGCTTTACACGAATGCTTTTATTTAAGATCCGTAGAGATCACTTAATTATGCCAAGTTTCTTAGGTAGTGTGCGGGGCTTATTCGACTCCTCTTAGCAGAATTCTGGTGGAATTTCTGAGAGTAAATAAAATTGCCAAGGAAAAGTTTCTCAAAAACTTGTCGTTCGAAATCGACTTTACATGTGTGATGTGTGAAGTTAAGTTGCAATCCCAACTGAAGGGTTGTAATGACAAAATTATGTATGCATGTCTTATGATGAATGGCAGATAAGGAAGTTATCTGTAACCTGTTTTCCGTATTTGAAGATTCGCTTAAGCTTAAGCTTATGTGAACTTAATCCGAGTTCTTGTGCGGCATGGTGAAATTATTACGATTTTATTAAGAATAGATTAGAGGGAAATATACAGGGTGTCTGATATGTATTGCAACAAACTTCAGGTTGTTATCATTTGTAAACCGCTCGTCTAGCAGCTAACAGATTTATTCCAGTGATAGTTCATTTTATTATTTACAAGCTTACAAAAGCATTTTGATCTATTGCATTCAGAAAAAAAGTTATTCGTGATGGAATTCAAGCGTGATAGTGTGATTGCTTTATATTTGGCTGGAAAACCACACAGGTGGCTATCGTTAGCATTTAAATGGGCATAAATCTTTTATTTCTCGTTCCACAGAGCCACTTTTATGCAGCCTGTACCAAAGGTGGCGAATTCGAACAAATCTAAACTGATTCTAAAATTCAATGTTATTTCCAACAATTTTTGCTTTTTTTTATTATTCAAAATTAAAAAAAAAAAATAAAAAAATCTAGCGCTTTACTTTGTTGCATTATATATCAGCCATCCTGTAATTGTTCTGCACAGTATGATGCTAGAAATACAACCGATTTTCACAAATGAGAGTCCAACGTGACTGGCAATTTTTGGGCCTGTAGCAAGATCGACTGGAATTCAACATAGGATGAACATACTTTCCATAATAGCCTTATGCTGTGAACTTCTGTTGTGCCAACAGCACATCGCTATCGTAGAGCTTTTACCTCGAATATAGAATTTTGGAATTGAATTTGATAAATAGCCCCAGTCTAGTAGGTAGTGTGTTGACTAATTCGGTTCAAACTCAAGGTCGGATATCCAAGCGAAATATGATAAAATATTTCTTCGGCGACTTTCTCTCAGCAGATTTCTGGCAAAAACTTTGAGAGTAAATAAAATTCCCAAGAAAAGTTTCTCAAAAAAGAAAAATATGTCGTTCGGATACGACTTTAAACTCTAGGTCCCACCATTCATGTATACAAATTAACGTACACAACATAAGTGATGTAAGAAATTCGTTTGTAAACCTGACTAAAGGGTGGTTATGTCCAAGTATGACATAGCCCCACATCAGAAATTTTTTGATCAAAGCTTTCTGTTGAGCCTATGACTTATATTTTACTTTGTTGTAATTCATTATATTTTAATGAATTCTAAATGCATCCCCGCTGTAATCATTTCCTAAAAGCCATAAAGTTTTTCTATTACAACTGTAAGATAAACAGAAAATAAACTTGTTAAACTGATTTGTTTCAATTTTTTTTTCTTTTTTACTTGTCTAAGGAAAACAAATAACATTTAAGCATGCGATATATTTTCAATATAAGTCATCTAAAGAAGACGAAGAAAAATAGAAAACAAAAAAGATAAAAATGGGAAGAAAAACTAAATAATAAAATCGAATAGAACTGCTTAGAGAGAACTTAAATAATGAATAAAGTTTGTTTTATTGATTTGTAACATTAAATAAGTCAATAAAAATTTACTGATTTTGGGGTAAAAAGTTAGTTTTTTAAAAAAAATTAATTCATTTACGAAATTGCTAAATTCAAACAATCATTCATTTCAATTGGACATTCATTGACAATTAGCCAAATGAATTGTTTGAAATATAAAGAAAGCAAAAGAAGATGTTAAGAAAGAAAGAAAGAAAGCAAAAAAACAAATGAAATTATCATCATTAACTTAATTGTATTTCTCAATTAACAATATCTTCGCAGACTATTCTTCCTTTGTCTCATTTTTCAAAAATTAAATCCTTTAACTCTTAAAGGATTTATGCCAAGGAACATCCTTCTTTAAACGTGTCTTACTTGCCTTTAATTATAATATTTTTTTTCTTTTTTTTTTGGTTTGTACACAACCATTACACAACCAGCCTCTTTTGTCTCCATTAGAAAATCTTGGCTTAGTGAAAATATAAAATTTCTTTTAAAAAACAATATTTTCCAGATACTCAGTAGAAAGTAGAAGTACTTGTACTTGTACAGTTATATATACTCATGCACACCTTGACTTTTCTAACTTCTTAATAAATTACAGCCTCTGTAATTAAAGACCACTTCTGGTATCGTTCATCATATAATGAGTTTCCTGTTTCCCTATTTTACAGTTCTTTCCCTCTTTATGTTCGTAGAACAAACCACGACAGCATAAAGTAACGAACCCACCACTACAACTAAATCTATATGCTGCTGTGTATATAGGTTTGCACTTCTATGTTGCACTGCTGCCAAGCAAGCATTTTTGAGGGAAATTTAAGTTGGCAAAAGCACAACTCACGCATAACAGATCTTTAGAACCTATAAGTCAGGATTACAACCTCGCTTCTCACATTGATTACAGATAATGTGTGTGTTCATAAGTGATGGAATTCACAGTTTAAAATCGACTCAGAACGATAGATTTGTTTGAGAAACTTTATCATAACAATTTTATTTTATTTTCAGAAGGTAGTGTGCTGGCCTATTAGAAGTGTAAAAGCCAGGGTTCGAGTCCCAGGCCAGACATCAAAACAATATACAAAAAGCATTTTTTGGGCGATTTCCTCTCAGCAGATTTCTGGCAAAAACTCTGAGAGAAAATAAAATTGCCTAGAAAAGTTTCTCATAAAATCTGTCATTCCTATGTATAAAATTAACACACACAACATAAGTGGTGAGAGAAACTAGATCAATAATCCTGACTGATGGGTTCTAATGACCAATTATGTATGTTCAGAGTTTTTGCCAGAAATCTGCTGAGAAAAAGGCGCCGAAGAAATATTTGTTGGCGATGTCTGACCTGGGTTTTGAACCGTGGCCTTATGTCTAATAAGCCAACACATTACCTACTGGACTATGGCGACATACCTACCACTTTTAAGGCATCTACAAAAAGTCAAATTTGCGGAGAGAAAATCCCACGCTTGAGCTCCCATAATTTCTTTTCAATTTGATATTAAACTTGAAATGTTTCCTGGTTTAACTAACAACTTTCGTTAAGCCTTTTAAAGGTGTTTGCATTACCGTACATGACCATGTACTTACAAGGTCTGGCTGGCACCAGTTAAACCAAGTGAAACGTCTCAGCTCTTACCACCAGCCGTATGATCATCCAACTATTCATACAGCTTTGGCTTGGCTTGGCTTTTGTTTTTATTACTGCTGCCAACTGATAAGAATTTTGTTTTAAACAAGAAAATTATACTCGTTCTTTGAGGGAAAGTGTAGTGGCTCTAACTAGAACTTTTTTGTTTTATTTGGTTTTGCTTTTGCTTTAAAACAAATTTATTTGTCTTTTAAGTTTTTTTTGCCCGAGTGTAAATTATGTTTTAATATAATGGTCATTAGATTTTTAAGGATTAAAATACTACACCATACAATCAGAATTTAAAATTTTAATTTGTAAAGATTTTTGTATGTGGAAAAAGAAAATAAGAATGAACCTTAAACTCAAAGCCAAGGTTATTTGATCAGCATTGTTTTTGGTAATAATTTATAATTTTAAAAAAATTAAATCCTTCCCTCCTTGTTTCTTTGTGTAATTTTCTTTAAACAAATTCACTTACTTGGCATTGTTAGAAACATCTTTTGTTTTCCTTAATGAAGAGTGATTACATCAAGAGCATTAAAAGTTCCAACAATAATTATTAGAAGATTAAAATTACAAGAGATTTTATTTTTTATTTTAGGGAGATATGAAGTATGTATGGGAAAATGATTTTTGCTGGCTTGCTGGCTGTCATACATAGAAATATACTCAGATTTGTAAATAAACATCTGACCACGGTTATCAAAGTAGAAGTATTCTGCTTCACAATATTTCCGTTGAAGATATTGCAAATAAAAGCAATTATTTTTATACGTTTAAAATACTTCAATTAACCTAGAAGAAATGAAATATGATAGCAAGAATAGAAAGCCAAGAATAAGTCTAGAATCCAATCATACAGAATTAAAAGATATTAAATGTGGTGTTCGGTCATCCAGACTCATGCTTTTAATAGAGGTACGATTTCTTACGTTATTAAAACTGCTTAATAAGAACATTGAATTTCACAAGAAAGGTGTTACAAATTCACAAGTCTTCTAATTCTGTGTTTTATTCCTCTAACGTTCGCCGACTTCTCAGTTACCCTGAAGTCTTCATCCTAGGCTAAGTTGCGCATAAGAAATGTCGGGTCCGTCATCAAACTTTTTTTTTTAAACTAGTGCTTATTTCGAGTATGGTAACATTTAACTCATGTCTGATTTGACAGATAATTAGTTTTATCCTTCCGCTGAACGAATCTGGTTGTGTATACGAGTTTTCGCTTCGATAAGTTTATCTGCGATCGACTTACATCATCCTTCATCTTTTCAAATGAAGCTTATTTTGCTCTTGGCGGGTAGGTAAACAAGCAACATTGTCGCATTTGGGGCACAGAAAACCCGCCCGCATACTTTGAAAAGCCGACGCATCCAAAACGACTAACTCTTTGGTGCGGATTTTGGTCCAGAGGCATAATTGGGCCATTTTTCTTCGAAAATGAGCAGTCAATGGCGATCGTTACCGGGCCATGTTGAACGAATTTTTGTTCACAAAAATTGAAGAGGACGATATTGACAACTTTTGGTTTCAATAGCACGGCGCTATGTGCCACACAGCCGAACCTACACTCGATGTTGTGCGTCCTCTTTTTGAAGATCGCATTATCAGCCGCTGAACTGATGTTAGTTGGCCTCCCCAGAGCTGTGATTTGACACCGTCAAAGATAGATAAGTGTTACGCCGACAAGCCAGAGACAATTGACGCTTTAAAGGACAATACTCGTGAAGTCGTTGGTGAAATACAGCTGCACACAATCGTTAACGTGCTTAAAAATTGAACCGATCATATAGGCTACTGCATGGCCAGCCGAGGTAGCCATTTGAATGCACTTTCCAATAAAAAAAGAAATTTAAGAAAATATTGAGTAGTGTTTTTTTAAAACATTTTCAAAAAACAAAAAGAGTTATTTGGCAGACCCTTTAGTCCCCAATAATAACACGAAACAATTGAACTTATGATAGAACCTTACATGAATAGAGTCAGTTAATAAAGCCTTCTTGGGAAACAGTGCTATCCTATTAACGTTTGTCTTAACTACTTAATCCTACACTAATCGATAATAGAACGACTTACCACTCACTAACCATTTGGTTTAGTGCAGTTCACGGATACTCTCCAACTGGTCTAATTATGGGCTTAGCTCCTTTCAGTTAATAAAAAAAAAGGGCTCGGCGGAACAAATGAAGTCTGCTGCTGAAATTTCCTAATTAATTCAACATTTATCGATAGTACAACGGCTAACCCCTCACTAACCATTTGGTTTTGTGTAGTTCACGGGTACTCCCCCATTCGTCTAATTATGGTCTTAGCTCCCTTCAGTTAATTAAAAAAAAGGGCTCGGAACAAATTAAGTCTTCTGTTGAAATTTCCCTCACGAATTCATTGCAAGCAATTTTGGAGTCGTCTCGAAAACAACAAAGTTCAACTTTGTTCATAGCACTGAGCTATTGAAGATAAGAAAAGCACTCTCCGACAAGCCGCAATTTCAAAATAAAAGGAAAACGCATTAATTTTTATACTCTCTTTAAGACCCCGCTTAAAAACTTGGTGTTAATATTTTTTCTATGTCTATTACGTTCCAAATTTCAAATTGCTGAGTCTATTAAAAAGTCAAATAGTATATTAGGTAGTGTGTTGGATTATTAGACTTGAAGTCAGACGTCTACAAAAAAATGAAATAAGAGAGATATTTCTACGGCGACTGCCTGTCAGCAGATTTCTGGCAAAAACTCTGAGAGTAAAGAGTAAAGTAACTATGAAAAAGTTTCTGAAAAATGCTGTTGTTCGGAGTTGACTTGATACTGTAGGTCCCGCCAGTTATGGATAAAATTAACACACACAACATAAGTGGTGCAAAAAGTTAGGTTATAGTCCTGGCTACAGGTTTAAAGTGTTGCAATGGCCCATTATGCATGTATGTAGGTAATATGCACGAATTAGGAAAAATTTCCAAACACCCAATTTACGAAAAGAAATTCATGCCTTAATTTAGAAAACTCTTGTTTAAAATCCTGTCATGCCAAATCAAATTGGCTTAAAAGCTTTAAGCGGTTTTATTATTAAATATCCCTTCTCTATCCCTATCTGTCTCTATAAACATTTAAAAAAAAAACAAAAAAAAAGAAGGGCAATACTTTATGGCTGAGCTGAACAGCTAAATCGCATAACCATAATGGCCCGATTGTTCATGTACAGTATAGTTGCCGGGCATAAAATATTATTGGCGAATATATTTTAAATGCATCACAGGTTAAATGAAAATGTTATTACATTTGGCCCGCCACTTAAAGAGAGAGAGAGAGAGAGAGAGAGAGTGTCGGAAATTGAATTTATATTCCACCTCTACTACACTGCTTTCTACAGTTGGTTTTCTCTGTCTTTTTCTCATTTTATGTTCTTTTTTTTTTGTTGTCGTTCTTTTGTGTGAGGGAGTGAGCGAGTGTGTGTGTGCAGCGGTATGTGTTTAACCCAAAGGATGCATATGTTTTCATTTCATGGCTTTTTGTACAGAGGAAATATACGTTTCTGTTGTAGGATAAGGAATTTGGTGGTAAAACATGGCGTTAAAGTACAAACACATACACTCTCGTTAGGGCAGCAGACAAATAGAGGGAGTTGAAGCGTAGAGGTGCTATTTTGTGTACAACTGAGATTCGTTTGATATGATATGAGGTGGCATTAAATGTTGCATCGCACTGCATACACTGCAGTACTGTAGCGTAAGTGCAAAAGTATGTATTCTTGTGCCCGTGTGTGTGATGTATGAAGGTGACAGTGCAGTAGGAGTTTTTCGCCTAAAGAATTGTTCATTTTTATTGCTTTAACTGTTTGCCTGGCTGGTTGCTTGGCTCCATGGTTGACTATACGTTAAGTTTGTATGCTGTTGCTAGCTAAAGTGTTGGCGTTATTCTAGGGTGTGAGCATGTCATGTTTTAGCACACCATATGTTATTTTACGCCATAATACTTACTTATAATATAATTTTAGCGACATATTCTTTGTATTCTCACTCTCTCTCTCTCTATCTCTCTGTCTGTCTTTGCATTTACGACTGCTATTACGTGGCCGTACATATGTTTGTATATGATTTTGCATATTGTTTATGCTCTAAAGAGAAAATGTTTATTTAATTTGCCAAGTTTTATCATCCAGATTATAGCGAAAGAACACGTATGGGCATCTACAATACAAGACAAAATAAAATTCACTGGTTTTGTGGTTAAAATTATTGTTCTTCGTATTTTTTATGAATAAAAGCGGAAATTTGGTTAAACAATCTTGTTCCTATTGTCATAATTTAATAGCAAAAAAAAACCTAAATTATGAGAGGGTAAGTGAGGTGTGTTATAAAATGAAAACTCATAAAATCTTTATAGTTGAGTTTATATACGCTTCCGCTTTTTATGATGAACCATCATGTCGTTGCCATAAAAATACCATGGCCCCACGTCAAGCAGTTTCTAATGGGTGATTTTTTAAGAGCTATAGGAAAATTTTTCAAAAAAAAAAAATTCAGAAAATTCAGAAAAACGCATGAAATCTTTATTTGAATCGATAGTACGGTCCATATAATTTAATTTTTGAAGTCCAATTTAGTCCAACATTTCGGCAAGTATCTCACAAATAAATGCTTCAATTTTGTGTTCCAAAGCCTCAATTGAAGCGGGCTTGTCTGTATAGACATGAGCTTTAACATAGCCTAAAGGCAAAATTTTAACCGTTATTGAGTAACACAGGCCCAATTGTTGCGAACGCTGACGAATCGATTATTGATGGCCATCATTAACACTGGCCGATACACCTGCGATATTTTCTTCAGTTCGCACTCTACGTAAGCGTGTTGATGGTTTAATGTCACAATTGCCCGAATAGTCGCTTCAGTGTGTCAATTAAATTGACCATAAAGTAGAAGAAAAGCGCTATGAACTTTCTTAATACAGCACGCATTTTGATAATAAAATTCAATGATTTGTAGGCGTTATTCGATTCATTGTTAAATTATAGATCAAACTGCAGATGTTTGACAGTGAAACAAAAACCAAAACGTGTGTGAGCTGTTTAAATAGCTAAAAAATCACCCGTTATGAGTTTTTTAAGTTTTGTATTTTGTGTGCTGTCACATAAGCTTATTGTCATATTTTGAAACCATAAACTAATTTTCTGACATTTCCGCTTCCGTTTTGCATATGCGAATAGACAACATACTCACTCAGCTAAATAAGTGCTCGAGTGATTTTATTTTTTTTTTTCACAATCTTCTCCTATAAACACACATTCACATGAAGTGATATATTAACACAGAAATATGGATTTAGTGTACCCATAAATTTAGCAGTGACTAGAGCAATAATTTAATAGTCACTTAACATTAGTTTTGCTACCAAAAAGCTTTTCTAAAAATATTTAAGCAGCTGTACATAGCATATAAAATACATTTGCTGGCTATTAAACTTGTTAAAAATCCGGCACCCTGTATTTTAGTTTCATATGGTATACAGCTTTTGTAGGATGTCTATACACCTTTGACTACATAATGGAATTGATATTTACAACCCTTTATTAAGGATTACCATCTAGCTTCTCACACCATCCATTTTGTTTGTGTTAACATAAGTGGCGGGACGTACTTTTAAAACTTGACTAAGGATGGTAGATTTCTGGGAAGAGTTTTTTCCAGAAGATTGTTGAGAGTAAGTCACTGAAAGAAATATTTTTTTTTCATATTTCGTTTATTTCGAGATGCCTAAGCCATGGGTTGATAAGCCCACACAATAATTAATAGGCTGCGACAACAATCAACATCGTTGGCATTCGTTTGTTACATTGTGTTCGCTGACATAAACTGACCCCGGCGTCAAATAATACCTTCCGGTTCGTAATTTTGTAATCTAAAACATGTTATTGTTTTCAACATAAATTCTAAGTCATTTGAAACTTTGTGTTCTTTTTACTTACTTAATAGGCCTTTAGTTAGGATCACAACTTTGCTTCTCATCAAATCCTGCTTTAAAAGTCCTATTTTCAGAGAAAATCGAATGAAAATGAAATCCTTGATCTGATTAAAGCATGACGGGCTAAATTAGTCAGGAGGTTTGCTATCTGGATATGTAATCCTTTACTTTTTGAGTTTAATATTAAACATATGCAAGACTAACACTAAAGAAAGAAGAGGAGCTACATCATTTCCTCATAGTACTGTATACAGAGTAAAAGCAATTAGTACCACACTGGGCCTGACCAGACCCCACATAAATGTTAGTGTATTTACTCAAGTTAACATTATTTTTTTATGTAGATAATTTTAAAAACGGTTTAAATTGCATCAAATTATAACTTAAAATTCAGGTGGTTCATTAATTTCATTTCTTTAATTTTATAAAATTTTTAAGACATAAAGAAATATAATCAGAGTACATTGAGTCAAAATTTGTCTTGTTGTCAATCTAAACAACTGAAACACATATATTCTACTTTAGAATGTTGCTGACATATAGCATTTGAACATTTTGAACAGAAGAATTGAGTCTTTCAGCGAATTTTTTCACTTCCGGTTGCGAATTCTATACAAGATTTCTTTACCTCTAGGGTATCAGCACCTCTTTTGGCAGTTATTATTTTGTTTATATGAAATGAAAACAGAAATTCACAGAGTGAATAGAGTAGAACCAAAATGGAATAAATTCGTTGATATTATTCCACTTACTTTTATTGGTTTTCCAAGAACAGATTCTATAGTCGAAAGACTACTAAATTGACCAATAACATAAGTGTTACTCATTTGGTTCGAAAACCGATGGTGGGAAAACTAAATAATTAGACAACGTGTTCAAAAAATTGCGTATTTATTGTGTAAATTTAGTTTTCCCCCGGTATGGAAACAATTGCTCGTCAGTGGTTATACTCCCAAGCGCAAGAGTTTCGTTGCGAAAATTCCATATATCTCGAATAGGCGCAGCTTTGTCTTCGAGTAATCGAAATGACCGTGTTCTTCCGTCGTCAAACCGAACGTATCTGGTCAGGGACATAAATCGATGAAGAGACATTGCGGCCCTGAATATGGATAAATTGTCAGTAAACCACAAAACCCGTGGATTTTGAATGTTATTATGTGAAACTCCCATTGCTAAAAGAATGCCGATGAAAGCGTATAATTCATCTACTTTTAGATCCTTACAGTATTCCATTTATTGACTGCGTCGCTTCCATACCGATTTGTCTGTAATACAATGATGTTCGAAATATTTGGTTTAAAAATTTTTTTGAAAACTTCAAGTGGAGTAGAGGTTTGTTCAGCTCGAAAACGCACCACATTATGTTAACGAGTACGGACACATCTGGTCGGCTGGTTTTTATTCCATATGGTATCATATTTTCCAATGAAACAATTATTATTCTCTTCACCTATTTCAGAACCGCAGTCTTCCTCCCCTTCATCACTGTCGTTTTCTACATTTGGTTCAATTACCAAATCATTTCCAATGTCCGATGCGTCATCTTCGTATAGCAAGTAATCTTCATCGTTTTCGTCCAAAAATTGATCATCTTCGTCATGCTGTCCGGGTTCCTCATTAGCTCTTTCACGCTCCAAGTCATTTGCCAAAGCCTCGCCAATTCTGGTGTACAAATCCGTATCGAAGTTACTAGAACATCGCGTATTGAAAATAAATTCTAATTCATCATTAATTTTTTAAAAATGTCCAATTTTAACACTTTTTTAGAAAAAAATTCTCATAAACACTTTGAAAGTTGGCGTCAAACTAAAACAAAACATTCAAAGACTGATTCGATTAAAAATTTATAACGTTTAACAAGTGGGTCTGGCCAGACCCACTGTGGTGCTAATATGACATACGTTTTAAAATATCCTTCTAACTCCTTTTTAAATTACTTTATTCGCCCCATTTTTTCACCACCAGAAAGCCAAGAAAATTTCAGAAGGGTACCTGAAAATTCAAATCTCTAGCCATAAAATGCAAAATAAATTGGAAAAGGTTTGGCCAGACCCATGACTGTGACGAAAGGTTAAAGTCGGCTCCCAGCGACAGATTTTTGAGAAAATTTTTCATGACAATTTTATTTACTTTCAGCGATTTTCGCAGAAATCTACTTCAGTTTTTGAAGATTTCTGACCTGGGGTTTGAATGGTGGGTTCACGTCTAATAAGGCAACATGCTTACCAGACTACGGCGACTTCGATTCTTGCAACCACTGACTCATAATAACAGTAACGCTAATACTTATAAAAACTTAATTAGATCTGCTTATGGCATAAGGCTCATTCGACAAAAGTTCATTTCCTGTTAATATTTTATATAAAAAATAACAATTTATTACCCTCTCTCTATTCACATACACATACTCACTAACAATTTCCATGAATGACATGTTCCTTTCAAAACCTCCTACTCAACCACACAATAAAAAAAATTAAAAACTTCATTTGCTTTGAATACTTAAGTATGTAGTCGTCGTTTCGCATAGAATGTGGCATTGAATAGGAAAATTCCTCATGGAAAAGTTAAATTACATAAGAAGACATGCAATGGAAATGCGCGGTCATGAATTTTCGTATAAAATTAGGATTCACCTTCACTCATGCCACAACTTACATTGGCCAGTAAATAAAAAAAAACTCGTACATGTACTCGTATGGCATGCAACTTTATATGTCAAATATTTATTCATACTTATTATTATTATACGTTGTGTAGGAGTTATTTTGTGGACGTATGTATAAATGAGTTGGGCAATGAATTTGTGGCAGATTTTTATTTCGATGTGGACAATTGCAAAAGTTATGAATATTTTAGTATTTACTATGTGGGGGTATTAGTTAGAGGACAAAATATGTTCACATATTGTTGTACATATGGTCATATAATACAGTTATATTACAGTTATATAGTTAAGTACATAGCCAAAAAGCAAACTGCCAAAAATACAAGCATTTAAGTCATTAGAATTAATGTCAGACAATCAACATCAATTGCAACCAACTGGCGAAAAAATGGAACTCCAATCCTGGGGATAGTGTATGTTCCCCCAGTTCGTCAAGCGTGGTTTGATGTCCATTTGTGAATCTATTGTATCGCGAATGTAATTTTTTATTAAAGTGAAGTTATTATTTCAAGAAACTGCCGATTTTGTGGCCATTCAGCAGTGTTTTAGAGATTGCTTATGACGTCAAGATATAAAATACAAACACTTTTCATTTTCTGAGACCCATTTGTAACTCATCATCTTTGTCTCTGCTTATGAAAATACCAGTCTTTAATGCAAATATCCAAAAAAAAAATATTCCCCGTATAATAAGAATACTTTACTCTCCTCTTATAGAAGGTTACACGTAGTCTTCCTATCATGCAATGAAGACATTTGTTAACTTCTTTCTTCGAATTCGGCATCAGAGTGTATCGCATGGTACTATACGTACATTTATCGACAGTAAAGCGGCCATAAGATATCTAGAGAATGTGCATGCCACTTCTAAACTTCTCCAAGTATGTTGGGTGCTTTTAATGGTTGGGACATAGAATGTAACAACAATACCGACGCTCTTCCTAAAGCAGGCTCCACAAAAAGTTCAATTGAATTTTTACACGTAGTCTAGTGGGTTATTAGACCTGAGACCATTGTTAAAACACCAAATCAAACATGAAAACTAAAATATAAAAAATATTTCTAAGACGACTGGCTCTCAGCAGAATTCTGGCAAAAAAAGCTGAAAGTAAATAAAATTGTCATGAAAAAGTTTCTAAAAAGTCTCTCATTCGGAGCCACCACTTTCTTATAAAATTGACACACGTGGTGCAAGAAATTAGGTCGTAATTCTGACTGAAGACTTGTAATGACGAATTATGTACGTATTCCTACATGGGAGGTCTTTTGCAGAGAGTCAAACGAATTGTCTTACACAAATTTCGTTCATTTAAATTTAGAGAAGTCGCCGTAGTCTAGTACGTAGTGTGTTGGTATTTCTTTGGCGACTTCCTCTCAGCAGATTTCTGGCAAAAATTTTGAGAGTAAAAATTGCCATCAACAGCTTCTGAAAAATCTTGTTCCACCGCTTATGTATAAAATTAATGCACACAACACGCGTAGTGTGAGAAACTAGGACCTTGAATAATGGGTTAAATCGACCTCCGGGTACTGTACTTGTCACAGTTAATAAGTACATGGCCTCTAACCTAATCAAAGAAAATAAGAAAGACTTATGAACCTCCCAGATTCTCGAGACATAAATATGGTTGCCAAATGCTTGATCTGAATTGACAGAATTTGCATTAAGCCTACTAAGATTACATCTAAAGAATCTCATAGTAGTTACAGTAGAACACTGGCCTCTAAGTCTTTACCTCTTTAGGAGCCTGGGAGTGCTTCTTATTGCCTCTTCCGCAGAAGCTGTGGAAATCGAAAAGACAACAGAACATCTTCTCTGTCATTGTCTGGCGGTTAGGAATCTAAGAAGAAGTACTCTTGGACTCGCAGAATTTTGTGATAAACCATTTGTAGTCAAAGCCTATTTAAGAAAATTCAACTCCTTCACATGACTCTAGAGATGGTGGAGTAATGTTCAGCTAAGAAGCATATTGGTGTTACAACGGGACCTTATAGGACTTAAGTTAGCTGTTCATACCTCGCTTTACTTATCATGATTTTCTGAGTTCACACTAAATCTGTTAAATAAATATTGATTAAGGTAGTGTAACGGATCTGATCGTGTGTTAGTTTTTAGCTTCTAATAAGACCTTTTAGCATGACTTAGGGATAAAAACGAATTTTTTTCTGCATCTATATCTGTACAGACATTATGAATTCAATTCAATTATTTTATTTGCCGTATCAGAAATGAAAAATTTAATAAATATCGTAATGAGATTTCTTTTCTAATTAAATTTACAAATATTAACTCCCAAATATACAATTCCTAAATAAATAATAACGAATTAATTAAATTCACCATAAAACATATTGAAATGATTATACTTCACACACTTCATTCATATGATGTGTTCGTATATGTTATATTGTAGCTGTATCTGTGTAGCTGTGTATGTAATTGTGTTATTAATTTAATCAAACAGAAGTTGCAAGTTGTACCAGCAAAAAGTACGAACAAAACAAAACGAACGTGATTATATTCATTCGTTTGCTAATTTTATTGTGTTTCTTTTTATTCCTTTGACAAAAGACCACTTTCAGTCGTCATTAGTACTAATCCCTCAAACATACAAAATGGCAGGAAAAAAAAACACAAAAAAAAAAATTAAAATAAAACGATACAAAACGTAACGTAACAAAAAACTTTGTAGACCACAAAAGCTTAACCTCAAACCTTAAATAGGCAGCAGTAGTTGCCTTCGTTTTCTTTTTTTTTTTTGTTTTTGAGTAAAATTCATATGAAAATAGTTGTTGGAAAAAAATGGCTTCCATTCTAATGATGTCCCTTTTGCCAATACACCAGTAAATGTGGTAATAAAGCAACAGACATAGACATAATTTACTTCGTGTTCTATTTTGATTTTGTTAAAAATTTCTTTCCTTTTATTTTGTTCTTGGTTAGGGGAAAGAGTAATTTTCTGTTTTATGGTACATATTATAAAATAGAATTATTGTAAGCGCTCTAAGGCTTTAACGTCTGATTTAAAGGTGATATTAATTAAGCATTTGAAATTGGATTCGAAACATTGACCTAATACTATGTTCAGACATACACTTTTATTCCGTAAATCGCTATAAAAGCCATTTATTGACCTCAATATTTCAAATAAAATTTCAATTAATTATTTCTCAATAAATGCGCAAATTATTATAATATTGACTTAAAACTTAAAATACAACACTTTTTATAAGTATGTTCAGTGAGCATATTAAAATTTTCCGAACACTTCCTGTTGATATTTGTCAACTCATATGTCAACAACGACAAACAAACATAAATAAACTAACAAACGACACCAATGGCATGTCTGAACATAGTATAATTCAGCTAATATTGAAACCGATGTCATTACTGCTTTGTCTGGGAGGGGCCGTCATGAGTATACTTAAGGGTCATTGAAATCTATTAAAAAACAATATTCTGAGTTACGATAGGGAAGGACGACCCGACCATGCAAATGAGCGTACTCACGTCACAACGTATTAGCGTGATGGAAAATAATGAATGCGGTGCATGCCCTAAAGACATCAAACCCATGAAGAATATTTTGTTTCATTGTACCAGACATAACTCGTCGTACAGGAGTGGTGTGGGATAAGTTAAAAAAGTTTGTACATACTTTCTAGACCAAGTATTACTAATGGGGAGCATATAACAGGCCTACATGTTAGCTTAGCTACACATATCTATCACTGCTCAGCGAACTATATCTTGAATATATTCGCGAGGCCACGGTTTAAACTCCAGATCTGACATCTCTGGCAAACCAAAGTGCAAAAATATTTCTTCGGCGACTTCCTCTTAACAGATTTTTGGCAAAAACTCTGAGAGTAAATAAAATTTGCCACGAAAATTCGTCTAAAAACCTATCGGTCGGAGTCCCGGTACTCATGTTATACACCGACATTTTCTCTCCTGATTTCTTGCAGAAGTTCTGTGATTAAATAAAATTGCCATGGAAAGTTTCTCAAAACTTTAAACTGCAGGTCCCGCTATATATATACATAAATAATTGATCATTACAACCCTTCAGTCCGGATTTCGACCTAGCTTCTCCCGCTACACACGTATAAAATTAATACATAAGTGATAAGAGAAGCTAGCTCGTAATCCTGACTGAAAGGTTGTAATTCACCAATTGCGTGTGTATGTATATATACTACCATGAATTTCAATGGGTCACAGGGGATATATGATTAGTGCAGAAGAAGATATGCTCTGTACCTGGTTGGGCAAGGTTGCTTGCACAAATGATTCTATTTTGGTACAAGCATTGATTGGATTTAAAAACTCCTGGCTACAAGTACAGAAAGCTTCCATTACGCTGTCGAAATTCATTTAGGATATTTTCTGGTCTCAGGAATGAGTAGGTATTTTAAAGCGGAATTCATATTCATATGGGAAACATTTTCGACATACTCTAATGATCAAATGTTTGATAATGAACGTGAAAAAATTACAGAAAATCTAGCATTTCGAAGAGCTCTTCAGTATTTTAGGCTTCCCTCATAGGACATTTTGTGTTCTGCAAAACGTCACAGTTTTATTTATTTCAATTTAAACGTGATGGTAAAGCTTTTCCCCTATCCAATATCGTATCGTTAACTATTTTTACAAAATCCTTCAATAAAAATCATGATGAAGTCAATGGGAGAAACTTTAAATATGTTTTCTAACCCCACTTGTTGTTTTGTTGCATATAATTCGTTGGGAGATGATGTTGGTAGATTTGGTTTGGATTGCCTTGTATGGAGAAGAGAAGACTTAAAATATTGTATAGCAAACCACAAAATGTGTTTAAACTTCTACTTCAATTATTTGCCTACTTTTTTGCTTCGCAAGGTTTTTATATCAGCCTCATGCCATCACACAGGCATTCATTTATTCATTCAGTCGTTCGTTCATTCATTCATTTCATTTCATTATTCATTACAGTTAAAATGTGTAAATCTTGCTGTCATGTTTTTTGGGTATTAAAATTTTACCAACCACTTGTTAATTCCACTACTTTTCCTTTTATGTACTTCAGTGTACCATATTAATACGTACATACGTACGTACGTGGGTCTATAGTTTTTGCCACAAAATTTTTTTTTTCTGTTGTTTTGTGGCATATTGGGCGTATTTCCAATTGCTTATTCATCTGGTTTATGCCATACAACATTCGATGTGTTTTTTTTTTTGTTGTATTTTTAACTAGAGGACAGGAAATAAAATTAAACAAAATCGTTCATTTTACACATTCTCATCGCCAACATCACCAACATCACCACCAACTGGTAAGAGTAGCAGCAGGACGAGCAGGAGCAGAATTAGAAACATCATTGCCAACAACCTATTATACAATGTGTTTTGTTAAATCCTCCCCCATTTAATGGATGCGTGACAAATTTCGATAAATACAGTAAAAGACTAACGCGTTCTTAGTTCTAGAGGTGATTACACCTTTGGCTATGAGGCTGATGATGACGACGATGATTCATAAAAAAATAATCAAGAAACGAACCGTTTAGCTGTGGCATATTTGTAAGCTTTTTTCGTGCTGCTATTGTTTTAATTTGACGACATGTGTAAATTTTAATTGTTTCCATATCCTAAGGGGCAGTTAAAGACAATATTTTCCATATGGGATGTAACAAATGCATGTTTGTGGGTTATAAAATCAACTTGTCATACCATTTCGCATTTAACACCCTCTAACAGAAACAAACGCGCAAAGTGCGTGATTAACTGGTACGCTATGAGGTGATGTATTATAGTGGCTAAAACGCTTGACTTCTAATTTTCATTAAGAATTTTTGTATTTTAAAAATATCCACAAAAATAATCTCTGCTGGTGAAAACTTTGGCCACCCAGAGAGGAGAACAAAGTTTTCTCAGATTTTCTTTCACTTGGAGTACCAATTCGGTAGAAAAACGCAGTTCACATGCTGTTGTAATCACACCAGTATAATCTATTTTACTCCAATTACGGCCATACTTGCTGTTTTCAATTGACTTCCATGAGATATACTCAAGCAGAGACTTAAATCCTATCCCATCAGAACTAAGAATATACAACACTGAGAAACCATAAAATAAATTTTAGGATTTTAACTCGAGACTTCGTGTATAGATGATTCGTAGGTTTCTTGAGGGTCCTTGAGATATATTATTCGAAAATACTGGGGCAACAAAAATGCTATGGGAAACATAATAACCGTTCAACAAATATTAGACTTTTTTTGAGGGTATCTAATGACAACAGCAGTGTTTTCTAAGGCCATATTAAAAGCAGTCAAATGTTGAAAATCTCTTTGGATGCCTAGGCTACAGTCTAGTCTTTAATTAAGATCACCTATCGACAACCGTATTCGTATATATATGCCAGGGATTTTTTAGAAAATCTCGGATCACTCAAGATAATTCTTACCTGAGGTTTAGGAGATATGTATAAGTATCGAAGTAAATTGCCGGTAATCCGCGATATGTTGCAGGACATAGATCTTTTAAATTCTTTTGTTAATATGGCTTTCCTCCCATCGTTTCACAGAGAGACTCGATTTCTTTAGTACGAGCAATATATTTAGGCCCTGATGGAAAAGCATTTATACGAAGAAGATTGTTTATATACTGTCCTTAAGTCGCTTGGCCAACCAACGACCTATTGCCGCTCTTACAGTGTACTAATCTGTCGGAAAATATGACTATAAACTTAGTATTCCGATGTTTTTGCCACTATCTTCTTTTTCGCTCAGAATACTCTTTCTCTCCTCTTCGTAAGGGTCCCCTCTTCGTAAGCTTATCTGCATACTCTTTACAGTGAATTACCATGTAATCATAAACTCAGTAGAGGATGACGCTATATCATCACATATTTCGATAACCTACGACTTCTGCTTGAAACGTATCCGGGATTTATTCTAGGGCCCTAAATATTTCACTCGGAGACCAAACACCTCTATATCTGTTGGAAGAGTATGCCTTTATTCCATTTATATACTAGACAATTGTTTCAATCTTAACAGAGTATGTAGCCTAAAGATTTCAAGATTTACTCATGTTACTACGACTCCTGACGAAGTATTTTCGAAAACCACTTAATCAACTGCTTCTAGGCAAGGAATAATTTAAGAAAAAGCTCTCTATCACTCGATTACAAGAATTAAAATATCTCCTGATATATTTATTATTAGACTCTAATTTCCTGTATATATTTTGTATAAAACTATAGTTCTCACTAATATGTGCAATGGACTTAAATATAAAAACTTAAAACAATGTCTACAGCTCCGCAACAGTACAGGCTCTTTTTCCTCTGATTATACGAACACATGCCTATCTCTGTGGTTCTGTTTACATTTGCTTTTGCTCCTAGGCCTCTGTTGGGACAACTCCCGTAAAAAATAGTCTTTTGACAAAGTTTAAATTGATTTCATACCTTCTGTAGGGTACATTATCAATATCGCATCGTGGTATTTTTGGCGGTTAAATTTGATAGTTTTAGAATTAATGACGTGCAGCATAAAGAAATAAAGAAGCCGAGTATAAAGAATGATTATCAATAGTGTGGTGGGTATTTTTTCTACGATTAAAAACAATGTGAATCTAATCTGAAGCCACACTCGGTATTTGCTGATAAGAAGTCATGATTTTGTTTTTCCACTTTATCTGATAGATTTTTAAAAAGTAACACAAAATAAAAACAATTTTTGAAGTACAGAGAAGCTGTTAAAACGGGAGTGTATTTGTCTTATCAATAAAATTCTGTTCTGTTCAGTTCAGTTTAGTATAGAGCGTCTGAACAATTCAAATGTCATTGAATGCTGCGGCTGTAGCTGATGTGTTGTTTGTATGCTGGCGACTAAATTGAACAGATTAATCGATTTTTATATTTTATTTTGAAAATAATCATCACACGTTTTTATACACATAAGTACATAAGTGTGTATGTATGTATGTATACGTAAATAAATATTTTTTATTTTATAAAATAACACACCAACACCGCCTCTAAATAATTTTTTTTTCATTTTATTGTTTTGTGTTGCTCTTGTTCTGTACTGTATTGTATTGTATTGGAAACTGTCTCATCTCAATTATTTGACCACTTTTGTTCAGTTTGTCAGAGTCTGTTGTCTTGATAAGGTTTCTAAACGTTTTGTTCGTTCTTTTATTTCGTTCATGCTCCTCCTTCTTCATTAATTTGTGGTGGTGGTCAGTCATTTTATGCGTCAAAAATCGTCTTTATTCTTCTATATTTTTTTGGCTTTAAAACAAAACAAAAAAAAAAAAAAACAAAAAACGTTTGTCCTTTATATTGTACGTTAAGCGTTTATACGTTCGATTAAAATAAAGCAAAAATAACGAAAAAAAAAGAAGAAAATTCGAACAAAAAAAAAAATTTAAAACCTAAATTGTGTGGTGTTTCTGTGCTTTCACGTGATAACGTCCTGGTATTCTATAATTTCTTTTGGAAATAAACAACTTTGGATTAAAATCTACAAAAAAAAAACAAGGGGTTTCAATTAATAAATAACTTTTGTGTCAAATAATTTGTGCAAAAATTTTTGGAAAATCATTTTTAAAATAAAAATTCAAATTTAAAATTTTGTTTGAACGTCTTTTGAGATTGTATTTGTCCTTTGGTGCGAAATTCTTTAATAAAAATTTAATAAAATTTAAAATAAAATAAAAAAAAAAACACAAAAATCAACTAAAATTACTGTGTACTGTGTCTTTTGGCCAAATAGCTTTCTTTATACATACATACGTATAGTGCTTGTCCAACTGTCTTACGTTACGTTAAGTTACGTCTGCTACATAATTACGTTTTGAGCTATCAACTGTAAATTTTTATATAGAAAAAAATTTTACTTGTGTGTGTGGTATAAATTTATGTGAGTATAAGTTATTTATTATAATAAGAATAAAAAAGAAAACAAAAAAAAAATATAATCGAAATACCCTACACCAGTTACCACCAATAAACTTACTATGAGGAGCCCAACTATAAAGATGATTGGAAAAACTAGAAGCTAAGCTTGTTGCAGCAATCATTGAAACATTTGCATCTTATCCTTTTATTAGATATTCTGTACAAAATCATTTTATCAAGCGAAAAGCTGTGACTTTTGCAACCTAAAACCGATAGGAACGTTTGACTATTTGTCGTGTTATTACTTATTTATCATTGGGCCCCATTTCGGTGAAATTCTGAGTGAAGAAAAAAACATTGCTCCAAAGTCCAACTACATTCCTCTTTTTATTCCAGTCGTTGATGTAGATTAAATGGTGTACTCTCTTTGAAGGTACCTTCTTGTTAAGGTACCACTTAGACAAGAGTTTAGAACCATTGTTAAACAACATTTATTCTCCATACCAGAGATTAAACTTTAGCAAAGCAACACAAAAATTTAAAAAATAGATATCGAAAATAAGACAGAAGTTAAAAACGTCTTACTCTTCTATTCAACCCACAGTTTTTGTGGAAATAATTTAAGGAAATGCCAAAATCATTAGCATACTTTCCAAATGGACAGTGACATACGATAAAATCAACAGCCGGATCGATTACTGAACAACCTAAGGGCTGAAGATAATTATTCCAGCTCTTATAAATATCAGTGTAACAGAGACTGGCAATATTTTACGTACTTTGCTGCTTCTAGCAAGATTCCCGCTAAAACAAACGGAAAATATTTAGTTTAATGGCAGTAATCAGAACTTCTATGAACTTCCTTTGTTCCGTTCTCTGACATATTCATTAGCAGTGCAATTTTCAATGAACTCTGTACCCTACTCTAGCCAATTCATCAGTAGTACAGTTGAAGAACTCAAACAGAAGAATTCGAAATTTCCATTGCTGTGTTAATGGTCGAAGAAGCTAAATTATGTTAGGTAGAAATGGTAGTTTTGATTACCAAGGCATACTTGGATTGGCATAGCGGACTGTTGTGCTACCACAGTCTTGTACTGATCGAATTTGATCCAGCGCAAGGGCTGCACATTAATAGCAAGACTTTCTTATGCTGAAATCAGTCTAATGATAACTCAGTTAAGCCTACAAGGAATGGAGTGCCAAATAACGTCGCAAGTGATGGGCTATTGATGAAGAAAGTGGATAATAGTGTCCTCCTCTTCCATAGACCCACAACCACGGCAAAAGTCAGTGCGCGGAAGCTGCAGTCTTTCTTTAGAGACTTGTTTTAGTTTTTGTTTCGAGATAAAACTATTATTCTGGATATTCCCTTTGCTGTGGTAAAATGAAGGCTTTAGAGAGTTCTGGAGAAATTAATACAAACCGAACTACATCGTGTATGTATAGACACTCTCAACCCAATTGCAGGCAATTTCTGCTATGTTATCAAGGATATGGAATTTCTGGCTTTGTCATGATGAAACTGAACCTCTTAATATATCACATGTTCACTGGTTTAATACGATTGAATATTTTGACTGATCAATCCCAATTCCTAATCCCAATTCTCAAATGGCACCTAGACATCAAGGTTTTGTTTGGATATAAATTTCTTAATATGTAGACTTGTTTGATGATGAATAATTAACACCCTGACTACGTCGAACCTGAATAAAATTTTCCTTAAAAGTATATCTATACTATAGAGCAAGAATGATAAACTAAAGATTACGCCATCACGCACACAAAATTAAAACTTTCTGCGCAATCAATGACGTCACGTAAATTGTGTTCCTATTGGCTAATGACAATGTAAGTTATATTGCAGGGCTGCCAACTACTTTCACGCAGTGCACACACTTTTCAAAAGAAATGTTAATTTTCACATATGAAAAAGACTTGGAAACCTTTAACATAACCCAACTACGTCATCTAACGGGAAATCATGCGCAAGGCGTAATCTTTAGTTTATCATTCTTGCTACAGAGTGCATATAACACATTCTAAGTTAACTTCCTTTAACTTATTTCACTTTCGTTAGTTCGTATTTAATTTTGTTGAATTATGATTACATAATTTTATAAACTGGTGTAGGGTACATGAAGAACGGTTTCAATAATTTTTTTTTTTTTTTGATTTTATGTTTTGTTGCTTTCTTTTTTTGACGTTTCATTGTTTAAATTTTTACGTTTAATTGCATGCTTTCTTTACCCCTGCTTATCAGTTTGTTTTTGTTGTTCTTTTAGATTTAATTTTAATGCGAGTTTTTTTTCTTCTGCATTTCAATGTTATTTGTTGTTTATTTATTTAAATCGTTTAATTATTTGTTATTTGTTCAAATATTACATCTAAACACTCTGTTTAAAAACTTGTTATTCTTGTTAAAAGTTATTCTGGAAACCAAGACATAGAACTCTCGATAACTGCTGTATGCTATGTTAGCCTATATTAAGCCTTAAAATAGATTTGATGGCTGATTTTTTAATTGAATTCTGAGTTTTCTTTTTAATTTAGTTTCAACTGACCCATTAAATGTTCAATGATTAATGTTTTATTTTTAGTTTTTCCTCTCTCTTTTTTCATTCTTTTTTTCTTGTTTTTTTTCGATCTACTAAATGTCACAAGTATTTTATTTTCCCCTTTCTTTCATTTTATTTTTGTTGCTAATGTTAGGATTGCAAAATAAAAAATTCGTTTTTTGTAGTTTATTGATTTGCTTTGATGGCGTACATATTCACGATACCTTAGCATGATTTTCAACTTCTAAAATATTAATGAAAATGAAATTCTAATGAACCAATATTACGATTTGATAAAGTGCGCTTAGAATTGATTTTCATTTCTAATTGGGTTAAAGTATTTTGTAGCATTTGCCTACATAATTGGTCATTACAACCCTTCAGTCAGGTTTATTGGCCTAATTTCTCACATCACTTATGTTTTGTGTGTTAATTTTTTAATCGACTCCAAACGACAGATTTTTTTCTTTTTTGAGAAACTTTTCATGGCAGATTTTTTGCCAGAAATCTTCTGAGAGGAAATCGCCGCAGAAATACTTTTTGTACTTTGTTTTGATGTCTGGCCTGGGGATCGAACCCTGGCTTTACGTCTAATAAACCAACACACTGCCTACTAGATTACGGCGACTTTAGCATTTACTTATTGGTATTTTCCAATGCACGCTATTCTAAATGTTGCACACTCGAAATCTTCCGATAATTTTAATCTATTCTTTTAAATTTTTAAGCAAAAATAACTAAAATCGGTGGTCCATTCATAACACTTAATTAGTTCAAAAATGTCGTATTATTATTACTATTACAATCGTTCCAGTTTTTAGGCAAGAGTAACTAGAAGATCTTGCCTTTCTGAATAAATTTATCATTACCTACAGGGTGGCTGATATGTATTGCAACCAACTTCAGGTTGTTATCATTTGCAAACTGCTCATCTGACAGCTGACAGATTTATTCTAGTGATAGTTCATTTTATTATTTACAAGCTTACAAAAGTATTTTGATCTATTGCGTTCAGAAAAAAAGTCATTTGTGATGGAATTCAAGCAGGATAGTGTATTTGCTTTATATTAGGCTGGAAAACCACACAGGTGGCTATCGTTAGAACCCTCCAGCATTTAAATGTGAATAAATGTTTTGTTTCTCGTACCACTGCACGTCACCGTGATACTGAGAGTGTTGCATTGCGTCTTAAAAGTGGACGAAAAAAACGGTAACAACACCAGAAATGATACGAAAAGTGAAGGCCAGATTTGATTGAAATCCACGCCGCAGTGGTAGAAAAATTGCTCCTAAGCTGAACATATAGCGAGAACGGATGCAACACATACTGAAAAATGAGCTTGGACTAGAGCCATTGAAGTTCCAAAACGTGCAAGAGTTCACCAATGGACAAAAAAAAGAGTCAACGAGTTACTTCGCTGCACGAAAATGCCAGTTACCGATTTGGGTTTTCTCCGATGAGAAGCTATTCCAAATTGAGCAGTTTGTGAATAAACAAAATGATCTGGTTTACTTGGCAAAGAGGTCAGCTGAAAATTTACACCTGCGATAGGCCACCAAAAATCAAACCCCGCCGATGGTAATGGTGTGTGCTGCCGTAACGGCCGATGGTCGCCCCCCTGCTCGTTTTTATTGACCGTAGGGTCAAAATAAACGCCGAATATTATCGGGAAAATGTCTTAAAGACAGTATTGAAGGGCTGGGCAAACAAACATTCCGGCCGCAAACCATGGACTCATCACCACCGCACTCCACACCCGCCATCCAAGAATGGCTTAAAAAGAAGGTTCCCTGCTTCATTTTTACCGCACAATAGCCACCAAAATCTCCGGATCTCAATACGTTGAACTTTTGCGCCTGGGGCATTCTGGAGAATAAGGTTCTCACTAAAAATACCAAAGTGTCGATCATCTCAAGACGGCTCTTCGCCGGGAATGGGCCAAAATTCCGCAGCTTGTGATGGCTTTGTCGGCCATTTGAAGGCCATAATTCATACCAAAGGTGGCCAACTCGAACAAATCTAAACTGATTCTAATATTTGATATTATTTCCAACATTTTTTGCTTTCGAACAATAATATTAAAAAAAATAATTTAAAATATAGGGCTTTACTTTGTTGCATTATATATCAGCTACCCTGTACACTATTTCTTTGTTTTTTGATAATGAATGCCTGAGAGATTACTTCTGTATTAGAATCATCACAAACCACTGGGAAACCCAGTGAAACTCTACTATACGCAATATGTATATACCTTCAATAAAAATTTTCTGGCAATGAAAGTTCTTTTATTCTAGAGAAATGAAACTTAAAAGAAGGCAAAGAAATAATAAGAGGTCGTCCTAGGTGTAAAGTGAGAGTCCATTATTTCGAAAAGGAATACAAAATATTTGTGGAGAAATTCAGCTACATTTCGTTCTTAAAATAAAGAAAGATAGTAAATCGTATTGCGTATTATAATAATTTGTTGGTCTAAGGTCTATGGTGTAGTGAGACTGAAAATACTGTCCCGAAATGGACAATATGGAAAAATACTTCAGGATAAATAAAGTCAAATAAGTTTTTCATAATTAATTTTTCATTTCGGAACATACATATCTACGAGTATATCCATTAGATTATATTGCTTTTCGTTTTATAAATTTTTAAAAATACATAATACGGGGTACATGGTTTTCCACAAGTATTTTGACCATACCATATGGTAATTGACATATGCTTACTATTAAGTACACAAACCGAATGTAAAGGATACTCCATATGTCCTCTGTATGCACAATCAATTTATTACATCAGACGAGAAGGATTGCTTTAAAAGACACAAGAGTGGCGCTGAGAAGTAAGTAAACGGATCATCAGTAGTGAACTTATTTTCAAATCATCAAGTATCATCATCAGAGTAGTTCTTAATAGTGATCTTGTAGGGTATTATTGCATCAATCGCTATTAGACGATATATATTAATTCCTATTGTTTATAGCCTTTACCTTTTAAGGTTTAAATGAACTCGATCATGTTTCCTTAGATTTTAAAATAAAAAAAAAAAAACTTTTTTTCTTATGTCTTGCTGTCATAGATAAATGAAAATTTATTTATTTTTTAAACAAACATGAGAAAAGAATAAAAAAATTAGTTTTAAGAGAATTTTTTGATTTTTTTTTTATTAAAAAAACTAAATTTTAAGTGTAATTGTGAATAAATTTGTAGTGTGTGCAAATAACTCTACGGGTGATTATTGCAAAATCATTAAACTTTACAACTACTGACAACTATTTTCTAAATGTTAAGTGTTAAACAAAATCGAATAATAAAAATAATTTTTTTTTTTTAAATTAATAACTAACAGCAGAAAAACTGAAAACGGCAAGGTAAGTGGCTTATATTTAAGATAACTTTCATAGGGCTTAGGCTTAGTAAGCCTAGATGATCTTTTTCTTTTTCTAATATAACGAAGATGTTGCAACATTAAATTGATATTTTAAAATAACTCCTTATAGCCGCAATTTCCTTCCCTAAAACTGTTTTCGCCCTATGGTACTTAATATTTGTGAGCGTTTTTTTAAAAACCATCACGCTTTAATATCCATTTTGCTAAGCTTAAAAACAAAACATTTTCTTTCTTTTTTTTTTGTTCATTTTTAAAGCCAAAAAAAATCTATTCTCGTTTGTCGGTGATGGAAAAAAGCCACGGTTACTAATAGCATGTCACTTTGGTGCGAATGTGATCATAAAATAGCGCTTAAAATACAGCGTTTAAATGCACACACACACACACATACATTCATTTGAACAGACACGCAAATACAGATGCATTCAGTCACTTAAGCGCAGTGAATAAATGAAAAACTTGTAAATGATGATGGGAGTGTATATGTTTGTATGTGTATATGTATGTGTGTATGTCACTCACACACACTTTTATGGCTTTTGCCATTTTTCATAGAAGAGACAAAAACTTATGCACTCTACACCATAGCATCATAATATTAAATTTCTGATAGGTTTAGCTGCTAGTAGACCAACTTTCATGAATTTGACGTGGTTTGGTGTTCATCTGTGATGATTAATGGATTCTATATTAGATTTTCTGAAATTAAACAGATATTCTAGGCATACGGTAACGGAGATGAGTTTGTCGTCCATCACAAATAATAAGCCAACATGGCGAGTTTCAATCTAATCAGGATCATTATTTGAATCAACTACTGCCGCTGATGCACGCTATTGCCTAGTCAGAAATGAGTTTGCTTATGAGACGTGGTGTTAATATTATCCTTAAGTGGCGGGACCTACAATTCAAGCTTAACTCCTAACGAAAGATTTTTGAAAAACTTTTCATGGACATTTTTTTTTACTCTCAGAGTAAATTGCCGAAAACAATATTTCTTTTCATGTTTCATTTTATTCCAGATAATTGAGCTGGGATTTGAACTACGGGCTCGTGGCTTATAAGCCAGCACAATATAAAACACGATCGACTTCAAGTGATATCCTCAAACAGCCTCTCACTAATTTCTGTAGGGGCTTTCAAGTCGACTTTTTCCATTAACACCTTTACTTATGGCTTCATTCGCTACTCAAATGGGAAATGCAAATACAGTGCAGTTGAACGCCAAAATCTAAATAGTTTCTTAGCACACTTGCACACACACACATATGTATGCAGACAAACAAAACCGCGTATCCAGAAACATGCATTTACATAAAATAGCAGCATGAGGCTGTTGTGTCTATGAAATTAAGCAGTTTTTAGGCTGCCATTAGCTACCACAGCATTGGTTACGTAAACTTTATGCCATGAATGGCATTGTAAATGGTAAGGTTCGCCTTTTAAGTTAATGTCACTCTCTATCTCTCTGGTCTGGTCTTCTTACTACAGTTTGTATGGATAAAGCAGTGTTGTCAATTGATAAAAAAAGGATAAAGAAAAAATCGTTTAAATCTTTGCATTAATTAGTCTAATGGCTTGAAAATACAATAATTTCGTATTTTTTACACTATAAATAGCGTTTTTGAAAAAGACAACAAGGGCAACACTTTATCACTAACACACACGCATACATCTCATTATTATTTTGGTAGAGTTAAGTAAGTATAAGAGCAAATACATGCATAAGTACTAAATAGAGTGTTTAACATTAAGTAGACATTTGTGCAAGCGTTCCTCTTTGAGCCGTTACAAGTTCACTATTGGCGTCTAATAAAACAGGACATTAACTTGTCGTTGTTTCTGGCGTTAAGTTTCTCTCTGTTTACGCAGTGATTGGCTGTTGTAATGTTTTATGCCAGCATTAACTATCATCGATTCTATGAGTTTTTAAGAACACATTGTGACATTAATTAAATCATACTTATTCCGTATCGTATTTATACGATGCAATTTTGTATGCAAAGTTTTTGAGGAATTTTATGTTGTTTTTCGTTTCACTAAATGCGTAAAAGTGTTTATGTAATTGTGTAAACATTCTTGTGCTTTAGAATTTAGAGCTGACATTTATGGAGCTTTTTTTAATGTAGAAAGTATTGGAAATTTATATCTTAACTGTTACAGATGCCTTAATCGACCTTAAAGCGTCTATTTCGTGTTTTTGAATTCATTATGCAGGACGACACATTTACCTGGGCTGATAGATAAATTAAGAAATTGACATGTGGCCACTATTTCGGTTGTTTAGTTTTCTGCTTATTTAATGATTGGTTTAGTACACCTAGTAGTGTTGTGTGCATAGTTCATCTGAGGATCTCAGTTTCCTATGGAAGCTTTATAGCCGTTTGTGGTACCAAGAAAAGTCCAGCTTCGACCCATGGGTAAATTCTATCAAATTTGTCATTGTCATCCTCTTCTTTATCTTCCTGTTACAGCTGATACAATGTTTATAATTTTAATATCTCATACCCTCAAACATATGCGTTGATCACTCTATACTTAATGATTATCCTTGAACGTCACATGTTTGAAATTGGAATGTTCTTTGTTCTGCTATTTCAAATAATTTTTGTTAGGAGAGGGATGGATAGAGTGCGAGAGAGGAAGGGAGAGAGCGAGAGTGAAAGAGAGAGTGTGTCCTACAGTTGCATGCTAGCAAACACTAAATAGAAGAGTTTGTTTATTCTATACACGCATACACTTAACTGGTCATAACAACCCTTCAGTCAGGATTATGACGTGGCTTTTCTTAACACCTACGTTGTGTATGTTAATTTTACACATGAAAGACTGGATCTACAGTTTAAAGTCAAATCCGAACGACAAATTTTTCAGAAACTTTTTCAAGAGAATTTTTATTTTACTCTCAGAGTTTATGTTAGAAATCTTCTGAGTGGAAAATGCCAAAGATATATTTTTTTAAATCATTTTGTTTTAGATATCTGACCTGGACTTTGAACTGTGCTCTAACGTCTATAAGGCAACATACTACCTACTAGATTAGCTTCAATTAAAACTCTTGTGAATCATCGTTGCAGATCTTCGGCTGCAACGTTTAGAATTTTTTTGCCCAACTAATGGGTGGTTTCTTAAGAGCTATAGAAAAATTTTTCAATAATAAAAGTACATAAAATTCAGAAAAATGCATGAAATCTTTATTTGAATTGATAGTACGGTCCATATAATTTAATGTTTGAAGATTATTTCAAATGGTCCATCCGCTTAGTCCAATTTTGGCATACTCTTTCCAACATTTTGGCCGGTAGCTCACGAATAAATGCTTTAATGTCGTCTTCCAATGCGTCAATTGAAGCGGACTTATCTGTATCGACATGGGCTTTAACATAGCCATACAAAAAGTAGTCTAAATGAGATTCGTTGTTAAACACAATTTTTCGATAAGGGAGTGGATCTTCGGCCAACTTTCTAAGAGCCCATTCACCAAAAATTCTGAGTTGCCGTAAGTCGTTCGGCTTCAATTCTTGAACCGGCTGTATTTGGAAAGATTTTCACCGAAATCCTTTTGCAAAATTTGCCACGTTTTTGAGTAACAGAGGCCCAATTGCTGTGAATGGCGACGAATTGATAATTGATGGTCATCATTAACTGCGATATTTTCTTCAGTTTGCACTCTACATAAGCGTGTTGGTGGTTTAATGTCCAACAATGTAAATTTTGCTGCGAAATTAAGTCACAATAGGCCGAATAGTCGCTTCAGTGGGTCGATTAAACTGATCATAAAATGGAAGAAGCGCGCGATTAACTTTCTTAACAGAGCAAGCATTTTAATAATAAAATTTAATGATTTGCAAGTGTTATTCGTTTGTAAGACGATTCTTGATTAAATTATAGACCAAATTGAAGATGTTTGACAGTCAAACAAAACACGAAACGTGCGTGTGCTGTTTAAACCAGTGTTACCAAAAAGATAATAGCTAAAAAATCATGCTTCATTTGGATGTCATCGATTCAAAAATGAAGGGTTATTCCAATACTCTGAAGTCAAATAAAAAATCTTGCCGCTTCCAAGAAGGTGTTTTCGAACAGCATGTTGGAGAATTTTTGTCACAATGATAAACTACTTTTACCATTAGTAGGATACGTGAACAATTCTGATTTAACTTGGTTTAGTGAACGTATGCTCCCAGAAGTACGGGGGGTACATTTAATTCTGGCATAACTATCTCTCTATTATGCTAGCGCAATCTAAATTTTCCACGCTATACTTTCTGGAATAAGCCTCTTTTAATAGTTTTAGAAATGTTGTTTATAATTTTTAACTTTGCTAACACCATAATCACTCCATTCTCCATTAGTTTGTTTCTTTTTCCACAATAATCAGAACAAAAAAATATAAATTCTAATAACAATTAAATCCATGTTGATTAATTGTTGATAGAAACAAATGCAAAAAAGAGAAAACAAAAAACCATAAACCCTTACGAGTATTACTCCACTCTCAACTTTTATTTGATTTTCATACTGAGTTCCCAGGTTTCCCTTGTACGTTGTTTTTTTATTTTTCGTTTCGTACCCATTCTGTTCTGTTTAATCCTTAACATCAACATGTTGTTTATAAAATATAAAATGTTTGTTGTATTTACTACGTTTTTATTTATTTATTTTCGTTTTTGCAGTTTTTTAATCCATTTCTTCAGAGCTTTTTGGGAATTCCATTTCGTTGTGTTTTTTGTGTTGTACTGCTGTTGAGCCCTGTTTTTTTTTTCGCTTGCCAAAGCAAATCTAAAAAGTCGTTTTCATCGTCCAGAATTATTGTTCATTTTGCAGTTGTAGTTGTAGTTTGTTGAAAAAGGAAAGGAAAAAAATGCTGGAGTAAGAAAAAAAAAGGGAGACTCTGCAAATGAAATTGTTTTACGCTCATGTTGAACACGATTTTTTATTTGTGTTTGCGTGGCAAAACTTTTAAGTCATCAGTGTTGGGTACCTTTTGCAACAATTTTCGGTTTTGTTGCTGGTTAAGTGATGATGATGATGATGGTGATGGTGATGCTGGTGGCGTTGGTGTTTGCTGTTGTTGTTGGTATTGTTTGGTAAAGCTCTGCTTTTTTTCTTGCTTTCTTGAAATTTGTTGGTATTTTGTTAGCTATTGTACAGAGCAACTACTTGCTGTTGGCTTACAGTGGTTTTAGCTTGATTCATCAACAGCCCTTTTGGGGGCTTCGTTCAGTTTTTTTTTAAATTCGAATAGCTAGTGCGTATTTGTTTCAATAAATAAATGAAAAATTCAAAAGTGGCTTGGTCCAGTGCTTAAATGCAATCTTGAGTAATGTAGGCTTAATCTGGTTGAAAGTGCAAATTTTTTCGAATGTTAACAACTTATACCGTTAATAACAAAGCAAGTCGTAATAATTACCCAAAAAAAGACATCCCACTTCCCAAAGAAGGGGAAATTGTAAAGAAAAATAAGTTTAATGTCTAAAATGTCTCTAAAACAAGATTAAGGTATAGTTAAAATAGGGGGAATGTTTTGTTATAGCCTTAAAACAGTCAAAAACATTAAAAAACAACGAAGTACTCTAACGGCAAATCTACAAGAGAATACAGAAAATAATTAAAAGTTGGAGTAAAACAAAAGAGAAACTGTCGTTCGGAGTCGACTTTAAACTGTAGGTCCAACCACTTACATATGTATAAAATTAACACACACAACTATAAGTGGTGTGAGGAATTAGCTCAATAATCCTGACTGAAGGGTTGTAATGGTCCACAAAAAGTAATGTAAAACAAAAAATAGAATTATGAATAGAATTTCATCTGTCAGCATATGGACTTCAATTTTATATGCTGTCCTATAGTGAAGTATTCTACACATGCAACAAGAGGTAATTGTATGGGTAATAACTAATTGTGGGGCAATTTGTAAAATAGTTTAATCACCCCTGCGTTCTATGAATATATTCTGACTTTCTGACCTTTCGCACACATTTTAACAGCATAAACTGCGTTCTGTACAAGTCGCTTGTGCTGGGCTGGTTTGACCATATATGCTTAACTTTATTTGTCGCTAACCGTCCTTAGACTGGATTACTATCCAGCTTGTCACACCGCTCATGTTCTATTTCTTAATTATATCTGTGAGTGGTGGAACTTACATTTTATAATCTACTCCTTAGGACAAATTTTTGTAATTTATTTAGCACTATCACCTCCTGATGTAAATATTTCTATTTCTTTGGACAGCTGAGTATGGAAATCAGTTACCCTATTAATTCGTTTTTCCATTTTTCAATGGCATTAAATAACTTTTTAGCAATGGAAGTAGGGATTTCCTCATCGGAGCTGCTATTATCGAAGTCGAGTGCTATAAAAATTCCGGAATTTCAGGATTTCCCAATTGGCATCCCTAATTCTGACTTGCCTTTCGCTCGCGTTCCAACTGAATAATTTGCGTTCTGTAGAAGTCGCTTGTGCTGGGCTGGTTTGAGCTTACGTACATACATACATATTTGGCCATTACAACCCCTTATTCAGGATTACGACCTAGCTTCTCACACCACTTATGTTGTGTACGTTAATTTTATACATGAATGGCGGGACCTACAGTTTAAAGTCGACTCCGAACGACAGATATTTGAGAAGCTTTTCATGGCAATATTTACTCTGAGTCTTTGCCAAAAATCTGCTGAGAGGAAATTGCGAAGAAATATTTTTCGTTTTGATGTCTGACCTGGGATTCGAACCCTGGGCTTTTATCTCATAAGCCAACACACTACCCATTAGACCACGGCGACTTCTCATACTTCTTGAGCATACGTACTTAACTTTATTTATCGCTACAAATCTGGACTAGAGTGGATTACTGTTCTGTTTGTTAATTATATCTGTGAGTGGCGGAACCTACACTTTATAATTGACTCGGAATGATAAATTTTTAAGAAATATTTAATGGCAATTTTATTTACTCCCAGATAGAACACTGTTGAAGCTGCTTTTCTTTATTTTGTTCGTGTTTACTGAGTTATAAATGGCTTTGGTTATAAATTCAGCTTCTCCTTTAGACAGCGCTTCTTAGACACCTAAAGCATAGCTTACAGTTCGAAGTCGATAAAACCCATAAAGCCGCCATTCTCATGTCCATTGATTGATAGTTAGTTAGTCTGCTGAGGCATTGAAAGTGGAGGTCTTCTGATATTTTGTTTGTTAGTTTGCTTCTTAAAGATACCTTCATACCACTGTTCAACACTGGCCCATAGAGTTTGTTGTTTCCGTTTAATATACTCCACTATGATGCCCACATTTTGGTTACCCTTACCCTTAACTTTTTCGCTCTTGCAAAATAATTCTTTTTTTCTCGGGTATTTTTCTTCAAAGTATTAATGTGTTGTTCTCTTCTATGAGAGAAAAAAAAATGTGTGTATGTGTATTTGTGTGCGTGGGTGTATTTGTTCATTTGTAAGCCTGGCATATAAAAGTAATAGCAACAACAATACATACATATAAACAAGAAAACAAACTTTAGTTCATGTATGTATGTATGTAAGTATGTATTTGCCTTTGTGTGAGTGTATTTAAAAGGTTATGACGAAGTTGCTGTTATTTTTTCTGTTTCTCTAACGCTCTCTCTCTCACTCTCTCTCGCTGTGCTTTTTTGTTAATCTTGGCCATGCCACAAAGGATTTGTATACAAAACGGAAATACACAAATACACACACACATGTGTATGCATGTATTTATTTAATATTGTTTTCTCACTTACTCCCACACTCTACTGTGTGTGAGCAGAAAAACAAAACACCAAGTGATTGTATTTTACATTTTTATTTATTTTTTTTTTAAATACACAGCAAACAGATGAAGCGTAAAGTATTAAAGGTTTTCAGGGGTCGTCTTTATTTGTGTGTATTTTTTTGTGTTTTTTTTCTGTTTTTTTCCAGTGAATGAATGGAAAAAATTGCAAAGATTTCATGGGCCCAATATTGTAGGATGTTCGCTCGTAAGTTTTTTTTGTGCACCCACATTTTACACATTATTGCCGTTGTTGCTGTGCTCTATTGCTCGTTTGGTTAAAAACAAATTGTAAATTATGATAATCCTACGGAAACATTTTCTTCTTTTCATTTTTTTTTGTTTTACACGTTTTTCACCAAGAAAAAGTAAATTTGTTGATTTCAACATATTTTTTCTTGTTGTTTTCGTATCTTCTCTTTCCTTCATTTTATTTATTGTTGTTGGTTTTGTTTGTTTATTGTATAAAAATTAAAAAGTAAAACATTCCAAACAGTTGGTGGCCGTTAATATCATATGCTTCCAAATAGAGCCCGAGCCTTTTCCTTTGGTGGCTTGTTGTTGTTGTGAAGCTATTTTTAAAATTTTGTCATTTTATTAAGTCTGACATAAGGTATGGGTTTTACTTCTTACACAGCCATAGTATTTTGCTGATTATTTAAAAAAATTGTGAAATGAATTTTAATAAAGATGCCTAGCATCAGCTGAAAAGTGAAAAATAAGAAAAAAAAAAAATATTGAAGGGTCGTCCAAATCGTTGAAAATGAAGTGAGTTCCGTAAAGTTTGTTAACATCAATTATGGTTAGGAAAAATTTTCAAGTTTAGTAATTTTTTTTCTTAACAAGATAAAGTCGGAAGTATTTAAATCTGATGCATAACTTTTATCACACTTTTTTATTCTGTAAGAAGCAATAATCACTGCTTGTCTGAAGTGTGGTAGCACATATTGATATAAAATTTTTGTTAATATGCCAGTACCCGCCATAGGCAAAGGCAGTTTGTTATGTTCACAACATATGGAAGCATACATAAGTGATCATTACAACTCTTCAGTCAGGATTACAACCTAGATTCCGATACCAATTATCTTGTGTGTGTTAATTTTTATCCATGAGTGACGAGTACACTGTAAATTCACCTGCAAACGACAGATTTTTGGGAAACTGTTTCCCTTTACCAGATAGTAATTATGAATAGTACTTTTGCTATATACAGAGGTATAATGTCTGATCGCTTTCAAAAATATACGGGTGATGCAAAAAATAAATAACTAACTGTGTATAGATTCCTGTGTGATTAGAACATCATTCTGTATTTTCATCTGTGTTGAATACTTGCATGCAGCCAGAAGTTGACCCCTCTACAGCAAATCATTGTAATAAGAGGCTGTTTAGCTATTACGCCTTTATGCCCGACATTATTTACATACACAAGCATTTGGGCATAATAACGTAAACAAAATATTGAACAATTCAAAAAAAATTAAAATGCTAGTGGGCGCCGTTGAAGGAGGTGCTCTCAAATATGGGGATGTCAGCATGACGGTTTGATGAATCATAAACAGAACCTACTGCTGAACCATTTGTAAATCTCAACTATATAATGCTATGGCGTACTATCCTCACATTCTTTTAAGGAAATTGTCTCGATTGAGAAGCCATGCATATTTTATATTTTATCTGAGCGTCTTTAAAAAGCAAGCAGAATATTAATTTCAGATTCTTCATTTGAAAAGGAATCATATCGATCGTGGGGCAAAATTTTCTGAAGCCATGAGGACAACTTAGTTTCCTAAACGGCTGTCAATAGCATTTTACTCCAGATGTCTAAATGATAGTGTTTGAAACGCTGCCTTACTTTTAGCACGCCAACACACTACTTATTACACTTCGGTCCCTTTCTGACTCTTTGGAATTCTGAGATGATTTTTATACCCACAGAACCGATTTCTCTACAGAAATCAAACATCTACTTTGCGGTTTAGGACACACATAAGCTGACAAAAATGGAATTTAGCTCTCATGGATAAGATTTATTAACTCAATATTATATCATCGTAATAGTGTTTGTGATGTTTTATTTCCTTATTTCAATCCAAAAGGTAGTTCTGAAATAAGTGTTCGCGTCTTCTCAGGGATTAATGTGCTGTTTCTGTAAGACGATTGATTTGTATGGGAAACATAAACACAATTGTATATACAAATAGAATTTCGTCTAAAACTATTTGCCTTAGAGAAGCAGGTCCTGAATTTAATATATGCAATACTGATATCAATCGTAGCATTATGTATGATTAGGGCTTTACGGAGCTAATTAATGCTTCTTTAGAAGCACTGTTTAGCATAGCTTTTAATTAAATGTAATGAAAGCGACAGTATGTACTTCATTGGCGCTGCTCGAAAGCTATATTCTAAATTTAATTGTTTTGTTGGTACTATTAGACAATATCTTACATTTTGTAAAAAGTCTTACGCTAATTAAAGGGTTCACCTATGCGGGGTTAATGAGACAAATTTACTACATAAAGAATTTTGATGATAAGTCGCCTTAATTTTATGTGATAAATCGTTTCTACCAAGAAATCTCTCCTAATTTTAACTAAAAATAGATAAAAATCTATTATTTCGAAATACTGTATGCTTTCTCTTTCTCTCTTAACGCATATTACTTTCCTGCTTGAAAATCAATTTTTTTTTCAATTATTTATTTGCAATCTATTTTACAATAATAAGCAAATTTTGTTAAATATAAAAATGACATTCATTCTAAAGCCCAATGAGTTTAAAATATACATATCTTAAGTAATATATAAATCACTTAATATAGCTTATATTTACATATTCGCTAACTATTTTCTAAAAGGAAGGTCTAGTACATGGTACCGTTTAAGTCTATTGACTTCATTACTGTCGTCTAGTAAGTTAATTGCTAGAATGTTTGAATGGTTACTGAGACGTTGGAGGTAGTTGGAGGAAAATCTATTTATATCTTGTTCAACTTTTGGAATGAGCAAGTCTTTATGAATGTTGTCATTGGTGATAAACCAGGAAGCATTAACAATCATTCGGAGGGTTTTCGATTGATAACGCTGCAAAATTTCAACATTGGAGTTGCTAGCGGTACCCCATAGTTCTATTCCATAGGTCCATACAGGTTTGAGAATTGTTTTATAAAGCAAGACTTTGTTTTCTAAAGTTAAATCAGAATTTTTCCCTAGTAACCAGTACATTCGTTTGGTTTTAATATTAAGGTGTTCTTTTTTTGCCTTTATGTGGTCTTTCCAAGTTAATCGTCTGTCCAAGTGCATACCAAGATATTTTACAGAACTCGATTTTGGAACTTGTTGGCCATCAATATATATTTCTGAACAATCGCCCTTTCGTAACGAGAAGGTGACATGTGAAGATTTTTCCGGATTTAGACATATATTCCACTTTTTAAACCAGTTGTAAATAACATTAACATGAGACTGTATCATTCTTGAGGCTTCCGTGGGGCTATTGTTACACGATAATAGCGCAGTATCATCTGCATACGTAGCAATAGTAATTTCATCAGTTGTTGGCATGTCTGATGTGTAGAGTGTATAGAGTACAGGTCCTAATACACTACCTTGTGGTATTCCTGATTTGATGTCACAAATTTCTGAAAATACATTGTTTATCTTGACATAAAAGATGCGATCTTTTAAATATGACATAAGAACAAGATAAAATGGTGCTGGAAGAATTTGCTTTAATTTATACAATAGCCCTGGGTGCCATACTCTGTCAAAGGCTTGTTTAACGTCTAGGAATATCGCTGAGCAGTACTGTTTCCTTTCTAAAGCATTTCTAATATCTTTAACAATGCGATGACACTGTTCAGGCGTTCCATGTTTTTGGCGAAATCCAAATTGGTGTTCTGGTATAATTTTGTTATTATCTAATATTATTTGCATTCTTTGTAGAAAAAGTTTTTCAAATATTTTTGAAAGTGTACATAAAAGGCTTATTGGTCTATAAGAGCTTATTTCATTTTCAGGTTTGTTAGGTTTCGGCACCATAACAATTTCGGCACATTTCCATTGTGAAGGGAAGTGTTGCTGTCTCATAATTGAGTTATAAATTAGAGTTAAATAAGCTATGGCTTTTTTAGGAAAATATTTAATATCTTTAGCACTTATTTTATCATATCCTGGTGTTTTGTTGTTGCTTAGTTTGGATATTTCTACTTTAACTTCGTTAGGTGTAATGTGCCTAATAGGAAGATCCATTTGGCATGGAATATCTAAGAATGATGTGATAGTGCATTCATCATTAGCGCTGTTGAATGAGAAGGGTTTTGAAATGTGTATTCGAGGTATTGGGAAAAGGCGTGTGCTTTACTGTGATCTGTTTTGCACCAAGAGTTATTAAGGTCTTTTATTGGTATATTTCTTTTTGTTGGTTTTTTCAAATACTTTGTCGCTTTCCATAAGTTCTGTTCATTATTTTCATTGTTGTGAACAGTAAGATTTCTCAAAAAGCATTGCATTTAAAAATTGATTATTTTTAGGTCACTATCGGATGGCTATTATACTACAAAGGATTAAACTAGTACTTGTCCTGTTGATATATTTTCTTCCAACATTCTTGCATGGCTAACATATGAAATTGAACTGCTAATCGAATTCTATTGCCAACAAAATCAAGTCCATTTGCTATAGAAAAAAGCCCGTATTTTTAACCGTTTCAATACAAAACGCATGCCCCAGAAATTTACTCTTTCGTTAAAAACTTTTTCTCTTAAATTCGTATTGAAATCTTTGAAATTTGTATTCTCTTTAGAATAGCCACATAATAATAAATGCGTTGTGTTGAGTATTTGTGTATCATTTTAATTCAATTACAAGATATTTCTAAACAATATTAAGGGGGTGGGATGAGGCAGCCGTTAGGATTGGGAGTGAGAGTTAAATATAATAAATTACCAGTGAAAAGCAGGAAATTAATAAAATAAGATTTTCTTTTGTTTCTTTGTTTGTTTGTTTCTTCCTTAAGCAATATCATTATAATGGCCAAGGTGTTGGTATGTGTAGGCATGTATATGTATGTATATGTTCGTAGGTATTTATCTGTCTGTGTATGTTTTTATTTTTAACATTTATAATATTCATAAATCCTTTAATTTGCTAAATTGAGTGATTAATGAATAATTCAAAATTTATAAAATTTTTATTTGATTCCTTTGGGGGCAAAAATTATTTTCATTTTCTTAAATTTTCGAAGCAATATCTTTTGGTAATTTATTGCTGTTATAATTCATATTTAAATTTAGGGAGAGTTTTTAAATTCGAAAAAGTGTTTGAAGAAGTTAGCAATAGTTCTTCATTAATTCTCCAAATAAGACAAAATCGTATTTCAAAATAATTTCAAAATGGAAATATTGATTACCAGTTAAAAAGTAATATTTTCACAAGAATAATTTAATTGATTAATAGTTTGTAACTAAATTTTGGAAAATATGAAAAGCTGGCTGGGTAGGTGGATTACGAAGCATGCAATATTATGAGTAATATTAAAAAAAAATTTGAGTATGTAAAGTATGAATATTTTAAAGGGTTCTCAATTTTTTGGTATTAAAAATAAAGTTAAATAAAGCCATAGCCTAGTATATAGTATGCAGGCTTATTGGACGTGAGGCCACATTTCAAAGCCCCAGTTAGGCAACTTCAATAAAACAGAATATGAATGGAATGCCTCTCAGCGGGATCCTGGCAAAAACTCAGAGAGTAAATAAAATTGCCGTGAAAAGATTCTTAACAAATTTGGAGTCGACTTTCAACTTTATATACTGCACTCACATAAGTGGTGTGAGAAGCTAGGTCGTAATCCTAACTGTAGGTTGTAATAGCCAATTAAGTATGTATGCAAATAAATTTCACATAGAGCTTAATGTTTACGTTTTTTCACAATACCCTGTATCATTTCATAGGACGACTCTACACTAGCTGGTCAATTCTTCCGCGGCATTTTTCAATTTCTTTTTTTTTCATTTCAGCCATTATCATCGAAGTCGCCGTGGTCTAGTGGGTAGTGTGTTGGCTTATTAGACGAAAGGCCCGGGTTCGAATCCCAGGTCAGACATCAAAAACGAAAAATATTTCTTCGGCGACTTCCTCTCAGCAGATTTCTGGCAAAGACTCTGAGAGTAAAAAATTGCCATGTTAAGCTTCTCAAAAATCTGTCGTTCGGAGTCGACTTTAAACTGTAGGTCCCGCCACTCATGTATAAAATTAACGCACACAACATAAGTGGTGTGAGAAGCTAGGTCGTAATCCTGACTGAAGGGTTGTAATGGTCAATTATGTATGCATTATCATCGAGATCTTAATAAATGTTAATCTTCAAATGCACAAATGTTAGGGAATTCTCCAAGTAAACACGGTCTTTGATGTAGCCCAACAAAAGGAAATCTTTATGAGTCAAATAGTATTTTGTTCTTGATAATCGATTGTATTTCTTATGCAATGAAACCAAAATTGGGCTTTCATGTGCCTCATAGCACCGTCTTATTATATCAACATGGTATTCAATTCAAAGACTTCAATTACATTGCTTAGGGAAATATTATTATAGAGAAACAGCGATATGACGGTAAAGCTTCCGCCAGTTATCAATCTTAAAAAATATTTCCCACTGACATCTCTTAGACTATAATTCGCACCAAACAATCATAATCACTTCTCGATCCTCCGATCCTAATATGCGAAAATTGTACTTGTTGATATAACCATCGAGTGAGAAAATTTCGTTCAAAAAAATCTGCATTGAAAACTTGACAACCAACCTAAATACTTGCGACTTTGGGTATGGGCAGTTAGTTTTTTATTATTACATGAGTTGGACTTTTTATGAATGAAAATGAGAAAAGAACTGCAAAATCTGCCATTATTAGGTGTAAAAAAGGCTAACGCTTCAGAATTGAAAAATTCAGATTATTCGCAACACTGTTTTAAAAGGAAGCAATTTTTTTTGTCAATCTTGTAACGTAGAAGGAAGGAGCAGTTTAGTTAAAAGGACACGTTTACTTAGAGTAGAACAACAAACAGTCGTGAAAATATTTGAGCACATCAGCTCAGGCGTGAGGCAAAGCAATAGTCTGAGTAGTGAACTGTAATAGGAGAGTTGTATCTAAGACAGTGAAAATTGTTTTATTAACAAAAGGTTCACAATGGCAAGTGTTACGCCGACGTAGCCTTTGCGTAAAATTACATTTTTTTTATTTGGGGAGATACTGCAATGCTTCAAAAACTCGGAGTAAATAAAATTTCTCAAAAAAAAAAAAACAAAATATCTGTCGCTTGGAGTCGACTTTAAACTGTAGGCACTACCACTTATGTACGTATATACGCCTCCATTCTATAACGTTCTAAGTATGCTTAGAACATTTTTAATGTTTTTCCATTTTTAAATTCTACGTTCTCCAACTTAAATACTGTCAAAATTTGGTTAAGATGCGCTGATACGTTCTAAACTAATAGGAGAAAATGATTACTAAAATACTTTCTGTTCTCAAATATTTTTCTTCTGTGTAATTTGCTATTGTCTTTTATAGATCTACGCACAAAGTTTATTAACAAATTATTGTTAAATAAGTTGTCTACAGTGCAGTCTTTACATTCCCTGTTGAACCAAGGCTTTGAAACAGGTGGTCATTAAAATGCATTAAAATAGCTGCTTAGAATTCTATACTTAACGAAGTGCTTTCATTGTTAAAACCTTAACATGAATCCTATTATGCAGGCGCACGTTCAGAATCCATTAACCCCGTAGGTCAAGCAAACCTAAGTGAAAAGTCTGTTCAAATCTTAAATTTTTTGCTCTTGAAGGTTGAAAACGAATTTTAAAGCATTTTTAATTGAGAACACTTAAAGCAATTAAAATTCAAAAGCGTGAGCACAAGTTTTAAAATATTTAAATAAAGCATTGCAAAACGGAAGTTGATTTTTAAAGCACACAAACGGAAGGGGAAGCTGCATGCCATGCATATTTATTTTTTTTTTTTGAATTTTCTATTATTTTTAAATAATAAACGAAATAATTGAGCATTTCTTATGGTTGCTTTTTTTTCAATAATAAAAAATATTGTTGTTGTTGTTGTGTAAACCCCTTAATTATTACATTAAATCTATTATTACTGTTGTTTGTGTATATATTGTTGTTGTGTTTTTTTCCTTTCTTGTTTGCTTTTCTTTTCCTTTGGTATATATCTGCGGCACGTGTTGTTTACCAATACAAATACATTCAAGCATAAACTTCATAATGAATATCAGCAACAACATCATTAACACAGCATTCATTCATTTGCTTTTTAGATTCTTTGTTATTGTTGGTGAAATGAAATAAAAAAAAAAAGTTGAAAGGAATCATGCTGGACTAACAGGTGCCTGTTGTAGTATGTGTAGAATGTACTAAAAATCGAAAAAGCACAAATTGAAGACACAGAGAGAAAGAGAGAGAGTGAGAGAAGCAGTGTGTGTGTGTGTGTGTGTGTGTGTGAGTAATAAAAACAAGAGAGCAGTTATGCCCTAAGCATACTGTTAATACGGGATAAACATAAACATACTTTGCCATGTCAACAAAGAAACTTAACAGTACAGCTGTTGGTAGTAACAGTTTTTAAGAGAGCCAAAGAATTTTAAGAGCATCATTATTTTGGTGTGCAAAGAGTATGCTACGTTTTGATGGAGTTTAACATACTTTCAGGCTTACATTGTAATACGAATGTAGAGCGGAATTTAAGGGATGCACATATTTTGTGTTGATTTGAAGCAACATTTTTACAGAGACTTTATGCTTAAAGAACTCACCGTAACCGTCTAATGTTATGCTTATGATACCGAGAACAGTTTTTTGTTTGTGTTTTTTTTTTGTGCTGGTGAAGTTTGTAAGTTATAATAACTGCTTGATGTCTGTTTTTGTTTGGCTAAATGGCTGTAAGGGTTCTTTGCTTGGCTTTTAAGCCAGCCAGCACAAAAAGGTGTTGTACGAATTTTCGAAAATCATAACAAGTTTAGTACAAATTTTGCCATCAAAACGTACGGATGTAGAATACGGAATTATTTCGGATTTTTTTTTTCTCACTTTAAACGCGCAAAAAACAAACAGATTTTCCTATAAACAAATGAAAAAAGAAGTGTTTTTTGAATAAATACGAGACAAGGACTTGATAAAATTAATTAATAACGATTTTTTTTTCTCACTTTAAACGCGCAAAAAACAAACAGATTTTCCTATAAACAAATGAAAAAAGAAGTGTTTTTTGAATAAATACGAGACAAGGACTTGATAAAAATTAATTTAATAACGCTTTCAAAAGAATAATAATTATTATTGCCTAGCAAAAGTTTTCCTAAATACAAAATTTATTAAAGCCTTTAGACAGAGAGAACGAGAATGTACTTTAAAATTTGTCCTTAAGTTTTAAATTAAAAATTCTTGAGTTTTCCCTTTTTTTTTCTCAGTTTTTCGGTTTTTTTCTTTCTGTTTCTTACTTTCGTTACTTCGTTACTGTTGTTGCAAATACAAAAAAGTTTTTGTAGCAAAATAAGACCAGCCAGTATAAGGCAAAGGAATTTATATTGCTTTTAACTTTATACGAGTAGTTACACATACATATGTATATACGTGATATATGTATGTCAGCAGCAAACGTGTGTGTTTTATTTTTCTTACCACTTTCGGTTTAAAAAGTGTTGGCGAATCTGTTTCGAGAGAGTGAGAAGGAGAGAGAGTGAGCAAAAGTATATTTGAAATCTATAAAATTTAAATTGTCAGATTTTTCGTTTTACGTTTACAAAACAACAAGAAAACTTAAATCCGAAGCTTGTTTAAAAATTTATAGAGTTTTAGTTTCTATTTTTTTTTTTTTTTACAAGTGGTGTTGTCCTTCACCCGTATTTCTATTTCCTTAAATTTATTGTATAAAGTGCAAGAAAATTGTCAAATAAAAAAAGAAATATGAAAAGATGAAATGAAGAGGAAATTTTTTTCTGAAATGTCAAGTAGAACATCAAAAAAGTGTTTAAGTGCTCAATTAACAACGCAAAAAATTTAATCATAAAGATAAGTAAAGCTTTCAGCGAGAAAATCATGAAAAATGTAAAAAAGAAATAAAAAAGAATCAAGTTACAGCAACATTTTCAACTTGTGTCAACAGCATATTTTTCAGCGTCATCTTTAATCGCCGATAAAAGCAGAGAAATAGAAGGAAGTATGTTTGGCAACGAAAATTTTTTTTCCTTTAATACTCTTAATCAACTTAAGTTTTCCAAGAATAATAAATGTTTTGTGTACTAAAGTTTATACAGACAGTCAGATTAAATACAAAGAAATTAAAAAATATAAAATAAAATTAAGTATAATGTAAAGGGGCATATGGCTTTATATTTTCGTTTAAAATTATTGGCATAATTTTAGGCTTTCTTAGTACTGTGATTGCCTAAATATATGTTTGGTTTGTTTATTTTTAAACAACTGCTGCTTAAGTAAATGATTTAATAAAAAATTAATTAAATATCATTAACGGAAAATTCCTTTAAAGCATATGTTTAGGGGGCATTCACATTACTTGGCTTTAATTAATAATTAAATGAGTGCACGCAAATAAGGAACTCAAAAATTGAATTTTGAATTCTTAAGAGGGTTTTAAGTGTATTACAAATTATAATTTAAAATGCTTTTAAAGTGGTTTCTAATCTGAAAGTACATTTGTGGACATTGAAAAGGGGGTAGTAAATATCTTTTTAATATGAAAAAACCCTTTCTCTTAATTAATTGTTTTAAATACTTAACAGTAAGAAGTGATTTAATTAATTATTAGTACAAATATGATAGGGGGTAAAATAACATCATTAAGTATTAAAGGTACTTCTGCTACTTTCAAGCACTGATTTGTCATCAATTAAAATTTATTAAAGCCCTAGCAATGGCTTATAGTAAGTTCTTGTTAAAATTTGTGTATAAAATTTTGAATTTTCCATACAAAAAATTGGTAAAAAAAAAATTATTTTTATTTCTTTATTATCATCAGCAATATTATCTTTCAAATATACGCTCGTGAATGACTTGTTTCCAAGGGTTTCAGATTAGTTTTAGGATTAAAATTATACAGAACTCATATCATAAGTTCTACAAATTATGAGTGCCTGATGAAATGTGGAAAATGTCTTCTAGACATTGTTTCTAGCAAGAGTGATGCTTTTTTAATATTCAGGCGGCCAGTAATGTTAGACCGAATGTTTTCTTTCCTGAATTTAATTTCTTATTGAATATTAAATCGAGCTTATGAACCCAATATAATTGTTTTTGTACAAATTTGCGTGGAATGCGTCCAAAGTTTTCTAAATATGCATTGAACTAGAAGTAATATTCTGGTCACTGTTTATTGAAGTAAGGAGATGTTGGCATTGACAACAATTGATCAGGTTTTCCATCCATTGTAATTTGTAGTCCTTATGATTCTAATCCTCATATAAGCTAGTTGCAAATAGTTTCTTTTTCAAACTTCTGCTTTGATTTCGTCGATAATTTAGCGATAAGATTGTGGGTATTTCCTCGTCTTGTGCTAATAAGTCAGCCTCAGTTGATCGGATATACATAACGATGAATAAGTTTGTTCAACGTCCACCAGCTTGATGGCATATTTTATTATTTTTTTATAAAATTTTCATAGGAGAAGTAACTAATTAAGTATCAGGTAAGCCTAGGAAAACTGTAAAAAACCAAACATTTTTAAAGAAAAACTTAAACTGGAAAGACCCTGTAGCTATAAGTTTAAATTTCTCTTCATTGTATTAAATATGGTGTGGAGTAGTTGTATTTGAAAATAGTCCACATTCTGTTTCTTGTCAGCCAAAGAGATTAATACGAACCAGGCATTATATATCGTTGATCTAGTGTAGAAAGGCCCTAACTCGCATATTTTTTTTTATTAAATTTTTGTGAGGAGGTGTATGTATTTGTGGCACAAAAAAAAAATCACTTTCGAAAAAAGCATAAGTTAGAGCCTTTTTACATGAGACCAACGACAAAAAGGTTAAAAAGCTACCTCTGAGAAGGTTTCTGTGAAAACATTGTTTCCATAAAAGTGCCTTACTTTAGAAGAACAAAAATGTATAAAAAAGTGCAATGATTCATGTAATTACGTTAATTGTCTGATCGTTATGATTATTTGATACTTATGAACACATAAATGTCCCTTTGCACATGAAAATGATTAATTCAATCATACTTTCTCTCCATATTTCTTCATAGAAATTGATAAAATTTTATTAGCCAAAAATATGCATTTTATAATGAAATTATTTACAATAAAATTTTATTTATTTCATATGAAATGCCAAACTTTTATAAGAGAATGGAATTAATTTAAAATTCCAAAAGAAATTCCAAATTTTCACTTGTGTTCCTAATTCCGACATAGTAATTGTCTGTTTAGTAGACTAGACTGACCAGTAGATCTTATGATGGATTACTATATTCCATTTCTACTTCTTTCTTTTGCATCTATTTATTTATTATTTATTTATTTATTAATTACAATACAATTGCAAATTATATTCTAATTATATACGAGCTGAGTAACTTTGATCATATGCTCGGTGTAGTGTCACAGACCAGAGCCTCTGGTGGGAATCGAACCCACGACCCTCACGCTAATAGTCTAGCACACTACCCAGTATACAACCAGGGCGCTCCTTTCACATCTAATATCCCCTTTCCTTCTTCTCTTTACGAATTTTCCAAAAACAAAAAAAAAAATTTTTTTTCGGCGGCTCACCAGACTCCTGATAAAAAAAATTTGATTCCTCATAGTAAACCTTTATTTCGTAGAATAGACTGGGCACTAGATAATATGATGCATTACAGTATTCCATTTCTTTTTCTTTCTATAGATTCAAATCGAATACTACCTATTCTGCTTCTCGTTATGAATTTTCCAAAAACAAAGAAAAATTATTTTTTTTTCGACAACTCACCAGACTCCTTGTAAAAAATTTGAGTGAAAATAAAATTGCCTTTAAAAGTTTCTCATGTTATCGACCATATACTACATATTTTAACAGTACACCGATAATAGAAATTTGTTCCTTAAATTCGATCGTCTTTTTGAGTATTGGTTTTTCAAATGGCTGGCTGATGTAGATATATTTCATGTTAAATGCCTATTTGTATGCTATTTATGCTTTCCAATCTTTATCAAAATTTTTCACAGACTTTTTAGAATAATTAAATTATGATCTCGTTAAATTTTTATCAGTAATCTGAACTTTTGATGTAATGGCAAAGCAAACTCAAACAGCTATATTTCGAATTTTCACTGATTTTTTTCATTTTAAGTTTAATAATATCTTTGAACTTAGAATATGACTTTGCAAGAAGACTTTAAAGTCATTCACCATCAATGTGTAATCGAACAAATTTCAGTATTCAATATTTAATAAAAAAAATTTTAATCATTTTAATTTGTTATTGTTTTTATAAAAATTTTATCTTTTTGTTTATATTGACAGAGGATTTCAAATCCATTGTTTTCAATATTAATCCCATGACCTTTTTCGTCAATTTGATACCAACACTTCAGTGGTTTAAAATTTATGGAACGAATATTTTTATAATAAAATTACGCTAAATTCAGTATAGAGAGAATGCAATCAATTTTTTAACGAACATTTCTAAAGAGAAAACGAAACACATTTAAGCTGCATATAAATTGCTGCTTAATAGCAAAATCAAAAAAACATATTTCAAGTGCAATAATTTATTGCCATTGAAATGAAATGGAATGGAGAATATGGATATGAAAACAGAAATGGTATGAACGGAATGAAGGTAAACGTAATTGTATAACGTTTAATTACTCCTTTGTGTGCACCTATTGTGATATATTAGATGCTATAACCTCACTGACTTTAGATTTCTCTTGCTCTCACCGAATGTGTCTCTCTTTCCTTCTTTCTTTTATCATTCCTTTTTTTTGTTGTTGCTTGTTTTTGAACATTTCAATAAATTTAAATAAACAAATTCAAATTACATCATTGCAAAGAGTGAGTGAGTGAATGAGTATTTGTATATGGATGTACTTTACATTTACATACAATCACATTCATACAAACATTTATTCTATAAAATATAGATACACACAGACGCACATGCATAAATAAATGTTATTTTAACATACCGCCAACAAGAGCATTTCCTTTGTAATTTACACACACTCTCTCATATACCCCGTACACTCATGTGGTATGTAGCGTAATATTCTTATTTTTTTGTTCGTTGTTTCTGTTTTTGTGTAGACGTATGAAAATGACTTTAAAATGGCAAAATGAGAGAGAAAGAGAGCATGAGCTCAGAGAACCTTAACACATATGCACACAATATATGTGCACGAAAGAATGTGTTTGAATGTATGCATGCTCGCGCGTTAAATAACCACTTTTTTTATACATACATACACTTGTAATTGTAAACACTTTCCCATACACATACATATACATTAGCATTTAAATGCAGTCATTTACAAAAGAATTACAAAAAACCAACAACAACAACAACAGCAATAACAAATACAATACTTTACACTTTCACACTCCTACTGGCAACGAAAATATTGTTGTAATGTTGTTATTAGTGTTGTTGTTGTTATATTTTTCAGCAATTTTATTTTGCTGTTGCTAAATATGTGTACGATATTGGAATGATAATGCAAGAGAAGGAGCACTAGCCACGGAGAGAGAGAGTGCAAAAGAGACAGAGAAGTCGAAAGCATAGTAGCATGATATATTTATTTATTTTTTTTTCACATTCCCAACGTCATTAACATACCGGAAGTGTTAAATGTTATTGTTGTTGCACTGGTAGTTGCTGCTGCGGCCATAGTTATTGTTGTTGGTTATGTATTCCACATGTATTTGGGTTTTAAATTCCTGTTACTTTTTTTCTGTGTGTGTGTGGATACAACAACGACATGTTTAATGTTCACACATTTAAAAACGTTTTTATTTTATTGCAAAACGAAGTAATTTTGGAATAATTTTTAAATTTTTTGGCGAATTTCAATTATTTTTTATTAAATTTAATAAGAATTTTCAAATGGAAGGGAATAATAATAAAGGAATATAACAATGGTTTAAGGAAAATGTTTAATCCAAGGGTTTATTCCAATATATTATTGATGTGGCCTTACACTACATCAAGTCTTTTCTTTTTTAAACGAAAAATATAAGTCATCTTACATACTACAGGGTGGCTGATATGTATTGCAACCAACTTCTGGTTGTTTTCATTTGTAAACCGCTCGTCTGACAGCTAACAGATTTATTCCAGTGACGGTTCATTTCATTATTTACAAGCTTACAAAAGCATTTTGTTCTATTGCATTCAGATAAAAAGTTATTCGTGATGGAATTCAAACGTGATAGTGTGATTGCTTTATATTTGGCTGGAAAACCACAGGTGGCCATCGTTAGAGCCCCCCAGCATTTAAATCTGAATAAATCTTTTGTTTCTCGTACCATTGCTCGTTACCGTTACCGTTACTGTTATCGTTACAGTGTTGCATAGCGCACTCAGCACGCGTCAACCAAGAATGGTTTAAAAAGGAGGTTTCCGCTTCATTTCTATCGCACAATCTCCGGATCTCAAATCCGTTGGACTTTTGCGCCTGGGGCATTTTAGAGAGTAAGGTTCTCACTAAAAAATACCAACATGTCGATCATCTCAAGACGGCGCTTCAGCGGGAATGGTCCAAAATTCCGCAGAGCCAAGTTCCTATAGGCCGTCATGGCTTTGTTGGCCGTTTGAAGGCCATAATTCGTACCAAAGTTAGCCAATTCAAACAAATCTAAACTGATTCTAAAATTTTATGTTATTTCCAACATTTTTACTTTTGAACAATAAAATTAAAAAAAAAAAAAACAATTAAAAAAATATAGCGCTTTACTTTGTTGCTTTATATATTAGCTACCCTGTATATATTATGAGATACCGTGATGTAGTAATTAAAATATTTGACAAGAAATCCATGCATTCTAGATCCGTATACAGCAAAAGTCAACAAATTATTGTTTTTTGCCCTTCATACAATACATAGAGAAGCACCAAACCCCTTAGAAAGTTTATACAAGCTGAAGTGTCAAAGGAAGGTTAGTTAACATTATCTTTAGGCAACAAAAGATGGCAGCCCTATTATCTAGATACCTGCTACAGTACGATATTATATATTACGTAAGCCAGGATGCCGACCTAGCTTCTTAGCACTTCTGTTGTATGTTTTAATTTTATATTTGTATGAGTGGCAGGAACTACAATTTAAAGTCGAATCCGAACAGATTTTTGAGCATGAGATATTAGAGATTATATCAGAGATAAAACTATTGTATGATCAAGTAGCGTCATCTCTTGATAAAGAGAAGGACTTAGTAATGAGCTTAATAACTCACCACAGCATCCTTCTCTTATGTAGCTGTTAATGAGACTGAAAAAAAAAAATTAAATTGGCTAGGAAACTAAAGAGGAGGATATTAATGTTGTGAATAACCCATGCTCTTTTTGATAACGAAAAAATAGAATACTAAAAACAGCATGCCTCACAAATGTAGCCGAAAATTGTTATATTTTTAAGCCAAATAATGTAAACTCTGAAACAGAGTTGCGGCATAAATTTCCATTATCTGGTGACCGCGCCGACAAAACTGCTCAGTTTTTTGGCCCAAAATTAATCGAAGAATCGCCATTAATGATTTCGTACTGAATTCACTACTTTTTTTTATGACATTCAAGCATTTTTTCAAAGTGTTTCTGCTCATTAATATAGAGTCCCATTTCCGTAATTAACGAATATTCTATTGTTGGAATGCTTCGAATTCATCAACTTTATTTTCCATGTCAAAGTTTCTATTATAGAAACTCACAAGTAATCTCTTTGTTTGTAATGAGTTTCGGTGAGTTCTTGTACTTGGTCATTACAATCCTTTAGTCAGGATTACAACCTAGCTTCTAACACCACTTATGTTGTGTGTCTAATTAATTTTTTACATGAGTGGTGGAACCAACAGTTTAAAGTCGACTCAGAACGACAGATTTGAGAAACTTTTCATAGCAATTTTATTTACTTTGAGATTTTTTGCCAGAAATCTGCTGAAAGGAAGTAGCCTAAAAAATATTTTGTTTTGACCTGGGATATAAACTCTGGTCTCACTTCTAATATACCAATACGCTACCTACTAGACTAATTCGACTTCTGGACTTCCTTGTATTATTATTTTAAATTTATCAAACACTTGCACTATAATCTTTAAAATCTATACCCTTAAAGACTTCCATTCCATTTCGTATACCCCGTTAAGTGAGAGTTTCGCTCTCTAAATGTTTTTGTTGTTATTTGTACGTTTGTCAAAAACTATTCAATTTTTAGTTGCTTTTGCTGTTGTCATTGTGCCATGATGTGCCAATTAAATATTAAATTTCATGAATTGGAAAAATATTTTGAATATTTGCCCGTCTGACTGACTGTCTACATTTGTAGTCTCATTTACGTTTGCAACAAACATTTGTTGTCTGTATATACACTATGTAAGTATGTACAAGTGAAATTGTAATAAAATTATATGAGACAAGGAATATAAGTGTGATAGGAATAGCAAAACAGAAATATAAAATTTAATATTAATGGGATATGATATGATACTTAAGGGATATGATGTTAAAGATTACAATAGTTGAAGTTTAAAAAATTTTTTTATTTACACTTTAGAATATTAAAGAATATTCAGTTACAATATATATTATTTGCCATTACGACAAAGAATTTAGCATTATGGCTTAGCTTACAATAGGAAATAATATTCAGTAGGATCTGTATTAATGGTTTTCCATTCCAAGTTTATTACGGGTTAATTCCTTTCTAAATACAGCGAATTGGGTTGGGTGCTATTCTATATTTGAATTTTTTTAATCGTTTTGATGGAGATGCCTGACCTAATTTTTGAATCGAGACCTACTAAGGCTACTTCCGATACTACGGAGAAATATTTTTCATATTTCGTTTGAGCTTTTAACCACGGACTCACGTTTAAGAAGGTGTATCAATGATTATCGGAAATCACTAGAGCACAAATAATTGATCAGGGAAATACGAATAACATTGCGACGGGTTTTCAATAAATCAAAGGAATTCAATTTTCTAATTGTCCATTAATAAGCACTTTTGCCTTCTTCTGTATTGACATCTGAAAAAGTATGGAAAGACTTGCAAGAAAAAAGGAGAACAGTTAGTATGACTTGAGTTCCAGTGCAAGTTTGTGGACAGAAATAAAAGAAACTTCTCTAGATTAGCTCACCCTGCATCTACTTCGACCATGTTAATATGTCAAACATATCTCTATGAGTATATTGCCATGCCAAGCCATATTCGCGACTATTTTAATGTTCCTGTATTAGAGAAGGTATATGCCGTTTGGGAAAATATCGTATATCAATAGAGCATTCATATAATGCTGTCTAAGAGCTGCTTCAAAAGTAGTTTTAAGGGCAAATAAAGTATAATAAATATAATAAAGTATTCTACACAAGGCACTAAGCAGTGCTTCATAAAAGTTATTGGTCCACTGGTGCTTTTAAATTCTTGGTTAATATATTTGAAAGAGTTAGGTTAGGTTAGAGGAGGTATACTTGCCAACTGTGACAAGTAGGGGTACTGTAGGGACGTCGATTTGACCCATTCTACAATGTCATAGCTTCTCACATCATTCGTGTTGTGTACGTTAATTTTATACAATGAGTGGCGGGACCTACAGTTTAAAGGCTACTCTGAACGACAGATTTTTTTTTTTGAAAGAGTTTGTTCAGCACATAAACAAATATAATTCACTCCTTTCCTTTCTACATATTTTAAATATAATGAGCTTATCAAAGTTGCTGTTTGACGTCCGAATAAGAAAATTTTTTAATGACTCTTCACCGTTGCAAGATACATACAGAACAACTTAGTTTAACACACAAACTATTTCGTCTCATTAATTAAAAATATTTTAATGAAATGAAAACTTTTCAATTATTTAAAAACCACTCCACTCCACTTTCAGTTTTATTTCCTTTAAACTTTTGTTAAAGTTTTCCTTTAAATTTATGATTTTATAATTTTTTTTTTTTACTGCAGAGTTATAAAAAGACTTTGTTTTTGTATATAAAAAAAAAATAAATTTAAAATAAAAAAAAAAAACGAAAACTAAAATAATAATAGAGGAAAAAGAAGAGATAGAGAGGAAGCAGAAGAAACAAAAAAAATCAATGAAATTAAAACATTAAAAACTTTGCAAACAATTTGAGCCAATTATCATTTAGAAAAGAATAAATAAAAACAAAATTGACGTTTACAAGCCAGACACCAAGAAACAAGAGCCATAAAGACTTGCCATGTAACATAGTTTAGGGTTTTTATTCTTTGAAATTTATTTTACAACTCGTTGTGGAATGTGAAACATAAAAAAAAGAAAAGTTCATTCTTCCACTAAAAAATTTTCACAAAACTTAAGCGTGTAGTGTATACAAAATATGAAGCTAAGAAAAATATCAACTCAGACGACATAGACGAAATGGTAAAAGTAAGGCACTGGTTTGAGTAATATTGGTAAATCTATTGAGATGGGTGTTATTTTTATTATCGATAATCTTACTAAAGTAAAAACTTTTTAATATTTTTCTTCAAAAATCAATTTGTTTTTTTAATTTAAATTTTTTTTTTAAAGCCAAAATAATTCCAAAGTTAGAAAAATTGCTCTTAAGTAAGCAGTTCCATTCAACGTATTTATGAATTTTTCCTAATTTTCCGCTTTGTCATGAGAAGACAAAAATCTAAGTGATTATGTCCTTACTTCCAGTTAAAGACAAACAACAACAATACCTTTCCACAAATTCTAAAATGTCAATATCCTTGCCTCTCACCTTAGGGAAAGACTGAGCATCGTTGATATAACTAATCAAATGGTATTGTATTTTCCAAAAAAACCTTCTATAATTTGTATGCATAATTTACTTAAGCAAAGCAGCTCATTTACCACTATCTGATTGCCTCATTAGATGAAAGCCCTGGCTCAGTTACATCGAACAGAATGAAATATGAAAAATATATTTTTTTTTCGATGACTTTCTCTCCAACTTAAGTGCCAAAAAATTTGAGAGCAACATCAAATTGCCATGAAAAAGTTTCACAAATCTGTCACTCGTAGATCACATTAAAATACACAACACGAGTGACGGTAAAAGCTAGGTTGTAACCTTGACTTAAAGGTTATAAATACGTGGCGGTCATTGGTTTCCTTGACAAATCATTTAGAAAAGCAAAATTTTTGCATGTGGAACACCTAAAATAGAATATTGAAATATGACAGTTTGGTACGCATTATGATGTGGATAGCATCTAGGGCCATATGTTTTTTTTTTTGAAAACATCTTTTAAAGATTCAATATTATAAATTGAGTATATTATGGTTATGGTATGCCAGTATGATAATTAAATGTTATTGGTCTGAATTTTGAAGAATTATGAACTGGATAGTTTGCGACACAGCCAACGCATTAGTTTTTAGGAAGAGAAATTCTTATTATAACGATATTAATTGGATTCTAAGGTTATGTTATTTAATGGCTTTGAATACTTTTGTCGCCGTGGTCTAGTAGGTAGTATGCTAGCTTATTAGACGTAAAGCCAGTGTTCGGGTCCAAGGCCAGACATCAAAATAAAATACAAAAAAAAGTATTTTTTCGGCGATTTCTTTTCAGCAGATTTCTTGCAAAAACTCTGAGAGTAAATAAAATTGCAATGAAAAGTTTCTCCAAAGAAAAATCTGTCGTTCGGTGTCGACTTTAAACTGTAGGTGTCGCCACTTATGTATAAAAATTAACACACACAACATAAGTAATGCGAGTAACTAGGTCAATAATCCTGCCTGAAGGGCTTGTAATGACCAATTATGTATGTATGTATGAATACTTTTGTAATTCTATCTCTAAGGCTGAGCCTACGTGAAAATACCCTGGAACATTTGGCAAATTATTGCCGGTATACCAGCAAATGTGTATGAAAACGTTGTTCAGAACTTACTTAGAAACAACCAATCCAGGGGAGATTATTTAAATTACATTAAGACATGGTCCAATCTATAGAATGTGCTTTCTTCTTCTTACATTTGTAAACGAAAAACCTTTAACACTAGTTGTGAAGAGAAACCAGATATACCTATTGCTGGAATAAAATTTAAACGTAAATTTCAAAATTTAAACGTAAATTTCAAAATTTAAACGTAAATTTCAAAATTTAAACGTAAATTTCAAAATTTAAACGCTAAATTTCAAAATTTAAACAACTCAGAAAAGCAATTTGAGCGGCTAACAAGTGTCGTTGATTTTAGCGTCGTATTTTTGATGCTTTAGGGTTTCTTTTGTATGTCTCTCCTTGTTTATTAGAAATGTTTTCTTTGTGTTTTAATTTTTTTTAATTGCAATAACAAACTATAAAATATATCCTCGTATTTCATATTTTCTTTCTTAATTTTTGATTTCATAAAGAGAAACTAAAATTTTTTCTCCATTCGTTTGAAGACGAAAATAGTTGCCAGTACAACTTTACACTGCCCCTTAAGGTTGTTCATTCATGGTGGTATTGTATCCTAGTTTTTTTAAATGCAATTGATTCGCTAAAAAGAAAATGCCACAACACGTATACGCCATGTGCTACAATATTTTTGTAGTTTTCTAAGACAACAAACAACGGATACAACAGCCAGCAGTCGTATAATGACAGCAACAATAACAAGAACATAACGGTAAAATATAAATCCAAATATCGTTGGAGCACAGATTTTTCTTACACCACTAGGGCCGACAACACAAGCCAACAAACAAACAAAAACAGTCACGAACAATTAAAAAAAAAATTAAGAAAAAAACAGAAAATAAAATCCATCAGTTGTTCAGCAAAGGCCCACTGCCTAGAAAGAGTAAGTAACACTACTGCTTGAACTATGCGATTTAATGTGTGAGTTTCATAAAATAAAACTGTAGGAGAGAGAAGAGGAGGCAAAGAAAGAGGAACAGAAAAACAAAAAGAAAAAATACAAAAAGAATAACATTTTAATTGAAAAACGTGACTGCTTTGTTATGATAGAAATACTTGTAATGCTTCTGTCTTCTGTATTCACTTCAATATTTTCCCTTTTTTATCTTCATTTCTGAATTTTGTTAGTTGAGATTCTCTCCATTTTGTACGTTTTCTTCTGTAAAATATATGCTCGTTGCAAAAATTTATCTTTATATAATATACACTGTGTAACAAGAATAAGTAAATAATTGTAGGTTAAGTGTTTAAAGTTTTTATTCAAGCAATTTTGGCTCTAAGATTGGTATCCTGAATTGCTATGCATATCCTGAGTTAATAATCTTGTTATATATTAGGTATTAGAAAAATTCTATTGAACAAGAATGAGGCTAAGTTCAGTGCGGTTGTTTTAACAAACTACCAGGTGTGGGTTAATCCAGTCTCACATAGATTTATAGCAAGCTTTTGGGTGCTAAAAACGTATCCTTAAGATATGGCAATAAGAAGTAAATGAATTAATAGAACTTCGTCAGCTATTACCTCTTTCTTAAGTCCTATGAGCTTTAAAGGGATAACGAATCAGGCCATGAAATACGAGGACAGAGAAAACAAATAATTTATCACTCCCAAATCATTATATAGCGAATCCCCAGACATTAATTATCTCGAACTATTAAGAGGTGTGTGAAGTATTGAATGTTAAAAATAATGGGCAGATGAAATCTCATTGGTCGTATTGTGCCCAAACCGCAATTGTGAATTTAGGTTAAACCAGTTTGTCCTTTGGAATAATAAAGGTGATATCTTCTAAGGTGATAGATCCATATAAGTTGCATGTTTCTCTTTGCCGATCTGTAGTGTGCTATAGGGAGAAGTGCGAATAAAATCCTTTGATAGATTAGCTGCAACTGGAATTTATATCTCTTAGGTGGAAGGTCATCCGAAAGAAATCATTTTAGTCATTAGGCCAAAAGCTGACCAGTTTAAGGTGGCCATTATTATCTTGGTCGAAGACAACTAAGATTGTTTTCAAAACAAATGTCTTTAAATGCGAAGACCTTAGGTGTTAGGCCAGAATGCCATGGATTCCTTTGCTTGAAATTTTGGACTCTGCCAGAGAAATATTCAACATATAATTGGCAGAGTGTGGAACATTTACTGGTTTTTATATCCTAAGCGTGACGAGAAATGGCAAGGGATGGAGCAACAAAGATCATGGACTTGGTGGAATAATCGGTAATGCTTACATTGTTAAGGCCGACCAACAAAAGACTAATAAGTTTAGGGAAGATTATATTATCTCCAGTTTATTATGGTCGATTTTTCACTTGTATTGAATGTACATTGTATGTTGAATCTGGGTAATGTAGTTATTTATTAGGATCCTGAGCATGCTTTGGGGTAGTTTGTGATACACTTTCAGTACCACTTTGTATACCAGGATTTGGAAAGTTAATTTCTGTCTCTAAGATTTCTCGTATAGTGAGTTTCATTTCAGGCTAGTGAGATGGCTAGTTTCCGCTTTCTGAGCAGTGAACAATTTATATTTTAGTAGCCCACAAGCCTAACCAAATCATAATTTCTTATTAGTCCTATTCACCCTCTATAATCTATGAAATTTTTTTTCCTTTTAAATCTGATTGTAAACAAAAATCTTTTTGAATCAAATAATTTGTTTTGATATGTATAAAGTGGGGTTCTTTTTAAAATTGAAAATGTCACTTTGTCGTATTGTAATTAAAACTAAAATCTTCAAAAAGATTGTTTTTTCCTGACAAACAAACCAAATTATTAAAAATCTCTTCTTTATACGTATCTGTCGGCACAAAGGTGAAATTAATTATAAACTAAACGAAGCGAAATAATAAAAAAATACAAAGAAAAAACAGAAATTCAATTAAAAAAACCAAAAAAAATAATTAAAAAATGTAATTCTACAGCGTTTGTTTATTGTAAAAAATTTTCAACTGCAAAAAAGAAACCAAAAAATGGTTTCCTTTCTAACTGCTCAACAATAATAAAAAAGTAAACCTAAAACAGCAGATGACACACAACGAATAATAAAAAAAGAAAAACATGAAAAATATAAGAAAAAAAATCTATTATAATTTAAACCTTTGGTTTGGTAGATGCGGATTCACAGAGGGGCAAAATGGGAATGATCCCACTTGCGAAATTATTCACATGAAAATTATTTCATCTTCAATACACAGAAGTTACGATTCAATTCTTTGGTTGAAATGAAAGGTCTGTGAGTTCCTTATTAAAACAACCACTTCTGTACCGTAAAGCCTCTTCTAACTTTCTGGAATCAGTGGAACTTGTTCCATATAGGCTTCGATGCATAGTGGCTATGTTTCAGCTCCAACAGTTCCACATTAAAGGACTACAAATTGAAAATATTTTTCAATTAGAGGCCTATTTACTTTGTTTAATGTATGGCTTATGCCCAAATAAATGCAAATCCGAGAGTATTTTAATGACATTATCGCTTAAAATTTAAAATGATATCCGCACCTGCCTGTATATGCACCATACAACAATAGCAACAACAACAATAATAATTTTTTTTTTATAAAAACAACAAAAACCCAGCAGGGGAACACTTGTTAATACCATTGATGCCACAAACAGCCACAACATTGTAAATAAAACATTTTTTTTCTAGCCTTCCAAAAGGGAGTAAAAAATAAATTAAAAAGAGCTGGCTTTTGCAATGAATTTTGAAAAAAACATAAAAATACGGAATATTATGGAAAAGTTTTTAACACAATAGCAAGTAAAAAACTGAGAAAACAGCAAAAAATTATAAAAAAAAGAATCATAAACGCTTGTAAAGCAGCATAACATTAAAAAATTTTACGCATATTTTTTTGTGTTTAAACTCCTCTCGAGTTGTTGTTAAATTTTGTCTCAAATGAGCCAAGTTACTGCTCGACTCTGGTGGCGAAGTTTTCTTTTATTTGCCAAACAACTATTGTTGCGGTTTTAAATATTTTTTTTTAGTTTTTTTTTTGCTTCTTTTTAATGAAAAAGTTTCAATTGTAGTGGCTTCTACGAGGGGCAACAAAGTTGGGAGACTAGGACAATTGTTGTTGGTCATACCTTACATTTCACACAAATGTTGATAAATAAAGTTCTAAATGAAGCTGAAGGTAATGAAATTAAATTAAAAATCGGTAAATAGTTTCGTCGCTACTAAATATTAAAGTCTCTTCAGATTTGGAATAGGATTTATAGGCATTTCAAGCGCGAAATTTTTTTTGTTATGGAAAATGTACGCCCTTATCCTTACGCAATATTTTTTTCGAAAATTTCTTCACATTACTGAATTTCGCGATAAAAAAAATGTAAAGTTGTCCCAAATCAGTGAAAACGTTCTGTTTTAATCCTGATACATTTTTATTTAGTGAGGTGATCTCTGATCTGATCTTGCAATATCTGATTCAGTTTTGTTGTGATTGAATATTACGACTTCATGTCTGCTCGCATCAGACAACTCTCAATTCACATTAGTCTATGGAGCACTACAAGAATCTTCTGTCTCCATTAAATACAGAATGTATGGTTGTCAGGTTGTCACGTTTTTCTCGAATGGATTAACAGAAATCATACAGACTTAGTGTGTGTTAATCTGCGAACTTTTCAAGCCAATTGTTGTTAAATATCACCATCTGTGAAGAGGTATTGTTTTCTTAGATCTCATTTCTGGCCTTACTTTGATAGACGATTCTGATGTTGTTATCTCAGGAGGCCAGGAAAGCGTCTGGAAGAATTGTTTTTGATTGCTTTTAAATGCGATACATCTATGGTGACATTGGTTTGTCTTCTGTCGCATTTGAACCTGAAAAGCTTGCATTTGTAATCAAGAGCTTTAACCACTATTCAATATATATAACGTAGGCGATTATTTAGCATTTCAGTTCTTATCAAGTTTTCAGTTATTATAGCGTATTATAGCATGTTTTTAGTTATTATAGCATAGAAGGATTTAAAATATTCTACAAGCGTAGAGTTATGGGCACTTACTCATGTAGATTTTGGATTTCTTTGCGTTAATTTTTAGCCTTGTCTTAGACATTTCAGTTGTATGTAATACTTGTAGTGTTAAAGAACCTTACTAGAAACTGATAACATGACGACAACATTTACATAAGCCAACAGGGTTACCTATTAATTTTAAGTTTTATCCACTCTTATTATAGGATTGACAGCCTTGCTCCAACCTTACTGTCATTTAAATTATGTTGAAGTAGCACTTCTACTCCGGTCGTACTAGGTAGAATGTTTCGCTTATTAGACGAGAGTCCGTTGTTCAAAACCCAAGTCACACATCTCTTTCAGTTCCGATTTTACTTTCAACAGTCTTCCGGCAAAATCTCTGGAAGTAAATAAAATTGTCATGAAAAGTTTCTTAAATCTGTCATTTGGAGTCGACATTAAACAGTAGATTACATCACTCACGGCTAAAATTAACACACACGACGTGAATAGTGTGAGAAACTTCATACATTAGTAGTAAAACAAAAACTCCGTAGTTGGAAATTGGATTGTTGTTATTCCTTCCAGTTTAACTGGAGTTCTCTTCCTGTATAACTAAGATCTTATGTTTCGTGTAATGTAAGAGAAAAGTAATTTCTAGAAGGAAACAAGCCCACGAGTCTCGCACGAGTAACAAGTTCTCCAGCCGCCTGACTACATTTCTAATTTTAACGCGTATATTGCCGCATTTGAAGTCATAGTCTAGCAGGTAGTGCGTTGACTTATTACTATTCAAATCCCAGGTCAGACATCTCGAACAGAAGGATATTAACAAAAACGTGGATTCTTTTAAGCAACTTTCTGGCAAAATTTCTTAACAGAAAATAAAATTCCAATATAAAAATTTTCAAAAATCTGTCGTTTGGAGGAGACAGACGACACAACAGTGGTGTGCAAAAATAGATCGTAATCCTGACAGAAGGGGAATGATCAGTCAGTTGGCACGTTTCTTAAATGTTTTTTAATTTTTATTGTTCAGAATTACCAGCCGAGTGAAATATTGGTTGCAAGCATACATTTTCATTAATGAAGTTAAATTGTGTTTGCTATTTATCCTGCAGTTAATGCCTACAGATGAAATATTTAAAACTTTATTATTATTTTGGTAATTGATTTCATTAATTTCAATTTATTTTCAAACACATTGGAATTCCACAGTTTATTAGCCTTTTCTTCTATTTTCTTCTCTCAATTCCTTATCGTCATGCCCAATTGCATTTTTGTATGCAATTTAAACTTCTCCCACTGGGCTTTCAAGATTCCCATTAACAATCTCATTTGCAAAACTATTATTTAAACAAAAACAGAAAACTTTTTAACCATAAGTCATTCGATTTACTTGCAGCAGCACTTTGCCTACAACCACTCTTTAAGTATTTATTATTCACTCCCTCCCCTTATTATGTCAAAGTGTAAAATAGTTGCACGGGAGAGAACAGCATAGCATAGATACCCTAGGAAGGCATTGACTGGGGTATTCAAATTTGTAGTGTTACTTGCTACTGAAACTATGGCCAACTTTTATTATGTTTTTCCCTTCATTCAATTTCATTCCATTCCATGGTTTTTTCTTGTTTTATTTTTTTTTTATTAGAAAAATAAGAATAAAATATTTTTAATAAAAAGTATGTGACCACAAATGTTTTATTTTCTCTTTGTTTTTATTTTTTTGCATAATACAGCTGCCATGCCTATAAATGCAAACATTTTTTTCCATTTTTCAAAGGGGTTGTGTTCTATTGCCAGGCCAGCCTAATGTTCTATTGTTTTACTTCCAATTCTTTTTTGTTTTTATTTTTCCTTCTTTTTTTTTCATTCTTATATTTATTGTTATTACACTTGTTACTATTTTAGTTGTTGTTTTTCTTACTTGCAACATTTATTTAAATTTTCTTTAGCCATAAATGTTGATAGTAAATGAAAAATACTGAAAACTCTTGTTAAAAAAAAATCGTCCTGGAACAAAGAAATAAAAATTCTAAACTTCTGTCAAGGACATTGAACGGACAATGAAAGAATGAAGGACTATTTGTTGGAATAAATAAATAAATGAGGGAATGTATGTTTGTATGTGTATAGGATATGAATCAACGACTGATGGCTCTGTATATGGTAGTAACAAACAAACTGTGACCGAAATGTAAATGAAGTTCAGAAAAAGGAAGAAATGAAGAAAAATTATTTTTATTATTTACATAAAACACTTCAGAAAACTCTAAGGGGCGAAACCAAACTCAACTTGATTAAAAGATGCAATTTAAAATAGAAAATATATGCACGAAATTCTTTAAGTGTGAAAATTTATTACAAAATAAATAGTTTATGCTGCAGCTGTTACTTATTGAGTCACTTTGAAATGCATTTTCTAGTATCCCTTAATGGTAAAGATACAAAAGCAATTAAAATTTAATATTGAAGTAGAATAACAACTCATAGTTGATTTCTAATTAATTTAGTTTAAAAGACTTTCTACAATTATATACCCATAATTGACACAATTACAGGTGGCGTACTCACTTTTAAATGTACCGCATGAGCATGAATAAATTTTAAAGGGGAATAAAATTTGTGTCTAATGAAAAGCAAGTCTTTTAATGCTGTGCTAAAAGGTTTATCAGAATCTAAATATGTTATGAATCAAACTACCCTCTGTAGTCAAATAATGCTTTGTGGGCAATATCCTATTGCTTCAAGAATAAATCTTCTGAAATTATTAAACTGAATTATTCATAAATATCAAATCGCAATAAAATTTCATTTAAGGAATCATTCTCTGTTGTAGACATCTCTGGTTAATAAACAACAGCTAAGAAAGTCACCCAGTCCAGAATGATTTCTCAGTGCATTCGGAATACTCTAAATGATTGACAGGGCTTATATCAATAATTTTAAATTTTCTTTCCACAATATTTTCCTACAATTGTGCAACTTAATTTGATGGTCAGCCATTACACATCAAATTAAGTTGTTCACTATTGTAGATTATATATCCTACCGGTAGATGTCAAGACGTACAGAGGTTGCCGTGAAAAGTTTCTCAAAAAATCTGTCGTTCAGAGTCGGCTTTAAACTTTAGGTCCCGCTACTTATGTATAAAAAATTAACACACACAACTTAAGTGGTGTGAGAAACTAGGTCAATAATACTGACTGAAGGGTTGTAATGACCAATTATGTATGTAAGGAATCATTCTCTGTTTATCGATAAACGAGAATAATATTGTTCCGTTTTTATCTTACGTTTAAAATATGAGTTCGTTGATTGCAAATAAATTTGTGTTTAGTTTTAATTAAAATTCTTTATTATTCGCCCAATTCTATCTACCACTGTTCACAACTTTATATACACAACGACAATTGCTTTATTGGTTATTTTTCTGTTTACATCCTTTGTATAAACAATAACAATTACTAAACAATTGTTTGACAGATCTTTGTAATGGAGGTCTTCAAACACACTGTGTCATCACACAGCACTGACTGAACTTCACTAACTAAGTCAGCTGCATTGCCTTGGCTTTTATATGGCAAGTTAAACTGTCTGATGAATGTTCTTGAAGGCGAACATTTATGACATCGCCTTCTCGTTGATTACGTTTATTATTGTTGTATAGTTGGTGTATTTTTTGTATACGTATTTACCAATTTGTATGCTGGTGTTTGTTGGCGATAATTTGTAAACAAGTACATTGTTTTGTTTTTGTAGGTTTTGTTTATAACTTTTATGTTAAACGATAGAAGTCGCCGTAGTCTAGTTGGTAGTGTGTTGGCTTATTGGACGTAAAGCCAGGGTTCGAGTCCCAGGCCTGACATCAAAACAAAATACAAAAAGTATTTCTTCGGCGATTTCTTCTCAGCAGATTTCTGGAAAAAGTCTGAAAGTAAATAAAATTGTCATGAAGAGTTTTTTTAAAAACAATCTGTCGTTCGGAGTCGTCTTTAAACTGTAGGTCCTCACGTATAAAATTAACACACACAACATAAATGGTGTGAGAAATTAGGTCAATAATACTGACTAAAGGGTTGTAATTACCAATTATGTAAGCAAAATACCAGTATCTAGATTTTTCGTAACAATATGTTATAGGAAGCCAATAACAGTGTTATCCTTCTCTGCGAAGATATTTTATGATCATATTGGAGCCAATTATAACCTGCTATAGGACGGAATATTTTGATTAAATTGTTATCAGCGTTAAATACAAAACATGCGAATTGCTATCTCCTTTCAATAATTACAGATCCATGCATTCACATAAAGTTTAAAATAGAAATTCTCTCTACTTTATGTAGCAACGATAGCAACATATGTAGATGCTTCCTGTCGGCAAGAAACTGAATCACTGTACCATGTTCAACCAAATGTATAGCATTGTGGAATATCCTTGGCTCGATGGACATTTTACTTATTCATCGGATTTGGCAGTAAATGGTTCAATGGAAAATATTAATATTTTATAGCGTTTAAAGGAACCTGATCGCAATGATCAAGTAAGTCGTTTTTGAAGCGTGTTGTCGCATCAGACGACAGCTCTAGCTTGATAAATAGAAGAAAAGATATGAAACAAATATTTCCGTTCTTAATACTTTTCTGAAAAAGAAGCTGCTCAAATCTATTAAATCGATTGGCATTTAATTTCCCTGTTAGCAATTTTCAGTGAGTATTGTAACCAATTCATTACCGTCAAATACTTCTCGCCAACCGAATCAAAACTTCTGAAACGCATAAACTATCTTTCGCTTTTTGAAGAGTGGCCTCATACTGACCTTATTTTTATGGCTTCAAACCCAATTTGCTCTTTTTATGCGTTCTCTATATTTTTTCTGTAATTAATATTCATACCTTGTTGTTGAACGAGTTTCACAGCTCATTGCTAAATACTTTCCCTTTTCTTTTATCGGCTTAGATGCAACACAATAACATTTTCTTCCCGCCTAATTAAATACTTATTTTATAATTTTCTCTTTTTGTTGTTGTTGTTGTTGTTGTTTATAATACAGTTTTATTTACACCTATTGTTTTAATGTCTCCTTCAATTAAATGAAATCCAGCCTGCAGCCATTAAATAATCAGCTTAAAAACAACAAAATATCCTGCAGGTATTTTAAGGAAAATGTCTAGACATTTTCAACAAAATCATGCCAGAATATGATTTAAATTCTAATTGCATGAATGAAGAAAAACAGGAAAAACAAAAACTGAAATAGAAAGAGAATGAAATTTAAAAACAAATAAAAATAAATTTTATTTTTGAGCTTTTTTTTTCTGTACCCCAAAAAACAATTGGATTATCCGGTAAAAGTTAAAATTTTATATGGGAAAAAAACCCCAGAAACAACAACAGCAATGGAAAAAATGAAAATAATGGGTATTAAAACATGACTGGCAGGCAATTTTAAATGTGTTGATGACTTTATTTATGGCAAAAAAAAAAAGGAAATGAAACAAAAAATAATTTTATTTTCTAAAAGTCCTATTAAAAAAGGAAATAAAATCTGGGGGATATTGTCTTGCAACAAAATCATAAAATATTGAGGAAGAAAATTTTGTATTAAAATTGTATGAGATTTTTAGTTTAGGACAGCCTATCCTATCCTATCTACAGTTATTTAAAAAATATTTAATGGAGTTTACAGATGCAAATCATTCAAATTTAAAAGTATGATTAAATTTTTATTGTTTTTTTTTTTTCTCTTCTCCGAGAAACATGTGTTGAAAAGGCCATGTATTGGCTTAAGGGGAAAGTAATTTCTTCTTTATTTCTGCTGTCGAAGTCTTGATTAAGTAGGCGAGAGTTCGGGGTTAAAATCTCAGCTTTGATACCTTGAAGTTTAAGGAAAATAATATTTCAAAACCGCCGTTAAAGTGTAGGTTTGGTCAAGACAATTGTGAATTCAATACGAATGGTGTGAGAAGCTAGATTGTAATCAAAGCTGAATAGCCTCTCCTAGCATTACAATTAAGTTTCAACCGGTATACATATGTACATACATACACACATAATTGGTCGTCACCACAGCTGCGACCTACATCCACACATCACTGATGCTTTATGTTTTAATTTTCTACACCAGTGGTGGGACCTACAGTTTAAAGTCGTCTCCAAACGACAGATTTTTGAGAAACTTTTTCATGGCAATTTTATTTACTCTCACAGGTTTTTCGAAAAATCTGCTGGGAGGAGAATGCCGAGATGTTTTTCGTTTTGTTGGAGATGTCTAGGGTTTGAACCAAGGCCTTATGTCTAATAAGCAAGACGACCCCATCTACTAGACTACGGTGTCTGCAACCGCTATAGATTGGAGAAACGATCAGTTTGTTATCCTGTCAATGTCTTAAGGGCTACTAAATAGTTGGTCATTATTTACTGAACTAAAAAAGAATGCAAGTTAAGCCGGAGTTATAAATACGCTTTTATTAAACCAAAAACAAAAACCCAAAAGACACTACATATGGAAAAAATATTAAAGATCTTTAGAGTGCTTTTCTATAGGCAGATTTGTTTCTTTGTTTACCAGTTTAATTTGCTTAGAAAACTCTTAAAACTTTCCGAAAACATTAGATTTTAAAGATGCTAAGCCCTTTTTGGAAATGGCAGATAATTCCAAATTGTTTCTCTCACGAAAATACTTTTGCTCTTACCCATTAAATCATGTTACTGTAAAGAAAAAAATAATAACAAAAAAATTTTTTAGCCTACAATAAGTCTAAAACAGATTTTATTCTTTCTTGTATACACAAAAACTGGCATACATCTTGAACATATTCTTCTCTCGTTGTTTTCGTTTTTTTTAATATAAAATAGACATAAAGAACAGCGGTTGTAGATTGAATTGAAAGGAAAACAACAGCCAGGATAAAGGAACCAGAAATGAAGAAAAAAAAAAAAAATCATCATCAAGAAAACAAAATAAAAGTGGCAGGAAAGGGACGTTTTTTCTAATACATTTTCACATACAAGCCTACGTCTACTTTTATTTATACCATACATACATATGTATGTATGTATGTGTAACAGAGTGTAGAGAAATAAAATAATAATAAAAAAAAAAACGAAGAAAAGAAAAAAACAAACAAAAAACATCAATCATAAGTCAAAACATATGCCAGCCAACATCTATGCCACATCGCAAACAAAAGCATTCCAGGAACATATCTGGGCAAGTACATGTTTCTTCTACTTGACTATGTGTGTGTGTGTGTGTGTGTGGGAGTGTATATAAGAATTTTACAATATATTGTTGCATAAACCAAGAAGTTACAATGATATTCTAAACCTACATATAAACAAATACGATACTAGATCTCTTTATATAGATTTACACACACACATATATATATTCCACGTATATACCTACAGTAGCGAGCACAAAAAATGCAACGTTGGGTAAAATTTTAAAAAAATGGTGACCAGTTCAAAATGTTTCTTTGGGTTATTAATCCCTACAGTTATAGATACCTATTATCAATAACATTATGTAAATATTTTTAATTAATGAAATATTATTTTGTCATGTATTAAAAAGAGTGCGAATTTCATGGGAGCAATAAAAATGCAACAGCATAAATTTTAATGTGTTTATTTAAATTAAATAGTAATTCTTACAAAAAAAAAATCTTAAAATTAATATTTAGTGGCGTAGCCCTTATTTTTTATGACTTCTTGCAACCTAGAAGGCATCGAGTCGACTAAAGCTATTAATGTGTTAATGGATATTTTCTCCCATTCACTTTTCAAAATTTCTTCTAATTGCTTCTTATATGACGGATGTTTCCTCTTAACTTCCCGATCTAATAGCTCCCATAGATTTTCTATGGAGTTTAGATCGGGAGACTGTGATGGCGAATCCAAAACATTGACATCATTGTCGCTTAAAAAGTTTCGAGCTAAGCGACTTGAGTGCTTTGGATCATTATCCTGTTGGAATATGCTACCAGGAGGCATTTTTTCCCGCAGATGAGGACGCATGTGTTCTCCAAGGATTTCACAGTACTTCATGGCGTCCATTTTTCCTTCGATTTGAGTTAAGGGACCTACCTGGGAAAATGGGAAAACGCGCCTGTAAATACGTGACGTAAAATCAATAATTTTTTTTAAACATATCGTTCCTTACCCCACACCATTATTGATCCACCGCCATGTTTTACGGTTGAAAGTTGATATCTTGGAGAATATCTCTGTCCAGGCGGTCTTCGAACAAAATTTATCCCATCGGAGCCAAACAAATTAAATTTGCTTTCATCGCTCCACAAGACTTTAGCCCATTGTTCATTTGACCAATCCTTGTAACGTTTTGCAAATTCCAGGCGCTTCTTTTTATTGATTGCACTGATGAGAGGTTTCTTTGCGGGTCGTCTCGCATGCAAATTAGCCTCTTTCAACCTACGGCGAACAGTGTGAACGCCTATAGAGACTCCCATTTGCTCATTTACGAAATTAGCAACGTCCACTGCGGTCTTTCGTGGATCTTTTTTAACCAGTGCAATCATCTGGCGGTCTTGGCGAGAGGTAGTTTTTCGAGGATTACCACTACCTGGTTTCCTTTCCACACTATTTCTCAAGGAAAATCGAGATTTGATCCGACATACGGTTGATTGATTTACACCAAAGAGGTGTCCAACTTCACGCATGGATTTTCCTTCTTCTAAGGCTTTAATGATTGCAGTTTTGCTGTCAGCTGAGAGCTGAGAGCTGCTTCTATTACAAAATACATGTTGTATAACTTATTTAAGAAATTTTCAATTATAATTAAATAAATTTAACTTACTTTAATTATTTTTTTTGTTATGTTGCATTTTTTTTGCTCGCTAAAAATTTGCACTCTTTTCACTAATTCAAAAATATTTAACTTTTTAAAGCTGAATTTGGAATAAACTGTGATTACTTTGAAAACTTATAATTGAAAGAATTAACAGCAAAAGAAAATAGATAAATTAGTTACCGTTATTTTGAAACAGATCTTATTAAAGATCATATGGCACAGTGTTTCATTTTTTGTGCTCGCTACTGTATATATGTACATATGTAGTTAGGCATTTAAATGCGAGGGTAGAAAGTTAATTACTCTATGAAAATTTTGTATATCTTGTTTTCATTAATCACGTAAATAATTATCGTAATAATAAGCAATTGAAAATATAAAATTGTGGTCAATAAATCTTTATGACGTAATAAATGGTAAAATATTTCGAAGTACATTATTACTGTCAGAAAAATAATTTTATGGCTGTACCTTGGCGAATCAAGAAATTTGCAAAACTAGGTCGAAATCCTAACTGAAGGGTTTTAAAGACCACTTATGTTGTATGTATCCTTGAGAAATAAAGGGAGTTATTTGTCAGTACATCTTATTGTTTCCGTAGAACACATCTTTCTTATCTAGCATATCTGTTTGGTCAGCGGACTGCACTATGGAAACAATTATGCTGTCTTATTCCGTATTTTTTTCCACCAGAAATTTTTTATATTACGATATAAACACTTTTTAATCAACAGAATGGAAATTCAACTACTTTGATTCATTCGTACTCAATGCAGCATTGATTTATAAGTATAAGTAGCAATGAGTGTGAGTACTATGTTGACATAAAACTCACAACATTCAAAATGTGTTTGATTCATACGGCTACTCGTTCTGATTCATAAATTTTTAAAAATACTTTTAATACTTATAAGTGATTCGAGTAGTTCGAATCATTCATCAAAATTTACAGCATTTGTTGTAGAAGAAAGGAAAGACAAAGACTAAAGCAAAGCATACACACAATTTTCTTGTGAGTATAGTAGTGTTCGTACGCGAATCATACTTATTTTGTGCTTCGTGTAAATGCTAAGTCGCCGTGGTCTAGTGGATAGTGTGTTGGCTGATTAGACAAAAGGCTCGGATTCGAATCCCTGGTTAGACATCAAAACGAAAAAAAATATTTCTTCGGCGACTTCCTCTCAGCCGATTTTTGGCAAAGACTCTGAAAGTAAAAATTGCCATGAAAAGCTTCTCAAAAATCTGTCGTTCGGAATCGACTTTAAACTGTAGGTCCCGCCACTCATGTATAATATTAACGCACACAACATAAGTGGTGTGAGAAGCTAGGTCGTAATCCTGACTTAAGGGTTGTAATGGCCAATTATGTATGTATGTGTAAATGTTAAGTAGGGACGATTTGAAATCAATAACATCATGCGTATTGGTCAGTAGGAATACGATGAGTACTTCTAACGTTGAGTATGATTATCATAATAAAATAAGTATGACTTGAATCTACTTATCGTTTTGAATATACGTTTCTGATCTCTAATATGTAATATCATCGAATAGTTTTATCGCATCCATGTCTTTGCACTTAAATCGGGCTGAATTTGATCGATGGTATGTGTTATGTTCGTTTCGAAGATGAGGAGTTCATATTATCTCCAAGTAAGATTACGATGCCCTCAAATCACTCGCGCAAAGATTCCAGTGTGACACAAGTTCCGTGGTGTGTAGCATAGTCCTGTTGAAACCACAATCGCTTAATATCATTTGTTTCAAGTCGAATGAATGACAAAATGTCGTTCTCAAAGAATAGCCACAGTATACAGTAACTTCTTAAGAAGGAATTAGACACTCTTGGATCTTTTGAATTGATATTGTTCCGAATCCGATAGATTTGCTTTTGACATACTCATTGTTCCGAAATTGGACCTCATCGCTGATAAACAATTTTACTGTTAGCACGTACCGTTGTAACCTAATGCTTTAAGTAACATTGCGGTTAAATTTTTTGCGAAATATTTCGCACTGTAATGTTTGTTTCCGTACTCAGCTTAATCCCCAGTCATCTCTGTGTACATATCAGTGCTTCTAAGCTATCGACAGTCTCCATTTCTGAGAAAATTATTCTGTAACTTACGGAGAATTGTTCTGTATAGGACTCCAGAACTAGTTCATCTGCTAGTAGTTCTATGAAAGATGATAATATAAACAGGATTACTATCTACTACTATTTAAATGTTTGATTCAACGAAATACTTGCTTAGACGGCAATATAATTATCTGAAGGTACATTTTCCGTTTACGGGGAACCTTAGGTTGATCTAAAAATTCGTAATAACTTCGAAGCCAGATAGAACCAAGCTAGAAATTTAACAAGAGTTACCATTAGGCCCACCAGAATAACAATTAAGTGAAGAAAATTTGAAGCATTGGCATCCAGTCCAGGATAAAGAATCTTTCTTTTAATAATTTTTCCATGCCATTTTGGGTATTATACCCTGTATAAGTAAATATAGATATGACAGCCTATGCTTTATGCTGTAAAAAGATGAAAACGGTTTACTGAAGAAAAAGAAAACAAAAAAAAACCTTACTTTCCGCACTTTCCGCTTACAAATCCACATAAAAACGATGAGAATCTGGTCCCTAAGGAATAAAAGCGGCGACAAAAAATGAAAGAAACGTTGAAAGAAACCAACGAAATAAAAAAATGAACAAGTAACGGAAATGAACTCAATATTATGAAGCCAAACACTCATTATTCATATGTGTGTGTATGTATTTGTAGAAAAAAAAAGGGAAAGGGAAATATTAAGAATAAGAAATAATACAAAATAATACAAAAGCAACAGCAACAGTAGTAAAAAAAAGAAATGAAATGGCGACATATGTAAGTAAATGTCTTTGTATTTGTGCGCATATGTAACCATCATAATCATAATAATGCGGTGGCGTTGACGTCTTATTCAAATAGAAAAAAAAAGTTAAAAGATGTATGGTGAACAGATATTTAAAGGAATTAATTCATGCAGGAGGATTTTTTTCTTCTGGATTAACAAAATTAAATTATAGTTGAAGTCGCCGTAATCTAGTAGGTAGTGTGTTGGCTTATTAGACGTAAAGTCATGGTTCGAGCCCACAGGCCAGACATCAAAAACAAAAATGGAAAAAGTATTTCTTCGGCAATTTCCTCTCAGCAAATTTATGGCAAAAACTCTCTAAGAGTAAATAAAATCTATAAAATCTGCCATGAAAGTTTCTCAAAAAAATCTGTCGTTCGGAGTCGAATTTAAAGTGTAGGTCCCGGCACTTATGTATAGAACTAATGCACACAACCTAAGTGGTGTGAGAGACCAAACTTCCCACACCACTTATGTTGCGTTTGTTAATTTTATACATGAGTTAACGTCGACTCCGAATGACAGATTTGTGAGAACTTCACAAAGCAACGAGTTACTAACTGCTATATAGAAAATTCTTTTGCAATTAAAAGTTAATTATACCTCAAATCAAGCCTTTGACTAATCAATTCCTTTAATATTCCGGGGTTTTATTTTTTGTTGATGTAAAGAAACATGCGAAAATGTTTATCTGTTGCCTACCCATACACACGAAATATTTTTCTGCTTTTCATTTTTTTCTTTCCGTTTCTTTTATTTTTTTTATTCCTATGTAAGGGAATGTCTTTTTATTTTTTGTCTATCAGTCTAGCTTGTATTAAAACTGTGTTGTTTGTATGTGTCAGTTTGAATGCGTGATGAATATGATGTAATGCATTTCGCCAAACTATGACGCAGAAAGATAGAGAGAGAGAGAGGGAGCACAGTTAAAATATGACATAGAAACAGGGTATATCAAAAGCATAAAATAGAAGAGAACAGAAAAGTGCCTTTTTTCTTACAGCAATTTTCCTTTTCACCACAATCGTATGTGTGGAGTTTTAAAAGCTTGAAATGAAATTTTGCTTCAATAAGGTAAATGTATTGTGGCCCCATTGTACTGCTCTAAACATTATAAACATACATACATAGATACTTATGTACGTTTGTATTTGATTGTGGTTATAAGACAGTTTATTTGCACATCTTCTCAGCAATAAAATCAAAATGTTTATAAAGAGAGAGAGCGACCGGCGGGTCCATTAAATTTATTAATTTCATTTGCCAATGTGTTTATAACCCACAACATATATTGCTGAAGCTCTTCATATAACTCTTCGCCTGTGCTCTACTGTCCTCTGGTTTCTGTTCCCTGTTATCTTCTTGAAATTGAAATATTTTATGACTGTGTCTGAGAATGTGTGTGTGTGTGTGTGTGTGTGTTATTACTTATACCTACTTTATCATGTATTTGTTAAAATGATGGATGTTTATGTATACGAACAAGTACATATTCAACTGACAAATTTGTTTCAACAATATTTTATTATTTTCCTTCTTTTGTTACTGCGACATTAAGTTATTATTTCAGTCTGGCTTTTGTATTCCTTAATTCTTTTCTTTTTTATCGGTTGGTTTTCTTAAAGTACTGTGTTATAAACAGAATACAAAAGAAACGCATACAAGTCAAAAGCAAATGTGACAAAAACATCAAAATTTTTTGAAAATTCTTGACACATTCGACAAATTAAATTATTTACAACGACTTGTTTTTCATTTTTCCTTTTAACACATTTTGATTTAAAGGTAACAAAAGAATTGAAAGCAAAAGAAAGAACAAAAATATAACATTTCTAAGGGGATATTAGCCAAGTGAATGAAAATTTTTGTAGAATTTGAAAATACAAGTGGTTTTCAGCTTAATTTGGAGACTTATTGTGTATCTATGGGTACAATTAACGGCTGGATTATGGCATCTAAAATTTTTAGTTGCGGAAATAATTTGTTATGTACATGAAATTGTCATTAGTTACACCCGTCTTTAGTAATTATCAATGCAACTGATGTTGAGTTGCTTTCCAGTTTCAAACAAAATGGGTTAAATTGTGCTTCAACGTGAAGATCCAAATAAATTTAGTTTCTATCAAGTCCTGATATAACACTGGTGGCATCTTTTTCGTTCTTCAACTATAACTCCTATCTAGAATTTTTAACCATTCTTATAGTATTATGATGATGATGAATTTATTCAAATCACTAGCGATTAGGATACATTTTTGGGTGTTCAGAAGCTTACTTTCTCGAGAAAAATTTCTTAGTGGCCTTCTCTCTTTTCTCGTACTTACAGATTCTGCAAAAGTTGTTGAGCGGTATTTGCAATCTTTGGGCTTGTATACGGATATGTATAGCCAGTAGTCCGCGTTTCGTGATAACTACTATAACAGACTTGATATGAATTCTGAGTAGTTTTAACTCGTTTTAACACTGTTTTAATTTTTTAAAAACAGGCATGACTTATCCGGTTTCGCTAGAAATGCTTTATTTCCCTAACTGTATTTAGACTTTTAACAGAGGAGGCCAATCTTAAGCATGAAATTATATGATATACATGCCTTTACAATTCATTCTAGTATAGAACCTTCGCAAGTATGTACATTTTAGATACGATTGACACACTTTCTAATGGAAACTTTACTGTCATATATTCCTATTCAACATATTCATATACTGACTGTCTAAGGCTACGATACTCTAGTCCTTTCAGCTACTGTTTTACAAAGATTTCATTATAGACTTTGTCGTGTAATAGCGAAAAAATAAATAATGTTCTCTGAATGAGCTCTAGAGTCGCCGTGGTCTAGTAGGTGGTATGTTAGCTTATTAGACGAAAGGCCCGGGTTCGAATCCCAGGCCAGATATCAAAATAGAATACAAAAAGCATTTCTACGGCGATTTCCTCTCAGCAGATTTCTGACAAAAACTTAATCTGATCGGAGTCGACTTTAAACTGTAGGTCCCGCCACTCATGTATAAAATTAACATACAAAACATAAGTGATGTGAGAAACTAGGTCAATAATCCTGACTGAAGGGTTATAATGACCAATTATGTATGTGTGAATCATACAAATTATAGTCATATATCCTGCCTTTTCAGTGTTATACTTTAGGTATCGCGAAGTCAATAGGAAGACGCAAATAACTTAACTTGTTTCGCCAGTGGTATAGTTAGAGATACTATCTGTCCTTTATCCCACTTTAGGTATCGCGAAGTCAATAGGAACATTCAAAAATGAATATGTAATGACTATAGTTTTCTGTAGCAAAGCTAAGGTAACTTGTAGTTTAACGTTCATGTTAGGATATGTTTGTTTCGCTAAAAAGCCTGATAGCTGTAGCCAGTTTAAGAATGGTAAACAATGCCTTAGATCATGTAGTTCTAAGAGCACATGCTATAATGATAGATATTTAAACCATATTTGATAAATTCTTTTCTCCAATATCAACTAACTAAACGCGGGCTAGAACAAAAAAATATTTAGTTTGACTACAAGGTCGCAAAGCCAATATACCCTTAACGATCAATAAGCCAACAATAATTTGCAACAAACCCTGACTAAATTTAATATCTGAGATATATGCTTTATCAATCTGTTGCTCTTCTTCAATGGTCTTCTTCAATATATTTTTTATTGTCTTATTAATCTTCATTTTTTTTTCCTATAAAATTGAATGCCAAAAACAATATTTCCTTTAAATACTTTCTTAAATACTTTATAAATCACTTGCATATATAAAATCGAATTTATTTTTTGTTTTTTTAAATTAATTCATAAAATATTACTTTTTGTTTGTGTGTGTGTGTGTGTGTGTGTATAATAAATCGTATACAGAATTTATTAAAATTTCAAATTTTAAAATTTTATACCATTTAAGGTCAATTATGTATTTTATGAACAAAAGGTTGTATGTTGACTTGTCAGGGTATTGCTGTATGGGCCTTAAAACAATCAAAATTTATTTGAATTTAACAAATATCTATACACTTACACACACATACATACATAGCCATTTATAAATACTCACTTTAAGCATTTGCAAACATATCAAGTAAAATGTCAAATAAATTTATGGTTTTAAAATTTATTGTGTTGAATATTGTTTAAAACATACAAACTTCAGTTCGTTTATAATCTTGAATATTGAATATTTAAAGCATTGAAATTAAATTGAAATAAATAATTACAGTGGGGGCTAAAGAAAAGCATAATGATAATTCAAAAGACTGAAATAACAGCACTAAAGGGTAATGTTGTTTCAAATTTATTGGTAGTTTTTAATTAACTAACCGTGCTTAGAAAGTGTATTTCAAACCGCAAAAGTACAAACACGAATCTAGAAGGATTCAAAATTTTTATTAAAGAAAATACATATGAACCTCACATAGGAGGCAGAATCGTTGCGATGAAGTGTAGCTCTAGAAACTGCAAAGAAATTTAAAATTCGATTCCCTCGAAATACAAACAAATTGACAAACCATAGTTTTCGAATTTTGAAGAAAAGGAGGCATAACTACCACTTAAAATATTTAATTTAAAGAGCTCAATTACTTCTTAGAAGAACAGTATTTTCTACCTTTTAAGAAAACAGTCAAACTCGTTGAGAAAAGTCCCTTACCACTGTACTTTAGATAATCTAATACACGCAGAGCTGCGAAGGAGAATTAATCAGAAGACAGAAATATGCCTTGTGGCAACCATATATTTTCAATAAAGATGCAAAAATAATAGAAACTAGCAAAATCCTTTTTAAACAAATCTAAGTTACAGGATGAAGTCGCCATGGTCTAGTGGGTAGATTAGATAAACTCCAGGTCAGGCATCTCCAATTAAATGAAATATAACAAAATACATCTTCGGCGACTTCCTTTCATGCAGATGTGTGGCAAAAATTCTCTTTAAACTGTAGGTCCTACAACTCATGTACAACAATTAACGCACACAACATATGTAAATGGTGTGAGAAATTAAATCCTAATCATGACTAAAGGATTGATTCTTCTTTTAAAAATGAAGCAGATACAGACACGGCAATAAGGCCAACAGTAGTAATTGCATAGGACCTCAAGAATTATTCACAGACGTTTCAGATTAACGATAACAAACGCTTTTGTCTAGTAGGTTAAGTTTTGGCTTATTAGGCGTGAGACCGTGGCTCAAACCCAGAACAAAACTTTCATTCCTCTCTATTCGGGCAAAAATTCTGAGAGTGAAATTACAATGAAAACAAACTAAAAAATCTGTCGTTCGTAGACTTTTTATGTTAAAGATTAAACTCTCTAAAGATTATTACATTACATCTACATGTTCTACAATATGAAACCCAGCCAGCAATTTTGAAAATTTTTAATCATATTCAAATCATTTTTGATTTTTCTGTGCGATTAAAAAGCTCGTCAGGAGAAACAAGTGACTGCAAGCGATTCTTCATAGAAAGTCACTTAGAAGTTACTTTCAATATTATTTTAGAGTAATTTTCTACTGTTTTTCTAGTAGCTTTACAATCATTTTCGAATCACTTTCTGATCATTTATTAGTCTTTTTCACCTTCATTTATGATTCTTTTTCAAGTCGTCTTTCAGTCATCGTTTAATCGCATACGAGTCTTTTATGAGTCCTTTTATTGCCATTTAAGAGTCATGTTCGTATTAATTTGGTTTCGTTTTTATGTCATTTATGATTAAAATTTGAGTCATTTATTAGTCGTACTTAAAATTCGAGTTTACTTTCTTCAAGAGTTTTTATTAGGTTTACTTGAGTCCTAGGTTTACACTACAGCGATTTCAAAAATCACGTTCGAATGAACGTTAAGTATGAAAAAAATTAAGAATATTAACTCATTTTACTCATTGACACGAATCATTTTTGAGTCCTTTTTTAATCGTGTAACTGACTAATAAGTTTTTGAGCACCAAAAGTACTCTTAAAACGACTCAGCAAGATGATTTTTATGAAAACAATCTTTCAAATGCTAGCTGGGAAAATTAATTTATTGTTGTTATACCACCACATACCATATTAAATTAAAATTTGCCAAAAAAAAAAAAAAATTATTTTTCATATTGCCCATACCTGCATTATTTTCCTTATAATTTATTATCCACTGTATGTACCTAAGACTGAACATACTTCATCAAAATATAAATCAATGGAAAAAGACAAATGTATGTATGTATGTATGTTTGTAAATACTATTTGGAATAATGAAAATATTTATAATTTAAATATTAAATGAGGATTAAATTGTGTGAAAGCCAAAATATGAACCTTAAACCTTAGGCGTATGAGTGTTGGGAGTTAAAAGTCAAATACAACACACTCATACCTGCAGTTGTTTTTACTTCAATTCATTTGAGACCAAAAAATTAAGAAAAATTTAATTTTTTCTATAAATCATGCAATTCATTATGAAAACCGTTATTAGAAATAATTGATTTAGAAACTAATTCTTCTTCTTCTTCCTTTTCTATTGTTTTAAACAAAAGTTTAACTAAAAAAAATTTATAATGACGTGCACGTAGTAATTGTGCTTGAATTACATTCCAAGAAAACGATTATAATCGTCATTCGTTTCTTTTGTTTTCCATTTTAAGTGACTTAAAACAATCAACAGTTTCTTAAGCTTAACAAGAACACAAAAAAAAAAAGTTAATGGCTGAAAAGCCCTTTAGCGATTAGAAAGTTAAACAAAAGAAGAGAATACAACAGGATTTAAATGATTAAATTTATGCCAAATCTTTTATTATCTGGAAAACACAAGAACAAAACGAAAAAGAAACCGAAAAACAAAACGGCCAGAAAATAAAAATAAAAAGAAGAAATAAACACTAATAAAGACGTTTCCTTTACGATTTGTAGCACAGGAAGGAAGCAAATATACTATAAGAAAGAAAGGATTCTGATGTCTTTATAAACACCACTTGTGTGTGTGTTTCTTGGCATCTTATAGCGTTATTTTATTCGTTATTGTTATTGTTGTCGTTGTCATTGTATGCTCATAAACTGTTATAATGGACTTGACTAAGATACTAATACAGTTTGGCACTGGCCATAGTATAATTTAAAATTATTTGTTATTTATTCTTTCGGTTACATTAAGAGCGATAATTTCATTTAGCATACATACGTACAGTAGAGGGGATATAAAAATTAACTACGTTTCCGCCAAGGCTAATTCAGTTGCTTTTTATAATATAACACTGTTTATTTGAACGTTAAATTCTTCACTAATTTCAGCTGCTAAACATGTCTCTTTAGTGTACTACAATACAACTTCTAAGTTCTCTGAATCTAAGTAAAAAATATTTCCTCAATTTTAACCCAACACGAAACACGTTGGACAGATGTATGTACTATATGTTCCTATTACTTCTCTGGCGAGCATAGGACCTCCACAAGTTGTTTCCAATGAGCTCGATCATCAGCGCGATGTTTGACTTCGTTCCATTGTATTCGTAGTTTGGCTATTTCTGTTATGTCTTGGCGTTTCCAAGGGTGCGATGGTCAGCCGATGCGCTTGCTTCCTTGCGTGCTCCAGACTATGGCATTCCTTGTTAAGTCAGCTAATGGCTTTCGGAGAATGTGCCCAATCCATCCCCACTTACATAACATACATAATTACGACTTAGCTTCTCACACCACTTATGTTGTGTGCGTTAATTTTACACATGAGTGGCGGGACCTACAGTTTAAAGTCGACTCCGAACGACAGATTTATTTGAAAAGCTTTTCATGGCAATTTTTACTCTCAGAGTCTTTGCCAAAAATCTGCTGAGAGGAAGTCGCCGAAGAAATATTTTTTCGTTTTGATGTCTGACCTGGAATTCGAACCCGGGCCTTTTGTCTAATAAGCCAACACACTACCCGCTAGACCACGGCGACTTTCTTTCTATCCCCACTTGCGTCTCCTTATTTCCTTTACAATTGTTTGCTGGTCTGTATCTGACCAGAGTTGGCCATTAGATATTACAGAAGGCCAGTACACACGCATGACGTTAACGAATATCTGAAGAGACTGGCATTTGTGCGGTGCCATATTCCACATTTCGCAACCGTTTAGTAGTGTGGATTTAACGTTGGAATTGAAGATTTTAATTTTGGTGCGCCCCGATATGTTCGATGATTTCCAGACAGGGTTAAGTTGAGCAAAAGCATTCTACGTCTTATTAATGCGACTGGACTGATGTATCGTCTGTGACTATTTTTTTCCCAGAAGACTGCTTAGAGAGGGTAGCCTTAAAAGGTATTTTTTTATATGGAAGCCAAAACACTATGACCAGAACATTAGAAATCAAATATGTACTGATAGTCTGAATATTCAGTACGGTTAGGTTAGGTTAGCTAGTAGCTTGCGATTCCAAAAGCAGGTTCACTCATATGGGCCATTGTGTTACCCAGTGTAAGATAAGTTCCGTTGTCATGATAATGTCCATAAGTGGTGGGTTTGAATCCCCAAAGCTTCGAATGAAATCCTCTTAGCGGTACATTAACCATCACGCCGAGCTCTTCAAATGTTCCGTCTCCCAAGCACTGATGATGTTTGTATCTGTATGATGATGTTGCAGGGCCCTCACATAAAAGCTATTGTATTGATTCCGACTCTTCCATATCCTAGCAGTTTTTGCAGAAATTCTGGTGGGGCAGGCCGAGCTTGTCAGCGTAACTGTTAATAGCTCAAGGCTGCATTAGAATTCCTGTTAGAGTGTGAAACGTTATCTTTTTTCCTGCTATCTGCTACTAATGGACATATACATACTTAAATAAGTGGTCATAACAACTCTTCAGTTGGAATTACGACTTAGTTTCTCACCGTACTTACATACATTATATGTTGTGTGTTAATTTTATACATTAGTACCGCGGGACCTTCGGTTTAAAGTCGACTCCGAACAACAGATTTTTGAGAAAATTTTCATGACAGAAGTAAGAGATATGAGAGGAAGTCTTTGAAGAAATATTGTTTTTTCATATTTCATTATGATCCGGAAGTCTGACCTGGGATTTGGACTTTGGCCTTACGTCTAATAAGCCAACACAGTACCTACTAGACCACAGCTATGAATATACTCAGCAGTTTTGAGATTCAGTACGGTTACGGCTTGTTGAAATCCATGCTGTATTTTCCAATTTGTGAAATTATTCTTATAGGGGCGCATATATCCCGTCTATTGCCTTTTCTTTAGGCATCTCCGATCCCTTACGTGCCTGTCCGTCCTCATTTTCATTTACTTTAATGGTTTCCCCTACAAGGGAAATATTCAAACTAGTTTCTTTGTCCAAAACCAACCAATTCAATTAAAATTTTCAGATTAACTTCCTGGTTACAAGCTCAGGTGGATGATTACAGTGGTAATTATTAGATTAAATAATGGAATATGGTTTCGTACAATAGCTGATTGAAAAGATTGAAAAGTCTTTGGAAGGAATTTTGAACGAAGATATGCTGCTAAGGGTTATCCTTTTCAATACTCAAAGCATGTGTCATGGATCAAGAATCATTTCTTTCAATTTTTTTTTTTGTTTTTCTACAACATCAATGGCTTCTGTAATATGATCACAATTAATGTTCATTTTCTACAACAACAATTTTCAATGGTTTTAATATGTGTGTGTCTGTGTGTGTGTGTATGAGGAAGAATATGTCTTCTATTAAAACTACGCTCTTACAATACACATACATTATAAAACGCTCTTTATTTATTCAAAATGGTAGAAAATTTTCTATGTACGGATGCGAGTACGATTGTAGAAACAAGCAATAGCACTTCAGAAGAAACATTTTTCTCTTCTCAATGATTAAAGGAAAGAAACAAAAATAGTTGAGAATCAAAAACATAAAAAAAATTTTCAACTCTCACTCACTGAGAAATAGACAAACTAACTAACTGACTGACGAACTTGACTGCCTAGTTGGCTTGTTGCCGCAACGATATATTGCAGTTGCTTTTGTTTTTCATGTTGTTGTTATTGTAAAAGAATTTTGTTGGCTTGTACTCATAGTAGCAGTGTGCTATCTAGCTAGTCGTTCGTTCTCGTCTAATAGACAGTTGAATTCAGAAATTTTTGTTTTCCTCTTGCTTACTACCAGTCAAATCTCCTCTCTCTCTCTCTCTCTTTTGCCCTTTAACAAGAACTTACTTTCCGTTAAAGTGTAAGTTTGCGGTAATTATTATTTTTTTTCTCTGTGTATCTGTATCTGTGTTTGTATTTGTATATGTGCTTGTGTATTCATTAATATAAACACAAACAACTAGAAAATTTTATGTAGAATAGAACTTTTTCTCTTCTTTTGATTTTTGGCGGAGTATGAAGTTGTTTTCCTTTTTCATTTTGTAAAAGTCCAAAACCATAATTACAAAATCACGTAACCATTTAAATAAACATCAAAAGATGCTAAAATAAACATTTACAGAAATGAAATAAAATCTACAGCAACAACAACAATAACAACAAATTTTTGAAGTTGCCTGTAAGAGAGATTTTTGAAATGCGCTACAATGTTGCGAAAATAGTTTAGCATGAAACAAATTGGAGTGTATCAGTGGAGATAACAGACAGAGGAGTTCTACTGTAGCAGTTAAGAAATTGGAATATGAAATTCACTATGTTCCATAATAGTCTATCGAGTTCATTGTTGGCGCATTAGAAACGTACCTAAAACTATGATGGCAATTCATTTAGTTAAATTGAATAGAGTGCCCATCTTCTAAATATACTGTCTCTTGGCCAATATTCATCAAAGTAATCGTATCCGCCTGCTATACTGTCACCAATGAGAAGCGTCATTCATATAAGACTTTTCTAAAATCAATATCGTGCATATATTTCCTTAGTTTCTTCCAATCCCATCCTCTTAGACAAAAGCTAGGCAACCCTTCATGTTGTGCTTGTGGTTATCTAGAGTGTCTTTACAATTTGACATTTTATTTGTTGTTGGTATGTTTGCTGTAAGGTTGCCCTGTCCGATGTCTTTAATTAATGTGTATATTGCCAGGGGTTTTATGGCTTACCACGGCTGAGCATTGAGTAATGTACCCGGCATTACCCACCCTTGTTTCTTTCTGTCTATATGATTAATCTATCCTCTTTTCCTTTATCTAATTTACTCAAGAATTGGTTCCTCGTTAGTAAATTTCTAAAGATACCTGTTAATGACATGCCAGAATTCGTCGCATGTTATCTAGAGACAATTATTGGTAAACAGTTCTGGTTTCTAGACAATAGTATTCGAACTAGTCAGTACCATAAAATAGACTATGTGTTCTTAGCTTAGTTTATCGTGATATTTATTTGCTTCGATAAAATCTCTCTCTGTTCAATATTATTAGCAGAAGCTTCTCCATATATTTAAATAGTTTTACCTTTTGTATGAGGATGTCCATATGTAGTCACAGTAGTCTAGTAGGTAGTGCAGAGGCTTATTAGATGTGAAGCCTTGGTTCAAAACCTAGACCAGACATCTACACAAAATAGAAATATTAACAAATATTTCTTCGGCGACTTCCTCTCAGCAGATTTTTGGCAAAAACTTTGAGAGTAAATAAAATTGCCATGAATAGCTTCTCAAAAATCTATCGTTCGGAGTCAACATTAAACTGTTGGTCCCGCCACTCACGTTTGGAATTAACACATACAACATAAGTGGTGTGAGAAACTAGGTTTTAATACTAACAGAAGGGTTGGAGTGATCTATGCTCATGTTGTGTGTCTATGTTCTGAAGTATTTTCTGCACTATGCTTTGAATGTTTTCTTGAAATTGACAGACAACCGACCTAAGGTGTAAGTCTTGATACAGATTTCTATTGTAATTTGTAGGCTATTGGCTTGATCTATTTGCTTTTTTCAATGACAGGCTGCCAATACTTTAAAGAAATCAAATTCTGTGCATTTGTTATAATCTTTCAACTGGCCACTATTACACCTCTTAACAGCAGGATATTTTGTTTTGGACTGTATTAAAGTGTAGTTGGCAACTTACTGCCATTTTTTCCCCCATCATAATGAATTAAGCTCTCATTATGAAGTCGCCGTGGTCTAGTAGGTAGTGTGTTGGCTTATTAGACTAAAGGCCAGAGTTTGAATCACAGGTCAGACATCAAAACGAAAAATATGTGGTGTCATGGGTCAATTCGACCTCCTAGTACTGTAACCTAACCTAACCTTATCATTCATTTTTCAGTATCCAGCTAGTGGATAAGAAAAAATTCACAGTTCTTCCGTCATATTGATTTAATTTCGTCGAACGCTGCATACTTAAATTACTTTCGTTTGCAGCATCTCAAGTCTCCCCAAATACCTAATGTAAGGCAAAGAAATTTCTTAAATTAAGAAAATATTTTATTTAAATATGACTCTCACCCAGCATATCTTCTTCTCCTGCTATTCGAAATGGAATTCTACGTTTGTTAGTAGCGAGAGCGTGAGTGAGTGTATATGAAATAAATTTTTGTGTTTGTATATGAAAGCACTCACTATGAAATTTATCTTTGAATATAAAAAAAAAAACATGGAAAACAACCTATGGCACACACTCAGCATTAAACTAATTATACTGCTGCTGTGTTATGATTTATGGAAATACAAAAAGAAAAATGAGAGAGAAAATCAGGGAAAATAAGTAGAAATGCTTGATAGTAATTGGCCAAGGCCTAGATGTGAATGTTGTTGTTAAAAAGATTTTTTTTTTTTTATATTTATTAAGAGATTTTGGCTTATTTTTAATTTTTGAGCACAAACCACATTAAATGCGTTTAAACCAACCTGCCGCAGCGATTGTTCAGCACTTCTGAACCAACCAACTAAATTTTGTTAAAACCACAAACTGTTTTCCTGCAACTACTCTACTCTGCTGCTTGTCTGGGTGCAAGTATGAGAGTGGCCTTATGTCAGTGCCTTCATGCAATTGCCTGCTGCCTGCCTGCCTGCCTGCCTGCCAGACTGCCAGCATTTGTGTGCACTTTTATGAATGAATGTTTTTAAAGTTTAATTTCGTTCGTATGTTTGTAAAATTGTAATCAAAAATGAATAAATTTTTAACAACACAAATTTAATTTTGATTTCATTTCATTTTCTTTGTTGTTGTACATTTGCTTGTTGTTGGAATAGGATTACAATCCATTTCTATTTCGTATTTCGTATTTATTTTTTTAATTTTCTAATTTCTCACGTTGTTGTTTTTTTTTTCTTCTATTTCCGTTTTACACATTTACAAGCCAAAATCAAATAATTTTCAACAAATTACCACCATAAAACTGTAAAACTGTAGCACTGTAGTACATAAAATTGTAAACTTTATTAAGCCGTACCAGAAAAACAAAAAAAATGGAAAAAAATTGTAAAAACCCAAACGTGTTGTATTTATTTTGAAAGTGGAAAAAAAAACGTAGACACAAATATAAAATTCGTTATAAAAATAAAAATCAAAACAAAATAAAATTTTCTAAAACTAATCGCGCTTTTGTTTAACGACTACGAAATGCAACTACTTCTGTAGGTACGTACATACGTTTTGAGGTATGAATTGTGTGGCAAATGTTATAAATTTTTAAATTCTATAAATATTGTTTGAAACATCCATACATACATACGTATATATTATGTATTTACAACTAATATATACTCCAGTTTTGAGTATATATAAATACGAATTTTTTTTGCCTTTTTCTCTCGGCTTTACTTTGGTTTCAAACAAATGAATGATTGTATAGGCAGGTGCGGGCAGGCTGAATAGTTATGGTATATAGGCTCTATAGTTGGTTAATATGGTTCGTTTTCAGAACTAAAATTTTATCTGCATTGTTTTACCATATCTTTTCGATTCTATGAGAATTATATACTACCCATAAAGCCATTACAATAGCCCGTAAACAATGTCATGTAATTGAAACATCTCGTTACCTTCAGGGATATATCTTTCTCCTGGAAAAACGGTTAAAATTCGCATAATATACATAATTGGTCATTACAACCCTTCAGTCAGGATTATTCACCTAGTTTCTCACACCACTTATGTTGTGTGTGTTAATTTTGTACAAGAGTAGCGGGATCTACAGTTTAAAGTTGACTCCGAACAACTGATTTTTTGGAAAACTTTTCAATAAAAATTTTTTTGTATTTCGTTATGATGTCTGGCCTGGGGCTCGAACCCACGCTTTACGTCTATTAAGCCAACACGCTACCTACTATACAATGGCGACTTTAATATAGACTTACTTATTTGCTCTTACTTAATTAGTTATTGTAACCCTTTAGTCAGAATTGCGATCTAGTTTCTCATACCAGAACCAATATTTAAAAGTCGACTCCGAACCGCAGAAGTTTGAGAAACTTTTCATCCAGAAATAATTTTGTGTATTTTATTTTGTTGGGGACTTCTGATATCACCTTTGAACCTGGGCGTCACGTCTAATAAGCTTTTCATATCAGTTTTAATTTTGCCAGAAAACTTCTGACAGAAGGAAGTAATGTTCGAAATGTCTCACCCGGTGAATGAACAGAGAGCTCTCGTCTTATAAGCCAACAAACTTCTGCCTTGACTATGGGGTCTTCAACTTTTCTAAAAGTTCTGCCAGAACACGTCTGAGAGGACAAATTCTACGAAAGAACGTATTTCATTATGTTCAGTGGTTGAACTGAGAGATCACGTCTAATAAGCCAACAGATTAGCTACCAGAATTTGGCGACTTTAGGTAACATTCGCTCGTAGATAAAAAATCTCGGCATTTATTATGACAGGAGTTCGATATTGAATTTTCTAAGAGAAGCAAGCTTAGTTCAAATTAAATTTAGATTCTAAGGTCTAATGGCTAATTAGAAAAAAGCTTCTATTGTACAATTCCCTTCTAAAAGCAATGTGGTCTTTACTTCGTCTTAGGTATATTTCGTCTCAGCTATTCAAACATGGAAAATCAATGAGAATAAGATCGGAAGTTTCTTTTGCCTTTCTTTTTTCGCCATTACCTAGCAGAGGGTGTAATCAGGGGCTTTTGACTCTGCTTACATTCGCAGCCAGTCTCTTCTACTTCTTTGTACTTACAGTTTCTGACGATAGTATTTTAAGATATCCAGCAACGGGTGTGGACAAGTGCTTATGGTGCCGACGGTAGTAACTTTTTACGTTCACAGCGAATCAAATTTGTCTTGTATCGGCATAAGTGGATGGATTCTCCCATCTTTCATTTACATTTCATGATTTGCGTTAAGTTTATGCAAGATCATATCCTATGCAGAAGAACCACAGTCCCATGCATAAATTCATCTGAATTATCCGATGTTGAAGCTTTTACAAGTACGTTAGCTTAGTATTCAGGATCTCATATGATGGGTGAGCTCAGTATTTAAGAGCTGAATTAAATAATTTTAAAGTGGTGGTGACGGAGAAGAATTTTTAAGTGCAGAATTAAAATGGGCAGTTGGTGTGCAGCTATTATTCTCTTTCCTAAGAAAGAACAGAAATATTAAAATCAAAACGAGTTTGAGTTTTAACTGATTGCATTTTGTAGTCTGTTCACTTTTAGAATTATTACGGACACTTCTGACTACACATCATTCTGCTTACGATTTTATAATGCGATTCATATTATCATGTTCATAACGAAAGTCTATCGGCCATTAATTTTATTAAAAATTCATAACTCCAATTGTGTGTAGTAATCCCTGCCAAGAACCTATTTTATTACCATATTAAAAAGGGAAAGATATATTACTTTGTAACAAACATTTTAAGTCCATGTCCGTATAATTTTCTTAGCTTTAAATTTATTCCTATGTTAAGAGATATTTTATCAAGCATTTCAATGCCACGCCTCGCATTCAAAATCTGTATTTAAAAAGCCCAGTTTTTGTGCATTTTATCTCTTTGTTTTGTTTTGGTTTTTAAATATTTTTGTATATTTCGGCTGATCCCTTTGTATAATTCATAACACTATTGTTGTTGCTATTGGTGTCTGTAATCAAAGTGCAACATTTTTGTTGGTTTGGTTCATTGGTCTGAATCTGTTCGACTGACTGTTTGTCTCTCTGTCTGTCTGTTTGTTGGTTATACGTTCGGTCGAATGTTGTTTGTTTTTAACGAAAATGAAGTTCAAATATTTTTTTCGTAGTTAATAAAAACAAATTGGATAAATTTTTCCAGCATCACTATATACATATATATGTATAGAATATATTTTATATACAAACACAAGAGTGTAGACATCAATGCAAAGTATGTACATATATATCGTCCATCTCACGTAGAAAAGCCCTATCTCACTCTTTGAAGTTAATTTTTTTTTTTGTGATTTCAATGCATTTAACAACAAACACATCTCCTTACAAAAATTCTAAAATAAAAAAATATGCGAGTTAGGGCTTTTCTACATGAGACCAACGATATACAATATTCACATATGGTAAGCAGAAATGTAAAAAGGCTTAAATAAAAAATCAAATAAAATATAAAGGAAATAAACAAACGAAAGCATGCAGATTATATTGCATGATTTATTTTAAGTAATCAGGGTATTTACAACATTTTACATTTAAGCAGGCGATATGCAATGTTTGTGTATTGAGTTATATTATCGATAAAAATGTTTTGATTTTATTTTGTGAATATTTAAGCATAAAATGCTCAGATTTCTTTAAATAACGGAATTATAAAAACATGATATTAAATAAGTGATGTATGATTACATATACATTATATAAGCATGATATAACGGTATTATATTTACCATTCAATAAATTATAAAAAGTTTTTGTGTATGGCATTATGTGATACTCTTTGGAAATGTAAACTATTTTGAAATTAAATTTTTATTTGACCATCATGTAGATACGGGGCAGTTAATAATATTTACTGAATCACTTACTTACTTAATTGAGCATTATAACCTAACTTCTCACGCCACCCATGTTGTGTGGGATCATTTTTATCCCTAAGTGCTAGGACCTTCAGTTTAAAGTCTACTTAAATTTTTATTTACTCTCAGAAGCAAGTCACCGTCCTTTCTATCTACCGTAAGACCACAAATCATTGCCCTTGATAAAGCCACCTTAAACGTTTATTTGTTAACCATTAAACAGCAGACATTCCACAAACACGCATATAAATTGTCATGATGCAGCTGTTTCTTTACAGACTTTCTCCCTGACATGTTTACAAAACCAAAAATTGCATGAATATGGCAATAATTTGTATGTAAATATGGGAGAAGAGATGCATCTCCTGTTCAAAGAAGAACATCTGTGTACCTACTGTCAATCAGTCAGTCTGTTCTTTACAATAACGTCATAACATATACCGCCAAATATTTTAATAAGTATTGCTATTGCAAATATTTTGTTAACTTATTGTTATTATTTATGCTTCCTCTCCCATATTTTGTTTTTAAGGCATGTCCATTACTGTGTTTTTGAAATTAAGTGTTGTTGATTAAAATTGATTTCCATACCTGCTGCTGCCATTGTTTTCAGGTTTAAAGATTTTCCTTTTTATAGACACAAACATTATTAAGCAAAAAGTCCAGTCTGTGTTTTATTGGTATTGCTGGTGAACAACATGACTCCTCTATTTGCTTGCATGCCACAACATATGACGCCAATGACGTGGCATCTCCTACGAGTATGGTTGTAGCGGTTGTAGATGCCTGCTGTTTTAAATTAAATGCTGAATAAGTCTTATTTACTTTAGTGCGGTAATGGTTATTGCAAAATAGCTGGAATGAACTGAAAAATATTTTGTTTAAAAGATGATCACTTTGAAAAATTGTTCTATGGTTTAATATGACATGGAAAACGGATTAAAAAAAGTTAAAAAGTTAAAAAGAATTGTGCTCTTTTCAATCTACCAATAAAAGAATCTTACCAATTGCTGCCAGATTTGACGATTTATCGTTATTTTGACGATTTTGAGCTCTAAAAATGTCATTTTGACGGCATTACGTTTTATGTTCGTATTTTGACGATTTTTAGTAATTAAAAATTTACTTCGTTTTCCTTTCTTTAGTACATTAAACTCGTAAATAACATCACAGTTGATAATAAATTATCAAACGTTGTTGAAGACAATTTTAAAAATTCAATTATAGCTTCTAATATTACCATCGGAAGAATAAAGGCAAGTGCCATTAGTTTTTGCCTAAGTGCCATTAGGAATGCGGAAGAGGGAGCAAACCCAGTCTGAATATTTTTATACCATAAGTAACAGGAAAGGTTACACTTTATATACGAATAGTCCATCTAACAAACGAACTTTGTCTGTAATGCAGTGTGTGATACGCTGGTTAATCGACGAGAAATACGAGTGTAGTTCATAAACAATTCCCCTTATTTCGCTCGAGCAATATTTATTATGGTAGCTATAGAACCCAATGAGTCAAGAAGCCTCAAAATAGATTTTAAGGGCTTACCCATACATGAGAGTTGTACTCCTTTCTCGGTCGGTTGTAAATGGTAAGTAGATCAGATGAAGTAAAGTATTTATTGCAACGTTTTAAGAAACCAAGGCACTGAAAAATGTCTCAATTCTAGCGAGCATCACCCTGAATTTCCATGCCTATAAAGTCAAGATCTTCTGACTCCCTAATATTTACACCACACGTGGGTGTAGATGATGTAATATCATCCCTGCTTAACATTCACTTTATATGCTCTTGATTTTAAAAGATTTCAATGAACGCCATTGACGATTTTGACGATTTTTTCTCATATATTTGACGATTTGATGCTTCAGTTATCTGACAGCTATGATCGTACCCAATATTTTTTGTTTTTCCTAGTCAAACGTTAGATCATGCTCTAAAGGTAGAAGCAAGACATTTTGTTAGTTACCATTCATGCACGAAGAATAATTCTATCATAATACGCTAAGGTACTGTAAATATTAATAAATAAGACTGTGAGCATTTACTAATGAGACAGTTATCAGCGGATGTGTCTAATTTTTACCACCAAAAAAAGTGGTCTTGTTCACTAGCTCCCATGGTGCTTCCGCTGAGAAACGTAGGTTCTGAGAAACTTAATTCTTGATTCCATATTCTCTTATTTGCATTTTTTTTTTCTACTCTCATCTTACAAATTATCGCTTTAACTTAACTGGCTGCTTTCTATTTTCTTTCCAATAACTTAACCACCTTCTCATACCTAGCTTTCTTTCGCTAGTTTATGGATAATTTCCGATATAATGTATTCGAGATATTTAATACCATTCTCTCTTCAGATAATGTTTGTATTGGAGTTTGTTGGTAGACGACGTAGTGTATTAGGGGATGTGCAGCAGAGATCAGCAATGAATAGTTTTTCAGCACTCATGCTATTTTGAGTATGAGTGAATCAATAGAATTCAAATTCAACTACTCTGATTCATTCGTACTCGCTACAGCATTGATTTATATGTATAAGTAGCAAATTCCCAATATTCGAAATGTGTTTGATTCATAAATTTAGAAAAATACTTATAATACTTATAAGTGATTCGAGTGGCTCGACTCATTCATCAAAATTTACAGCCTTTGTTGTTGTTGCATATACAAACAAAGAAGAAAGGAAAGACAAAGACAACAAGCAAAGCATACACATGATCTTCTTATGAGCGCAGTAGTGTTCGTATGCGAATCACACATATTTTGTGCATCGTGTAAATGTTAAGTAGAGACGAGTCGATGTCAATAACATCATGCGTATTGTTAAGTATGAATACGACGAGTAATTGCAACTTTGAGTACGAGTAGTATGAGTATGATATCTAAATAAGTATGAATGCGTATAACTATTTGAAATTATAAGAATGCCTTGAACGTACTCATCTTTTTGAGTACTCGTTGCTGATCCTCTGGTCCCTTATTTGGAATCAATACTTTGATAACAGCAAAGCAGAAATTTTTGAATACTTATTGCTAATCTATGATGTGCAGCCAGGTGTTGAACCATGGAAACAGGTCTTGCGACTCTAAAGGTTAAGCATTTTGGTAAAAGCTGAGAAAGTAAAATAAAATTGCAATGAAAAATTTCTCAAAAATTTGTCAGTTGGAGTTAGGGTTAAACAGTAAGTGCTGCGCCTTATGGATGAAATTAACACATACAACATGGGTGGTATGAGAAACTAGGTTGTGATCCCGACTAAAGCATTCTAATGTTAAATAAAATAATTTTCTTTCGTTGTTAGGACATGCAAATAGGCTGTCATCAGTATTCCGTGATATTAAAAAGCCAACTAATACTGTTTCTAGTTCTAGTTGTTGTTGATTGATTTTCGAAAATTAAGAAACTGTGTAGACACTGTATTTTTATTTAATATTTTCTGTATAGCTTATACGATATTTTTTATTATTTTATTTATTTATCTTGAATTTTCTTTTCAAAAATATTGCACACACTTATCTTAATATGTCTCAAGACTTTTTCAGAATTTTAAAGCCAAAAATAAAATAACAAAAAGAAAATAAAATAAAATGAAATTGCTGAGTAATATAAAGTTCTTGATAAATCAAAACGAATTACCAAAATCTCATAATAAAATAATAAGAAGAAGAACAAAAAATATAAGACAGATAACAAAAAAAATGAAAAGCAAAAAAAGAAAAAAAAATTGTTTAATATTTTAAACTTTTTAATGTTTAACACAAAAATTCCATTATAGCAGCATATGAGACAAACAAACATGAAAAAACACGATGCTTTTCACAAACAATTTTTCTATACTGTGAGTTACTTTGCAAAAAAGAAAAAAAATAAAAAATACAAAAAGAAGAAGAAATCAAATGAAATTTTAACAAACTTTTCACATATTAAATAAAATTAATATTTTGTATGAATAAAATATTTCCATTTTATTTCTCGTTTGCTTGTATGTTCTACGAAATCATAAAATTATTAAAAACTTTTGCTTTTCTTTTGATAACCAAACTTCTTATAAAGCGTTTGAGGTTGAGTCTTTGAAATGATAAAATATAAGCGATTTTCCCCCTTTCTAAAGTAAAGACAAATGCATACAGAAAAGTACAAATCCTTGAAGATTTTTCTACTATAAAAATAATGTTGGTTGCAGTCCAGCGTTTGTATAACACCTCTCGTTATTTACTTTTTTTTTCAAATCTTTTTTTATTTATTATTTGCTATCAGCACATAGCCATCGTGTCCAGTATATGTGTGGGAAAAATTGTACACAGAAAAACGTTTTTAGAAAGTTTTTTAATATAAAAACGATAACTTTGAAATAAAATTAAGAAACATTTTTTAAATGGCCAACTGCTTGCGGTAATTTCAGTAAGTAATTGCTTAATCCCAATATAAATTTGATAAAAAGATTTTAAAAAAAATTTATTAAAAACACTTTAAATACAATGTTTTAAAAATTCCTTTCAATACTCTTAATGACATCTTGAGCCCTCTATGTAGATTCTATATCAATGAGAATGATTTATTAGAACTTTTATTAGAACTTGTTAATGTACTTATCACAGTAGGAAACGGTTAGAGGCAACTGATATAGTTGCTTAGCTATCTCTATTAAAATCAAGCAGCATGCTAAAGTTTGCCAATAGGATTGTAAAACACAGTACATTAGCCTTAGCAATGAAACGTTTTTCCGCTACTCATAAGCACTCATGCTATTTTGAGTATGAGTGAACTATTCTGATTCATTCGTACTCGCTACAACATTGATTTATAAGTATAGGTTACAATGAATATGAGTACAACGTTGACATCAAACTTACAACATTTGAAATGTGTTTGATTCATACGCCTACTCATTCTGATTCATAAATTTTGAAAAATACTTATAAGTGATTCGAGTGGCTCGGAAAGGGGTTGACTTTTCTCTCGAATACTCTCAAGGCTGCTGCTTAATAGAGTCCATACCTCTGCACTTGTAGTATAAAGAAGATCAAATCCAGTGCCCTTTTTCTTCCTTCCCATAATATGTTTTTCTATTGAGTTTGCAGGCGACATCCTCTAAAAAATCCATAAGTTGGTATCGTTTCCAAATTAGAATCCCTAAGTTGCTGTCCTATGTCACATGACTGACGTTTTATTAGCTCCAATTATAGGTTTCAATAGATTTTTTTTTCTAGTTCCGCAAATAACCCACCCTCGGAGTCATTAAAGCAATTTCCTGGTGCCAATTTCCTTCTGCCAACGAATAAAAAATGTTTAATTTATGAACATGATTTGGTGAACAATAGAAATACTAAATGATTGAATGAAGGAGAGCGGCTTCAGCGTATAAAACGACGACCTGCATAATAGACTGACTGACTGACTGAGTGACTGACATATTGGTAGACAGAAAAATGCTTTTAAACTGTCATTAGCTAATTATTGGCACCGTCATTAACTTCTTTTAGTCTCGTCCTCTAATATGAAATAATAAAAATAATGTTATTTTGTTGTTGTTATTGTTGTTGTTGTTGTTTAGAGGTTCTAATTTACTTTGTTTTTGTTTTCTTTGGTTTTCCACTGTCTGCTGCTCGTTCGATAATTGTTTTTCCACATTTTCCCTTATTATAAACAATCAGTGATGGTAACGATGTTAATGATGATGATGTCGATGATGATGACCATAATGATGATGATAACGATGACAACTATTGTTAATAATATTATCGTATATTTATAAGTAGTATATATATACGTATGTATGTATGTATGTATGTATGTATAGATATAGGGGTGTTTTGTTGTTATTGTTGTCGTATTAGTATGTATAATTATATTAGATTTTAGCATGTTCGACTATAATTTACAACAATAACTTGGAGCTGAAAACGAGTCCATAAAAGAAATTTTTTTGTGTTGATACCCATTTATTATCCTCATTTAAGCCACTGTGGAGTTAGTGTCATGGCGGATAGTGGATGGTGGCTGTATGTATGCAGTATGTTCGTAAGGACATTAACCGTTTGACTCTTCATTTTTATTTTCATTTATGACTTTTATGATGTATTATTTAAATGTTTTGGGAAGTGTGTTCCATTGGTAAAAAGTCGTTTGGAGCGTTCTGGTCCTCCATGGAATTCGGCTAGACTGTCAAGGTTGAGGAATAGGAAATCGAAATTATTTAAAAAGTTTGTTAGATCAGGTTCTGATATTGATTATGCTCTTTATTCTAGGGCGCGTGCGGATTATCGTAGAATGAATCATTACTGTTATGAGGAATATATGATTCGAGTCAAGTCGAATTTCGCTAACGATCCTAAGTCGTTTTACGACTTCGTTCGGGCAAAACGTAAATCATCTTTGTTTCCTACTGAGATGTTTTACGGGGATCTATCATCCTCCAGTCACCTTGATATTTCGAATATGTTTGCTGACTTCTTTCAGTCTACTTATAGGCAGTTGGACCCGGGCCCTGATCTGAGTGGCGGGTATCCTTATTCTGTGGGAAGTGTCTCTATTCCTAACATATACTCATTTGATGAGGAGTCTGTTCTTGATGCTTTGTCTGGACTGAAACTTACATACTTGCCGGGCCCTGACGGGGTCCCGGCCTGTATTTTAAGAAAATGTGCTGTTGTCTTGAGTGGTCCTTTGACCTTTATATTCAATAGGCTTCTGAGGGTTGGTCATTTTCCATCTATTTGGAAGAGTTCGTTCATAATTCCTTTGCACAAGTCGGGTAATAAATCTAATATTTCCAATTACAGGGGTATTGCCAAGCTAAGTGCTATTCCCAAGTTGATGGAGAAACTAGTGACGGATTATCTCTTTTTTAATACAAGATCTTTAATATCTCCTTTCCAGCATGGTTTTTTGAAGGGCAGGTCGACTGTCACAAATCTTCTTGAATTTACTACACATGTTTTCAGGGGCTTTCTTGTCGGTGCTCGGACTGATGTAATTTATACTGATTTCAGTAAAGCTTTTGATAGGGTTGATCATAGTATTTTGCTTCTTAAACTTTCACTAATCGGTATTCCTGATATTATTCTTCGTTGGCTAGACTCTTACCTCTCCCTTAGGACTCAGAGGGTATTGTTTAGGAATGTATTGTCTAAGACTGTATGTGTTACTTCTGGTGTTCCGCAGGGTAGCCATTTGGGTCCTTTACTGTTTTTATTGTTTCTGAATGATCTTCCTTCTGCTCTTTCTGATTGTAATATTCTGATGTATGCTGATGACGTTAAATTATTTTATACTTTTGATGATGATCATGGCCAGGCTGTTCTTCAGCGAAATATTGATTTGTTTGTTACTTGGTGCAGGCTAAATTTAATGGATCTTAATTTGAGAAAATGTAAATGCATGGTTTTCTCTCGCCTTGGTGTAATCTCGTCCACTTATATGATTAATTCTTGCCCTTTGGAAGCTGTGCCTTCATATCTTGATTTAGGAGTACTATTGGATATTAAATTGTCTTTTATTGATCATATTAGTTTGATGATTGGCAAGGCTCGAGCTGTTCTTGGTTTTGTCAAAAGATGGGCTAGGGAATTCATTGATCCTTATATAACAAAACTACTGTACATTTCACTTGTTAGGCCTATTTTGGAGTACGCGTCTGTTATTTGGAATCCATACTATCGTTGTCATAGTGATTCAATCGAGTCTGTGCAGAGACAGTTTTTATTATTCTGTTTACGTGGCTTAGGATGGGATTACACCAATGGGCTTCCGTCGTATGAGGATAGATTAGCTTTGGTAAAACTTCCAACTCTGGAACGTAGAAGGTCTGTTTTAGGTGTTTGTTTTATTTTTAATTTGGTTAAAGGTGATATCGACTCTGAGTTTTTGCTTTCCAACCTGAATTTCAGCATTCCTGCAAGATTTACACGGCACTATCGTCCTCTTTCCTTAAATGTTTATAGATCGAATTATGCATGTAATTTTCCTTTCCGGAGATTATGTAATGATTTTAATTCGCATTATAATTCTATAGATTTTAATTGTAGTGTTTGTAACATAAAACGTATCTTGTATTCTCGCAGTAATTTATCCTGTGTTTTATTTCGTTCTCTATTGATTTTATTAAATCGTTAAGAAACTTGTCTAACCAAAACGAAATGTGGGTGGAGGTACACTAATAAAAAACAAGAGAAGAGAGGAGAGGAGAAAAGCAAAAGAAAATGAGGAAAACAAAGAAATAAATTCGATTTTTATGAAAACATTTATTAGTTTAGCGTGAGTTTTTCCTTCATTCTGGTTATTGGTTTATTGGTATCATTTTCATGATTGTTTTATTTATTTGTTTAATTTATTTTCGTTTGCTTTTTTTTTATTGCAATTTAATTTTTATGAATCATTAACTTAGTGTTCGTATACCACCGTCTACGTGAAGTTTCCTCCTTTTTGGTTTTTTTGTTCATGAACTCTCACTCCTCTATGTTGTGAGCTTTATTAGTGTGGTTTTGATTTCTGTGGTTATTGATTTATGAAACCAGTTAATGGTATGGAATAATTAAAAAATAATAAATTAACAATACGCCTGTAAAAGCGAAAAAAAAAATGTAATGCGGGCATATAAAAATCAAACAGTTTTTTACACTTCGGAAAAAGGAAATGATTTGGCAAAAAAAATTCCTATAATATACAAGAAAATTTTGATTATTATGTACGTAAAGAGATGCCATAATATTGCTACCATACGATTTATCAAGCTGACCTCACTCTATATAAAGTCTCCCTAAAAAATCTTTCACACACCGATTATCCTGATAAACCTCATGATACTGCTCAGTGTCAAAAGGAACAATTTCCTGCCCAACAAATGATACACTCCATTAAGAATGAATTGCGACCTAGTTTCTTACATCATCTGTGTTTTCTGTGTTCATTTTACCAGCAAGTTACTAAAGTTTAAGGTCGGCTCCAAGCAACAAATATTTTTGAAAAACTTTTCATTGCAATTTTATTTTACTTTAAAAATTTTTGTCAGAAGTCTACTGAGAGTAAATTATCGAAGAAATATTTTTTCATATTTTCTTGTGTTGAGGTCAAACAGGTGGTTTTTGAACCGTGGTCTCAAGTCTAATAAGTCTACCTATCTACCTATTAAATTATGGCGACTTCAACTCAACCATTCTCAGATTATTACCGGTTTTTTAAATACATGATTCAGACGTCGTCCACTTGGTCTGAATCGCTATATCCTTCATTAGATATATCTTTCCAAACACTCCTTCTCCCTCTTCAGAATGTACTGTTCATGCCATTAGCGACCTAGAAGTAGTTCTCCTCGCAAATTCACCTACTTGCATAATGGGTGTAGTACATATATATAAAGTCCTATTACATACATAATTGGTCATTACAACACTTTAATTTAAAGTCGAATCCGAACGATAGATTTTTGAGAAGCTTTTCATGGCAATTTTATTTACTCTCAGAGTTTTTGCCAGAAATCTGCTCAAGAAATGTTTCTTCACAATTTCATTTGGATGTCTGACCTGGTGTTAGAACCCTGGCCTTACGTCTAATATGCCGATACACTACCTACTAGACTGCGGCGAGCGACTACTATAAGATCCTATTTTGTCATTAAATTACAATGGCTTTCTATTCCATTTTATTTTAATACGTTTTTGTCTAGACCCGTTTAGTGATTCTGGGTGCCTAAGCATTCTTCAGCATAGGCTCGCAAGTGCGCACACTGACAGAGAAGAGAAATTTGTTGTCGCTCTCATCTTATGCCTCGTCGTTATAGCTTCTGCAAAAGTCCTTATGAAGAGTTCACAGCCTCTGGCGCTATGCATCCAGGGTCCTGGGACCCTTTATAACTACTATAACCTTCCTGATTAAGTTGAAGCCTGAAATGTGCTTAGTTTCAATGCAAATTTTTTTTCAGCACGTTATTCAAATCGGTCCATATCTGCCCAGTATATATGCAAGTAGACTCTTTATTTCATCTTTCTTTTGCAGTTGCACGGAACTTTTGTGACGCCTTTATAGAGAAATGATGAGGTACTGTATGAATTCGATTGAATATCCAGACTTTGTTAGCTTTTGCTAAGATGTCGTCTTTGTTGTTGTGTGTCGAGGAGCGCATATGATGGTAACCATTAAGAAACTTGGCATTCTTTTACAAGTTTGGAGGTCCTTGAGATCTAAATGGTCGTATGCGTCATATACATTGATACTGTATTAGTACAGCGGCTATTTTTATACTTATTATTTAAGACTGAATGGTACTACAGTCAGTGGATAGCGCAAGAGAGGATCTAAGATTCAGTTCATACAGTTCATAATCGACTACTAGCGGATCCATCTGGAAGATGTAAAACATTATTAAAAGGAAATCTTTCTGGTGTCATCGTATTGTATTGTGTACAATATTCCAATCAATTATACCCCAAGGTCTTTAGTATAATCACAGCATTAATATTTGTATTCCTTCTGCAAATTATTTTCTCTGAGTGTATGTGTAAATATTCTTAAATTATTAGAAATGGTTAATAATAGTGCGGTTGAATGAACTTTTCATACAAAAATTGAATGAATTTTCTGTTTAATTAAAAAATTAATTAAATTATTTAATAACAAGAGAGAGACTGCATTTGGCATCAAACGTTCATTAGAAGAAGAATTTATGTGTTCATAAATAAATTTTGAAATTGAATGCAATTTAATAAATTCTAATTAATTTTCTGTAAATTTATGAATGAAGTTAGAAGAAAAGGGGTTTGGAAGTTCTATTCATGCCAAGACTTTGCCTATCTAACTTCACAATACTGGAGGAAAGTTTATTTAGTTTATTAAGGATCTCTTTAAGCAAAATTTATAAGGGTTTAGGTTATCCTACACAGATTGCTTGAAATAATTTCCTTCTCGCTTCTTTCTAATTCAATATTATAGTTCAACTTCCTCAATTCACATTTTATAATGAATTATAAAATTATAATTCGGAAAAACAAATTTAAAATAAAAAAAACGAGACAAGAAGAAAACTCGAATCTTTTTTTTTACTTTCTTGCCATTCCGGTAGTCGGTAACAGTCTGTCGACTGGTGTTGTGTGTCTGTCTGTCTGTAAGCTTATTTCCTTTGTTTTTTCAATTTTTTCCTTATTGTTGTTGTTGTTGTTGTATTAAATTAAATATTAAAAACCCTTGAAAAAAAGTTCTACTTTTTAATTCATTTCCTTTTCATTTTTTTGCTTTTGTGCTGCACAATATGAACAATGAATACGAAATGATTTGGAGATTAAATATGGTCTACAGACAGTTGGAGAAGTTGTATTAAAAATAAAATGAAAAAACAGAAAAAAGCATGAAAAATTAAGAGAATTTATGGCAAGAAAATTCACATCATGCTGCTAAAGTAATTGTTGCCAGTTCACATAAAGCTGCATATTTAATCAAATTTTAAGCATTTAAATAATATTTTAATTACATGAAATTCGTCTTTGGTAAAAATTGTTTAAAAATTTATGAATTGCAAACAGATGTGCGTGTGTGTATGTTAAAAAGTTAAAAAGGTAATTAAGATCCATCAATATAATCTTATTTAAAGCAGCATTTTTTAAAAAAAAAATTAAGAAGGCAGACTTGGAAGTGAGACTTAAATGAAGCCTGACTATATAAGCTTATCTGGCAAGATTTCAGCAACCAGCATGCAATGCGGGTTGCATACCAAATGCCATATACAGAAAGTTATAAGGAATCCCTCATACTGGATACGTTCAAGTTTTCCCAGAATTATAGGATGTTATTGATAAAAACGAAGGAAACTTAAAAATTCAATAACTAAAGTCTCCCTCCACAAGTTAATGTCCTTAAGTCCATATTACATATACATAATCGGTTATTGCAACCCTTCAGTCATGAATGACCTGGAGTTTGAACCAAGGCCATATGTCTATTTAGCCAACTCACAACCTACAAGGCTACGGCGATTTCATAACTCTACATCGTTAAATGCAACAAAAATATGTTCTTCTATGCATTTTTTGAGTCTAGAGACTTTTTTTCCAATTAAATCATCAGTTTCGTCGTTATCATAATGGATCTGAACACCTTGCACTTATCTCGTCAAATGCGAATAGTAGAAATCGGAAGTAATAGTCTGATTGATTGGGGAGGCTTAAACTTAACAATTCTATTTCAATCCCGAAATTCACATAAAATTAAAATTTTTTGGTGACTATCTTGACTTTGCCACAAATTCTGTGCAGCTCTACCTTTCTTGGTTCATTTTTTTTTTTTCATAAATTATGGGCGATCCACTCCTCATCGCACATAATTATTCGCTTATGAAGTGATTTGATTTCGTACGGTTTCAGTGAAGCAGATGGAAATGGAAATTCGGATCATAAGTTGTTGATTTAGCTGCGAAACATCAACTGACTTTGTGTTTGTATAACTTAATGTCTAGTTCCTAGCAACGTCTTCACTTTTTATATGCCGACTTTCTCAATTTTTTGCAGTCTTTCATAGACTTTTTTGGTGATTAGTTTACCGAAGTGAGTTTTAGCATCTAGGAACAAATTTTATCACATCGAAAGCCATTTATTTTATCAAAAAGCCATTTATTCCGCTAATTAAAATAACAGCATCTTAAGTCTGGTCGCATTACATTTTAAATATATTTTTTTTTTTCAGTACTCCGTTTTTTTTCACTACTTCGCTGGTATTTATATCTGTGTTTTTACCTCTATTGGGTTTTAAACCTGGACTTCTCAACTTACAGACAAGCTAAATATTTTGAATATTACAGCATTTAGCCTTCCTTATATTAAAATTAATTTGTGCCTAAAAAAGTTTCCTGTTGTTACATTATTTTTGACAAAAAATATTGTCCATGACAGATAAGTTAGCTGATAGATAAATTGTGTATAAACTCGTGTCAAATACAAAAATCCAAAACATTTAATTGTCTGTACTAAACCACTGCTTATATTTCTATCAAAACATTAAAACTTTATTCAGGAAGTACAGTGTGACGTATGATGAATAAAATATTATTTATTTACACTCATACGTAAAAGTAGCAAAGAAACATGAAATGCATATCGCAGTCGAAAATCTAAAAGTACATACGTACTAGGGATGCCAAACGGGATCGATTTTTAAAAATCCCGGGATTCGGGATTTTGTGAATCACGATCCCGAAATCCCGGGATTTTTCGGGATAATTCGGGATCCAAAAATCCCGAAAAATCAAGGGAAAAATTGCGATTTTCTCTTAATAATAAAAATATTTTGTTGACAAAATCATTTGTATTCCAATTATGTATATCAGAATTATGTCATTAAAAATAAAAGATAAAAACAGCAAGACAAAATGCAACAAAAAAATGTAAATTAACAAAAATAAAAATTATTCATACGTATTAGTTTTAGGAAAATTATTTGGATTCCAACAAAAGAATTAAAGCATCTAACATGTGATCTGATAGGCTTGAACGAATTTTTTTGTCAACATACTCTGCCGTTTAAAAATACTTCTCGCAATCGACATTTGTTGGTGAAATAGTTCCAAGATAGTTGTATGCAGCTTTATTCACCGCTACCACCTCCTGATGTAAATAAATCTATCACTTTGGACAGTGCATTAGCGAAATCAGTTACTCTATTAATTCGTTTTATAGGGCTTTTGCATTATTCGATGCCATCAAATAATTTTTTATCACTGGAAGTAGGGTTTTCCTCATCTGAGATGCTATTATCGAAGTCAAGTGATATAGAAATTTTTTTCAGGTCCTTTTTTAGGGTCAAAGTATATGTGAATTCACAATCCCGAAAAATCCCGGTACAAGTTTTTAAAAATCCCGGGATTCGGGATTTTGTGAATCCCGAAAATCCCGGGATTTCGGGTTTCGTGATTTCCCGATTGGCATCCCTAATACGTACACAAGTAAAAAAAAATTGATTATAATTCGTAAAGTTAGCTAACATATCCCCACCAAGTTTTAGATTTTTGCGATCAAAAATAACGTTTTATATCGATAATTCAAAATGACGTGTACCATATGAAGTATTTTTTATTTTATTACATTTTTTCCTTCTTCTGTAAAATTAGAAAACGTGTTACGTATTTTTGAATTTTCGACGACGATATGTATGTACGTATATATGTACATACAGTAATAAACCTACAACTCTTGAAGATATTTATTTTGCCAAACAAACCACAAACATTAGATTTGAATTCAAATGGCAAATGCAAATTGTTATCTATTGACTGGGCATTTATGTAATGCAACCGATTTCAAAAACTTGCCAACACTGACACCGACACTGATACCGTTACCGATACAGCCATTCAAGTGCAATAGAATTCCTATAAATAAACTCTATGAATAATAACTTCTACTACATATGTAATCTGCTGTTGTATACAATTCGTAATGCGTGTGTGTGCAATGGTACGATGTCTTGCAAACATTTTTGAATTGCATACTTTGTGGCTGCACTCGTGTCAATGTATCCTTTTTCATTATTGCAATTATCTTGTGAATTTTAGACATGTAAACACTTAAACCACACATACATACATACATACTATACATTTACATACAAACACACACACAGACATATGTATATTGCTTCTTATGGCAATAACAATGTTCAAAGAAAGTCAAGAAATGTTTTTATAGCAGCAACAATACCAACAAAAACATAAATAAAATGGAAAAATGTGTAAAAGAAAATAAAATGAAAATGAAAAATCGAGTAAATGAAAAACAACTTTTTAAACATTTTTATACTTCTTCTTAACTTTACTGTACTTAAACAAACAAAAACGAACAAACAAAGAATTCCATAAAAACCATAAATAAATATGTGTATGTGTGAGTGTGTGTGTTTGTGTGTGTATGTGTGTCTGTGTCAGTTAGAAAAAGTTGGTGTAAGAAAAAGCCACAATTTTGTGTAACCACTACAATGCTTTATGAGAAAAAGTGCAACAGAGGTGTAAATGTGCTGCAACACTGTGCTGGTAAATAAAGACTACAAAGTGAACAGAAAAGTGGAGTAAGGTCAAGTGTAAGCAAATCAATTGCAGCACAAGGTTTGAAGTTGAAGCAGTGCAGTTGTTGTTGTTGTTGTTCAGATGGAGATGAATTTCTTTTACCAAAACTTAAGCTTGTTCTAGTGATAGCAATAGAAATATAACTCATGCTTAGATATTATTTTGAACAGTTGCTAAGATCTTCAAATATGATCGGTTTGTTACCCATTTTAGACTCCTTAATGTCATGGTAAGAATGGCTGTTAAAGCAATCTGAACATTATAATTCGCTGAGCTTTAAAACCACAAGTATCTGAATTTGATTGCAAATACACTGGAACATCCACATTATGAATAAAGTTCTGGCGAAAATATCCTGTTTACAATATAAATACTCCGCTAGATAAAACGGTACTATTGCTGCGAGTTCGGGGAACTTATTCACAAAATTGTCACAAAGTTTGTAATTGATGCTGATCAAATTTCAGATGACAGTTAAAATCCCTGTTTAATAAAATATCATCACTCTATAAATACTTTGTATTCGCTAGTATGACCAACCTGAATTGCCTTTGCCGTCAACATTCTGAAACATCCTGTCTTTGAAGGACTTTACTGGCGTTTCAGTTGATAAATTTTCGTATTGCTATTCAGGACCGTTTTAGGAACAAGCTAAGCTGTTTGAAAAATAGTAAATACATAAGGAGTTTGAAGTTTTGATGCTCTAAAAACTACGTATGAACTTGAGAGTGAAAGAATAATGGAGAAAGTTTCATGAAAAACTGGGATTGTCAGCAAAAAGAGATTTGGAAATACATTCTTCATTATATGCCTGTTCAAATGATTGATCCTGATCTCTTCAATCGATGATTAACGTGGTAGACAATGTAACAATTTATACATGCATAATTGGTCACCGTAACCCTTCAGTCAGGATTACGACGTAGCCTCTCACATCACTGAACGATAGATTTTTTGAAAAACTTTTCATGGCAATTATATTTATTCTCAAGAGTTTTTTCAAGAAATCTGCTGAGAGGCTGTCGCAGGCGAAATATCTTTTCATATTTCGTTTTGTTGAAGATGTCTAACCTGTGGTTTGAACAGAGGCCTCACGTCTAATAGGCCAAAACATTGGCGGTGAAGTAATAATTGGGCAACTGAAATTGTGTTGTTGTCTACTGCGACAAAGCCAGGCATATCTTGGAAGAGATGGTAAATTCTGAAAGGCCTTGGCTGAAAGCTGCTCTCTTTCTATAACTTCAGGTGAAAAATTGTTTACAGCTCTGATATATTTGCTGTATGGGCGAGTGAAAATTAAATTTCATTTCAATAATTCTACACTGGAACATCATATACGTATTTTTCCCCACATAGATAGCTGAATATGTACGTGACACCTCAAAATGATCCCAACAATTTTCTTTACTACTGTAAAATCTTCCAATTCATTTACTGCTTTAAATATTTTTTTTTTTTTATTTTTTAATTTTAATTCTGCTGTTTAAACGATTTTACTCTACCATAACATGCTACGGTAATATGTGACCAGAAGAAAAAAGAAAAAGTCAAAAACAAAATGAAACATAAATTTAAAAAGGATTTCTTTTGTTCCTTTTATTGTTGTAAGCCAACAACCACTTGTTTGTTAAATATTGTTGAATACACAGTTTTTGTTTTCTTCTTTATCCTTTACTAAGGTTTTCTAAACACAGAGTACAGTTCGGTTTTAATTTTTTTTTTCTGTTTTCTTAACAGGATTTGGTGCGTTTTTCCACTTCAATGGGTTTATATGATGTCATCTCATTTTATAAACTTCCGGGTTCCTTTTTCATTACTAAACATTTACAAAAAAAAAAAAAAATGAAAAAAGGAATGAAGAGGAGACCCCAACACATTTACATTTAATCGTTCTAATCCTTTTTGAACATCATTCATCATATTTTTGCTTAAATTTTTTTTTATACTGCTGATGCATAATAGTTTAAGAAGACTAAAAGCAGTTAAAATATTTAACGCGTTTCGTTTCTTCATTTCTTTTTTTTGTGTGTATGTATGTGTACATATTTTATTCTAGCAGACTCATTATGTTTGCATCTGTGTTGATTTTTTTTCATATCCTTTTAATTTCACCACTACCATCTATACAGCCGCACATACATACATTTCCGTTTAGGCATTGATGTGTTTCTCTTCTTAAATGTGTTTCTATTCATAAAAGTTGTAGAGAAAAAAAATTTTCTTTTTATTTCTTTTTTAATGGCTGCCTTAATGCTTGTGTATGCGTGTGTTTTTAAGTGCAATAAAAAAATTTGTATAGCAGAGTTTAAGGCGTTATGGCAAAGGCACGGTAGCAGCCGCTTTATTGGTCTACAGTTTTAATCATTTCTAAAGTAGGTTGTTAACCTGTGAAGGTGTGATTAAATACTTAGAAAATCATTTTAAACGCTTTAAGTGTTCTCCTACGTATGTATGTACATAAGGGTAACAGTAAGGGTACACATTTTTAAGGCTGCTTAAGCTTAGGACTTTGATATTTTAATTTCAATAAAGTATTGTCGTAAAACAGTAAATATTAAACAACATACAAGAACTAAATTCAAGGTCTGATCGATAGTTTTATGTTTAGCCAAGGAATAGTTATTGTAGCCAAAAATTAAGAATAGTTCTGTACGGTTTCTGGCTGCTTATTGATTATTTAAGAAAAATAATACCAAAAATAATGCTGACACTCGTTTTAAGTTTTAAATTTTTAAACTATTCAATTGCTTACTTCAGCCTCATTCATTTGGAAAATATGGGGATTACTTTAATATTTTACGGCAAATTACAGTGTTTCTCTCAAATTCAATTTAGAAAGAGATAGGGCAGACGAGAGAGTTGTTTTTTACTTTAAGAATGTTAAATTTTAATGAAACATCAATACCAGAGTATCAATTATAAGAAGCTCTTAATTCATAGCTGATGATCATATCTACAGAAACTATACGTACAAGTGGGTTGATTGGTCATTACAATCTTCCAGTCAGGATTACAACTAGCATCTCACACCACTTATGATGTGTATGTTAATTTTATGTATGAGTGGCGGGACTTGCAGATTTAAAATCCATTTCGAATGACAAATTTTTTGAGAAACTTTTCATCGCATTTTTATTTTCTCCCAGAGTACTTGCTAGAAATCCGCTGAGAAGAAGTCATAGAAGAAATATTTTCATTTCTGAACACTTTTTCATGGGAATTTTTTTCAGAATCTCAGCATCAAAGGAGGGAGTCACCAGAAAAACATGTCATATTTTCGTTCTGTTGAAGATCTCTAACCAGAGGTTTGAATCGAAGCCTCATGTCTAATAAGCCGACACAGTACCTACTAGTCTCAGGTGATTTTAATGTGTCTTTATGTATCAGTAACAATAATTTCTTCTCTGCCTTTATAAGCAAAACGAAACTTAGCCAAGATATAATTCAAAGTGGCGTAAATAAATTTTTGATCATGATTTGAAAAATTTTAGAAATTTATTTCGCTTCAAAACGGACTCTTAATAAGCCATACGCAGCAACAGCAACAAACTTAATATCTAGGTCAGGCACAGGCGAGTCTCCTGAAATAATACACTTTATCCGATACGTGTTCTTATGGGTAACAGATTACCAGCTTATAATTCTCAAATCAGCTACAGCATGTACATATATCAACTACCTGTTTATCTAGAAAAACAGAAGACAAATTGTGACACAACCAGTTACAAAAATTCGAAAAAATTCAATTGGAAATATGACTTCACTCAGAACTTGTACAATCATTGGGAGCTGCTTAAATGCAGCAGGATTTTGCAGGCAGCAATTGTCGTCCAAAAATAAAGAATTTAGTTTTGTGGATTAGAAAAATTATTTCAATATCACATGTGTAGTCTATGATATGTTTACATTATGTTACCGCTACCCACTAGCTATTCATAGATTATAACAGCCAACGTAGTCCTCTGTAGTTGGCGGTATCAGAAGGACTAATTTACAAACATAATTGGTTATTATAAGTTCCTTAATTTTATGAGTGGCTGGACCTACAGTATGAAGTCCACTTCGAACTTAAAATTCCTGAGTAACTTTAATCCAATATTATTTAACTCTGAGAGCTGTTGCACATAAACCTGCTAAGAGTCAGTCGATGAAGAATTAGAAGTTTTGACTAAATGACATTTCTGACAGAAGAACTAAAGGAATTAATCCATGATTTTCGGCAGCATATGGCAAGAATTTTCAAGGATTTATCGGAAAATGAAACTTGGTGCTGCTTTCCCTAAGTAGAACCGGTCTGTTAGAACTACAATTTTTCTTTTGTCGATTAAGAATGTTGTCAAATATGTTCAGGACAAAACATCGAAAAATTATCAATACGATAATCATAGTATCTCTATCTGAAGAAACAATATTACTTCGATCATGTCATAATGTAATCGATAAATATTGCAATCTCTCTATTTAAACGCGGGGATATTAATAACCGCAAATAATAAGAAGATGCAATACCATCTAATCGAGTATCCGTATTATATTTTCTGATGCTGTAAGGGATCTTTTATAGGGAGAAGGCTTTTAATTATAAAAATTCGTTATACTGTCTCTATATGAACAAACAATATTATTTCGATCATGTCATAGTGTAATCGATAAATGTTGAAATCTTTTTGCAAACAAATGTGTCGATTAATTAACCTCTTTAGCCATCCAATTGCACTTTTGCAGTTTCACATTCTCTGTATTTAAACTGAAATTATTGTGTTTTTATTCCGTTTTTTCTTTAACGGCTATTCTCTTAAATCATAGGCAAATACATAATTATTTCCAAGAATACTTTTACGAATTTATGGCCATTAGTTAATAATTTAGGCAGTCTTTTCTGTAAGTCTTAAGTCTTTTATTTGAAACGATTTGCAAGTATTTTCATTTCCGGTTGAAACTATGTACTTGTATGTGACAAAAATGATTTTTAAAATTTATGAACTTTGAATATCTAAAAAAATGATTATTTTTTGCAATAAAATAATCATTTTTAAAACAATTTGAAATTTATTGTTGTACGTTTTGGACTGACTGTTCATTTATGTTTTTACATTTAAATAAACTTGTTTTTTTAATCCGACTATATAAGAGCATCCTTTTAAAATTTATAGTCCATTTAAATTGTGACAGGTTTTTGTTCTTTGTTGAGATATTTATTTCTTAAAAAATTTTTTCCAACAACTCTATTAGTTGCTGTTGTCTATTAAACGATATTTTTCTTGTTTTTTGCTTTTTTTTTTCTCTATTAAAAGACAAGCAACAAAATAAAAAACTTAAAACTTTAAATAAAATGAAGAAAAAAAATGAAAAAGAATAAAAAAAAAGAAACAAAATGACAACAACCAGTATATATAAAAAAAGAAGAAAGAAAGAAAGAAAAGTGAACAAAATAAACATTTATTGTTTTGATCTTTATGGACTTAAGAATGTGACAGGTTGCTTTAGCACATGTAAATATATTGGACACCATTCATATTGTACTGTTTGGGTTGCCATACCCTTGAAAATAACAACAGACATGCCTGGCCTTAAGACCATGTATTTGTATGTATGCCCATACATATGGTATGTGTTAGTATAGACTACTACTACTACTACTACAACTACAACATATGAGTATAAAAATAATCGAAATAAAAACAGAAACAATTTAAATAAACAAGTAAAGCTTAGAAGAAATTTTATTTTATTTTTTTTTATTTAGTTTTTATAACAAATAAACAAATACTCTTACATATACTCTTACAAATACATATGAACATACAAAGATTGTTTTTTAGCTTTTGTATGGTAAATTGGAAAGAGCAAAGGGACAAGATCAAAACTAAAACAACGACAACAGCAACAGAACAGTGTTATTATGAAAAATATTGTTGCACTTCATCATCAAGACATTTATGCTGCTATTTTTAATACAAAAAAAAATTTTTTTTTTATCATATGCACTGTAATATACTCTCGTATGTGTACATTTATGTGTGGGCTAGTAAATATGGATATATGTGTGAAGGACTGTTGTGAATAAAAACGTCTAGAGTTATATTTCCTTCTTTATTGCATAAGGTATAGTAAAAGGGAATCTTTTGTTTTTTTTTGTCTAGTAAAACGATTATACTTGAGAACATGCTGCTATTCTGAAGGAAATTTTATTAATCGGATGTGAGGTAGCTTGATTTAATACGTATACGAATCCTGGGCACTATCTAAGTCCTCTGGCATGCTTCTCAGTATAGTATTTCAACTGAGGCAGTGGCTTAAACACTGGCTTAGATTTTAACAAGAACCCTCAAAGTAGACAAAATTGTGATGAAAAGTTTATCAAAAATCTATTATTCGAATGCGTATTTCAACTATAGGCCCCATCACTTATGAATAAAATAAAAACAAGCTGTATTTCATTAAATTCTTAACATTTCTGTCCATTTGGAATGAAAATTATGAATTATTTAAAAAGATTTTCCAGCTTCAGATTTGTCTAAATGATTGTAGTGACCTCATAGTCGGGGGTCTTGAGGCAATAGTTCATCTTCCACTGCTTTCGTTACTTATTGGAAGTATTTCATTGCAGTTCATTGCTTTAGGAGAAGGAGAGAGAAGTTTTTCATTAATGAATGGGGTCTTCAAATCTTTTTTTTTTTTTTGTGCCATTTAAGAAATAGGAAATGTTTAGAAAAGTGCTCAAAGAGCTGCTTTGCTGTTGTAAAAGCATTGAGTGCAGATTAGTAAATTAACTTTTCCTAGTAGGGATATCAGCAACGAGTACTCAAAACGATGAGTAGGTTCAAGTCATTCTTATAATTTCAGATAGTTATACGCATTCATACTTATTTTGATATCATACTCATACTACTCATACTCAAAGTTAGAAGTACTCGTCGTATTCATACTTAACAATACGCATGATGTTATGGACTTCGACTCGTCTCTACTTAACATTTACATGAAGCACCAAATAAGTATGATTCACGTACGAACACTACTATACTCACAAGAAGATTGTGTGTATGCTTTGCTTGTTATCTCTGCCTTTGTCTTTCCTTTCTACTTTGTTTGTACATGCAACAACAACAAAGGCTGTAAATTTTAATGAAATATTTGAGCCACTCGAATCACTTCTAAGTATTATAAGTATTTTTTAAAATTTATGAATCAGAATGAGTAGGCTTGTGAATCAAACATATTTCGAATGTTGTAAGTTTGATGTCAACGTTGTACTCATACTCATTGGTACTTATGCTTATAAAAAAATGTTGTAGCGAGTACGAATGAATCAGAGTAGTTAAATTTCAATTCTATTGATTCACTCATACTCAAAGCATGAGTGCTTATGAGTAGCGGTAAAACGATTCATTGCTGATCTTTGGTAGAGAGCATACTTAGTAATTTCTTACTGCATACTTACTTTCTTCCATAAAATACTTTCGTTATTTCATTGTAAAACTCTGCAAATATTTTGCTAACACAAAATAGACCTAATAATGCCATAAACATTGGCATTGTTATTGTTTGTGCCACCAATTCATTACTGACGCTGTCACTTGATAGCCATTAGCCTGAAAAACAAATCAAGGATTTTTCAATTGAAATGAAGTCCTAAATTATACGTAATAGCCTCTAAAAGGGCTAGCTTTTCAGTTTTAAGCACATTTCATAAATTGAGTTGTCAAATATTGCCAAAAGTCGCCGTAGTCTAATAGGTAGTGTAGGGTTCAAACCCCAGATCAGACATCTCCAACAGATCGAATAAGAAAAAATATTTCTTCGGCAACTTTCTTTCAGCAGATTTCTGGCAAAATCTCTGAAAGTAAATAAAATTGCCATGAAAAGTTTCTCAAAAAAAGAATCTGTTATTCGTAGTCGATATTAAACTATAGGTTCCGCCACTATAATGTATAAGATTAGCCAAGAATCTTTTAATGTGTCATGTCTTAAAAAAAGAAACTAGGTTTGCAATTATGACCATTTATGTATGTACTTATGGATGTGTATTGTCACTAAAACTACTTGTAGTAATGAAAATATCGTGTAACAGAAGCTCTGATTTAGCTTAAATCGTTTCAAGCGTATCATGTTTTCCTTTTTTCCAGCGTGATACAAACTACTATACTCTATAGAGAGAAATAGCAAACTTTCTTTCTACTACACTTTATAATATGAGATACATTCGATTAGTTTGCATGTGTCTTTATTTGATTTTATTTACCAGTCTTGCAGTCTTATCATTTTTATAGAAAACATACACACACATATACACACAACACATATATAGACACATGTATAGACACACACTTATAAAAGAGTATTAATATTTATATACTCAGACTATGCATGTTTATTTTAAAGCTTAGGTCAGCTACATTTCACATAAGCTTTTTACTAAATCTACTATGGCTACAAGTAGAAGTATTCATGCCACACCACACCACACCGCAACAACAATAACAACAACATTAACAAAGTTTTCTCTTATTTTAATGCCATTACAATAACAACAACTATGGCAGAGGATTGTACACAACAACACAACAACAAATAACAAGAAAAAAAAGAACAGCAACAGGAAGAACTTACCAAGAACAGAGCAGAGTATAAGAGTATCAAAATTCTTTTACACCTACACGCTTACCAGGGATGGAAAAGTTGGTACAATTGTACTTTTTTTAGTACTATTTGAAAGTCAAAAACACATTAGCACCTCAATGACTTATTTAGCACTATTGAAAAATTTTCCCTACTTTATTACATCACTTAAATATTCTGTCTCATGAGTGTATAATTTTTTTTTTTCGTATTATTTGCATATGGCAACTCGTTGCTAACTTGACATATCAAGAGTTATAAAAGGAATATTATCCGTTCCACCACATTCATCTGCAAATGTAGAAAGGATACTTTCATGCCAAAATTTAATAAAAATCAAAGGGACAAATGGACTGTTCCCTTTGACTGTCTCTAATTTAATCCAATCAAGGGGGATTTATTGAAGTCATTTAATTAGTGTTTCCAACAATTTTGAAATAACAAATAGTTTTCTGGTACAAAATTTATCATAAATAGTGATTTAAAATTTAGATCTCAAACTTTTTTATTCCTTTGTAGTTAAATATTAAAGTAAGTTGTTAAGTTTACTTATTATAAAGTGGTTTTCATAATTATAGGACCACCAGCACTTCAATAATAACAAACAATAAATTGTCTTCAGGTCATAGTCTCTGATGAAAAAAAGTGGAACTTAGATAGACCAGATGGCTCTCGATACTACTGTCGTGACCCTAGAAATTCAAATTTTGGGAATATAGTTTATTGCTGGGAGGGTTATTTCTTTAAGCGGTTGCCTCGAATTTCAGTTTCCATCTACGCGAATGTATTGTACAGAGTACATTACTGTTCTTAGCTGTAGTTTACTGACCTTCTTGAGAGAAAATAATGAAAAAATATATTTTACAACAGGACAATGCCAGAATTCATGTCAGCAGACAAAGGATGGAATGGTTTCGTAAACAATCTATTGAGGTTTTATCGCGGCCAGCTTCCTCTCCTGATATGAATATTATTGAAAACGTTTTCCCAAATGAATTCCCCATTCTTGTCCTAAGATTATATTCAAAATAACAGACAATTTACAAGTGCTGAAAATTTTAAATTAAAAATGATCGAAGAGTAGGTGAAAATAGACGGAGAAATCATATATATTATTTCTAAAGCACTTTTTTTTTTTGTCGGTTGCAAATATCTCCCATACCACCGCATCAAATTTAATGAATGATATCTCATTTTAAAGCTTATATCTAATACTATTGGTGAAAAATAATTAGAAATTGAAAAATTAATATTTTCATTGATAAAAATTATATTTTATATAGAACTGCATGATAATACTGTTGTCATTGTGATTATATGTTTTTGTTGAAGTGTGCTAATACAGGGTTGCTTAATAATAATGTAATTCTACATAATATAGTATGTATTAAAATCCATTCTGTCAATACCGGTGCGAAATATTCGCACGGGTCGTCTAGTATTAAATAATCTTTATAAGAATATCAAAGACAGAATAATAGGGGGGGGGGGGGGGGGGGGGGGGGGGGTTTTACTTAGTTTTAAGTATAAATATTGTTTATACTTGTTCTCTCTCTCTCTCTCTGCCTTAAACTCCTGGTTTCTTGTTTATATTTTAAAAGTGAACACAAGTTCATTTCAATGTTGTTGTAGGCGATATATTGTGATTGTGTTTGTGTGTAAAAATACTTTCAGCCACCTTCTTAAAAGGAAAAAAATTTGTTTTCTTTTGGAAAAACAAAAAAACTGAAAATGTTAAGTAAGAAAGTTATATTTGTTGTTGCACGACTGCTGTTGCATGCAACAAGAAGAAGTTATAAAAAAATAAAAAATACAAACAAAAATCCATGTTCTCTACACAATACACACACACACATAAAGTACATGCCATACGCTCCATTGCTTTCATGTCTTTTGCTTACATTTTATGCTTTAAGCCTCAATGCTCAGCTGGCTTTTGTTTATTTAACGCTGTTATGGAATACAGTGGGTAATAAAAAAGAAATTATTTTTTATAAAATTAAAACATCTACATATGGAAAACCCCGTTTTTGTCATCCACTGTTTATTTATATCAACAAATATACACATTTATTGTGTGTGTGTGTGTTTATTTCGTGACATTAAAATGACTTCAAAGTATTTACGCGTGTGTTTACTTGTGAGAGTTTGTGTGTTTACATTTTAAACGCTTAGCATCCAACACCTTACGAGTTTGCATTGGAAGTAGATTTCCTTTCCTTTCATAAACATTACAAGGATTGTAGAGTAGCGAAATGGAAAAAAGCAATGATTAAACACACCACACCAACACTCAGACTGACTGTAAATTAAGAGATTTTTCTTACGAAGAAACTTGTTGTTGTTGCAGAATAAACAAATACTTTATTGCTCTCGCAGCCACTGAATTCATGTGTTCTTGTGTGGTTAAATCTGCTGTAATAGGCGACCTTCTATTCGGGCATTCTAGGCTCAAAGAATATTTGTTTAGCATAAGGATCGCTTTAACCACAGTATGTACTGAGGAGGAACGAATCATAGAGTTATTCTTGTTGACTCTCTATTGGATCTTAAGCTGTTTTGCTGTGATTGTGGTAGAGCTTTTCTAACATAATCTAGCGCGATTCAATCGAATGTAGAAACATACTTTTCAGTTCAGAATAAATTTGATTTGTGAACATAGAAAAACATTCTTTCAATTATTCGTATTCGGGTATTTCCTAGTGTTTGAAAGTATTTTTTGTGAACGGATTTTTCAACATGATGCCTCAACGAGCACATTTTACTTGGGCCCTATAATGCCTCGCTGTAAATCTTAGTTGAAGTCGCCCTAGTTTTGTTTTAGTATGTAGTGTTTTGGCTTCTTAGGAGTGAGTTAGCCAGGTTTCAAACCCGCTGTTAGACATCTCTAACAAAACGAAATATGAGAAAATATTATTTCGGCGGCTTCCACTCAGCAGATTAAACGAAAGCTCTAAGAATAAATAGAATACAGTGCCATGAAAAGTTCTTCAGAAATTGTAGTTCGCAGGGGTGAGAGAAGCTAGATCGTAATTCTGTGCAAAGGATTGTAAGTGACCAATTATGTATGTGTGTAACACCTAGTTTATCTATGCCATCATATAATTATAGAATCTGGTTGGCATCTTTCAATCATCCTGAAAATCTAATGAAGTTGTGAATTTTTCATAAATCTACCTCTCAGGTTCCCATGCGCCAAGAAATGTCATCTGTTTCCTTATTGTTGCAGCTTCTGCATAAGTCATTATAAGGCATTCCCAGTCTCCTAACGTAAATCCCTGGAGGCTAGCTATCCCTGCTATTAGATTTCTTAGATTTGGTGCAATCCAAATTCTGTTCTACATATATCCATGGCTGGCCAAATCTGTCTGGTTTCTCTAGGGATTCATTGGAATTTTACATGGTCCCAGCTTTAGCATGAGAGTCGGCCTTGTGTTACCTTTGATCTTCCTGGAAGTAAAATGAGGGTAAATGCCAAATGTCTCGTCTTTAGAGACCCCGGCATTCTTGAATAATTTTAGATGTGATCTATGCATTCTCTAAGGTTCGAATGACTCCGCTACTGTCGATAAATATGACAAACGAAACAGTCTGATACCAAGTTCGCACGGCATTAAGGCATAATTTAACCTTCAGTTGTTTTGACATGATTTCGAATCCGACATCAGAAATATAGAAAATATAATCGTTATTTAGTTTGCATAGATGATCCAGCAGAAAATGCATTTCTCGAGAAATCTTATACTAATAGACGCATAAACATCATCTATTCACTGAAATGAGTTGTGCTCGGTTACAGATACTCATCGAATAAAGTCGGCCTTTGCTACACGTAGGCTGTATTGATTTGCAATGTTCTAAACAGATACTCTATTACTTTCTCATTAAATTCTTTTCATTAGTACTCTCCTTCAGCTTATTATTCAAAGAAGCTTAATAACGCGACCTCCTGAGTTCTCCAAATGCTATCAATCGTCCATCAAATATCTATATCCAAGGGACTCGAAATGTTGAGCTGATTTTTTTGTCTGCAGCTGTAGAAATGAATTTCTCTAATACCCAAAAATATTTTACACTTCACTGGCCATTACAAATAGAATACCTAAAAACAAAAGATTTTTTATTATATTTTTCGTTGGAGGCTTTTAAATATTTAAAATTAAATCCCTCCCCAAATTACCAGAGAAATGTAAAACAAAAAAACTTATTTTTGAAATCCATAAATGAAACTGTTTTACAATTTTAAACTAAATTAATTCTATTCATTTTTTTCTTATTTGTTTTTCGATTTCTCTCCTATTTAGGCCAACAACATTAAAATTGTCCAGAGATTTTAAATCCCAATAGTATGTTGTTCATGTATAAACTTTAGTACCCTTTCTTTATTTTTTTTAATAAAAACACACTTACATACACATAAAAATTCATTGTTTTTTACTAATCCTCACAATTTTTTTCCAAATTTTATTTTTTCATACTTTTTCCTTCAGGCAACAGCAGCAAAATAAAAAAATAGTAAAAAAGCTAAAAACAGTAAAAACAAAACATAACGTAACATACAGAAAGAAACAAGTGAAAATAAAAGCGTAAGAAAGTGTAAAAAATATTTTAAACGCTTTCAAATTGGCTACAAAATTCAATATTTTCACATAAACAAATAGAAAGAAAAATAAAAGAAATTTGGTTAGTAAAACCGTTTAAATTAAAAGAAAAAAGAAGAAAAATAGCATTAACCAGAGACAGACGCAGCTAAATAGAAGAAGAAAATAAATTTTCATAATTAAGACGTTAACATAATGTTAAGTTCGCTCGATGCATTAGCTAGTAAAATATCACCTGGCTCAGGAAGCAAATCTCCGTCCCAGCAGCAGCAGCAACAACAGCAACAGCAAACAACAAAACAACAACAGCAGCAGCAGCAGCATCAACAAAAGCAGGAACATCTGTTGTCACAGACATCCTTTTATCAACAGGAGTGCACAGACAATCAAAAAAGTCATCAGCATCAGCAGCAACAGCATCAGCAACAATCATCTCATAGTTTACGTTTAAACGGTAATCATTATAATGGTGGTTTGGATAGCAATGGAAACAAATTATGCCACATCACTCACAATACCATACATCCCTATCACAAGCAGTCGTGCTCGCCAAACAGTTGTGGCAACACCAACACCAACACCATCACCAATACGGATACATTGTTGTTGCAACAGCAAAAGTTGGCAACGTTTGCAGCATCATCGACCCCACCAACGACACCGCTATCGGCCTCATCTCTATCACCCCAAGAATGCCTGCAACAACAGCAACTGCAACAGCAACAGCAACAACAACAGCATGAATTGTTCCAACAGCAGTTGCAACGTCAACAAAACTTGCATCAACACCACCACCACCAGCAGCAGCAACACCAGCAACAACAATCCATATCTGCACCCCTGTCACCAACAACTACATCCTCCCAGCCATATGATGAAAATGATTCCCAGCATGAGTTTAGCAGTTGTCTGAAGGAAAAGTGAGTAAAAATGATAGTTTTTGTTGTAGTTTTTGTAAAAGTTTTTCTCTTTTCTTTTTTTTGTTTTCTTATTTGTAATTGGATATAAAGTCATACCATTCTCTATACATACATACATACATACATTCATACATACATACCCCATCTCATTCTCTTGCTATTTATCTCTCGTCTCATCTCAATAGCTTATGTATGTTAAATAAGGATTTCCTCAACTGTTTGTATTTAATGTGTCTCTAAGGTTCCCATGCGCCAAGAAATGTCATCTGTTTCCTTATTGTTGCAGCTTCTGCATAAGTCATTATAAGGCATTCTTAGTCTCCTAGCATAAATCCCTGGAGGCTAGCTATCCCTGCTATTAGATTTCTTAGATTTGGTGCAATCCTAATTCTGTTCTACATATATCCATGGCTGGCCAAATCTGTCTGGTTTCTCTAGGGATTCATTGGAATTTTACATGGTCCCAGTTTTAGCATGAGAGTCGGCCTTGTGTTACCTTTGATCTTCCTGAAAGTAAAATGAGGGTAAATGCCAAATGTCTCTTTAGAGACCCCGGCATTCTTGGATAATTTTAGATGTGGTCTATGTATTTTAGATGTGGTCTCTAAGGTTCGAATGGCTCTGCTACTGTCGATAAATATGCCATACGAAATGCTCGGATAACAAATTCGCACGGCATTAAGGCACAATGTAACCTTCAGTTATTCTAATATGATTTCGAATCCGACATCAGAAATATAGAAAATATAATCGTTATTTAATTTGCATTGATTTACCATTGATGAAGCAACAGAAAATGCATTTCTCGAGAAATCTTACACTAATAGACGCATAAACATCATCTATTCACTGAAATGAGTTGTGCTCGGTTACAGATACTCATCGAATAAAGTCGGCCTTTGCTACACGTAGGCTGTATTGATTTGCAATGTTCTAAACAGATACTCTATTACTTTCTCATTAAATTCTTTTCACCAGTACTCTCCTCCAGCTTATTATTCAAAGAAGCTTAATAACGCGACCTCCTGAGTTCTCCAAATGCTATCAGTCGTCCATAAAATATCAATATCCAAGGGACTCGAAATGTTGAGCTGATTTTTTTGTCTGCAGCTGTAGAAATGAATTTCTCTAATACCCAAAAATATTTTACACTTCACTGGCCATTACAAATAGAATACCTAAAAACAAAAGATTTTTTATTATATTTTTCGTTGGAGGCTTTTAAATATTTAAAATTAAATCCCTCCCCAAATTACCAGAGAAATGTAAAACAAAAAAACTTATTTTTGAAATCCATAAATGAAACTGTTTTACAATTTTAAACTAAATTAATTCTATTCATTTTTTTCTTATTTTATTTCGATTTTCTCTCCTATTTTGGGCCAACAACATTAAAATTATCCAGAGATTTAAATCCCAATAGTATGTTGTTCATGTATAACACTTTAGTACCCTTTCTTTATTTTTTTAATAAAAACCACACTTACATCCACCATAAAAATTCATTGTTTTTTACTAATCCTCACAATTTTTTTCCAAATTTATTTTTCATACTTTTTCCTTCAGGCAACAGCAGCAAAATAAAAAAATAGTTAAAAAAGCTAAAACAGTTAAAAACAAACATAACGTAACATACAGAAAGAAACAAGTGAAAATAAAAGCGTAAGAAAGTGTAAAAAATATTTTAAACGCTTTCAAATGGCTACAAAATTCAATATTTTCACATAAACAAATAGAAAGAAAAATAAAAGAAATTTGGTTAGTAAAACCGTTTAAATTAAAAGAAAAAAGAAGAAAAATAGCATTAACCAGAGACAGACGCAGCTAAATAGAAAGAAGAAAATAAATTTTCATAATTAAGACGTTAACATAATGTTAAGTTCGCTCGATGCATTAGCTAGTAAAATATCACCTGGCTCAGGAAGCAAATCTCCGTCCCAGCAGCAGCAGCAACAACAGCAACAGCAAACAACAAAACAACAACAGCAGCAGCAGCAGCATCAACAAAAGCAGGAACATCTGTTGTCACAGACATCCTTTTATCAACAGGAGTGCACAGACAATCAAAAAAGTCATCAGCAGCAACAGCAACAGCAACAGCATCAGCAACAATCATCTCATAGTTTACGTTTAAACGGTAATCATTATAATGGTGGTTTGGATAGCAATGGAAACAAATTATGCCACATCACTCACAATACCATACATCCCTATCACAAGCAGTCATGCTCGCCAAACAGTTGTGGCAACACCAACACCATCACCAATACGGATACATTGTTGTTGCAACAGCAAAAGTTGGCAACGTTTGCAGCATCATCGACCCCACCAACGACACCGCTATCGGCCTCATCTCTATCACCCCAAGAATGCCTGCAACAACAGCAACTGCAACAGCAACAACAACAGCATGAATTGTTCCAACAGCAGTTGCAACGTCAACAAAACTTGCATCAACACCACCACCACCAGCAGCAGCAACACCAGCAACAACAATCCATATCTGCACCCCTGTCACCAACAACTACATCCTCCCAGCCATATGATGAAAATGATTCCCAGCATGAGTTTAGCAGTTGTCTGAAGGAAAAGTGAGTAACAATGATAGTTTTTGTTGTAGTTCTTGTAAAAGTTTTTCTCTTTTCTTTTTCATTTTCTTTTTTCTTTTGTTTTGTTTTTTTTTTGTTTTGTTTTCTTGTTTGTAATTGGATATAAAGTCATACCATTCTCTATACATACATACATACATACATACATACCCCATCTCATTCTCTTGCTATTTATCTCTCATCTCAATAGCTTATGTATGTTAAATAAGGATTTCCTCAACTGTTTGTATTTAATGTGTCTCTAAGTATGCGTGTATGTGTTTGTATGGGAGAAAGAGTGTTTCTGATAGAATGCTTGTCTTCCTCTTTCATGGTGTTTCCTGTTTTCTGCTTTTGTGTTGTGTTGTGTTGAAACGCTCATAACAATTTACTAATTTTATTATTTCTCCACACTTTTCTTCAATTCTTTTCTCTTACCATACTCTACGCCTCGTCTCCCCTTCCAAAGCGCTTAAAAGGAAAATTTATTAAATTTCCTTAAATTTTCTTTCGTTGGGGATGATACAGTTTTTCTCTAACCTTCTCTTCTTTTTTTCTTCTGCTTTTTTTTGTTTTGTTTTGTTTTTTAATTTCAAAGGTATTTGACTTGGCAAATGTGTGATGATCAACACGTTGCTGTTGCTGTTGCAGTTTAATAAACTCATTTACTAAGTAAGGAGGGGACACACAGCAATGGCTTTGAGAATTATTTTGCTTGCTAGTTGGTGGGGGGAGAGAGAAACAAACAATTTTCCAAATCATTGAAGCTATTGCTTGAGCTTAAGAATGTTTTTTTTTTTATTCCTTTTTTGTTTGTTTTAAACTAAAAAATTTAAACTTAACATATAGGGAGGACAGTTATAAGTGAGGGTAAAATTAATTTCAAATATGTAAAGCATGTTTGAAAACTATTTTTAGAGTGGAAATATAGAAAAAGGGGCTTGGAGGACCTCGTCCAAGAAATAATCAAATTAATTGGAAGCTATAGTAAGGAACGACATTCTAGGGGTATGAATAAATAATGTTGGTTTCCAAATGACGTTATAACTATTTCATATGGTTTCTAGTATTTTGGAATCTTAATCCAACTTGAATAAAAGTGCTGCTGAAGAACATTTATGGCTCATCAAAAACGTATCCTAAACAGGCTTTAAGGATTTCAATGTGCAAGAGAAACTATTCAGAAATTTTTATTTCGATTCGTAGCACCAATATGGTCCAGTCCAGTCATGCATTAGAAACAATTTTTCATGAATGTATTTGACAAAGCCAAGAAGAACTTTCTTAATAATTGAGTCATCCAAATAACAATTTTGAAAGGTTTGCAAGCACCAGGATTCATTTCATAATAACGCGAGACTACTTGATGATTTATAATATACGAAGATGGTACTTGAAGTCTGTAGAAATTCGAATCATATCTATCGATGGGAAAGAAAAAAATTTCTACAACCCTAAATGCAAGGAATCATACGCCAATGAATGAATGAATATCCATGGCGCCTCAAACCAAATCGTTGACATTTGAGTTGTCAAATATCAATTGAAAGTGTTCAGAAAAATGTAATATGCTCACTGACCATTCTTATGACTGTGTTGTATTTAAAGTTTTAATCAATATTATAACAATTTATGAATTTATTGACCAATAATGAAATTAAATTTTATATGAAATATTGAGCTTAATAATGTCGTTTTTTGTAATTTTCTTAATATAAGTGCATGTCTAAACATAGTATTAAGCTCAACGTATCTCAAAGGGTTTCTTAAGAGATAGATAATCCTGCTTTTATCCAGTAATGTAGGAAAAACTGGATTAATACGATAGCATATAGGCTTCGTTGCAGCTTTACATTCAACCTCGCGCTGTATCATGGGGAAACAAAACCGTTCTCCTATAAACTACACAGTCAAAGGCTCATGGAGTATACGATGGTTGAAACAGTATTCATTGATCTGTGAATTGATCCGTTATTCTAGTGAACTCCACAATTCAATGATGAAAACTGATTTGGTTACCGTTTAAGCCATTTTACTGCTATTCATTAATCATTCATTTTTACTTGCCTTGATATTCATTAGTAAATGATTTAAATTAATACATTTGGTAAAAATCTCAAATTATATTAAGTGACCCTAGTTTAATTAATTTGAGCCATATGTAGACACACGATACACAATAAATTAGATTTTTATCATCCGGTGATATTCGGATTAATGACTAGAATGCAAGGAATCTCATTTAGTGAACGATATTCCCTTAATTTTATCAAGCCTTCATGGCCCTTCAAACAATCTCTGCTACAGATCACAAGGTGTAAGCGATAATTTCAATAAGACCCTATTTAAGGCGGAGATACGTTCCAATAAGTTCCAGCGCTAAACGTAACAGCGTTAAACGAGGCAACTTAACAGGAAAGATGCGTTCGTACTGAGATTAGAGTTACAGTTGGAATTTCTTTTCTGAACAGACTAACAAAAGAGCGTTGAAAAATATACATTGTATACGCCAGAGATCAACAATGAGTACTCAAAACGATGAGTAGGTTCGAGTTATACTTATAATTTCAGATACTTATACGCATTCAAACTTATTTTAATATGATAGAAGTATTCGTCGTATTCATACTTAACAATATGCATGATGTTATTGACTTCCACTCGTTACTATTTAACATTCACACGAAGCGTAAAGTAAGTATGATTCGCGTACGAACACTACTATACTCACAAGAAGATTGTGTGTATGCTTTTCTTCTTGTGATCTTTGTCTTTGTCTTTCTTTTCTAATCTGTTTGTATATGCAACAACAACAACGGGTGTCAATTTTGATGAATGACTCGAATCACTTATAAGTATTATAAGTTTTTTTTTCTAAATTTATGAATCAAACACATTTCGAATGTTGTGAGTTTGATGTCAACGTGGAACTCATACTCATTGTAACCTATACTTATAAATCAATGATGTAGCGAGTAGGAATGAATCAGAATAGTTGAATTTCAATTTTATTGATTCACTTATACTCAAAATTCCATGAGTGCTTATGAGTAGCGGAAAAACGATTCATTGCTGATCTCTTGTAGACACCACTTTTTTCACTATATAGCCCACCGTTTTTAGTTAGCGCATGACTGTTTCATTTGCAACGGCGTAATACTGAAACAGCGTTAAGCAGGATAGCGGTTAGCGGTGTCCTACTGTATTTAAAATATCCCGTTGAAAAATATTACATTACAAGATACGAATTATGCCAAGTTAATATATTACGCTGTAGGATGTCGGATTTGACAGTCGTAACTAAATATAGTTTTACCGGAATTAACATCGTGTAATTTGTTGTCCATTTGAAAACAACAAAAGAAATGCCTCTAAACTTCCTGCCATACATACGCACATGTTGGTTAAATGTTTGCTTTTGAGTGTGTGTACACATACTCGTATGCTTACAATAGAATTGATGACTATACCACCTCAGGCTTATTATGGAAACTTAAATAAATGATTTATTCATTACACCTTTGAATCCCCACAAGACTTGTGATACATATTTATTTATTTATTTATTTATTTACATACATACATATATGAACGTATGTATGTTTATGTTATGAAACATTTGTTAATGTTTTTAGATTTTTATTGTTAAACAACTAACGCACCAAACTAAAGGTAGATTCACGGAAAGGCCTATGTTTTGTTAATAGTTTTAAAAGTAGTCAGTGTGAGTATTTGAGAATATATGTCTTGTAGTGTAGTATTTAGTTGTTTACATGCCATTGTGCTCAATTCTTACATGTGTGTAGACAGGACTTTTAGGACGGCAGATAATTTAAATATCCCTACTATTTCACTCAAATATGGATCTTAAGATTTAAACTTCGAAAACGAAGATGGAATCTTTTTCTTTTTTATGGATATGAACTAGGATTGCTCGTGTTTGTAGTTTAGCACTTTAACTAATACACTACGCTAGCGAAAAATATATTCAAGTTGACCATGGGTATCTTATTGCCAAAGTAATGATGGATCTATATGTATATCGTCGTTGAAAATCCAAAAATTTTTCTGATTTTACAGGAGAAGCAAAAAAGTTGTAAAATAACAAGTACTTCATATGTAGAAACATTTTGAATTATTGCTATAAAAACGATATTTTTGGTCGGAAAAATCTAAAAATTGGTAGAGATATGTTAGATAACCTCACGAATCATAATCAATCAAAAATTCGATTTTGATTTTTTTTTACGTACTTTTAGATTTTCGACGGCGATATATAATATTGCAGCTCAAATAGGGTATAGTTCTCTTCCTCTAACGAGTCTCGCTCAATTGTAGAAATTATTTTGCATAGTTTAATGAAATTGAGTTTAGAGTATAACTCCGATTTTAACTAAAATCTTGAGGATATTGTTAAGATTTCCTGTCTTAATGTAGTCTACGTAGTCTCGTAGATAGTGGGTTGGTTTACTAGATGTGAGACTACGGTTCAGAACGCAGGACGGACATCTCCATCTGTACGAAGCATAAAAAATATTTCTTAGCCGTCTTCCTCTCAGAAGATTTTTGTCAAAAGATCGGAGAATAAATTGAAATTGCCGCGAAAAAAGTTTTTTAAAAATTCTGTCTTTCGATGTTGATTTTAAACTATACTCGTAGGTCTCTCTATTCATGAATAAAAAAAAACACACACATACACACATACATACATACATAATTGGCCATTACAACCCTTCAGTCAGGATTACGACCTAGCTTCTCACACCACATATGTTGTGTGCGTTAATTTTATACACGAGTGGCGGGACCTACAGTTTAAAGTCGACTCCGAATGACAGATTTTTTTGAGAAGCTTTTCATGGCAATTTTTCTCTCAGAGTCTTTGCCAGAAATCTGCTGAGAGGAAGACGCCGAAGAAATATATTTCGTTTTGATGTCTGACCTGGGATACGAACCCGGGCCTTTTGTCAAATAAGCCAACACACTACCCACTAGACCACGGCGACTTCAAAAACACACTCACACTATGTAAATGGTATGATTAGCTAGGTTGTACTTCTAACTAAACAGTTGTAATGTCCAATTATGTATGTATGTGTGTGAATGTTTCCTGTCTTAATATTTCTCTTCCTATGGATAGAGATTTCCTACCACAATCTGGCCTGCACTGTTATTATAAAAGTGAAGTAATTAAATGGTTTAAAAAGGCATATCGAAGTCGAAATAGTCTAGTGGGTAGTGTGTTGGATTATTAGACATAAAGCCAGTGTTCGAGCCCCAGGCCAGATATCAAAACAAAATACAAAAAGTATTCCTTTGGCGATTTCCTCTTAGCAGATTTCTGGCAAAAAAAAACTCTAAGAGTAAATAAAACTGCCGTGAAAAGTTTCTTTAAAAAATCTGTCGTTCGGAATCGATTTTAAACTGTAGGCCCCGCCACTTATGTACAAAATTAACACACACAACATAAGCGGTGTTAGAAACTAGGTCAATAATCCTGACTAAAGGGTTGTAATGGCCAATTATGTATGTATGTATGTTAAAAGGCATGTCATCATTCCGAAGCTGTTAATGTAGTGAAAGCTCTTGCCATCATTTCAGTAATTAGCTTCCAATGCCAATATCTACTTCCAATTAGACATAAGGCTATATAAAATGTTTAATCTTACTTAATGATATTCGTTCTTTCATTTTCTTTAAGATCTTTGTAATTCCCTGTCTTTTTTATTTGAATACACGTACCATAGACTCGGTAATATATTAGCCTGCTGCAGTTCTAGCTGCCGTAATTATTTTAGACTGAAACTGAAATTATTTCATCTAATCTTGTGCCAGTTTTTCGATCTCTTTTAACCCGCAAACTTGCCTGATTGAATATATTAATCATTTCATGGGCATACGTTTCAACCGATAATATCAACTGCTTTCTACGAAGTATTTCAATGAATTTTCTTTACTTTTCTTTATCCTTTCATGACTCTTTCTTTTTTCTTTTATTGCCTTTCAAGTAAATTCCATTTCAATTGTGTTCGTTCGTACATTCTGTTGGCAAACCTTCACCTTTTGCGACTTTGAACAATTTATGTATGCTTGTGAGCTGCTGTTTCTTACAGCGCTTGACTAATTTAATGTTTTATAGCCTTTGACATATTGTTTTAAAACAATATGGGTTTCCTTATAGTCCTGCCATACGCCTATTTGTGGATGTATGTGTAAATGTGTGAATGTGTTGTTGTTTTTTGTATTTGTCGGTATAAATTTCCTGCCAGTTCGGTTTTTATAATGCCTGCCAGCTCGATGTCTGTGTGTATGTGGAAAGCAAACTGCTTTAGTAAGTTACTTCAAGGCATAATATAATGTTTGTGTCTTAGTTTTTTTTTTCTTGGGTGGGGGAGGAGGGGGGTTGGATGTTTGTTTTTGATTTGTTTAAGTGTACAGGTATTAGTGTCAATAACACAAGAAACATTAAAATATGGTAAATGTTTGTATATGTATAATCACTGCTAAGATCCGGTGTGCTGCGCTAAACCGTTGCACTTTATGTTAGTGAAAGTTTTGTTCAGTGTCATCATCATAATTATGAAGGCTTAGCTGTTGGACGCAGGATTAATATTCTGAATGTATATATAAAAAAATAACTTATTCACCCCTATCGCAAATAACTATTCCCATAAAAAATTCCCAAATTTCGCCATTCCCAAAAAATTTTTTGGGAGTGAATTTTCAAACAAAAAAAAAAATTTCGCATCGTCAACGTTTATTCCCAAGAATTATTTTTTAAAATTAATTTCCAACACCTGCCAAAGGGTACAAGAAGGGAACGCAAATGTAAATAAAGAACAGATTAATTGCATGGTGGAAGCGATGGTAGCAATGAATTATAAAATATAAAAAGGGGGTTATTAAGCATGTATAAATCACATGCTTACAATCGCAACATTTAGGCTGTTGTAGCCTTTTCTGTTGAAGTATAAATGTCGGTTCTTTGACGGTGCGATAATTTGTACATGTATGCCGTCTATACTATCCACAACACCTGGAATTTAAATTTTGTGTAAAACCATTTTACAATCTCTTTCTTTTCCTACTATCCACCGAGGACATAAAACTCTTTCTATGGGGGGTATGCCAAATTCCATGCCGTAGAGGGACCAGTTTTCCATTGATACACTCAGCAGGTATTTGAACCCTTTTTTGTTCACCCTGTAATATTCCTGGAATCTGTAAAGGATTTATCGTAATATTCTTAGTTTAGCTCAGGGAGTGATAGTGAATTCGATTCATTTCAAAAACATCTTCTCTGCAACCTTTCCATGGATTGTTTCTCCTCTTCCAGCACCAAAAAATGAAGATATGAGCTTCTCATTTTTTAATATTTGTATTGTTGAGAGGTAATTCACAATAAAAAATATTTGTTTATACAGCATTTATCATTAATTCACAATAAAAACGTTTACTGCCAATATATTCGCAATACGGATTTTTTGGGATGGGAATAAAAGTTTACTCCTAAATGACTTATTCCCATAATATTCACGATAGGGGGGTTATTGCTATACATAATGCCAGGAGAATCAGATATGCTGTTGTAACAAGTAACTAATCTTGAACAAACAAACAAACAAACGGAAATACCTTTCCATATTATAAAAGTTATGGATTAAACACTGAAAAAAATTTCATGTTTCGATATCATATTTACTCCTGGGCTAGTCTTCGGAGGAAATAATATTATCGTTGAAAATCCTTTTGTATTTTTACAATTTATCTCGTATGCTAGAGAGATTAAGAAATTTTTGAAATTTTTTTCACCGTGTAGGAGAGTTGTTCTATATATTTTCAGTGTTATTTATAGTTTAAATAAATATTTTTGTTTGTATTTTATTGTATTTGTGAACTGCCACAAAGTCGAACAAAAAGTCATTTATTATTTCGAATTCAAAGGACACAATCAGGTGTGTGTGTGTGTGTGCGGGTACGGGTGCGAGGATGCAAATAAACAAAAGGTGTAAAACAATATTTGATTGTCGCTTGGTCTGGCTTACAAAATTAATTGTATTGCTTATTGGTGCCATTAAAAGAATTTCCAAAACATAAGGAGAACCAAAATTTAAGAACAAAACAAATTTTTTTTTACCAGTAAAAAAGAGTTTTATAAGACCGTCCAATCCTATAATCAAGAATGGGGACTATTAATTAATTAATTGTAGGTTTCGAGCAGTTTTAGAACGTTCTCACCAGAATCGCTTAGCAGTCAAACGATTAATCACAAGTGATTTAATTATGACTGATTTAAGAAGATTTTCTCTATGGTAATTTGCTTTTGCCGAAATATTGTTGAGAGGAGGCTGTCGAAAGCCCTATAATTTTTTGAAACTTCCTTTTTCTCAAATTTGAGGTTTAGGAAAATATTTATACTAGAAATACGATGGCAATAAAATTTTTGATAAATTGGTGAAGTTTAAGGATAAATCATATCATTTTGAATGTGACTTTCCATTGGTTGCCTTCGCATAATTTCTTTTGAATCTACTCCGTAGTCAAAGATGTCTAGAAGTTTCATCTGCAGTACATCTACTTTCCATATCCAATCATTACTTTTGATATTCTTTGAACATTATTTTCAATTTAAATTTGTGTTAAATTATCAGTGGAAATGATGAATGATGATGAATTCCTTGTGGGGCATATAGTGTCATCGACAATAAAACAAATTCTGGAATGAAATTTTCTCTTCTTAGCTTAGAAAAGTTGGTAGAAATCACATTTTCTTGCTTCTCTACTTCCTTCTTAGACTGCTCTGCATAAGTCATTTGAGGAAATTCCTAATCTATCAGTTTGCCAGGAATTTGTGTGAATTGGTATGCCTTCCAATAATATATGGGCCTGTGGAATTTGCATTTGTGATTTACGGAGAGAACAGAAAGAGTTCTTTTCTCATCCACACAGTAACAGGTAGAGTTGTATATTACTGCACGTGATCTTGTTGCTAATGAAATTCATCCTTCCTTCCTTCCTAACTGAGGCAATCGGAATTCCTTTGTCCTGTAACATGTTCACCAGTGAATCAAATTCTTACCAAATGTTTTTATCCTGCCGTGTAAGCTTTACGTTTTTATTCTAAATTACTTTAGAAATCTCTTACAAATATTGGCGAGTAAGGCCGGCAAATAGCCATTTATTATGGACGTCATCGTAAAATGATTGTCTTAATATATTAACAGCTTTCTGAGATAATCCCATCACCCTGCAAGTCACAGCCAATATAAATAGTATCAGAATCTGTATCAGTCTTCTAGCTTAACTTTCTACTTCAACCTAAGCTCAGTCAGAGTATAGCAAATAATGCTGTAGTCGACAGAGGAGTGGACAGAGTATACTGCTAAATGCCTCTGTACCAGAGATAAGCAATGAATTAAAAGCACTCATGCAATTTTGAGTATGAGTGAATCAAAGAATTAAAATTCTACTACTCTGATTCATTCGTACTCGATACAACATTGATTTATAAGTATAAGCAGCAATGAGTGTGAGTACACCGCTGATATCAAACTCACAACATTCGAAATATGTTTGATTCGAGTGATTCGAACCATTCATCAAAATGTACAGTTTTTGTTGTTGTTGTTGTTGCATATACAAACAAAGAAGAAAGGAAAGACCAAGACAACAAGTAAAGCATACACACAATCTTCTTGTGAGCGTAGTAGTGTTCGTACGTGAATTATACTTACTTTGCGTTTCATGTAAGTGTTAAATAGAAACGAGTCAAAGTGAGTAACATCGTGCGTATTGTTAAATATGAATACGACGAGTACTTCCAACTTTGAGTATAAATATGATATAAAATAAGTATGAGTGCGTATAAGTATATGAAATTAAATGTATGACTCGAACGTACTCATCGTTTTGAATACTTATTGCTGATCCCTGATCGATATGTATCTTGAATATTTATTCAAGAACTTGTGATTATTATTGGTTAGTAGCTTCAATTATGGACCAAAAAAGACAATGTAGCTTAAATACATATGTACCAGAGATCAGTAATGAATCGTTTTTCCGCTACTCATAAGCACAAATGCAATTTTGATTATGAATGAATCAATAGAATTAAAATTCAACTACTCAGATTCATTCGTACTCGCTACAACATTGATTTATAAGTATAAGTAGCATTGAGCATGAATAGAATCATTCTGATTCATTGAATTTAGAATTATACTTATAATACTTATAAGTCATTCGAGTGGCTCGAATCATATATCAAAATTTACAGTCTTTGTAGTTGTTGCATATACAAATAAAGAAAAAAGGAAAGGCAAAGACAACAAGCAAAGCATACTCACAATCTTCTTGTGAGTATTGCAGTGCTCGTACGCGAATCATACTTATTTTGTGCTTCGTGTAAATGTTAAGCAAAGTCGATGTCAATAACATCATCCGTATTGTTAAGTATAAGTACGACATGTACTTCCAACTTTAAGTATGAGTAGTATGAATGCGTATAAGTATCTGAAATTATAAGTATGACTCGAATCTACTTGAATACTCGTTGCTGATCTCTGCTCTGTACTATGACTGTTTATTTACACCACTTGTCAGCCACATTACATATGTCACAGGAGCATGAAATAAATCAACCCATAACAATAATTTTTAGAATCAAAAGAACATTTGGAGAAATTAACTTTGCTTCAAGCCTTCATGGTGGTATGCTGGACAGACATGATCAATACTCACTAACGCATGGCGTTAACAAAATTTCAATGTTTAGTGGTTTCAACGAAAACGGAAATAAGAGATAGAGAGAGAGAGAAAGAGTGAGAAATGAATGAAATAAATGTCAATCTAATCAAAAAGTGTTGACATGACCCAAAAAACGAAAACGAAAAAAAATTGTGTCTGTGGCTAAGGGTGGCTGTCTAAAAACATAAACAATTTTTGGAATTTTAAATGGTAAAGGACAACCGAAAACAAAATAAAAAAATATTCAAAGCCCACATACTCAGTTAGCAAACGAATAATTTTTTTTTCCATTTTATTTCAATAAATCGTTAAAATGTGTTCAATATTGTAGCCAAGTACTACTCGTATGTGCATAAAAAACCGAAAAAAAATTTTTTTTGTTTTTGCTTGTATAATAAAATAAATAAATGTAAGAAGGAAAAAAAGCTTCAAATAAAAATTAAACAAAAATAAAATAAAAAAACTTGTATATGACCAACAGATATGCCCACAGTTCTGTGGTTAAAAGTTCAATGTAAAACAAAATAAAGAGGTGAAGTGTGGCATAAAAAGAAATTCCGAAAAAAAATTTTTATTTTTTACATTTTTCCATGGAAAATTTATTAAAAAAAAAAAGGAGTGAAGTAAAACTAATAAAATACACATTTTGTTCGATATCTTGCTGATGAAATTACAAATCTACTACTGTACATACCAAACCACTTTCATTATTTAATATTAGGTTCGATAAAAAGCATGTCGTATATAATTGGAAATTACAACCCTTGAATCAAGAGTACCATCTAGCTTCTAACACAACTTACGTTGTGTGTGTTAATTTCTTACATAAGTGGCGACATCAGCATAAACTTCTCATGGCAATATTATTAAATCTCAAAAATCTTTTAAGAGAAATTTGCCGAGGAAATATTTTTCTAATATTTCGTTTCATTCGAAATGTTTAAACAGAGACCCCATGCTTAATAAGCCATCACACTACCTACTAGTCCACGACGACTTCATGCCGAATTTATGAAAATTAAATCATGGAACCATTTGGTAAAATCACTGGTATTCTCTGAATGGTTTCAAAAGCTCATGGTAGTTTCAATATTTTGATACTTTAGTTTCCAATTTTTATACAGTGTTCTGATTTCGGGAATGGAAATTTTATTGGAAACAACAAACTGGTCTTTTTGTCATTTATCAGGTCCACTTTCAGTAATACTCTTTCAACATTTGCACAACCCGCTGTACCATCTTGTTGTAACTGACCCAGTAGGGATGTGAACACCATTCCACCATAATTTTTGTATGCCCCAATATTTGTAAAGGAGTTTTAGTTTTTGATTTCCTATCTCCGATGTTTGAAACTAAAATCTATCGATGTTTCGCATATTTTTACAGTTTTTTTTCGATTAATCCTTTTTGGTTACTTGTTTTTAGTCTTTTTTGGGGATTTTTTTCCATTCTTTTTTTTTAATTTTTTTTAGCAGCTACACTCGAAGTTGCTTTTTATTTCTGCATAAGCACAACATCAGTTTTTTATGGCAAAAAACAAATCGTTAGGGGAACAACAACAACCAAAAAAATAACAAAAATTTTTGCAAACAAGCACCAAAAACCATGGAAACTCTACTGCAATTCAGTCACTCACATACTCACGTACTCACTCACTGACTGCTGCTTCACTCTCTATTGAATATAGATTTTTAGAAAAGGAATGAAAAAAATCCAACTTTTGTTCGCTTTTTTTTTGGTTTTGGGTATTTTATGAGACGCTTGTTAGCATGTATTGGCTACTTACCACCCTCGAGACAGCGTGCAAAAATATTTAAGAGGTCTGCTGTTATTTTGCGTTTTTTTTTCTCTCTCTTCCTCTGAAAAGTATTTTTCTTTATTGGAAAGCACAAAAAAAAAAAAACAAAGTGCAGTAATAGACAACCTCAGGGCAAAGGAAAAGTTTTTTTCTTTTTAGTTTTTTTTTTTTGTTCATAAAACTTTCTTTTGTTATTAAAAAGTATTTCGATTGATTTTTGGCTCAAAACAAATATAAAAATGCAAAAATTCATAAAACAGCTTCAGGGTTTAAAGCCCACAAATAAAGAATACTTTAAACCCTGGTTGGTTTTGCTTTAGTATAAACCGCTTTAGTATACACAACGTACGTAAGTGGTCATTACAAACTTCCAGTCAGGTCTACAATCTAGCTTCTCACAGCACCTATGTTGTGTGTGTTAATTTTTGTACATGAGTGGCGGGCTCTACAGTTTAAAGTCGACTCCGAATGACAGGTTTTTAAGAAACTTTTCATGGCAAATTTATTTACTCTCTGAATTTTTGACAGAATTCTACAAAGAGGAAGTCGCCGAAGAAATATTCAAATTTTGTTTTGTTGGAGATGTCTGATGTCATGTTTGAAGCGTAGTCTTATATCCAATAAGCCAGCACTTTATCTATAATAGAACATTGCTAAGTATTTCGTTTTGTTCACAACTTGTCGTACTTTGTGTAAAGATATTTCGTGCGATATTTTGTTTTTAATGCAGTTCCAAAACTTGTCCAAATTTGGGTTTGTCAATTTCTAACCGAGTAAATCTACCGTCATCATCTAAAACGCTCTCAGACGCTCTCAAAGCTGTACTATGTAGTCAGACTTCCTGGTGCTTATTCACTGCCCATACTCGATCTGTGCTACCCGCATGACCTAACGAATTATATCTTTGACCGTGTTGCCAGTTCTTCTAAGGCGAGCGTGTCAAACCCCGTTGCAAATCGTTTTCAACCGTTACAATCAGATGATTTGAACACATCTTGTTCTGCAGTTTGGTGTTCGTTAGTAGTAGGCTTATCTGGATTAAACATTGAATCAATTTCTGAACTCTGCCATTACAACATTTCAATCAGGGTTACAACCAAGCTGCTCATATCACTTATGTTGTGTATTTTAATTGTATACATAAGTGGCAGAACCTACAGTTTAAAGTCGATATGGAGCGACGGATTTTTAAGTAAGTTTTCATGGCGATTCTTTTCACTAACAGAGTTTTTGCCTGAAATCTGGAACTGCCAGAATTTAGCGCTTATTTCGAAGAATTGTTTTGTTTTATTTCGTTTTGTTGCAGACGTCTGACCTAGGGTTTGAACCGTAGCCTTACGTCTAATAAGCCAACACACTACCAATTAAACTCAAAATAAAATTCCTTTTCGGGGCCTTAGATGGGACACTTCTGTATATACAGGCGAATAGTTTATATTTATTGTTATTTGACTAACCGGATTGATGTTGGCTTTTTGTACTTATAAAGCTTTTATAACAATATTGGCTGCATTTGCAAGTTTACAAATATTTCTTGCAAAACTTGCATTAAAAATGATGGCAAAGATTAATGACGTCGCTTTTTCTTAAGTTTTGCATCAATCAATGGCAATAAAAAAAGACACAAATTTTTTGGTTAAATTATGTGGAATATTGAGACAGCAAGAAACATAAAAATTATAGACTCTCCAGACCGGCTGACTAGATAAGAGGAAATGTTTAAATTTAAAAATGAATGAAATTTTTCAATAGTTTGCTGTCATTGTGCTAGTGTTCTTAACAATTCAAATATGTGAGGAGTGACAGTAGTCTAGTAGGTAGTGTTTTGGCCATGGTTCAAACCCATCAATATTTCTTTATTTTAGCAGATTTCTGGAAGTTTCTCTGAGAGTAAATAATATTGCCATGCAAAGTTTCAAAACTCTGTTTTTCGGTGTCCACTTTAAACTGTTGATCATGCCACTGATGTATAAAATTAATATACCCAACAGAAATGGTGGGAGAAGCTAGGTCGTAATGCTGACTGAAGGGTTGTACAGGGTGGCTGATATATAATGCAACAAAGTAAAGCGCTATATTTTTTTAATTTTTAATTTTATTGCTCGAAAGTAAAAGGTTTGTTTGAAATGGTCACCTTCGGTACGAATTTTGGCCTTCAAACGGCCGACAAAGCTATTACAGGCTGCACGAAAGTGGCTCTGCGGTATTTTGGCCCTTTACCGGCAAAGCGCCGTCTTGAAATAATCGACACTTTGGAATTTTTTAGTGAGAATCCCCGGGATCAAAAGAATGAGATCCGGATATTTTGGTGGCCATTTTGCGGTAGTAATGAAGCGTGCTGAGTGCAGTGGTGCTGAATCCTGTTGGAATGTCTATGGTCTGCGGCCGAAATATTTGTCTGCCCAGGGCTTCAATACTGTTTAAAACATTTTTTCGATAATATTCGGTATTTATTTTGACCCCCGGTTGATAATACATATCAGCCACCCTGTAATGAGCCATATTACATATGTATGCAGTTATATATGCAAGTGTATTCTGTATGGTCAGTGTTTTTAGCAGAATATATGAATCTGGGTCGTGGAATTAAACAGGACTCATGGGAATAGAATACAATTATAAAAAACATTGAGGTTAGCGTCTTAACAACTTCCATATAAATCGGAAAAATTATTGTTCGTATATAAATTAATGTAAACCTCTAGAAAAATTACCCTTTATTCAATTTATATGAAATAATGTTTAGATGTCTAAACATAATAAATAATTTACAATTTAATCTATTCGTAACACTTTTTGTTTTCTTCTGCCGACAACGTTGTAACGCTGTGTAAATAAATTCTTGAAAATATTGAAAATATTTTTCCTGTACAGAATTTTTAAAAATTTCCTATGAATTCTTTCCCCTTTTCTTCTTTGGTACATTCTATTTCTTTTTCATGCTCATAATGTTTCCTTTTCTGAAGTACCATTTGTTGTTATTTATGTCGCAATATTTATGTGGTTTTCGATCACATCAAAATAAATGGGAAAAACGATAACGTTAACAATATGAATAAAAAAAAAGCAGGAGAGAAAAGAAAATATAATAATAATAACCGATAAAATATGTTTTTAATATTCATTTACAATATTTTTATATTTTTTTTTTGTGAAGCATTTATTTATTATATTGACGATGATGGTAAACAAGTCAATAATAATGGCAGAGCAAAATATTCAAAACTTTATTAGATAATATTGTAGGAAAAAAATTATTTGCTGTCAACAGAATACATAACAAGAGACGAAATAAAAAAAGGGGATTCAGTAACAATAATAATAAAAAACCATCGCAAGACGAGACAAAATGTCTCTGAAATATGTTTAATTTTATTGGAAACTATACTTTGAAAATGTTGTAATGGCACAGCACATTTTTGTGATTTTGTAAATAAATTGTTTATTTTTGTTTCTTAAATGAATTCTTGTCGCGAATTTACAATTATTGGCTTCTTAAGTGGATTGTTTTTGAGTAATTTATAATAACAGAACAGTAATGTTGCTTAAAATACCTTAAGAATATACAAAATGTATTCAAAACAGGAAGCGATTATCTCTCTGTTTTTCCTGTTTGTCAATGATAGAATCACCTCTGGCCGACTCTTGACAAGTAATGAAAGATTTTAAGAAAATGAAGAAGAAGAACTATCAACTCACAATAAGTGAAATTTCAATTGACGTTGAAGCCTTCCAGTATTACTTATTGGTGTAGGCTGTAATTTGTTCTAATGATCATACGCTGTGAATAATCACTGAAATTCATATAATCACTGAATGTATTCATTCAGGATTTAGGATAATTTTTTTAGGATCATTTTGCACGCTCAACACGAATCGAAAACTTTCCATTACATAAGGTTTTCGAGAAAAAAGGGGGTTGAAACCCCTAAAAATCGCTATTTTTGGTAATTTTTGAAAAATTGTAGACCTAATTACTGACGGACTAGAACCATCGCTATTGTCAGAAATTGACAACTGATCTTTGCAAAGCCAAATAGTTGCATGCCTTTAAAGAATGGGGTGGAATTTATGTACCAGGGCTGCAAGACAAAAAGAAACAGATTAACTTATAAATTGTGGGGACGCTGATTACCGATCTTCATTCCGATTTAAAAAATTCAAAAATGGCAATCGAGGTTTATAAAAATTAATCATATTTACAAAAACACTTGGAGCCATTTTATTTGCATAAAAAAAGGCCAAATTTGCAGGGCTAGTGTAATATGCTGAATCCATTTCTATGTTTTGTTCATTTCATTATGGATAGAATATTTGCTGTTTGATGCCAGTCAAGATTAACGTCCTAGCAACAGAGTAGACTTAAACCACACACCGACTATACAGAGCATGGTTCGTTTGTTTATTTGCCAAGCTGTTTAGCTACTGTCATCTGCAAAACTATTCCCGCTTTGTTTACGTCTGTTTCGTTCCTCTGTTTGATGCCACTATTTTGCCCAGATAGCTTAAGTTATCTCCACTTAAACTTTCCCAATATTCTAGATTTTGCTTAGGGCGCATAATACAACAGTTGAGCTCTATTTCCTTCTAGCCATTAGCCAGCGACTTCATTATATTCTAATTATTTATCTGCATAACCTCCATGTCGGCTTCAAGTATGCAAAACATTCCAATCCCTGCTTCACTTCCCTTTAACAATCTTGACTACAATTGACTGCACCCAGTCTGAGTTGAGCATTGCCAGTAAAATTCTTTAAATTCATAGATAAAGATCTGGCTTGTCCAGAGCATACAACGAGATGTATTTTCTTATTCTTATTTGCACTAAGCAACTACACACACCTATTAAAAGTATTTACTTTAGAGCACTTGAAAATGTGCCTTGAGTTTTACACTAAACCACCATTCGTTAAAATACTGCTCAGGTTGCAGAATAACCAGCCGTTTCCAATATGCTACTGTTGCAATGTGAAGCTTTTGGTATTTCGTCGAAATTATATGGCCAGTGGTTTGCCATGAAGGGTGCTTAAAGCTTCTCGAACATGTATAGTCTAGTATCAAAAGTACCTGTAAGTGATAGTTGAATTGAAATTCTTAATACAACAACAATATGGCTTAAGTGCTATTCAATATTTTTTCGTAGTCTACTAAAGGAAAAATTTTTTCGCCGTCGACTGGTCAATGGATCCCAGCAGCCATTGTATAAGTAACACTATTTTGTTTCCATAGAAACTAAGCAGATTAAGGACTCCTATTAGCAGTAAACTCCCCACACTCTAGTTCTACAAAATCCAGTGCATGAGTGGAGACTAGGGATGCCAATCGGGAAATCCCGAATCTCGAAATCCCGGGATTTTCGGGATTCACAAAATCCCGAATCCCAGGACTTTTGAAAACTTGTCCTGGGATTTTTCGGGATTTTCGGGATTGTGAATTCATATGTATTTTGACCCTACAAAAGGTCCTGAAAAAAATTCTATATTACTTGACTTCGGTAATGGCTTCTCAGATGAGGAAAACCTCACTTTCATTGATAAAAAGTTATTTGATTCCATCGGAGAATGCAAAACCAACCCTATAAAACGAATTAATAGGGTAACTGATATAGATACTCAGCTGTCCAAAGAAATAGATTTATTTACATCAGGAGGTGGTAGGGGTAAATATTTACAAGCTCCACTCAGCTATCTTGGAACTATTTTAGCAACAAATGTTGATTGCGAGAAGTGTTTTTCAACGGCAGCATATGTTGACAAAAAAATTCGTTCAAGCCTTTCAGATCATTGTTAGAATCCAAATAATTTTCTTACAACTACTGCATTTACTGCTTTTTTGTTACTTTTTATATTGCTTTTTTGATATTCTATTTTTAATGGCATATAATTCTGATATAATTGGAATATAAATGATTTTTTTAACAAAATATTTTTCTTATTAGGAGAAAATGGCGATTTTTCCCATGATTTTTCGGGATTTTTGGATCCCGAATTATCCCGAAATATCTTGGGATTTCGGGATCGGGATTTACAAAATCCCGAATCCCGGGATTTTTAAAAATCGATCCCGTTTGGCATCCCTAGTGGAGACCATCCCATGACTTATGTACATATTTGCAAGGCCGGACATTTCCAACATTTCGATTTCGTCTGCCCATATCATCTTGATAGAGCCCCTAAAGCCAACACTTTAAATATTTATCATGTGTTGTTGCAATGTAATTACGGCTGTATGTGGGCTAATAATCAAGCTTGTTTCTGCATAAATTTAAATTTCTCACCTGATGTTGTGCATTATTTAATAACAACACTCCTCTTCTATTGCCGTCAGTTTATGTTTATGCAACTATTTTTATGCAACATTATAATTTTCTTTAGCAACAACAACAACAACAACAAAAAAGTAGGAAAGTAAAAATATTACTACAGTTTACAAACACATGTGTAAACATTTTGAAAAAAATTTAAAACAGTTGCGAAGAATTTTTGCAGCAGAGATGGATAAATAAAATTGTTTTTTTTTTTTGTTTATCGCCCTTAATTTACATGAAAAAACAATTGCTTTTGACCATCCCTGCATGATAATCAAATCATAGTTTTATGGGTCACAAGTATATATTGAAAATGAAATTGTTGTTGTTGTTGTTAAGCATTTGAAAATTATTCATAATCACGTTAGAAATTTGTGCAGCACGATGACTACGTATGTATACAGAAAGGAGAATGCGTTTATTTTAACCACAAAAATTATTTTAAAATTTATATCATCTCGTACGTTAGAAAATATTGGGTCAAATTGTATATGAAATTACCAGTCTATGGCCTCGTAATTGTTTACAATTAGGCTGCCTTAGGCTATAATTTAATTACATAAACTGTTCGAATACATATTTGGGTTAAAGTTAAATAAATGCATAAACGGGGTTTACGGAAATTGTTTTTATTTAAGAATTTCGCTTAACAGAGAGGCAATAATTGGATTTTAAATTTTAAAGCCATGTTTCAGAAAATTTTGATATCAGTGAAAGACGGAGGGGGGAGAAAGGGAGGTAAATAAAAAAACTTTAATTATCGCATTTATTTAATCAAGAAGTTTTAAACTTAAAATTTCTCTTACTTTTTTTGTCCATTTCTCCCAACAAACACACCTATTTTGAAGTCAAAAAACCACTTAAATGACCTTAAAAATAATGCTTCGCATTGATAGAATTCATGAGAAATAGTGGCACAGAAAATCCAATAAAAAAAATAAAAAACTTTTCCCAGCTAAACTATGCAAATAACCCAAAAAGGACGATTGGAAAAAAGTGTTCTTTTCCTTGCATGTATCGCATAGACAATGCCTGTATGCATGTGTGTGTGTGTGTATGTGCAAATGGAAAATGAAAATAAAATTCCGGAAAATGTGAACAACAATTGCCAGAGCCAGTTATAAACGAAATGTATGCTGGTGGTGTTATAGGTTTTGCCGTTTCATTCACTTCTTCAAACTTTTTATCCGACAATCGATTTTCAATTAAATTTTTTAACCCAGTTTTCCTTTTCTTTCATGCAAAAACTGGTCGAAATAAATAGCATAACGACACTGCCTTCAACGCCTGTCTATGTAGTACAACGTAGAGAGTGTATGTGTTTGTGTATGTGCCATGTCTACAATTTATAAAAGTTTATTTAAGGAAAAGTGTGAGTGAGTCCTTTTGCTTGCCATTGTATTTTGCAGCAGATTTGAATAGGCCAGAATGGGTGCAGCAGGAATAATTGCAAGAACAAGTATTTAATGGTGTTTGCTAAACTAAACTTTTATAGTTTAATTGAATCGCATAAAAAAAAGGGGCGGTGACTTCAAATTGGGTTACACTGGTTTTAATTAAAAAGTATAATTTTCTTTCAACGAATGTATGTCAAATTAAATCGATTTCAGTGTATCAAATTTAAATTGTTTTTTCTTAATTAATACTGCACGTGAAATTTGATATTTTAAACGAAAATAAATTCAAAAGGATTTATATTTACTTTGCAACTTAATAAAACAATTGGCTCCCCATCCCAAGGCCCAATTGTTGTACATGGCCGGCAGGCATGCTGAAATATTGGGGAACCAAAGACGTATGCAGGTCATCTACATAATGCCACAATAGGGACTCTTAATCGGATTAACAATAGGATCATTGGCTACGACAGCAAAATGCTTCACAGAATAGTTTGTGGAGTAAACGGATATCTCCTGATTTAGTTAGGCAACCGGGATGTTATAAACTTCCTTACGCACTTTGCAATCCACTAATGCTAAGGAATTCTCAGAGATATTCAAAGGATTCTGTCTTTGCCAGTCAACAGTAGTATTAAAGGTGACGCAATGCTTGTTGAGTGCTGAATTACTTAGACAACTGTGCTGCAATCAAGGTCCTTACGAACATTACTTCGACATCCGTTTTCGTCCGTTCATCTTGCAACCTCTTGATGACTATATTCCTAATCCATATCTAGAATTTTTGGATCGATGATTTGCTTTTTTTGTTCGATGATTTACGTTTTCAGGTCTATGGCTTGCATTTTTTTGTCGATGACTTGCACTCTATTGGTCAATGATTTGAATTTTTTGGTCAATGACTTGCCTCTTTTCGGTCGATGACTTATATTTTTTGAAGATGGCTTCCGGTTTTTGGCTTGGTGGATGATTTCCATTTTAAGGTCAATGATTTATATTTTTTGGTCTATTACACGGATTTTTTTATTCGAAGACTTTTTTTTTTTTCTTTTATAAAACCACACTCAGGGGATGACCCCTACTTATGCAGTGCATTGTGCAGGTTTTTAGGAAAGGTGGAAATAGGGAAGATGCGTACGGCAAGGAAACGAGTTGCAGCTGGTGACTATAAAATGGCCAGTGCTATACCTTCACCATTAGACAGTCTACAGTAATCCAAGCAATAGCAATGCCAAGAAGCCCGCAGTTTAATATCACTTATGTTGTGTCTGTTAATTTTATACAGAAGTGGCGGGACCTATAGTTTAAATTCGACTCCGAACGACAGATTTTTGAGAAACAAGAAGAGAAAGAGAAGAAATCGCTGAAAAAATACTTTTTTTATTTTTTTTTTTAATTTTGATGTCTGGCCTGGGACATATATTGCATATTTAAGTCGACGACTTGCATTTTCTGTCATAGCTCCTTTTTTGTCGTTGGGAAGCATTTTTATCGATGATTTAATTTTTTTTTTCGATGACTTGGATTTATGGATCGACAACTTGCATTTTTTGACTTGAAAGTCACCGATAAAAAAGCAAGTCCTCGACTTACTCCAAACGTTTTTCAGTGAAACATATTTTAAAGTATTGCAAAATAAAACTGGCATTCCAACATGTTTTGCTCTTTAATATCATTACCTTTGCCCACTCATCCAGAATTTTTTGATTTCCTTGTTTCGTTATCTTTTTTTTTTGTCATGAATTGCCCTTGAAGAAAATGTTAAAGAAAAAATTTGAAAAGATAAAATTATAATCAATAAATTCAGCATAAATTTCATAAAAAAAAAAATTTTGTTTAACAAAACTTTTTATGACTTCCTTAATAAAATGATTATAAAACTGTGAACAAAAAAGAATTCAAAATTTTATCACCATTTCGCATTTAAACCTTCCTTCTTTACGCCCACTTGCACCTCAATAAAACGGGCAGAGGAACCTTTAAAAAACGTAAATTTAATAATAAAAATAAAAAGAAAATGCGAAATAAAATAAAAATACTTTTCACATCTCTCTTACACACACCTTGGGTTTTGAAAACCTGGAGCTTGGGATGAGATTCTAAAAATAATGGAGAGGCAAAATATCGCAATAAAATCATTTTAAATATTTATTAAATTTGTTGCTTTACGTTGCTTAGGTTGTTGTTTTTTAATACAAGCAAAGAATTTGGCATTTTTTTAAATGCTAAAACTAAAATTTAAAGTAAGAGAAGGCTGCGAGCAGAAGACGAAAAGCAATATTTTCGTTATTCCAGCGTTTTACGCTACTGCATTAAAAGATTTACTTCCGTTTACCTCATTAAACACAGGACGATTGTTCATATAACAACAAAACCAACCAAAAAAAAAAAAAACAACAACAACAATGGCATCAGCAACATTAACAAGGCCGTCATGGCTGTTGTTATTGTTATTATAACAGCAGAAACAGCAACGTACATACAACCAGTACGTTGGCATTGCTGCCAAATCTAACAAGAAAATAAAGTCGCAGTCGATCTTGTAAGACTTAATGATGCCCTAAATCACAATGCAATGGTAAGCAGGGCTACTAATAAATTGTAAATACAATTGTAATTACAACTGAATATACTTGATATGTTTAAAGTGATTTTTGAACAAAACAGTGGCCTTATGTACATACATTAGCAAGGAGTGTAATTAGATCGGTTAATAAGGCATCTCCCACGGCAGAGTGTCAGAACTGCTTGTAACATGTTAAAAGATTACTAGTTTTGCTCTTAATCGTTTAGTATTGATATCTTTATTCAGATCGCCAACAGATTCATTCCAAAGCGGAATAATTCGAATTCTAATTAATTTAGATTTTAAATCGATGAGCAGTGCATCATAGGAATAGATAACAGGATAACCTTGAAGGAGGAAAGTGAATGGTTTTGCAATAAAAGTTTTTGATACTTTGATGCCTCAGGTTATAGTTGCACCTTCAGTACGATTACGGCCTAGCTTCTCTCACCACCGAGCGATTTTTGAGAACCTTCTTCATGGCGATTTTATTTTCTCTGAGACTTTCTGTCACAAATCTGCCGTTTTTTCCTATTTCGAAGATGTTTGACCTGGAGTTCAAACCAAGGCCTCATGGTTAATAAGTGAACACACTACCTACTAGACTACGGCGACTAGTATGTATATCGAATATGCGAAGGAAATATAATATTTTTTGCGCTATAAAATTATAAAGAAAGGCGCAAAGAGAATAATTCATAAAACTTTTCACCGAGTCCACCAATGCATAGTGAATGGTTGCTATCCCATTGCCCTACATTGTATTGTTCTAGCTACAGTTGGCTTTCAACGGAATAGGAGCTTATGATCATTTACTTCGATAAACTACTGTCGCTTTCGGACTCTCTAGTATATGACGGGAAAGACTAAAAATTGTCTTTGATATACCGGCCTTGGTCTAGTGGGTAGTGTGTTGGCTTATTAGACTTATTAGAAACGAAAAAATATTTCTTCGGCGACTTCCTCTCAGTAGATTTCTGGCAAAGAGTCTGAGAGTAAAAATTGCCGTGAAAAGCTTCTCAAAAATCTGTCGTTCGGAGTCGACTTTAAGCTGTAGGTCCCGCCACTCATGTATAAAATTAACGCACACAGCATAAGTGGTGTGAGAAGCTAGGTTGTAATCCTGACTGAAGGGTTGTAATGGCCAATTATGTATGTGTACCGCCCTTTGAACAACAATTTTAATCGAGTTTTTTGTACGCATATATTCCACATGTAACAACAACCTTTGCTTTTCCATAGAGCTTTTGACTCCCCAATAATTATTCAAACTTTCAATTAAAATGAGATTTCAAAAATGAGAAATTTGAATGCTATTATCGGGATCTTTTTCTGAAAGACGACTACAGAGGAAAGGAAAATAAAAAGAAATAATTTCTGAGAAACTTTTCATGCCAATGAAAGGGAAATAATTGAAATTGATTATGTAGATATTACAACTATAGTCATGGTTACGACCTAGCTTCTAACATCACCTTTATTGTTATACATGAGTGGTGGTACAAATAGCTTAAAGATTTTTTTTACCAACAGTTTAAAATACGATTCCGGTTTTTTGAGAAACTATTCATGCTCACTTTCTTAGTTGACAAAACTGTCTGCTACGACGAGTGAATGGTAATATTTTGAACGTTTAGGATCATCGGTAAACATCCACAGTTTTGCCACATAACTGAAGTAAAAAAAGCGGGTTATTGGCTTTGTGACAGTCCTTTGATCCTTAAAGAAACAAATCGAAAACTACGCATATTTCTGTTACAACGCATACAGACTCCTTCTGTATTTACGAATAAAAATGAAAGTGTCTGTGAAGCTAAACAACGACAAACACCATTTCAATTGCGTTATAATCCTTCACCTTCAACCATTGCATAGGGTATACAACATTGCCAGACTTTCCTGTTTTTATTGTAAATCATGGGTTGTGCATGTAATTCTGCTTGTATGTGAGTGTGTGTATTCAAAACACATAGTCATTATACCATCGTTAAAAGCTCCCCAGGGCTAAACATTTATTCTTTTCGTTTGTTTTTTTTTTACGTTTTTATTTCAATATACGAGGTGTACGTATGGATGTATGTATGTATGTATGTGTATCGAGTATGGAGTGGATCTGCCGTTATATGACCCGGGTATTTCTTTTATTGTTGCTGTTGTTGTTGCTTTTATTTTTTGTTTATTATGAATAGAAAAGCAAATTAAGGAAAACATATTCGGTTTTATACCGTTATATTACTGTATTATGCTGGATACATAGCCAAAGTCTATACTCTCTATTGTTGTAAATATCCATAAGCATGCTTATGTGTGGGTTTTTTCTTTTGGGTGCTTATGATGGTGGTTACTTTATTCCTTAAAATCTTGCATATTGTTGGACACGTTTAACGGGTTTGTCTGGTGTATTCCACATACTACATGTTCGGCTGTTTTAAAAAGTAACCCAGAAAAAAAAAGAACTTCAACAGTAAAATTGTCGGTATTTGTTTGGTTGCGAAAATAATCAAACAAAAATATTTTGGTTCATTTGCTGGCTTCAAAAGACTCGAAATGGCATTAATAAAATATAAATAAAACAGTGGCATACAGTGTTTAAAATGATGGCATTAGCAGTGAAATGATATGAGCTTTCAGGACCACAATCAGTATAACGCGTGGAACAATCTTTTTCAATTTCTAGCGGAAAATTTAATTTTTCATGAGGTTAGCTTTTGTTTATCCAGTCGGTAATATATTTTGCTGGAGTTCTATTCTTTTACTATATTTTTTCTATATCTTTTTACCCGTATTTGTGGTTATAAACCGTGGAACAACTTTTTTTTCTTAGATAATTTTAAGAAAAATTGAATTTCTTGCCAAAAATTACATTTTTCTTGTCGTCAATTTTTTTTTTCTCCAATCCCATAGTTAAAGAATACGTACAAGTATAGCGAAAGATTTTCCTGGTGCTTCTATTCTTATATGCAACACATTTTTTTCTCTATAAAATTTTTCAAAAGTTTCTTAAAAGTTAAGAAATTTGAGGTCGCCGTGGCCTAGCAGGTAGTGTGTTGGCTTATTAGACGAAAGACCCGAGTTCGAATCCAGGTCAGACATCAAAACGAAAATTTGAAAATAATTTTTCGGTGGCTTCCTCTCAGCAGATTTCTGGCAAAAACTCTGAGAGTAAAAAATTGCCATGGAATGCTTCTCAAAAAAAAAAATGTATCGTTCGGAGTCGACTTTAAACTGTAGGTCCCGCCACTCATGTATAAAATTAACGCACACAACAACAAAGTGGTGTGAGAAGCTAGGACGTAGTACAATGGGTCAATTCGACCACCGAGTATTGTACTTGTCAGAATTGACAAGTACACGTCTTCTAACCTAACCTAACCTAACCTAACTTCCCAAAAGTTGTAATTTGTGGACTTAACTTCACTTGATAAACCTATCTGGTCTTCCCGGCCAACATTAGCATTTATTATTTCAAAATAGATCATATCCGGAACTCAGTCTGTTTCTCTTAGAAGGCCATGTCATGGTCTTCTAAACGACTGACGGTTGTTTATGCCTGCAAAAGAGAAAAAAAAAGTGATGAGCCATCACAAATCGCTTGTTTTTTGGTGTCCGCTATGTACTGTCTATAAAGTTGCCGTAGTCTAGTAATTAGTGTGTTGGCTTTTTAAACGTGAGGTCATGGGTTCAGGCATCTCCAATAAAACAAAATTTAAATAATTCTTCGGCTTCTTTCTCTCAACAGATTTTTGGTAAAAACTTTTGAGAGTAAATAAAAATTGCCATAAAAATTTTCTCAAAAATTTGTCGTTTGGACTGGACTTTAAACTGTAGGTCCTGCCACACATCTATATAAAATTAAACATACAACATAAGTGGTATGGGAAACTAGGTCGTAATCCTAACTGAAAGGTTGTAATAATGTACGTGTGTAATCTACAGTCTGTACTCTAGAGATTGTTCCATTAACATGCATCATTTCAATATTTCTCTTGTAAGGCCCACTGTGCTTATTTCTAACCTCAATGTATGTATTTTAATAGACGTAATATTGAAAGCGTAAAATTTTTATCAACATTTTAACTGGAAAATAAAAGAGCAACAACAAAAATTCACTCCATTTCTCTCTCTCTCTCTCTCTCATTACCTTAAACAATTGCTAAATATGGGCAGGATACAAATGAGTTCAACCATGAACCTAGTACGTTTTATGTATGTTCGTATACATACTATGTATGTATGTATGTATGTGAGTGAATGTGTAAGTGTATATTGTTGAAATATAATACAAAAATGTCGAATTGCAAAAGAAAAAACAAAAAAAAGAAAAAAACGGAAACAAACAATAGAAGGAAATGCGAATGTAAAAAATAATGAGGCTCTAAATCTTTTTAAACGAGTTCAAATTTTCGACGTTTATTATTGTAATTAAATATGTGCCATTGTATTTGTATTTGTATTAAACAATTAATTTGTTTTTTCTGCCTCTGCCTCTTTTTTTATTTCATTGCACTCCTGTTTTGTATTTTTTTGTAACAACATTAGTGTGTGTGTGTGGTTAATAAATTTTATGAGAGAAAAAAAGTAAAATTTTTTCTACAAAAATGGGTGGCAGAGAAATGTAATTATTTTGCCAATTTTCATTGTTTATGGTCTGAATGGGAAAACTTGTTTTGTTTATGCCAATAACAATCAATTCAATTCAAAGTTAATCTGTAATAAAATGGACTCTGATTTAAATACTCATACTTCAAAATGTAACCCTTAACAAAACTAAAAGGGGTTACATTACATATGATTAAAGCTGTATGTATGTATGTATGTATGTATTGTATGTATGTGGAAAAAATCCCTAAGGATATGTTGTTTGTCTGGCTACATTTCGTAGCATAATGTCTGTGACTGTAAAGTGGAAAGAAAAACAGCACAAAAGAAGAGTGAAAGTCGAAGGAAGATAAAGGTTGGCAGAAAATTTATGCTATTTGTAAAATTTAATTTACACCTTTAAACTCCCCAATGCATGTTTAACTCATCTAGAAATCCTTTAAATACTATGCCCTTGTCCTATACAAACTCACTGTTAAAACACGTCCCATAACATTCAACATTCAAAGAGTTTGAGTAAGAAAGCTTGAAAACGAGAGTTATTGTAACCCTATGCCCATTAGTAGATAAGTTTTTTTTTTGTGTCTTCCCTTCCCTTCCCTATTTTAATACATTTAACACTCGGGGAATTGCATGCCAAAACACTGCCCTTAAGTATAAACTCTGCTAATGCAGTTTGCCTGTCATTTCTATCAATTTATCCCCCTTTTCATTTGTTTCGCTCTTTAAATGTTTCTTATAATATTAGATAGAAATACAAAAACTGTATTCCTTCCACTTTTTGTAGTCATTTGAGTGACTACAAAGGATAGAAAGGATAGTAACAGGGACCTGCAACAATTTAATGCCCACATTTTTACATGTGTTTGGCAATTTTGCTTCCCCCAGTCTGTTATGGGATGTTATTTATTGGACACCTTTTTAAACGTGTAGATTGGATTGCCTTAACAAATGAAAAGGTTTGTCATATTCCCAATACACTTATTGGATACATCAAAGGTTGTTCCCTTGTTAAGGTTGGTATCGTTGTCTACCTACAACATACAGCCGAAAGCATTGATTAGTAATGGTAAAAGTGTTTGAATGAAATCACAGATTGTACAATGAGAATAATTTTTATTAGCCACTGTAGCATGATAAAAAATTTTGTAATAAGTTCAAGGCTCTTCCTAAATCGGTGTATATGTCTAAATAAAGGATTGAAATGACCATCCTTTGATCAGGATTACGATTTACCTTCTCATACCAGTGATATTGTGTGTGTTAATATTATACAAGAGTGGCGGGACCTACGACAGATTTTTGATAAACTTTTCATAACAATTTTATTTCCTCTCAGAGTTTCTGTGATAAATCTGCTGAGAGGAAGTCGCTGAAGAAATACTTTTTGTATTTTGTTTTTGATATCTGGCCTAGGGCTCGGACCCTGGCTTTACGTCTAATAAGCTGAAGAAATAATTTTTCAAATTTTTTTTTTACGTCTGACCTGTGGTTTGAATCGAAGCCTAAAGTCTAATAAGCCAAAACACTACCTACCAGACCACGGCGACTTCAATGGGTGTATATAGCCCACTATATTCGAGGGTTTCTAATGTAGTTCTTAATAAAAAATTTATTAATGCTGACACGGATTTCCAAAATATTTCTTAATATATCCTGATGAGTATTCTGGGTTCAAATATATTTTTCGCATTTTTTCGATATAAAGTTCTGTTTGAAAATACATTCTTTGCTGAGACGTACCCTCTTTGAAGGGGGTTTTCATAGTTCCAAACTTGTTTTTCTCGAAGTTATAGTCGCTTTAAATGCTTAGGTCACATACTCTGTTCGATTTGGTCAGACGTTTGCATAAACTTGCTGTGTTGCCATATTCTAATAAATGGTGTATTGGATTATTAGACATCAGGCCACAGTTCAAAGCCCCGTAAGAAAAATATTTCTTCGGTGACTTCTTCGCAACAGATTTTTTGCAAAAACACAGAGTATATGAATTTGTCGTGAAAAGTTTCCCAAAAATCTGTCGTTCGGAGTCGACTATAAACTATAAGTCCCACCACTCATGTATAAAATTAACACACACACACAAAAGTAGTGCAAGAATCTAGAATGTATCCATGACTGAAGTTAAATGTTCTACAAAAAACATTAACTTTAGATCAGGATTCAGATTCACTCAAAAATTAAAGAATATTTGATGCTTCGGAATCTAAAGAGATAAGAGACTTAGATTGACATGTTCGATCATTAATTAGTATATGCGTTTCCATACCCTGTGATACGGATAAGGATTTAACTTAAATCAAGATTTCATGGTCAGTTTCGTTTCTGATCTTTAAAGCAATAGTTTTTTAAAAAAGCGGAAATCTTACTGAGGGTACATAACTTTCATTGAATAGAACTCTTTTCATTAACGCATATACTCAATACGAGTATATCGTCGTATTTACAGTGAGAGTCAGAGGAAAGTGTACATTACACAAACTATATGCACATTAATAAATTACTTTAATTTTTATTTTCAAATTGTTTCATTGGCAGTTTTTAAAATTAAAATTAAAAAAAAATTTTAAAAATTTCGAATTGTTGTCAAATTTTTTCGGTCACTGTCCTTTAGTGGTAAAAGTTGAGTTTGGTGATTGTAAGAATTTTATCCATAGTGTACAGTTTATTTTTACCATCACTGTATATATACAATCTACGTTATTATATAGTTACTTTACTAACATTATTTCCCTGAGTGTAAACATTTTGTTAAAATAAAGTTTTCATGTTCTTGACTACCTTTAACATGCTTTTCCTATGATTGTAAACATTTTGAGAAGTTTAAAGAAGCTTTTGTAGCACATACGAAGTGGTGCTTTTAAATGCATTAATGCATGTTAGATGTTGTTGTCATTTTCTGTTTCTTTTGTTGTCGTTGCAGCAGAATATGTTCATGTCCTTATTTTAAGGTTATTTGTAATGTAAGAACAAAAGCTTTATTTAACTGTTTCAAATCTCTTGCAAGAAATCTACTTGAAATTACTGAAAAGGTTTTGTAGATTTACAGTTTACAGCTTTCAGCCAGAATAGAATACTATTTGCGTTAAGTACTTAAATTTCTCTTTAAGACTTCTCTGAAATTATCACACAACTTTCAGGAGATTTTTTGCTTCATAATACTAATCCAAAGATAAATTCATTGGAGTTCGTACACTCATTTCGCTTAACTCTACCGCTTTATAAGGCGGCCTATAAATCTAATTATAGTTCATTAGTTTAATGATATTTTTCACAGAAAATTTGTGTCACATACACATACATATATCTGCACAATATTTTCTATTTTCGCAAAATTCCTACCAACACTCATTCTTTCTGCTGTTGTTAGCATTTCCAGCCAATATCCTTTTGAAACTTAATGAGTACTTATGTATGTATACATACAGACATACAATTCAAAAGGATATGCCTTTGCATGTAGAAGTGTAAATGGTTTGGCTTTAAACTAAAAACAGAAACATTTTCCAAAAAAAAAAATTTTATATTAAAATAGAGCCGTTAGTTGCCGGTTTAATGTTAATGTTACCGCTTCATTAACCACATTTATTCCACCTCACAACATACGAAATTACGACGAAATCGAACAGCAAATCATGCTTACTTAGTAGGCAGCACAAATGTTTCAAAGGGTGGAGCATAAAGAGAAATATTTTTAAACAGACTGGTATTCGCTACTGCTTCAGCTAAATAGATAGTTTTAAGGTATAGAATCCTTTAACAATGTCCTCTGTGAACATGAATTGGTGGTAATAAGCGAGAGGAACTTTCTGCTGATTGAGTCTTATCACTTTCTCGTTAGGCGATGCTAGGTTGCCCCTGGAATGTTGTTCGTTGGCGATGTTATCCTTTATAAGAGAAAGTAGTAATCAAACATCTTTTTTAAAGAATTATGTGCTGAGGATTACCGACTCTCAACTTCAAAAATCAAAAACCATGAACTAGGATATGAAAGAGGATTACTTGTGCTTGTAGTTAACCTATCCACGTAACCTATCAGAGAAATTGTAGTGGATAGAAAATTTATTGCCCACCAAACTGTCAGAGAACTATGGCAATTGAAAACTTAAGCAACTTGTCTCAATAATAAATCAACTGTAATAACAAACGCGTCTCTTCACTGAAATCAAACAGGCTAGAGGCTGAATTCGTTTCTAATCTACAAGCATAAACCGGATCGCCGTAGTCTAGTAGGTAGTGTGCTGGCTTAATAGACGTAAAGCCAGGGTTCGAGTCCCAGGCCAGACATCAAAATAAAAAAAAAAAAAAATAAAAAAAAGAATTTTTTCTGTGATTTCTTTTTCCTTTTTCTTGAAAAGTTTCTCAAAAATCTGTCATTCGGAGTCAGCTTTAAACTGTAGGTCCCGCCACACACACACAACATAAGTGGTGCGAGAAACTGTGGGCTTCCTTGAGTACGATTGCTGTAGACTGCCTAATGGTGATGGTATAACACTGGCCGTTTTATAGTCACCAGTAGCAACTCATTTCCTTACCGTTCGCATCTTTCCTCTTTACACCATTCTTAAACCTGCACAATGCACTGTATGAGTAGGGGTCATACCCTCATTAACCAAACTAGTGCAATCTTCTAGGCAAAATGTAAGAGTAATGACTTCTTTAGACAATTGAAGCTTTAAGTCAACTGTTAGCAAAGTTTTTATGGCTTTAGAAGTCCACGACGAAATGCTCCTCTTATTTGATTTCCATAAGAAAGTTTTTCTTAAACGCCTTGACAGATTGTCGCATTGTTGATTGTGAATTCCCATTACATGATGATGATTTCAGTGAATGATGAAACACTGATAATTGGCAACTTGTCTGAATAATAAATCAACTGGGACCACTAAAGCGTCGTGTTACTGAAATCCAACATATCTAATGTACAAGCGTAAACCAGCTTTCCCATAAGAGAATGAATCCCCTTTATTCGTAACCTCCTACGCAGGATGTAAAAGTAAGAAATCAGAGGCTATTTTAGAATACGAACCGTTTTTGTGGATTTGGAATTCCACATCGTAATGATTTCCATAAGAAAGTTTTTCTCTAACGCCCTGCTAGATCGTCGTCTTGGTTGTTCAATTCCATTACATGCTGATGATTTTGAGCAGCCTTTTTGACTTTCCCTTTCAACCAAATATGGATTAAACCAAATATACAACGTAACTATTACGTTCCTTGGTACCAAAACAATATAAAACCAGAACCAGACATGGTACTAAAAAATAACTTTTCCTTTTCAAATCATTCTCATCATTTACCAAAACTCTTTCCCTACTATTTACCATGTTCTCTTCCTTCCATACATTCCGCAAAATGGAAATAGAAATGAAAGAAACATCCAAAATAAACACATTGCCTGTGCCTGCCTGCCAGCCTGTCTCTCTCTCTCTGTGTGCCTTAAAGCCATGTGTAATGAGTGATTGGGTTTGTTTGTGTTTCAGAGAGTATATAGGCAAGTAATGAGTGTTTATAAGCATGTATATATATATATGTGTGTGTGTGTGTATGTATATGTAATATTGTCAAGGATATACCTTGTTAGTCAACTTAATGGAGCAAAATTTCCGACAAGAACAACAATTTTCAAATGAAAAATATTATTGCTAAGAGAGGGAGTGAGAGGGAGAGAAGAATCACAAAAAAGTCAAAAAATAAAATGAAAAAAAATTTCTCAACATTTTGAGGCAACATTTTAAAAACACATGCCTAATTATTGAGTACTTGTTTATTTTTTTTTAGCTGATTTTACCAATTTAGGGGAGGTTCTCTCATTCTTCTTCAAACTTTAAATTTTATGCCAGTATGGCTGCCCTGTTCAAGTTTCTTGTTGTTTAAGTTCATTTTTCTTTTCAAATTTAAAGTTCTGCTTCTCTCTGTCTTTCATATCGTTTGAAATTTATGTAACTCTGAAGTTGTTATTATTAGTGCTGCTACCACAGTTCTATGATTTTTAAAAATGATAAAATTCTGTTACTGTTGTTATGTGGGTGTATGTATGTATGAATGTATGCGTGTATATGTATTATTAAATGTAAGTGTATTTTGCCATATTTTTGGTTTTATAATAGCAATACAGACATAGTCGTGGTAATGGCAACATTTGTACCTCATCTGGCACAATTTCCTTTTGACAGGATATTGACATTTTGTTATAAGTTCCTAATATACAATATATGTATGTATGTGTGTACACATGTACGTAAGTATGTATATGTGAGAGTGTAAGGAATTGTTTATGTTTGAATCTAAAGGATATATGATGTACTGTATCTGTATATACTGTTTTGTGTTTGTAAACTTCATACATTTTTAATGAAATTGTTTTAATTTTTTAGTTTCTTTCTCTCTCTCTCTCTCTTCATTCCGCATGTCGTTTGTTTTGGTTTATTTTAAACAAATTAATTTGATGAGTTTTTTTCTTTTGTTTCTGTTTTCCGGCATTTTTTCCTTAGCCTTGCTTTCATTTCCGTCTATCATAGATTGCAGTATTTTCGTGTCAGATTTTAATTCCAGTTTTTTTTGTTTCGTAAATTAAATTTGTCAGGAATAATTTCATAATTGTGCTTCTGTTTGTAGCTTTTTCTAATTTCTAATAATGAAACAAAGGAATACTAAAACAGAAGAAAGAATGTGAGTGTTGAATGGAAAAAATTCTAATTTCAATTAACCGTAATTGGATAACAATTTGAGAATAAATTTGTATGAAGCTTCTGAGATATTGTGGGTAATAAAGAATTTCTTCTTTCTATTGTTAATTGTTTTCAATAGAAATCTAACCTGAAATATTGTCTGTCAATCAAGTATAGTTCGATATACGACAGCAAATAATTTTTTAAAAATTTCATTTCATTTTATTGAAATCACATGACGTGGGCCTATGTGTTATGAAGCCATATATGTAATTGAAAAGTGGAAATTATCGATTTTTTTTCGCTGGACTACTTTGTGATTCAATAAAAAAAATGTCTGTCCAAAAATCCTTATTTTTACAACATTAAGGCAAACAGACGTTTATTGGTCACTTTATACGCCGTTTTTCTGATTACTATCCCTTACGGATAAACCTCACTCGATGTCAATGACAATTAACGGCGTTGTCATTGTAATAACGTCTACGATAGACAGTTTTAATCAAAATGTTAATCTAGAGTAGTAAATTTAATGCCGCATTCTTACAACGTCTCAACATTATCTTTTAAATTTTGTAAAAAGAATTTGAACAACCAAGCTTCTATTATTCACTAAGAAACATGTGTGAATCAATTCTCTTTATTAGTACAAGAAGGCTCATATAGATATTATGTTCCTGAATGTAGATATTTGCTGATAAACTAAATGGGGATTCTTATGCGTGCAGAAGAAAATAGTTGCATCAGCAAATTTAGTCTTCTCAGGCGCAAGCCCGAAATGAAAATTGAATATAAAATGAGCCCTGATATACAACCTTGCAGTGCACCGCAAGAAATCTGCCTGAAACTTGCGGCTTTTAATATAACTTTCTTACAGCAGATCCTACAGCGCTAACTTTTAAAGACAACAAGCTTTTTAAGCTCTTATCTAAGCCCCACAATGAATATTTTGATTCTGGAGTGGGATTAAGGTTTTTCAAACATTTTATATGGCTTTTTGTAAAATTCCAGAAGTTCTTTAAGACGTTTTGTGACATACCCTAAGTCTAGTTTTGTGATAAGATCCATGTTTTTAGCACTCCATTATAGCTGAAATATTTTATAAATTTCAACCAACCACTATAATTATTCAATCTTATATCGACGCCTCCGTTCTATAACATTCTAAATCGAAAAAGTGTGTTTTGAGTTATGAGCTCTCAAAGATTTTTCCCTATAACATCGGAATGGATTGGCGCATCTTCACCAAATTTTGACGTATTTAAGTTAGAGAATATCGAATTTAAAAATGCAAAAGCATTAAAAACGTTCTAAGTATGTACACTTAGAACATTATAGAATGGAGGCGTTGATATTTGCGTTCGAGATCGTTACAATAACAGGCGACTAACAGGTTCAGTGAAGACTCAACTTGAAACCAATTTCTAGTTACTCTAAGGTGCATAAAGTTTTAACCGCTTGTTCACCTGTAGGCCAGTAAGTTGGTTGACCACTCGAAACGTTTGCTAAACCCATTTTGGATTATCCATTAAATAACACTTAGCTTATAGATGTAATCACTCGGAAAGTATGGTTATAATCAGTAGTTGCCAGAAAATATTTTGTCCAAAGAGATTTACAGAAGCCGATATTGGTAATTCATTGAATACTCCGATGATTTAACAACGTCTTGGTTAAAGTCATGAATGCAAATGTATTTATAATGTAATTATTTGTTGGTTTTATATTAACCATCCTGTTTCATTTCATTTGTTTTTATATTTTTTTATTTATGACGACTAAACTCGCCATAAATCTTAACAAAATGAAAATCATACGCAAAAATTTTTTTATTTCAAAATACTAATTAAAATTTTGTTTCTTTTCTCTTTCTAGGTATGTATTGCAATTATTTAAGTCGTAAGTAACATGAATTCATACAAAATTAATAAACTTTTGTAATGATTTTTCGTCTTAAGATTCATTGAAAATATGTATCAACAACTTCTTCTGTACTTAACCACATTTTTCTCTCTCGCATCATTATATTTTTCCTTTACTGCTTTTAATTTCCTGTAAACAACGCGGTAAAATAAAATAAAAACTTACAATGTAACTGTTTTTTTATGGTTTTAAATAACATTTATGCTATTGTAATGTCATATATGTATGTACATCAACAACTACTTCTTTTACTTTTATATGGAATTTCATATTTGCAAACAATTTCATTTACTTTCATTGTTATTTATATTGTATTGCCATCATTCTACCGTACCATACCATACCATACCATACCGTTGCAAGTTCATTTATTTTCATACAGTGCACCAAAAAAAAAATAGAACACGTCTTCATATTCTGCATATGCATACATACATTTGCATTGATGACGTTAACGAGTATTTTCCAGATTTTTTGTTTTCATGCTGCAGCATTTCTCGGTAAAAGTAAAAAGTGAAAAATGAATTCTTAACTACCTTTTGCTGACATTTGCAATGAAATAAAAAACAAAGATTTCAAAAGATTGAAGGAAGAATTCAGAGCAACGAAAAACAAACAAAACACTTTACTCTCGGATGGCATGCACAAAAACAGAAAAAAGCAACACAGCACACTAACATGCTACTTTATTTTTGTGTAATTTAATATGTACACACACACACACACGATGAATGTATGTATGTATGTATGCTTTCACCCAAATACCAACTACTATTGAACAACAACAACAACAATAACAATTACATGTGCTTATACATGAGCCTGTATTTTCCGTACCCTGCATTGTATTTGTAATGAAAATCCCTCTTAATGTTAATGTTTCTCTTCATTTCATTTCATTTTATTTTGTTTTGTTTACTTTCTCTTCAAATCCATACATAATTATTGTGTTTCCCTTTCCTATTGAGTCTGTGTATGTGAGAGAATGTTAATCAATAAGTCCTCCTTATTGAGTTAACATATTAACATTGAAAATGCTTCTCATTTTCATTTTCTTCATTATTATTGTATAATCAAGACAATGTTTAAAGAAGAGTAAAATTTTTCATGTGCGTGTGTGTGTGTGTGTCTGTTTGTGGGTATGTGTGAAAGAGAGAGAGGGAAAATACTCAATAATTATGACCGGAAATACAGATAATTTTATGCTTTTATTAAGCTATACAGCATCCATTATAATGACTATTGTTCCATACAATTCTAGAATTAAAGTTGTAAACATTCCTTTAGCCAGGAAGGACAATAATGGTAATGGGAAGAGCAAAAATTGTGCTTAGGGGGCTGTGTAAAAAGTTTTCGTAATCAATAATAATGATTTTCATGACAGTAAAAGAAAGTCGATGCAATCCATTTGCATTAAGCACATTTGGAACGATTTTAAAGCATTGAAATATGCTTCTATCCCTTATACTGCTTAAAGAATTGCCATTTAAAGGCATTTTTTGTATGCGACTATTGAATCCGATTCTGTCAAGACTTTCAACAATTGCATCTTATGAAGGCAGCATTACGGTCAGAAATAAGTCAATCCATTTGTATTAAGTATTGTCATTTAAAGGCATTTCTTTTATGAGGCTCTATTGAATCCGATTCTATCAAGACTTTCAACATTGGGCTCATAGATAAGTTAGCGATATGTTCTTCATCTTTTGAAAGCAATAAACTCTGTAGGGTTCCTACCTTGAACTCAATGATGAGGCATCCTTTATCTGGTTTAATATGTTTAAGATGACCTCCATAGCTGTTAAAGCTTGTAAATAGAGGGTGATTGGCGATCCAGGACTTCCAGGATGAATTCTAAACTCCTGGACCTACAGGTGCCTGGTATGATGGGGACCACACAAGATTCGGTTGCATAATTATTGCTGAAGCATTATGTGCTATACAGGGTTGTCGATAGACACAATTTTACTCCTCATCCCAATTACAATTAAAGATGTAAGAGCTCAGTACATAATGCTAGTCAACACCATTGTCAGACTGGACAAAAGCACTGAATCCAATATTGTCCGCTCGACGAGCATAAGGGAAATGAGTGGTTGAAAGTGTATTGATCACATGATTTTACATTATAACTTAACGAGAAATGTTGAAAACGTTCATCCTCGGTGGAGGATAATGAACAATTTGTGCGATTCTCATCGTACATAGCTCCATATAGTGGTCTGACATACCTCATTAGATAAAACAACCCGACTACTACAAAATTTCCTGGCAGATGTGTCAAATATACGCATTAGTGGTGATAGTTGTCCTTGGGAGAAGCATTAACATACTTCTTGAAAACCAGGCAGGCCTAAGTGCACATAATAATCTTTAGGGAAGCCTGTCGAGTACCTGCAAACTTAGACAAAGTAGTAAGAGATTTCGACGACTGGCTAAGGTTATAACGCATACGGGCAAATCCCTTAGGGTTTTGTAGTAGGTGCACGGCAAGTTTGCACAAGCCGTAAACGAGCACGCTGAACTTTGTTGTCGGAGTTATTATTGTACATTGCAGTACCAATGCCAAGACACAATGGTTATGTTCCTATAATTAAAGACATGTGCAGGAGCTGAATAAACGAGAAAGAGAAGAAAATTGTTCCCAGCGTTATATTGTAGAGGAGGTAAGAAGCTGGGCGCAGCTATAAGAATTAAAAGTATAATTGTATTGGATAGAATAGAGGAAATGAATAAGTTTGTTAGCACAAGGGGATTATGCTTGGCCCAAGTATTTCTATTCTCTCCGCGCTGACAGCTCCTTCTACTTACCTACCTTGTGACACTTTTTGACTAAGGCTCGACTTTATTGCGTTTTAGTAGCGTTTTACTAATAATTAGTAAGTTTAAGCATCTAATTTCTTTGGTTTACCTTTTATGACGTAGAAATATTTAAACGGTCTCTTTACAGCTTGCATGTCAATTTCTTACCGCAAGTTCTAAGACTTAAGCCAAGGTAACTGGAAGGCTCTAGAAACCCTAGCACGAAATACGTCCCTTTCATTTAATTCAATCAGAATTGCTCGCTGT